>JARKIB010000039.1:0-680476 GCA_029378385.1 Mycena metata | reverse complement strand
ACGTGACTGAGTAGAAGCTTTAACTTCTTTCCTAGCTACGTCCGCTGGTGAAGGCTTGTTGATCCTTCTTTTAGACGGAAGAGGTTGTAGATTTACTGACGTAGATCCACCGGCCTGTTTCCTTTGTGATCGTTGTGGTTCAACGACTACTGGAGCACCTAATGTAGCGTACTCCTCTACTTCCCGAAAATCTGAACTCTCTCTTGGAGGCAGGATGACTGATTGATGTCACTTCTCAAGATATAATCCTGAGGTATAACTTCTAGAATAATTCCAGAAGCAAAAGTCCAATATTGTGTCCTTGAGGACGGTAGATTTTAAGCTTTATGGAACACTGGTTGAAGATTTCAACTATGAACCCCTCGCGGTGGGCTCCAGATGATACGCCGCGGATTGGGACCGACCGGGGAAATGAGCTGGATACTGGGTCTCGATGTATGGCTAAACCACACACTAAACACTCTCCAAATCAAACACCTAATCACTTCTCCGCTTGTATATGCGTTCGTGGGGTTCCAACCGAAGTATTACGGCTGTTGCAATAGCTGAAAACTAGGTTTCGACTTAAAGCTTTAAGTCGACCGTTTGGTTTCTCGGACCTATTGGGTGCTGATGCGACCTTTATAGTTCTTAGAAGAGTTGTGGTTTTCAAAAAGGTTTGTGGTGATGGACACCGGGTGGTTGTGTGGTGAACTAAACTTAGTTCGACGCTGGGTTTGAACTGTAACCGAAGGTTGACAAGTTCCGCTGTAATATTCGCTGACACTGACCCTAAACGCTGACGCTGACGCTGCACAACAAATATAATCCAATCCCAATATATTGGTAGACACTAAAGTATCTAAAGACACTCAAATGTACACCGAATGGATTCCGTGAGACTTCCCGGACGGAGGCACGCGTTATGCTGTGCTCCTAACAAGAAGGGTACGGTCCACTGGCTTCCACCTAAGCTCTACCTCTACTTATATACTAAATCCTACATACCAAATACTACAAAACATGGAAACTCGAAACAGTAATGTACATAATGGTCCAAACGTTGAGTCCCTGAAGGTACGGACTCCTACTGAATACAATCTACTAATTTACATACGAATCTTGACTTGAAAAGGAGAATAATCTGCATGGATGTTGGTACAATTAAAATAAATAATATATGTCCGCTTCTGGCGTGTCCAAATAATATCTCAGCCTCGTCATCTCGTCCCAATTCGGTGTGTGTGACTCCTGGTGAATCAGTCTCGAGTCATTCGAGTCAATTCGAGTCATTCGTGAAGAGCCATGTGAGTCTGTTCGAGTCAAGACTATTAATAGCTTCTTGGCATCACGATTTTGGTTTAGCCGGCGGCAAGACCTTGCTGCCGCTACTGCTCCCTTTGAGGTGCTGTTCCTGGCTATGTTGTCGGACCTTTCCGGTCCCCGGATCTTCGGCTTGATTGACAGGAAATGCCAACTCTACCGCAGACAAATGTTCTAGTCAACATAGGTTGCCCCTGCAAAGCTCCCATTCCTCAACCCTGGTCACGGATGGATAGTATTTCCTCCTGTCCTTGATTAGAGTGAACGCCCAACTCCTACGAACCCTGAGGGTTTGTTAAAAGAGAAGGTCTGACTTAAAGCTTTAAGTATGATTTTGACTTTCCGGCCAGTATTGACCTTCCAGTGAGTTCAGACCTTAAAGCTTATAGTATATACGCTGCTGTCTCCTAGCTAGCTGCCCGGACTGACACTAGCCCCCTGCTGAGTGATTTATATAGCCGATTACAATACAGCTAGTGGCACTGAATGAGCAAAATCGCAAATTCCGCGCGTGGCCCAATTGCTGGCTTATCAACGTCTCCTCACTGTTGCTTTAAGCATGTCAATGCTTCAACCAGTGATTTTTCGGAACCAACAAGTCAAGTATGGCGACTCTTGTTCTGTGTCCGCTCCTGGTGTTTTCGTATGTACGTAGTTGCTATCTGTAAAGCGAACTCTGAGGAATGTATATCTTCTTTCACATGACATGACACCGATCGCGGACAAACTGAAAGAGAAGAATTCTGGGTGGCTGAGCAAACCTCCTCCGCCTGGCATGCCAGCTGGTGGCCAGCTTGGAACTGGCTCCAGTGTGGTCCCATAGGACCATTGATCTGGCGACCATACGACGGACATCTGGCGGCCAGTCGCTCCAGACATGTAGAATACTTGCCGCTCCCACCTGGACTCTACCTGTCGACCAAGTTGCGGTGTACCCACTACTATCATAGTGGGCATACGCGGCGGTGAAAACGGCAATGATTGGCATTGCTCGGCATCGGATATCACTGGCCGCCAATGCGACGTCCACTGGACTACAGTGGAATCCAGTGGATGTTGTCGGTGGTCACTGGTATTCAATGAGCTCCATTGAAGCTCAAACCACTCGAGGAAATAAATGCCACTGAAAATATTTGAACTTGAGCAAGAATGGAGTCTAAATTTTCCGAAATGTATAGTATGATGCTCGAAGCTTCACGATGAAAGGTGCCCACTGAGTTCCATCAGTTGTTTTCGAACTGCCTAAACATTCGGCATTAATGGGATGATGCCAGCGCCCACCCGGGCTAGGTCTCTGGTTCAATTGAGTTACAGTCAACTTGCAGGTAAATTAAAAAGGTTGAATTTTCATTGTGAGCCACAGTACACAAAGGAGACATGCAATTGCAGCATCATCATTGTCAAATAGTGTTATGCCTCCATTGCCGCCCCGGAGGTAGAAACTCATTCAGGGCTCCCGTACCAGTTGGCTGGATGTGGGCAATTGCAGCCTCCTCAGAGGGTGGTGCATACAATGTTGAAATTGTTACAGAGGAATAAATTTGACCAGTCTTTACCGTAAATCAATGGAAAATAGTAGCGGTCAAAGTAGCCGCTTCAAAGGTGCTTTAACGATGTGCTTCAGAACGGCTTCAGATTTAATAAAGCGTGGGAAAGCGTCGAAAATCTGAAGCGCCTTCGAACCGTCGAAGCGCCTCCGGAGGCGCTTCACGTGCTTCAGAAAACGCTTCAGAAAACGCTTCAGCTTTGATGGACATCATTGATGTTTTATCAGGCGTGAAGCGTTTTGTGAAGCGCGTTTGAAGCGCTTTTCGAAAGTGGTGGTCAAGGTAACTTTCGCTTCGCCCACACTTCTGATGGGAAATTAATTCCTAAGGTGTTTCTAAAGCACCTCGTGAAGCGCCTCTGAAGCGTACCCGAAGCGTCTACTTTGACCGTCACTAATGTTGGATGGAGATGGATATGAATCAACATGGGCCAATGGAAATCACCCGCGAACATTATCTTATCTTGCCGGCCATCGCGTAACAACATCCCCTGATGGCCACCAGTGTCCACCAGCATCCATTGGCGGCCATTGGTGTACAACAATGTACTTTCCACCTCCGGGTATATTACTCGACCCAACGCCGTTGCGCAAACACGTGACCCGGTGATCTCGGTGATCCTGGAACTGTTTGACTAGAGCTTCCCAATATCTGAGTAGGTGGCCGTAAGAAGATGTAATTAGATTTGCTACTCTAAAAGATTAAAAGCTAGTATAAGCCACAAGCTGAAAAAGCTACACGAAAGCCATCAAAAAGCGCTCAAAAAAGCCGAAAACCAGAAAAGCTGCGAAAACGTGCTTGGGAAGGACTTGTAAATTTGCTGATGTAGGAGTGAAAACAGCCCTTTTGTCCAATAAGGTCCCCCAAACGGAGCTCTCCTCATACCTAAGAGTGCATTCAACTCTGAGCTTAATCGAGCCCCGAGATTTGAGGCCGCTGGAGTTTGATCTGGAGCTGTAGGGACGGTGACGAACCAACCAGCCGTCCAAGTGCGAAAGGAAGGCAAGGAGGATGGAAGAAAGATATGTGTGCGAGTTGGCTTAATTACAGATACAGAATAAATAGTAAGTGAAGTAGGAGCGAAAATGGAAATGTGCCGTGTCAGGCTGACGAAGGACGGCGAGTGGGCGGGACGAGCGACGGCGCGACGTGCCGGTAAGAAGCAAGACACGTGTGGACGTGTTTGGATCGGAGGTTTCGGTAATCGGGCCGTTTACGGACGCAGCGAGATGTAAGGCGCGACAACGGCCTCTTACTGTACCATTTCGACCAAAGGTTCAGGTGACGGGTGACAGATGGTCATGAACTGAACAATTTTGACCCAGGTGACAGGTGACAGACCAAGGAGACGTCGGGATTCGAAAATCGGAAGGGAGGTCGAAAAGTTTTTTTCAGCCTTGGCTGGACTTCCCCCTCCCCCTGCCTTATCGGGAAGGTGTCTCCCACCCCTGGCGCCGGGCCGCTCCCGCCGGACTTTCCGCTACCTACTGAACCTCCCTCGGACAACTACCACCACTTGGTTTTGATACCTAAGGTACATGTTATCCTTCCTAAACCTATCTAAAATGCTACAAGACTTTCATTGGACTTGCAGAAAACTTTTGAACCTGCTCCGGCACCTTGCCGGCACCGCCGACCAAGCACTTTTTGGTTGAAATTATTATTTCAACACCTTCCGAGGTGAGTGGCAAGCAAAATTCATGATTTCTGCCCTCCTAGGGCCTCTCACATCCCTCTACTAGCATTTTTACACCCGCCCAAAAGTTATAGTACAAAGTTTTTTTCGGCCTTGGCCCCCCCCATCCGAAATTTTAATGCCGACGTCCCCTTGTGACAGACGGTTTCCTGTCCCAATTAGGCTTAAGAACGCGAAAAATCTCGGTCCGGCAAAAGCCGGACTGCCTTTCATGGTAATTTTCTCGTGATTACCGACCAATGAACATCTTATCCGGTGAACAATTGCGGTGACCGGTGACACCCCGTGAACCTTTGGTTGAAATGGTACAGTATCTGGTGAGAGGGAAAAGATCAGCTCATTCTTCTTTCGTGTTTGTAATATTTGATAATTTGAAAAATATGCTTCAAATCCGAGAACAAGAACACCCAAGGCCGAATACTGTACTATTACGACCACTAGTTCAGTGACGGGTGACACCCGATTTTGTTCTTTTGATGTGTGCAAAATCGTAAATTCAAAAGGAAAATTTTCGGTCTTCTCGGAGGAGTAAATTCTAAAAATAGTGAACTAGTGGTCGTAATACTACAGTATATTTCGTTGTACGTTAAATCTACGATTCCGAGCCGCAAAAACTACATATTATACCTAATCGAATCAGCGCAAACATAGCATAGCGAGAAATAACACAGGGCCGGTGAAGTCTCTCATTCAGCCGGTTCCGGTATTGGGGGCTCCCCATCATGGGGCCTATGCTCCCTGAGAATGATGTGAGCATGGCCGTTCTGCGACGCCGCGTCGATTGTATCGCCGTGTTCCTCCCCACTCGCATCGGCATCGGCCCCCTTCTCGAGCAACAACTGAACAATACTTGCATGGCCGCGGAACGATGCTGTTGCAAGTGCGCTGCAATTTTCTCCATCGTGCGCATTAGGGTCGGCACCCTTCTCGAGCAACAACTGAACGATGCTCGTGTGGCCCGCGGATAATGCTGCCCAAAGTGCGCTGCCATATCCTCCGCCATGCGCGTTGACATCGGCACCCTTGTCCAGCAATAACCCAACGACGTGGTCATGTCCACTCAGTGATGACGCCCACAATGCCGTCCCATTGCTCCTGCTGTGCTTGCTGATGTCGCTCCCGTGCTCGAGTAGCAATCGAACGATTTCGAGACTGCCATAGTGCGATGCTACAGTCAGCGCGGGACTGTCTGGATGCACCGGTAACGCTTCTTCGCTCAGGAGAACCTTTGCTGTGTCCCCCAGATTCGCTGCTGCGGCAACCCATAACTCCGAGGGTTGTTGTGGCCAATGAATGTAGTTCCATGGCGGCGAGTCCCAGCGGGAGTGCATCGTGTGTCTCCATTGCTCCGCCCGACCAAGAAATTTGATGATCATAGGTCTTAGCTGACCCTCAGGCCTTCCGGCAGCATGCGCCAGGCAATATTGAGAGTACTCGAGGAGAGGGGGGAGATCAGGCTGCCTAGTCCAGGAGTAGTCTGGAAATCCATCGAAGGCAAGGTACCTGAGCAGAGTGCGCGTTATCTCTGTTTGTGCATCTGGAAATCGCTCGGCCTGAATGGTGTCCAGATATTCCTGGGTGGTGTAGTGGACAAGTCGCACCACGGAAAGCTCCTCGTCCACGATGACTAGCCCAGCGCAGAGACGGAGAATAATCTTGATGTCCAAGAGCTTATCCTCGTCTAGGCTCCGGTCATCGGGCCCAATCGCCAGTGCCGTTTGTAATTCGAGCACTGTTAAAGGCCGCTTGGCATTAGCGACCCAAATCAAAGTGGAGCGTGCAATCTCCCTGTCATCTCTGCTCTGCTCTTCGATTTGCTGCAGTAGGGTGCTGTACGTGTCGTCTAAGCTATTTGGAAGATGTGAGAGAGCTTCTCGGACTGCCTTTATGGTGGTCTTTGTGCTGAGGGATTCGAAATGAAGCTTGGCAAGTAGGAACCTAGAAATTTTGTCAAAACGCGTCTGCTAAACACATTGTCGTGACTTACATTCCGCCCGCAGCGACAGTTATCTTTCGAATAATTTCGTCTTCCAATTTGGGTTTCGCCTGAACGTGCTTCGACAAGCGCGAGGACTTTTGCAACTGCGCATGAACATATCTGCGAATGTCCTCTTGGCCTGCACAGATGTCTAGAGTTTCGACATTTGGAAAGAGGAATGGGTCCAATGAAATGTGTGGCCGCGACGTGACCATAACATTTATATTGGAACCCAACGCCGCAAGGCTTCGGAGTAGGGCCAATCTGTCGTTTTCGCAACACTCGTCGAGGGCGTCAACCACAATAAAAACCCGCGACTGCTCCTCGATGACAGACCGCAGCACTTCCCCGACCTCATCGATGCTGGGGGTCCGCCTTTTACGGTGCTGCTGATACAGCTTTGTTGCCAGAGAACCAATATCTCGGTTCAGTACGAGCTGTCTCCAGAGAGCTGCCAGGAGCTTGGCTGGTGTTTGGTCGGCCTGCTCGGGGTTTATGTAGCTGTAAGCCACGCTGGTATTTTTGTTCTTGGCAAGATGATCCACAACTATCGATCTGGATCCATAAAATCAGTGCTCGGCCTGTTATTGGCATATATAGGGACATACGCAAGTACCGTTTTTCCTGTGCCAGCTATATTTTCTGCGTCGTCAGAGCTGGGCATGAAGAGCGAAAGTAATTCACCAACCAAGTCCGCGGCACCAAAGAGTGCTTCCCGCGCCAGATTTCCACTGCGTGAAGACAGGATCGTTGAGCAGCCATCCACCGGTCCCATCCTGCCGTGTACTAGATATATCCGCATGTCGTGGACAGAAATTTATTGGTGACAGCCATTCAATGATTTTCGTGCGTTCATCGGCTGAAAGATGTTCAATAATCGATGGTGCACTAATGAGTAAACACTCACAGTCAATTTGCCGCTCATGGTACGAGGATGCTTCACCCATTTCGGTGAAACCAGAATTGAGCGCTTTGGCTACATTATCCGCCGATTGAAGTATAGCTACAACTGATGTCAGAGGAGTAAGGGCTATGAACGACTGTATTGCGGACCGTTGTTATCACGTTGATGCTGCTGGTCCATGTCCCTAAACCTCCGAAATTAGTACTTCTCGTTATTTGGGTCACAAAACAATCGAAATCACCAAAGATCCACCAAGAACGACGAATTGAGCAGAGATTTAAACTGCTCAAACTTGGCCAAATATTCCTGGGTGTCAGTTTTCCCACTCCTTGTCCACGCCAACCATTGCGAGACTTTGGACGAAGCCTCCTCCGCTGGGTTTAGTTTGTCTCTGAGTCCCTGCATCGTCGCCTCGAAATCAGACAGTACACTCTCCATTCTCCGAAGACCTCCGCTTGCCGGGTTGGCCGAGATATGACTCCTTAGTTCCTCGAGTAATGGCTGAAGCTTGCCCACCTCCGAGAGCAATTTCTGACGTTCCGGTGGTGCGTAGTGTAAATTGTCAATATTCTTCTGGATTTTCAGCATAAGGTCTACAAGCTGCAGAATGCTTGCGAGCGTGGCCGAAAGATCCGCTATGCCGGTAGAGGACGGTTGATCCGTGATTTGCGTATGCTCTGCAGGGAAAGCCTCTTCTGCGACGGTAGACACTGCTTGCAGAAAGGTCGCTCCTGGTAGTTGTAAGAGTCAGGACGGAGAGGTGACAACAAGGAGCTGACCATCCTGCTCCATAATATCATATTCGTCCGCAATCCTTTGTAAAAATTGGGATACGGTCTGGACTTGAGATCGTGGGTCATTCTATCGAATTTTAGCGACATAAGCACACGTTCCAAAGGAGGTTCACGAACATCCCCAAGGATGTCACGCCAGTCGTCGTCGTGAGAGATCACAACTGTAGCCTCTGGAACCTAAATCGCGCGTTGTAAGACAATGAACGTGTCGGTGCAAGAAATCGAACCTTGGTGCGAATGTAGCTGTTGATCAGTTTTCCAGGATGGAGTACCTATTTGCGTTGCGTTAATTGAGGTTAGGTGCGTTGTGTGAAATATTATGCCTGCGAAGTTGGAGGAAACTCTGATAATATGACATGCTCCCTTGATCTTGTATTGTTCCCTGTCCCCCCGGCAAAAAATCCCACGGCACGCGAAAGTAGTGATCCATGAGAGGAAGGTATCGAATTGCCACGTGCATTTCCCGGGCCACAGTCCATGTCGGTATCCTCACGGATCTGAACGGTTTGACGAACACTGGCCCAAACTCCCGTCCCAAAGGAAATGGTCAGCCCGTGTACGAACGTCGCCTGATTCCAAAGGGCTTCGGATATCGGGTGTGATGGATCATGGTATTTTTTCTCGGCCGGATTGCCTATCCATCGGTATCGGTGACTTCCAGCCATCGGGGCGAACGAGAGATCGAATGTATCGTCGGTACTGTGAAATGTTGCCATGCCCCAAGATGGGGCCTTTTCGCAGCCAGTGACAAGGTACAGTGAATCAAGTCTACGTCCTCTTCGCTCCTTGATATATTTAAACCAACTCACTGCATTCGTAGTAGCATATGCCCGTATGGCCTCGAGGTGTCGTAGCTTCTGGAGACGTGAACCATGTGGGAGGGCCAGCATTGCTCCTTGCGGAGCGCGACAACGGAAAGCAAAGTCTCCTCCCGGGAAGACGCTGCAGAAAATGAGTGAAACAGGCTTCCGCTTCGACAGTGAGGACTCACTCCGGATCTAATCTTTGAACGGACGCGGTCGAAACATGTTTCCCTTCGCCATAACGCTGGCTGTGCAGGTCCTTCAGACTGTAGCCCTCCAATGGACAAAAATCGTCGGGAACATCGTTGTCATTAATCGGATGGTCGGCGGGAAGATAGATATTGAAGAAAAAGTCGAATGATCCCTCCGGGGTTAGGGAACCAACGTCGCCGATCGCCACCCCGCGCGCGCGGAACGCTGCCGGGGACTCTTGTGGTTCAGGCACATGCAGTGGAAATCCCCGCTTTTGACGCAGTAGCTGGTTGGAGTAGATCTCGTTCTCTGAGAAATTGTCGTTCATGATGTTCATTGGTAAGATTGTGGCAACCGCCGGGTCATGCTAATGGACAATTGAGATATGCCGGCGACGCAAAAAAAAATTATAGTAAAAAATGACTATCTCTGCTCACATGCGCATAGTGATGGTGTATTGCGACATCACGCGCGGCCGAGGTGAACTGGCCCCCGTGAACTACCCAGCCGTCCGCCTCCCGAATGAGACTTGTATTCAATGGCGCACCCACTGAAACCTGGGTCGATCCAGACGTGTGGAAGGGTAGGCTTGCCGTGGGTTCGTTTGGCCCAGGGATTTGCGCAGGCAGAGTTAGAGTCCCTTGAGTGGATCCAACAGGAGGAGCCTGGGCTAGCCGAGTGCGTTCTGGGAGCAAAGTAGAAGTCATTCGTAATATGTGCAGGGATCCTGGGGATGTAGTTGATGGAAGACGTAGGGAAGGGAGGCTGTCTTTTACCCTCGGCGGAGGGAGCTATGGAGGACTACTAAAGCCTTTACAGCTTACCACGTTTTTAAGATTCTGGAAACGATACAAGAGCGCGGCGGGGCGCGGAGCACTTCAGTTTGAGATCAGATGAAGCATGAGAGCTGTAAAAAGCTGTTGAGACCTGAAAATAAAGCTGTTAAGTCACACTGATAGAAGGATGTCATGTGCACGGTAAACCTCGGCCCGGACTCGGCATCATGGAACTGGAATATTTTTTGCCTGTGTGATCAGAGGTGCCGCTGTCAAATTGTGTTGCCATCAGTGGAGCTTAAAAAGCTTCAGACAGACAGGCGTAATCTTATAAAGAGAGTGAAGTGAAGTGAAGTGATGGAATGGACAGCCCCACTTATTTTAAGATCCAGGGTTAGCGCCGGGGCTTTGGCAGTGCCATCACAGCAGAAGGAGAACGGGAAGTGATCATAATTAACGGGGTGGGTACCAACACTGGGGAAGAACTTCACAGATTTAATTAATGATCGATGCGATTGTACTATATGTCACCCAGTACTGGGCCACCTTGGCACTTTTGCCCTCTGGCCAGCTGATACAATGCTCTCTGTACCCATATCTTGGTGCCTGAGTAAGTACTAGGATCCCAGGAGTGAGTTGAAATATTTCCGGGAATTTTGGGGTGGTGTTCTAAGCCGCCTGCGAATTTATTTTCGGGGGTACCCCAAAATGGCAATAAACGGGGTAGTGAGCCACCGGCCGAAATGAGTTGTCGAGGCAAGTATCATGCAGCCTAAGGCACTCAAAATCACTCAGGTGGTTTGAATGCATGATTCTATACACGTAAATCCCAAATAAAAGGCGTAGAGACAATGTACGACGGCACCCGTTTACTGTTCAACAATTAAATTGTTCCAAATATTAACAAACGGGATTGAGCTTTTGAGAATGGTCCCCACAGATCAAACCCAATAAGGCAACGCTAAAACGTGACCTCCGGAGCTCCGGAAGCCATCAGTTGGTTGTGTTTACTCTCATTCGGCTCTTTCCCCCTTACCACGACAACACTGCACTTTTTGCCTCAATAAAAGCCCTCTTCCCCCCAATATGCCTCGCCTAAATCCTTCCTAGCATCAAGGCATCACTCCCATGAGCGATGGCACTTGTGGCCCGCGGGTTAGTACGTGCTAGTAGGGTGGCATGGTGGCATGGTACCACACAGTGCTAGGACAGAGCGGGAGGCAAAAAACCGGTCACTGTACATTTATGCCCTCACCCAGACCTGCTTGACACGGAAAACACGTCCCAAACGCGTCCCCACGCGTCTCATCGCGTCTGTTCATCGCCTTTCATTGTACTACCAGTGTAATTATCAATTTTGCTATTACATTTGCTCTTGGAACTGTATTGCTGGAGAAATATTGGTAGTGGTAATAGAACTCCTATACACTATGCCACTGAGCCTTGATGGATTCCGGGCTTCGGCCTGAACAATGGCAAACAACAATGCACCGGGGGCTCCGGGGTCACGTGCATTAATTGCCTTATTCAGTTTGATGTGTGGGGACCAATCTTGCCATCTACGGGATTGATACGTACCTTCCCCATTCTGGACACAATCAACAAAGTGGTCGATGAAGTACAGCTTCATGCATGTATACCGAGATCTAGACTGAGAGTCGCCGGGGTTGCTGAAGGCCTTACACCCATCCCCGGAAAATACGCGGCCAAGGGTCCCACCAGACGCGTCATAGCATTGGCCCCCAATGATAATTATTTTAACCAGGTCGGTCGCTGGGGATAAATAAGTGAGATCCTGCAAAATTTGTGCACATCGATATTATGTTCGACAACCGCATGATACCAGCTACAAGCTCCCCAAGTTGGAGTACCACTTGGTGTGATCCGGCTGTGGAGAAGTAAATTATACGCTGAATAATGACTTCGAAATTCACCACCTTGTACAGTGTGCGATTGGAGGAAGTTATATTATCATCATTACGCTCTAGATGCAGAACAAGACTAAACTGAATTAATATTTATGGAAGCAACATACACCAAGAGGTGCGCGGGTAGAAAAATGATGATATCATGCTCAGAAACCTGAGTCATTTAAAATGAGGGGGGGGGGGGGATCCACGCGAGCGCTTGATCGCGCCGATGGCCCGCGGACCGATTTCCGAGCACAGCTTAGCTTCTATATATACATACTCACGCTTTCAATTTTTACCAGACACTACTGGTTCTTGCGCCTCTCTCCGCTTGCCCTCATCTCGGCGCTCCCTGCTGTTCTCATGGGCCTTAACTACAAAACTGTTTCCAAAAAGCTTCGAAAATCGTACCACCCAATTCATGCATTCACCGAATATTGCAAATCTACGACTTCCTCGCCCTGGACTGCCTCGGCGCGGTTGGACCCGTCCTTTTCCTTTTCTTCCCCACAATGTTAGCCCTATCCACCCCCTTGTCCGGCCCGGCGACGTCCGTGAAAACCACAGGAATGCTTGCTTTGGGGATCCCGAGCGCCAGCTCCTCTGCCTCACTCACCTCCATGCTCACCCACACCTCGTGTGGGAGCCTCGTTCCCCTGGGGTTGAGTGGTGATGCGTACTCTGAATGGGCCAGAGAGAGGTGCTCTGGCATGTTGTACCGCCATTGCGTGGGTTGGGATGTGCCGGCTCTGGGTACGTCGGGGAAACAAAGCTTGCAGACAACGGGGACTTTGCAGCACGGCGTCGATTTTGAGCCCTGGTCCGCTGGCTTGTACTGAAAGGCCGATACCATTGGACAGTTGGTCTCGACGTGCATCATGGGTCCTTTCTTCTTGACGTGTACCGCGCATTCTGGTTTACCCGGCGCAGCGCAGAATCCGCACGGCAGACTCGGTCCAATCTACCACCAAATCAGAGAAGGAGAAATTAGCCGGATGACAGCACATACCATTGCACGAAGGACTTCCTGCACGGCGCGGATGGAGTGGAGGATGTGGGTGGAGATGTGAGTGCGCCAGTTGCCGGGGCGCTCACCACACAGGTGACAGGTACGTTGAAATGGGTGCTCGGGGAACAGACCAGAATGCTAAACTAAATGCTAAAGCTGACAAGCGAGATGCTTCGCTGCTTAAGCCAAATCCGTGGATAAGGCCTCACAACTAACAACTACTAACCAAAACTAACACCAAAACACCCCTTTCAAGGTCTATCGCCGACGAGTAAAGATGCTTGTCCAAGATTACACGAATGTACTTCCAAGGACGAGGACCAAGTACTGAGATGGCTTAAGTAGTCTTTTTAAGAATTGCACTGGTTAAGCGTGAAAACACCGTTTGTTCGCCTTGTCAAGTGCAGAACCAATGTCCTGAACGTCTGAGTTGACTTGTAGATATTACAGCTTCTCAGCTTTGATTGCGATTCTCTTTTAAGTAACCAGTTCGGACAAAGTCCCACTTCGTGCACAATAAATCCTGTGTTCTCTTCGCCGTTTAACTTTGTCTGGAACCCGTTGTATAGTATCACTTTGTCTGGTAACCACAATTCCGTAACTCGGTCCGTTTGGTTTAAGGGTTTCGCAAATCAATGCCAGTCAACTTGTTATATTTAAGCTACTCCGTGGAGGTAGTCTTAGCGAAACAAGCCCTAGTCTCCCTTGGTGCGCGGGCGCTGGTAGCTGCCGGCTCTCTTGGGGGAGATTTCGTGCTGTCCTACTAAACTATGGCTCCCTTATATACATTTCCTACATACTAGTTACATACGTGCTATTATCATGCGGCGGTTATTATCCGAGCTTTAGTCGGTCCATTACAGTCATTCTATTCAGTCGGAAAGCTATCCGACTCCTTTGTTGCATTTAAAAGCGGACCAAGGTTTCACTTGGTGCCTAAGTTGATCGATCACTTAGTAAGTCGTTTTGTGCCACCTCACACTCGAGGTAGCCGTTTATCCCTTAAGCAAGGATCCCTTGGTTGAACTCAGCCAATTAATAGCTCTCTGTAGACACCAACATGTTTGTGGTTCTGAACATGTAGTTCACATCATCAATAGCAATCTTGTTTTAGAAGGTATTGATCGGTTCCGTGGCAGTCCGGCCAAGTCAGACATCCGGCACAGTGCTTAACTGACATTGAGTTAAGGACTGCGGCAGATCATGTGATCGGGCACGTCGCGTTAAAGCGAACAAACAAAACACAACATTTCGAGCAGTCGGCTTAAGGTAGGTTCTCCCTTTAGCCCAATATTAGACAGAGTGGATATGTACTAATCCCTTGATCAATTAGACCCTGTGGTGGCTTCTGAACCATTATCCAGCCATGCCTAAGTCATGCTCGACGTCAAACTCCTTAAGCAGTATGTGAATATTCTGCTTAAGCGGGTCACGCACAAACTGTGATTACCACAGTAAGTCCTTTAACTAACCGTGCAGGATGACACGTTAGTCCTTGTTTAGGCCATGTGCGTGCGTTAAATTGGTAAAACGACGCGATTTCTGCGTGTTCCAATACACGGCTTATCAACAGTGCACCTTGTCGTCGTGCTGCTGGATAAGCTGCTGAGTTCCTTCTGCGCAGACGAGAGCAAGCTTCCCTGTATCGAGAGTTAAATACAATCCAATATATTTGTGAAGGACGTACCATTGTCAAAAGCATAAGGAAACTCGGGAGCCTTCTTCACGCTGGCTAGACTGGTGAGTGCGATTTTCTCCGTCACTGTGATGTCCCAGAGGAGCTCGCAGACGGCGCCCATTGGGCCGTCATCCAACTCCCACGAGCGTCCTTCGGAATTGATTTCGTACGCACGTTCACCGAGACGAGGGACAGCGTCAACGGGTCAATAATTGACGAGCTCGGTGAGGACGCCGGGAACCGAGATGATCGTGACCTTCTTGGTGGTCTGCTGTGTCCCCGCGATGGCAGAAGCAACCTCCAGGAATCTGCTGTTCCATATCCATGACCACGGCGACGTGTCCTCCGTGTCGGTGGGTGGAGATAGCGCATGGAGATGGGGTCGTGGCTGGACAGAAGCACTCTCAGACTCGGGGAATTGGTTGTTGAGGGTGAGCACCATCGTCAGGCTCAGGACTTGACCACTGAGCTTGACCTGTGCCTTTGGATTGCGAATTGTCGGCGCAAGGATACTTCCACGGGAGATACCGTCCTCATGGATGGCGGTGCAGCGGAGGACAGCGAGGGAGAGGGTTTGGTCCGTGCGGAGGAGGGTGAAGAAGGGGTCGCCGACGAGGAACGTGTTTGCGCCAAGGATTGCCTCCGGATTAACGTCGTCGCGCTGTTTCGCATTAACCTTGGTGTGACCGCGGACACATTTCAGGCGATCCTTGGACTTGGGCTCGTAGTCTGCGTTGATAACGACACGGCAGATGTGCTGCTTGTGGACCCATTTGCCGTCGACATTGATGTAATCATTGGGGTCGACACCGCGGCCGGTGGGGAGCACGAGCTCAGGGATCTCGTCAAGCGCGTCTTCAAACAGGATGCCTTCACCTTCGTCATCGATATCGTGGTCGGGTGTAGTGGGGGTTTCGGTCATGGTGGCGCTGGAGGGAGGAAAGAAAGTGGGGGCCAGAGTTAGGGAAGAAGATGGGGCGGGTATGGTGGTCGAAGCAGGAAGAACAGCCAAGGTGGGCGACACAGAAATGGGAGGAGTGGTCGTCGGAATAGCTGAGGATGGGGGTGTCGCGGAGGTGATAGATGTTTTTACGGGTACAATTATGGACCGATCTACGTCGGATTTGACACCGGGATACTTGCCATCCCCAAACGGACGTAACATGTCAATTGCCTTGTTCGCGGAAATGCGAGGGTAGTCGTAGGAGTGGAAAGGAAAGCGGAGTTTGGTGAATATTGCACGGGCAATGTCGGCGCCATCGTTCCAAGCAGCCGGTGAATGGCAGTCGCTGCTGGTTGCGTTACCAGTCCATGACACCATGTTGAGGTGGTCAACGCCCTCGGCACGATCCATACTAATCCGTCGCTGGCCTTGATCGAGGTCGGGTTGGCGGAGGTATACCGACTGAAGATCGCAAGCGTGACCAAGTCTCTCAATGGCTTGAGCATAGCTCATCGCAGAGTTATGTCCGCCGAGCATGCGCAGCTTTCCAAGCAATCTCTCCAGCGGGTCATCTCTAACCTGGAAGAGATAGAACGGTTGGGTGGGGTCAAGCTGTTGCTGCTTAGCTGTAAGGAGTTAGCCCCGGTATCCCTGCCCATATGATATGATGCTTTAGTGATACCTTGTTACCTATTGATGTACTATATAGTCTCGGGCGGCGTCGGCGTTAGGAAACTAATCCTTGACCTAACGCTAACACTGTCCTCTTCTAATTATTAGAACTTGGAACGGTTTAGCAGTGGCATCGATATAAGTTAATCATCTCTTACCTTCTAACACTTTTTTAAACCCTATGTTATGTCGCTGAGCCAAGAGGGAAGGAGTATGAGGAATATCTGATCATATGACCAGAGCCGGACCATGCCGATACTCGGAGATGAACAGATGTCTAGATCAGCCCTTCTCGGAACACCACAACTCAGCAAGGGTGACCGATTGACTGGCCTCGGGCTGCGAGATGGGAATGTGTCCGATACCAAGGTCCGAGCAGTACTAGCTCAAAGATGGTGAAGAGACACGGATAGCCTGGACCGGAGATGCAAGGGCAGTCGCCGGTATAGTTGGTTAGTCGTCCGGCGTAGGTCCGGTACGGACCGGAGCGATCAGTAAGAAGGAGCGAGCCGGAACGGACCAGAGGCATATCCAAGAAGCAGGAGACAACCCGGAGTCGTACCGCAGTTGTTGGTATGGCCGAGCGAGAACTCCGGGGACGTGACCGAAGGTTCCGGAGACGCGACCGGAGACCGGAGGTGACCGGAGTCTCGGAGAGAACAGAGGGAGACGGGAGCAAGGCCATTACGCGGGAGACGTCAAGAGGCAATGAACAGGAGCCTCAGGAGACGATGGAGACAGTTGGCAACAGTCCATGAAGAGGAAACATGGAAACAACGTTAATTTTCCGGATAGTTTACAGGAAGTAAAGTACCGGTATAAATACTAGAGTCAGGTAATTAGTACAGAAGGAAATAAGTAACATGAGGCAATGATAAGTAACATGAGGCAGAGTATGCCATATGGAAGAAGAGACTACCTTGCGGCAGAATAGGTCAAGTGAGTATGAAGAACAATAGCAAGTGAATAAAGAAGAAAGGCAAAGCATATGGTTAGATAGATAGATAGATGGATAGAAGAATGATAAGATGATAATGTGAAGATACCTGCCTTGAGGCAGATGAAGAAGCGATGTGGAATGATGGAAGTGTGATGAGAAGGCGCAGCATGTGAGAAGACAATAAGGAGAAGTGATGTGGATGTTGAAACAATAGAAGAGAAGTGATAAGGAACGGATAAATGGATAAGGAGTGAATAGGCATGATACCGCATGATCCAGACAAGAGTCCGATGTCTCCGGTGACTCCGAATTCCGGAGAGATGTCCGAAGCGACCGGAGCGTGAGCGGGAGTGTAGGAGCATAGGCGAATGAGGTATAAGTGCACCGGAGGTTTGACCGGTACTTGGGTAGTCGATATGGACGAGGTCCGAGGTACGAGTGGATTTGGGAGCTCCGGGTCGCCGGAGCGGACATAAAGGCGAGTAGTCATTCTGGAGATAGTTGGCAGGACTTCCGGAGGAGTGCGTATGCATAGGAGCAAGGTCCGAAACGACGCGGGTGAAGCGGAGCTCAACCAAGGGACGTGGAGGACCGGAGTTCGGAGTGATGATGTAATCACAGTCCGGAATGTACCATGGAGTGCGGCGGTGCCATGCGGCTGAGCCATGGTGAACCAGAATGACCGGAGGGTGAACGAGGTGAGGAGTGAGGCCGGAGGTGGCCAAGACAAGATGGAGTGGTGAAGGTGAAGTGAATGATAAATAGGAAAGTCCTCGGCAATCCATCGTTGGATGAGAGCTATGTATTCCGGGATAGGTGTGGGAACTGGTGGACCATGTTCGACGGAAGTAAGCCGGAGTGATGCCGGAGTATTACCGGAATGGTGCCGGAGTATTACCGGAATGGTGCAGGGTATGATAGTGTGTGTAACGATGTGTCCGGAGGTGACGGGAGCACAATCGGAGTCAGTTTGAGTGCGACCGGAACCGATAATGGGAAAAAATGAAAGACTGGATTGCACGGATATAACACCCTATTGGCTCCCATTCGGAGCACATCTGATACCAGAACTGCATAGTTCTCACAGTAACATCGATCAAAAAGTTTCTTCACTCCTTCTTTCGCTACCACCATGTCGACCCCCACCATTGACCAACCTGGCCGCGCCGACACCAGCGAAAGCTGGCGCTCTACTCCCCCCCATATGCAATCGGGGGGATCCACCCCCTTTGTATCCGCCGTCGCCGATGACCCCGATAAGCCTGGGGACATGGCAACGGACAAAACTGACTCGGTCACTAGCGGTGAACGCACTGAGTCCCCTAGCGCTCTGTCTGGCCTTACCGTATCGGTCCGAGTCGATGCGCGCGGACTGCTGTACTTTCGCGAAGACAGCACTGGACTTCGGGTCGAAGTGTACGACTCTGCTGGGCAACCAATTTACGCCGGAGGATTTCCTCATTCAAACGCGCGCTCTACCCCAGTTGACACCAAGCAGTCCACTACTGTATCTGATGAAACTGATATCACCCCGGACTCTGGCACTGAGGTACCTACCTCGGTTGATACCCCGGAAGTGATCATCGCTTCCCTCCTCAACGACGTCGACCCCAACACCCTATCGGACACCCAGAAGTCCCTTCTTCACTCGGTGCAAGGGTCCCTCAGCACCAGCCGGAGCCGTCTCCTGAGTACCACCGCCATCGTTCTTGATCAACGCAAGAAGTCCCAGTCTCACCGCGAGGAACTCGTGTGGTTCAAGGAGGACACCGCTGAACGGTTCACCGAACTCGGCGACGCGTCGGACAACGACCATTTGGCATTAGAAAAATGCATCCAAGACAATATCCAGCTTTTGTCGGAGCTGGGCGAGTCGGAAACTGCTATCACCCAGTTAATCAAGAAAATAGGTGTCCCCGGTATTTGAATCACCCCTCAACTTCCAGGGTTTCCTTCGATGGACGTGCCCCCCGCTACCTTTGTTAATGATCAGGTAGCTAGGCTACTCGACCAGGCCCTCCCTCCCCGTCGGGACGGTGAAACAGACGACGAGTTCGCCCGCCGGGCGGTACTATCACACGAAAGCAAACGCCGCGCTGCCACTGCATTCGTCATACCTACCGGAGAACCCAACGCGCCGACTGGCGAACGCCAGCCCAAGAATGCCCGATTCGAGGACGACCCTGGGAGCGTATCGTCCGCCCCCAAGTTTCGCTACCTCCACCCCACCGACACCTTGTCCGCACATGGAGGAATCAGTTTTGGTCCCGCGATATCAGGATTCGATAGCGCTATCGGTGCTGGTAAACCTACCCTCGACGCTATGGAGGCTTTCACCAGTGAATCTGACAGTATCATCAGGACCATCGTATTCCGGGCAGTCGGCGAGGAACTCTCCAACGTACCTTCAAGAGTACGCTCACCCAAGCTGGACAATCCCTCCAAGTTCTCAGGGATGAACAGCCACACAGCCTTCATCGCCTGGCTCGAGGAGTTAACCACGTGGATGAAGGCCTCATTCATGGGCGGAAAGGGCTGCGCCTGCTATCGCGTTACCATACTCAAAACCTATCTCACGGGCAGCGCCCTCCAGTGGTTCTCGGACTATGTAGAGCCTCGTATTGGACAGAGTTTAATCGAATATGAGTTTTCGAGCATCCTGTGCGCCATGCATCAACGGTTCATAACCGCCGCCACCGCCCAGAAGGCGACCCAGGAATTCGACGCTGTCAGATACAAGGCCAAGCATGGTCCGCTCAAACTCGCCGACGAGCTTATCAATAGCTCTAGTTGCATGAGGGAGCCCATGCCCGAGTTCATAATAAAGCAACGATTCATGAAATTGCTGCCCTCGAACATAAGCGGGTTAATGATGCTTCACCGGGCACTCTCCCCCGAATATTCTGATATGCCGTCGCTGAGATTTCACGCCAACCAGATTTGGGATGTCATCAATTTAATTGTGCGCAACGGGCGTACAGGGTTCACCAGCACCTCTGCTACAGCTGCGATCACGGCCCCCCAACCCAATACTTCCATATCCACGGCACCAAAATGAGATGGCGCCCGAGCACCCCTGGTTAGACCCATACCGGCACCGCCCCGCACGAATGCTTCTACCCCTGGCACCAATGCCCAGAGACGCTGCTACAAGTGCGGTGAGATTGGGCATATTGGGACGGATAAGATATGCCCCCGATTTGCGGAACCTCGTATACCTGAACGCGCGCGACTGGCTGCCCAACAAGTTAACGACTCGTACGCTGAAGATGACTATCCAACTGACCTGTTGCCCGAGGACGACTTAGACTTAGTCGGCGACGAGTGGGGCGGGTCTCAATACGACCCAGACACTGAGGCCGACTAGGGAAATCAGGAATCGCCCCCACAAGATGATTTGGCGGACCTGATCGACTTCTCCGCGGAGGACAATTCAGAGCCACGTGTCGGCTCCATGCAATTGCGGTATTTCTCGCTGAGGATAGACGACCAGTTGGCCGTGGAGGCTAACTCTACGACATTGCCTGAACAAACCGAGCTGAACCTGGAGACCGATGAAACAGCAGTGTGCGCTTGACGGCGGACTTGGCTAAACTATGCAAATGGAGATGGCAGCACTAGCTGGAAACTAACACCCCACTAACCAAACACACAACCCAACCAAACCCCCCTTTATACTCCCAAAGACTAGCGCAAACTCCTTGGTCGAGTTCGGGTCCGGGCCGTAGTATGCGACCACTGGTTTAGAACAGCAACAGGAACTGAATCCGACTTTATTGACCAACACTCTTCTATACAACACAACTCTCATGGCAATGCTTCCTCAAACTCAATGACCCTAGGCTTGTGATGTACATAGCAAAGGATTGTTACTAGGAATCGCACCGAAGTACAGGTGCCTAGGCGAGGAGGTGTAGCTTTGGACTGAAAATCCCGTTTAAGGGCTATGCTGCTTCGTCTAGACGACCTCTATTGCACTGCTAGCCTCTCGAGAACTAGCGGCAGACTCAGACTCCTTTGAATCCAAGATCTTTTCCGTACACTTGGGCTTATTAAGGACCTCAAAGTACTATCCAACACGACTAGACGACCGGTGGTTGTCCCAGGGTTCTCCCAAAGTGCTGTGCCGGGCGTGGTCGGTTTTAGCGAGGTGTTTCCTGGTCACCCAATGCGGATGCCCTGCTAGAGTCCACTCGCGACGACAGTCGCAGTTCTCAAGCCTTCTTTGTGCGTACGGTCCTGATTTATACGTGGAGGCGGTTGCCGCCTCACAACCTCCCAACGCGATGCTTTGCTTATAGGTTCACACAATGTTCCAACAAACAATGCTTCGATTGTATAGACTTCCTTACACACAGATAGAGAATGTACTTTATCCCTGCTTAGTGGCCTGAGCACACCCTTACCGCCGTAGCAGTGAGCGGGGCATGAGCTGGCTTTTAGCAGTAACTACTGGGTCCTTATATACTATTCTAGAGTCCATAATGTAATACCTATCTAATAAGCATGCCGGGGTGATTCCTCATCCAAATGTCAATCTGCATGACTGATTTGTGCCATTTATCCTCGCCGTCGGCCTAATTCCGGGTCATAGGCCTTGGCTATAAATATCCCGGAGCCTAAAGCCCATAACTCCGAAATACTCCGGAGCCATTGCCCCTTAGCTCCGAACTGACTCATGCTTGCTCATATGTTGAAGTGTTCAGTTCGACTTCCTCAACATACTATCATTGCCAACCCAGGAAGTTGATCAGAGTTCGTCTAGACAGCATTTCCTGTGGTCTAGACAAGCCAAGCTTTGTAGCCCAACCATGCTAGTCCGTCTAGACGACTTCAATGATCATTCCCTGAGCTATATATCCCTCTGTGACCTTACTAACACAGTTACTTGAGTGCTAGTATCATTGTACATGTTTATACTTCGAATTCAAGTACTTGGACTCGCTCTGAATGATACCTGAGGCCCAAGGCACTCAAAGGTAATAGCTTCGATGTCAATTATGGTTGCTAGCTCGATAACGAGCCGTCTAGACGCATAGTTCTGCCGTCTAGACACTTAGTTCTGCCGTCTAGACACTTAGTTCTGCCGTCTAGACGCTTAGTTCTGCCGTCTAGACACATAGTTCTGCCGTCTAGACACATAGTTCTGCCGTCTAGACGAGCTGATTAGCCCTCTGTTAAGTCCCATTCGACATGGTCTGTGCAGTCATTGGTTCTCCTGGTCGGATTATGATCCCCATTGAATGTCTAGGCTTTTGTACATCTCCTTGATAGTGTACCTGTCCAGTGTAACACTTGTAACCGTGTCTAGCACTGTGCAGAATACTACAGCCAGCAGGCGGAGCTCACTCTGGCTCTCCTTTATATCACCGAACAGGGTACTAGTGCACTACTCAATAATGCAACTAGAAGCTAGTCTATGGCCTGAGTCCCCTAGCACCAACTAGTGCTCATTAAGCTTAAAATAGCCCGACTGGGACACAATTGGTGTTGCGCCGTCTCACCGATCCTGGCGAGTTGTTAGTCCGCGAAACTCATCTAACCCCGCTCCAATCGTACCTGGACAGTATGGATTATATGCGCTCGCAAGATCCCGAGCGCACCATCAACAGCCTATATGGACCCTCCGCTAACATTGACCTTGAGCGGGTGAAGGAGTACCGCGACGCTAACGATGAGGAATCACTCACTACGGATGGTGTCAATGATCTACGGCGGGAACTGGTACTGGAGCACATTTACCCAGTGTCGCAGTACACAAACTTTGAAGAGGAAATGTACCGCTTCCAGCTTGAAGCTGAGGGCTCCATTATTATTGAGCACCCCGACGAGTGGGATGTGATCATGTCATTGGGCGCTGCTGAATCGTGTCAAGAGGAATCCGAGTCTGTGTTCCTGACCCGCCTTGCCCCGTACAAAACGCTGTCTACGCAGCAACTTAGTCACTCGGCAGATCGCCTGGTGAGCTATGCGGCTGAACTGGTGGAACCGATCCAGCAGGCCAAGCGACTGGCCAGGATGGCCCGCAATGTACTAGACATGGTGCAATCCGGGCTTCGAAATGTGCCGACCCTCGAGGGACATGCTGAATCCCGCACGACTGAACTGCGGGACCTAGTCATAAGTATGTTCGAGGCATCCATGGTTAACATGCGCAACGTACTCCCAACGTACTTGACCGCCGTTCGCCGATTGGAAGCGCTGCAAAGTGTGGTCGTAGGGGAAATGCACTCTCGCCGCACCCCTATTGAGGAGGAAGTCGAGGCTTACCTCCTGCGAGACCGGGACCCCGACAGTGAATCGGGTAGTGAGTGTAACCCCTCACCCGCACCGTCTGAAAAATCAGGATCAACCTTTAATGCTAGTGCATCCCCACCGCTGAGCCCGGAACCGAGTAATGCAGACACCTGGGCGTCGCAACTACAAGGCATCGTGTTTGACACAAATACGTCTGCCGCACACTCGGACTTCCCCATTGAAGGCACGGAGGTATTAGGAGGACCCGACGTACCGTGGGACGAGGACCGTACTGGATCCCCCCTCTTGATCACTAATGTGGACGACGCGCTGGAAGCCATCACCCGATTATTGACAAGTGAAGACTCGGGGAATGAGGATACCTCCGACGAAGACATGCCCCCCCTTGCCCTATACTCCAGTCAATTCCTGGACCGATACCATAGGGGACCTGACGGAGAGGTATTCGACGCAGAGGATGGCCTATGGGGCCACGAGCACAACGACTTGAGCACCGAGGAGCTAGGATGGATATACGGCGAATCAGCCGTGCGTCCCCGCGACCTGTGGGGCGATTACCTAGGCTCGCTTGGGAACTCGGACTCGCCGTCCGCATCTGAGAATGAGGAACGGGCCGCACGGGCCGCCGGTATCGGGGCCGAGTCAGGAGAATCAGCCGAACCCAATCCCGAGGAGACTGAGCTTGGCGCTCAGGCTGGCCCATCGACCGCCGCCGTTCCTGTCAATGCCCATGTCTCCTTGTCTCAGCTCATCGACGCACGAACCCGACCTCGCGCCTCTTCCCCTGTCAACACGTCTATGTCACTGTCTCAGCTTTTCAACACTACGACTCTTGCTCCCACTGAGGCTGAATCTCAAGACAATCGCGTTATGAGTACAACGTCGGAAGACGGCCTGAACCACGCACTGGCGACGAGCGCGTAATACGCTCTCTTGTCACGCTATTCGGGTCTGGCGTAACTGAACTCTACTCCACATTCAAGGACCACCAGGGCCGCGTGTATATTCAAGTATTGACTGGCATCTCATATATTGTCGATGGACGACCCGACCCCGTGCTATCGACTGAAGAGGCTATGCTCTTCCGAGAAGCACTGGAAGAGTCCATTTGCGCCCACGCCGATGCTCTCCGTTGCTCGCCTGCAATTATACAATCTATGCTTACCTGGGGCGAACGAGGAGATGATGACCGTGCCCAGACTATGAGCCAACGGATAGAGCACATTGCTCACATTACCCGGCCGGAAGGGATCCCGAAGATAGGAATGGTCGACCAGCCCAAACGCAATCCTCAATCGATTGCGTGTCTCACTGCTGAACTCGACATAGGTGGCACTAAGGCCTATATGCTGTTCGATACTGGTAGCAATACCGACTCGTTAACACCCGAGTTCGCTCGCTCCTCAACGTGCAAAATATTTAAGTTGGACGAGCAAGTGACCTTACAACTAGGCTGCGTTGGTAGTCGTTCGAAGATTAGCCACGGATCTCGAGCTCCAATTAATTTTGGAGGCTTAAAGGGACATGCATACTTTGACGTGGTGAATCTCGACCGGTACGACGGGATCATCGGCACTCCGCTTATGATCAAACACGGGCTCGTACTTGACTTCGGCAAACGCGAGGTGTGATTCCCCAACGGGCATGTGGTAGCCGCGCTATCTGTAGTGGATGACCTCTCCTTGGTTCGTCAACGCGCAGCAATTGAAAAGAAGTACCTAGGGGCCAATGCCAGTAAGGTGTTGCCCGCCCGGAAATGACTATCCGTTAAGGATAGTCTCCAGGAAGTCGAGGACGAGGACGTCGCCGTGGAACGGCTACGTCGTGTATTACCTAGTTATGATGCTCGAGTTCTGGAACTCGAGGACGTGTTGACTCGCGAAGGGGCTAGTCGGTCTCCGCACATTGAATATACAGAGGTTGAGCCTCCTCCTACTTTACCGTCACTCCCCTGGGATTACCCATCTGTGATGGAACTGGAAAGTGACTGCGCCTGCTTGGACTGGCCGGTTCGGCGACCGTGGGGCCCCACTCTGGAAGACGTTGATGACGCCGACAACTGGAGTGATCTCCCCACTCTTCCTAGTGACTACCCATTTGTGATGGAACTGGATTCTACCCTAGGAAACTTCGAATACTTCTGCGAAGGCTTTGAAAATATAGAGGATCTCAAGGATCCCGAAGGCGAGAAGGCCCCGCCTCCCGCCCTGCAATTTAGGGTGCAACACGCGTACAAAGACCGCACTATCTTCAATAAACGGATGGGACACAAGCGTATGCCTGGATTGAAGCCGCAAGATCGTGTATGTTTGCATTCGCGAAATTTTCCCATATCTAGTCTCGGCAAAGCGGATCCCCACTCAATTAACGAGGAAGCATTTGAGGAAGCCCTCTCTCGCGTCCAAATGTTTAGCCAGCGTGTAACGGAACCGTTACTTCCTCCCATGGAACGGGTAAACAAGCTGCGCGCTCGATGGTACGAATCATGCGCAGACATGATGGGCCCTATTCCGTTACAACTTCCCCCTTTCCGGAAAATCAACCACGAGATCAATTTAATTGACGAGGCGGCGACTTACAAGTACCATATGCTGAGATGCCCGGAAAGTTTACGCCCGCTGCTGCAAGCTAAAATAGCCCGGTATGTTGAGGCTGGATGGTGGGAAATGCGCCCGGCACCCTAGGCTGCTCCCCTGCTGTGCCTTCCTAACAAGGATGCGGGGCTGCGGACGGTAGTGGACGCCCGACAACGGAATGACAATACCGTCAAAGACGTTACCCCCTTCCCCGATCAAGACGCCATCCGGATGGACGTGGCTCGTGCCCCCTATAGGTCGAAGATCGACATGTCAGATACGTATGAACAGATACGCATTGTGCCTGAGGATGTGAAGAAGACGGTGTTCGCCACACCATTTGGAACGGCGTATTCACATGTTATGCAACAGGGCGACTGCAACGCACCAGCAACATTCCAGTGGTTAATGACATGGGTATTCTGAGACGTCCTGGGGACGTTTGTACACGTATATCTTGATGATATATTTATATTTTCCAACTCGGTCGAGGACCATGAGCGGCATCTTGAACTTGTATTCTATAGGCTCAGGGAGCAGCAATTGTACTTAAGCAAGAAAAAGTGCGATTTATATTCGAAGAACATGGACTGTTTAGGGCACCGCATTGACAATGAGGGCCTGCACGCGGATGAGGAGAAACTGAATAAAGTACTCGACTGGCGATCTCCAAGGTCCCATACGGAGGTACTTCGACTATTGGGACTGATTCAATATATCGCCCACTTCCTCCCGGATATCGCACACTACACCTCCCCCTTGGAGTCGATCTGCAGGGAGGGACAACCTTTCGTCTGGAGAGCTTTTCACCAACATTGCCTTGAAGGCATTAAAGCCGTCGTGTGCAAGACGCCCGTGCTCAAACTGATCGACATGAATAACTCTGACCCTATTTGGGTCACTTGTGATGCCTCGGTAGTCGGGGTAGGCGCAGTATACGGGCAGGGCCCCGACTGGAGGACCTGTCGACCCGCGGGATTTCTGTCCAAGAAATTCACGGCGGCCCAGCGTTCATACAAAACTTATGAACAAGAAGCTTTGGCGATTATTGAGTCGCTGATCAAGTGGGAAGACAAATTGATTCACGTCTGACCACAAGGCCCTGGAAAACGTGAAGACCGCTGCACGGAGCTCGGGCAATGGTCGTGTCATCCGCTGGGATGAATATCTGTCACGGTTTGATTTTGACATCACTCATGTCGAAGGCAAGCAAAATAAAGTGGCGGACTGCCTTTCCCGGCTGTACGAGAATGACACCCCCGAGGATATCTATCAGCCCGAAGATTACGTGCGCGCCAATGCTAGATTAGACCCTGAGCGCGAGGATCTCATGAGGCTCAGGGTCGACGAGTTGGTCGGTGACGCTATCATCATGGCTCGACGCGCCAAGAATCCCGACGAAGACCGGCTGCGCGAAGCAGGCGAAATGAGGGACCACACCGAAGACATTGATGAGGGCGAACGGACCAAGGATGCGATATCACTGGAAGACACGTTAAAGGCAACTCCACCCACTGGGATAACATTCGAGGGCGAAACCGAATTCCTGGACGATGTTTGTGCCGGATACGTTCACGACTCCATTCTGGAGAAAGTGGCAGCCCACCCTGCTGACTTTCCCCAGTTCTCCATTGAAGACGGGCTCATATTCTGTGATACGGTTGTGGCAAAGCATGTATTGTGTATACCTCGGACGACACGCAGGAAAGGAATATGTATGCTGCCTGAGGTCGTTATGACTCAGTCTCACGCTACTCTTGGACATTACGGTGATACTCGCACCTCAGAGTACATTCGGCGCTGGTTCTGGTGGCCTAAGATGGGGCGGGATATCACCTCCTTTTGTGACTCTTGTGGCATCTGCAAAGGAAGCAAAGCTAAGACTAGCAGCCCCACAGGAAAGTTACATTCAATGCCTGTACCTCAGCGACCTTGGGAGTCGATAGGCATGGACTTCGTGGGGCCATTCCCGCCCTGCATGGGATTCGATTGTTTGCTGGTCGTGATATGTCGCCTTACCAGTATGGTGGCGTTATCACCGATGAAGGTTACTGACACGTCGTCCGCCGTGTCATGGATCTTCGTACGCAACATAGTGCGGCTGCACGGGATGCCCAGCTCGATTGTGTCTGACCGGGACACTAAATTCACGGCTAAATTCTGGGCAGAATTGCACAGACTTACCGGGACCAAACTCTTGATGTCGACATCGTTCCATCCGCAAACGGATGGCGCGACGGAGCGAGCAATTCGAAACGTTGCCCAGATCCTACGAACAGCAGTCGACTCGTCCCAGCGAGACTGGGTATTCAACATACCTATGACGGAATTCGCTATAAATTCCAGTATCAGCGCATCAACCGGGTTTGCGCCATTTGAGCTGAACTATGGCTACATACCCGATTGACGAACATCCCGGATACGGCGACTTCAATGCCGGGAGTCAAGGAATTTGTTACCCGTGCCCTAGGGAACATCGTTATTGCTCATGACGCAATCATCGAGGCCCGAGTAAGATCGACCTACCAGAGCAATAAGGGAGGATCCGAAGAGGCGCCATACGAGGTCGGGGACCGGGTGTACTTATCCACGAAGAACCTGAACCTACCCAAGGGACGTGCGCGCAAACTTGCACCCAAGTTTGTGGGACCCTACTCGGTGACGCGCGCGAACCCCGAGACTTTTTTGTACACCCTGGGACTAGCCGAAGACATGCGTAGGAGGCGAATACACCTAACCTTCCATGCGTCGCTACTCCGGGCACACGAGGCTAGCGATGATACGATCTTTCCAGGCCGCGAGGCCCATCGTTTCTACGACTTCGGAACACCAGATGATCAAGAGTGGTTTGTTGATGAGATCCTGTCTCACCGCTGGAAGAATGCCCGAAGCGTGGAATTCAAAGTGAAATGGACCGCGGGGGACATCACATGGGAGCCTCCAAAACATCTCGACGAGTGCTCCGCGCTGGACGATTATTTTGAGACCATGGGAGTCGAAAAGTGGCAGGAACTGCCACGGCTGAACGGCCCGTGATGCAATGCAACGCACCATCATCGATCAATTATACCCAATAACGACTCTCACGCGCCCGACCTTAATCCTATCCTTTATAACACCTATGCTCCAGGAATACCTGGAATCTCTATACATTTTTCCTAATCTTGCGCACCCTTCCATGTCCCGGCGATAGACGGATACGCCTACGCATACGCAAGATCGCAATGAGCTTGGCCACTTCTGGGACCGGAAGCTGTACGGCAGGAGATGGTGGGGCCCAGACGACAATTCGACATATGTGCATGAATTTGGTGTTCCACTGGGAACGCCCGACCCACCATTCGTGCCCAACCGCGACCGCAAGCCGGACACGCGTGGACCAAGCGGTTTCGTCCAACAATATCAGCCCTCGTACTCCATACCAGCAGCGCCAACTCCTGGGGGGTACCACTACCGGCCACCGGCGCCCTACAACCACAATCAGCGATCACCCTCGACTGGCAGCTACTCGCAGAGCGGCACGGGATCATCGTCGCGCCGGAGTTCGCGCTCGCCGCCCAGTTACTGGGACCGGAGACGAGGTTCTCCCCCGCGTTACCCGCGCGCCAACTCGCCCCCCTTTCGGCGGTCGCTATCGCCACGACATGGTCATGGGGTACGTACAGGGCCTGACACAGGAGGCCCATCCCGGAATCGCTCACCGGAGTCGCAGGGACACCAGAGGCGTGTGTCTCCTGACCGCATATTTCGGGGACCCGAGCACCGCGAGCATAGCTCGCATTACGGTCGCGACCATGGCGCTCTGCGCGGTAACAAGAGCAGGAACGACGAGCGCATGCTCCGCACTAAGGCCCTACAAACACGCCGCCGCTCCCCGGACCGGAGTCCGTGAGAGCCTTACCCACCGTGGAAACGCACCGTGTTCCCACCCGACGTCGTATCTGCGCCCAAGAACGAGGCTGGACATCCTTTGTGCCCTGTTGAGCTCCACGCCGGCGGTGGCAAAGACGACTTTGGATCGGATTCCGAGGCACCAACGCTACCAGAAGGCTAGAAAACAAACGAAGCGGCTAGGTGCGCTGAAGCCATGGCCCACAAGAGGAACGGTCGCAAGTACAATCACCACACGTCAGACCTGGATGTGGGCGACTGGGCCGACCACCGCATCGAGACGACCGAGGAAGCCGCGAATTTGATTCGCTGGGTGGCTCGGACAGAACCCTCAGCGTTCAACTTCCTGCGCAGCATCACAGTGAAGCTAGGGAGCGATCCTACAATACTACGCACGCCTGGCGAGGTATACGTACTGGCCAAGCAAAACACCACGGTGGAGCTATACTGGATTCGCTCAACGGGACACCGCAAGGCGCCAGCTCGCGCTGCCTCACCGCCTGCCCACGACCCTCGTGAAGACGAACTGGCTTACCTGGGCACTGCGTTGGTGGACGGCGACGACACCATGGTGATCTTGCGCGAACGTGCGGACGAGAACGTCAAAGTGGTATCGGGATCGCACACGAAACTCATGGCCGCAGTGCGCCTGTATGAAGCTATGACCCACCTTCTCTGGCCAATTGGATTCCGTATCAGCCCCACCGAGTACGCCCACCATGCGCACAAGTATGCCAAGGTATACATCCCGGACGTCGGCAGTTGGTTCACGATAAACTCTCTGGCCCCACGGCGCATCTGCGTTGGCACGTTGCTGGAACGTTTGAAGTTCTTGGAAACCTTGATACGCATACTCTCGGTGGCGGGGACCTTCAATCAGATCGCCCAGCTGGGACAGGGACAATACGTATTCGCTAATAGGGCCCTCGAACACTACCCATTCTTGACGAGCAATATTACGATATCGCACGTCATTTGCTGGCTCGCCCAGCATGGGATAGCCCGCGACGGCGAAAGTATCGCACACCTTGAGTCCTTCGCACGGTCGCGTCGGAACCTACAGTGCGGCCAAAACTCTCCGGGCCCCAAGGAGTTCAAGTTGGGCGGTGTCCCACATAGCGCGGCCGAAATGCTGGGACTGGAGCTCGGATGCGACATCCTACCTTGGACTGAAATCGAGCATGCGGCGCTACAGCCTGACGTGCTATCTTCGTACCCGAACCGCCCCAGCAAGGCAATGGAAATCGATTAGTGCCGGTGCCTAGATCTGCCAGTACATGTGTTACACGTCAACTGGGAGCTTGAGGGCCACCCACCTAGGTGCGTGTCACGTGCTGCCGGTTGGGATACGCGAATAATCTTTTTACTATATGTTATGCTTTTCATAACGAATCATACTCGACATTCGTTATACTCCTTTTAGTTTGGCATAGCAGACGACAGGGCGTCGTCCTGAGGGGGAGGGTGTAAGGAGTTAGCCCCGGTATCCCCGCCCATATGATATGATGCTTTAGTGATACCTTGTTACCTATTGATGTGCCATATAGTCTCAGGCGGCGTCGGCGTTAGGAAACTAATCCTTGACCTAACGCTAACGCTGTCCTCTTCTAATTATTAGAACTTCGAACGGTTTAGCAGTGGCATCGATATAAGTTAATCATCTCTTACCTTCTAACATTAGCGAGGCAGAAGAAGGTGTTCTTGATCATGGACTGCGAGTCACCATAGAGTTGGTTGCTCATAAAGGTCAGGCGGTTAAGGCGGAAGAGGGTGAAGGCGAGGTGGGCGTAGGTGGAGAGATGGGTCATTTGCTCTGTAAGAGACATGGTGGGGGTAATGAACGGCGCTAGGATGGACTTGAGCAGGAGAGCGAGGAGTCTGATGGAGTCGAGATCAGCAGCGGCATCGGCACTAACTTGACCAAAGTCGAAGTCCAGAAAGTCAATGATGGCCTGCATGAGCTCGACTGCTCACGGAACATCTTGGGCATCGTCGGGGAATAAAAGCTTTTGGACAGAATCTGCAGACTGGTCAGGAAGGCGCGCCAGGAAGCGAGTGAGGACGGCGGGATTGATGATACGGCCATTGCACAGCGCCATCCCAGGGGTGGACCGAATTAGAGTGCAGATCCCTAGAATAACACGTTCAAAAGAAAATCAGAATAACGAAAAACACGTACACTTAAAGATATGTTTGTAGTCAAAGTCCAAAGTGACGCTATGAAGCCCTGTAAATATATTCAAGCCGACCATGCTCGCAAGCGTTCCGAAGATGGGAGAGCTGCTCGGGAGCTCGTGCTTGACGAAGTTATCATACCCAGCTCTGCAACGAGAGGATTCCCCGTCCGTTGCCCACGACCACATCATCCCCACTTCATCGGCCGCATTCTTGAGCCAAGTCTCGGTGACGATCTGGTAAATCCGGCTCGACTCATCGGGGCCGACGAACTTGCAGGTCGACAGCGCCAGGATCGGATACGTCCCTGACTCCCCGAAGCAAGAAACGGAGACAACGGTCATCTCCTTGCTGAGGTGCACTTCTCCGGTCTTGATTTTTTCTGAGATCTTGACGGCGTCATCATACGTTTTGAGCTGTAAGTTGACCGTCGCGGATTGGCGCCAGCACAAGCCGCCAATGCTATTGTTGTGGTGGAAGTGGTTGGCACGTTCCTCGAGCGCGACCTCGTCGATCATGAAGCTGACCCCGCAGAGCGGCTGTTGTACTGCAGCTGCCCTGTGCGGCCCGAGAACAACTTCACGAATGTTGTGGACAATGTCGGCGATGCAAATGGTGCCTCAGGCTACAGTCGGCATAACCTTCGTAAAAGCCATGTGATTGCGTAGAGTGCGGAGGGATGGAAAACCAAGCCCGTGATTCACCACATAAAGGAGTTTGCGGCTGCCGAGACGATATACCATGAGGGCGATGTCGAGAGTGCGGGAATCAAGAACAGGACGTGGACGGTAGACACCTTCGAGCGCAGATTGCATCATGCAAACGATGGCTGCTGGGCTTGATCCTCGCCGCAGACCAACGCTCACGAGTTATCGAAGTCGGGGTATGTCCATTCCGGCAACGGCATCCATAAAGTGCTTGTAGTCGGCCAATTTTCGAACGGCGGTAGCGAAGTTGCGCACGGAATTGAGACACTATAAGGCGGAATTATTCAAATCAATAATAGGCAAGTGAAGAGAGAGAAAACAGACCTTCAAGCGCCACCTCTGCACCTCCTCCGTCCTGTCCGCCAACAAAGCACAAATTTGAGTCCAGCTTAAGAAGCGGTGGTTTACGCGAGAGTTGGCCTGAACGGCCAGATCAACCAGCTGCTGATAGAGTGTGACACGGGTGATACCGTGGGTGTCACAAGGTCACACCGTACCCGTACCCGCGAAACCCGTCACCCGCACCCGTACCCGCACAATACCGCAATTTATAACCATGGGTATTCAAAAATAACTGGAGCAGACAGAATTGAACCCAAGAGAGTTGGGTTTGCCTCAGAAGAGGAATCTAAAGCATATACAACTAGACTAAAGAGTTTGACAATTTTTCTACCTTGATACAGTCCATATTCAGTTGAATTGAGAGCAATCACACAGATCTGATTTGATCAAATCTGTTGCTGGAGGACCCTCAAAGTGTTTGGTATGTTTCAATGGTACTATAGTCTAGTTGGCTACATGCCTTCTCTTTCTTTCTGCCCAAACTTGTGAGATCATGGGTTCAAGTCTCTTGTGTGGCACTTTTTGGACTTCGGGTACGGGTCGCGGTATTTGCGGTATTCGAAAAGTCTCACACCGCACCCGCACCCGCGGCACCCGTACCCGCAATACCGCGGGTTTACCCGTACCCGTGTCACTCCCTAGGCCCGCTGAACCTCAGCCGGGATCTTCGCGCAATGGCCACAACATCCGTTCAAACGCACCTCCCCCGAGCAAACCCTCGAAAACGCGATGACCTTGGTGCCGCGGTCATGCATCTCGACTGTAAACGATAGGGAGCTGGGGTGTACTCCTGAAGTTCAACATAGGGGCATTCGGTCGAACCGGCCCGGATTCTGTCTCAGAACGTGGACGTGGTGTCACACCCTGGTCACACTCTTCCTTGTGCTCTTCTTCTCTGGCTCCCCTGGGGGGGGAGGATTTATTATACTCGCGTGGTCCAAATGTCTGAACAACGAGTTTACCGAAGACAAACAAGTAGTAATGTAAGAGTGTTTATTCTTACATGTAGCTACAAGATGCCAACGGAGCACACACCATTCCAGGGGGTCGATCAAACACTTCGCTTACTGTGAACTGGCTGGCCGCATGAATGGCGGGACCTCTGGATGTAACCCTGTGAGACCTGACCACCAGCCAATGAGCTGTATGACCCCGCTGAACGCGCCGTCGCCGTGCGCACACCGCGTATGCCAACATCCTGCTCGTGGTGCGCCCAAAAGACGAGGAGAAAGGGCTGTCGAGTGCGGTGCTGCGCGGGTTCGAGGAGGCGTGGGGGCAGAGTTTGGTGGTTATAGATACAGATTTGCAGGTTCTTTTCTTTATGCTGCGTAACTGCTGAAGTGATGTTAACTAATCTACGGCCGCTAGCACCCTCCCGCCACGCTCCCCACCTTCTTCGCCCTTCTCGCTAGCCCCGCGACGCCCTTCCGCGGCACGCGCTACGCACCCTGCACCAAAACCAACGCGAATTGGCCTCTGTACCGGATCGCTCGCGCTCGTGAGCGTCCGATGGGTGGGTTTTTGGATTAAGGAGGGAGTCGGTAAGTGTCCTCTTCGTTATCCCTTGGGATCATATCCCTGTTTATCGGATCCCGCTAACTGTGATAATTCACAAACACTTGCAGTTCCTCGCCTCCCACCCCCTCACCCCGACCGGCTTCAAAATCGCCCTCGAGCTCCTCCTCAAAGCCCCCATCCGCCAATTCTCCATCGACCGCGGCGGGAATGGGCGCCGGGAGGAAGTGGGGTATTCGTTCGGTGTGAGGAGCGAGGGGAGCAGTAAGCTTGGGGCGAAGGTGGGTTGGTTGTCTTGTTTGCTTTCCATTGTGCATTCGCCTTTTATCCTTCTTCCTACTCGTTCGATTCAACTCGAATTGTTTCCACACTGACGACGTTTGTTTTTATGCTCCAGGTAATCCTCCGCTGCCTCCTCCACCTCTCTGCGCTCTACCACCGGCGTCTTGGGCCCACCTTCATCCTACTGCTCCTCGTTGTATCTCTGTTCCTTTTCACCACCCTCCTCTTCCTCCTCATCGTCGTTATCGGCCTTCCCCGCCTTGGCTTCAGGTGGAGGGCGGAAGGAACAGCTGGAAGGCCTGATGGAGTGGTTGGGTCTGGGGGGCCCTGATCGGTGGGTTATTCCCGTAAACATTGGCGCGAGCGTCTTAAGTGGGAGAGGGATGGGGATGGGTACGAGGGGAAGCGCGAGCGGGAGAAGGTTTGGGCGAAGCGGAGAAGAGTGCGGTGGGAGGTTTGACTTTTTCAACTTCGGGAGCCCAAAGAGCAGAAGGACTGTATTATTCATGGGTGTGTGCGTGCAATTACGGGCAGGTTAATTCATTGATTGGTTGCTTTTCACGTCAGGTGAGGCATCCTTGCGTGTAAAACACGGAGGATGAAAACCAAAACCAAAAACCATTGACCTCATTTTCGAAGACTCGAGCCGGAGTCGAACCGACACTCTAATGGTGCGACGAACGAAGTGCATGCACACTCCGCCCTCGAGTCTTACTTACGTTAAACCTGGTTCAACACGAGGAAAGAGATGGTGGGTTTTACTCGATAGGTAATAATATTTATTGTTCGCACCGCCGCGCGGCGCAGAGTTCGGCATTAGATTATGATTTATCTGGCGTCGAAACTCGGGGGGGAAACGTTCAAGTGACAGAATCATGACTCGAACCGGAATCGAACCGGCACCCCGCTGAGAAGAGTGAGAACTCACATTGTGAGCAGGTGCGGACCATCCGCTACAAGTCGGTGCTTTGTATGAGGTATGTTTAATCATACTCAGGGACAATCTATCACTTACTAACTTGAAGTGTATCGAAGGCGCAATAAGAACTTGATAAGTACGCTCCGAGTCATTACCCATCTTCTGGCGAGTACAGTAGACTCCATTTGGGTTCCTACCTAGAAGCCAAAATCTAACTCGAAAAAAAAAAGAAGTATGTAGCGGGTTGATGACTCGTTCTAGAATCAAACCGGTAACCTGCTGAGAGAAGTCGCGCGACCAAGCATTGGGAGCAGGTACAGGCCATCCGCCACGAGCCGGTTCTTACTCTGAGGTATGCTCTATCATACCAGGGACAGTTGTCCCAATCCTCGTCGGATTCCACTCGTCGGGCGAAACGGGATTGGCGAAAAGATTGCGTGGCTTGGGCCACGTTTAAGTCTCTTGGAAGTAAAGCGAAATTCAATGGCGCAATCTGCACGCACTCAAGCTCACGGTCCGTATGTACGCTGTCGGAACGGACACCTTTTTCGACGTCAGATAGGCCACGGTCATGTACCATTTGTATGAACTTGGACCGCGGCTCGCTCAGTGACGCTGTGGTACTTTATCTCCATGGTCTAGCATGAAAGCTCTGACCGCCTCCTCAATCAGCTCAGGCGTCGACGTCGCTCCCCTGGACCTCACGATAAAGCAAATGTCGATTTCTGCGGGTACAATCCACACTCAATACGAAACGAGTACAACTCTGACGCTTCGTATCGACTACCTCTTCCGGTCTGGCCTCCACCTCAGTACGTTTTTGTGGTTTTTGCACCATCCACAAAAGCCAACCACGACGGCCGTGAGGTAAGCTCCTGGTACCATCTATGACCGATGAATTTCCGCCAACACAAAGAATGAACATGAACATGGACGCACCTGGCGACGTTGGGCCGGCGCGTCATGATATCGCTTCCACCCAATGTAACCAGCCACGCGTACGGGAGATGGAAAAGGTCGGCGAGGGTGAGAGTCTGCCATTTATTTCATCAGTTATAACTGAGGGATAGAAGAGGAAAAGACGGACGTCTCCAGCGACGTAGCGGTGCCTCGAGAGGATCACCTCATACGCATCCAACTTCTTCTCTAAAGCCGCCAACTCCGTGTCCACCAGCGCCTGATCGGGCGTCATCCCAAAATATTTCCTGCGCGCACATCCACCCCATCGGTGCTACTACGGTCAACTGGAAAGAATGCACACACTGTTTGAAATATTCGAGCCCGGCCTTGCTCGCGCTAGGATCGAAGTTCGCGACCTCCGCCGCCGCCGCCTGTTCGAACAGCGCGTTCGCCTTGGGCTCGGCGGGGATGAGTCCGGACTCGGGGTGCTTGGCCGCGACGTAGCGGCAGATGGCGCGCGACTCGTACAAGATGAATCCATTATCGTCCTGGTATTTTATTTCACCCTCTCAGCACTCAGCAAGAGAGTGAACGAATGAATATTTGTTCACGATGTATGGAACCTGGCCGAACGGCTGCTTCTCGAGGTACTCCGGGGTCTTCTGCTCGCCCTTGAAAAGATCGACTTCAATGAGCTCGAAGGGGACTTTGAGCTCGTGGAGGACGGTCCCGACGCGGCGTGTGCAGGTTGTGAGTTTGCCTCCGTAGAGTTTGAGGATGGCCATGGGATGGATGTTAGGTGTAGGTTAGTACGCGACTTCTTTTAAACCAGCACTGACATACCTTCTCTGACATCCGTTGAACCCATTACTCCTCGCAGATAGCACAAATCCGAATGTAACCACCTCGCTGACTCACCTTCCAATGTTCTCTGACCGCGAGTGGTTCGAATTGCCTTACTGGGAAGTTCGGCGGGTTGCTTGCTAATCGACCGTCGGGTGTTCCGGTACGTTCAATTTAAAAATGCCGCCGAAGTTGAAGTCTGACGGGAAACGCTGCTCAAATCCCTGGTCCGGGACACCGCTGTGAACCTCGATTGAACGTTAGACTGACCTTTAATGCGTGCCGTGCATCTAAGTCCTCGTGCCCCATTGGGTTTTCAATGCTAACCACGTTACCGCGGCCGTTGTCTCAAAACTCCGGCAAGTCTTCATTTCATCCTTGCTGCATTGCGTGGAACTGACCTCGAACTTGGCAGCCATGCCCTCGCTTCGAAGGCCTTCAACGAGCGGTTAAAAGACCCGCATCATCTTGGTGAGTTGCAACTCCAAAAATCATTCGTTCCTTTTACTCACTTGCAACCACGTTGTTCTCCGCTATAGGATTCCGCGCCGCGACGCAGTTCTACCGCAAACTCCAACCACCCAACCTTGGTCCTCGAGGTATGCTTTCGTTCCTCACCTACTAACCGTTGTTCTAGACTCTCCGTGTGTGAAATTCAACAGCGCCGCGCTGCATTCAAACTGCGGGTAAGCCTAGTTTATTTTGTTCTCGTGAATTTACCGATCTCGCACTCTCACCCTTTCCTCGCAGTACACAGACCCGGACCCGCGCTGCAAGACTTGTCGTCGCAGAGTTGAATCCCAGCTCACTTTTTATAGCCAACTTGAATCTGCGCGCGCGTCGGATACACTGCGTGCAAGACGTGCGCAAAATGGGTTTGTATTATGAGTTGGAGGGCCAAGTACGCACCTCTTTGCTTCCTCTGAATCCGTCGAAGTTGACTTGGTTTTTCGTTCACAGCTTGCTTAGTGCTGATGCTCCGTTGCCGGTACTTCGGTCCCTGGATTCTCGACTCCACTGTAAGCCTTGATTCAATTCAACCTTGCGCGCAATCTTGAGTAATTAACGCAGGTTGATTGTATTCAAAGATTATGTGGGTACAGCGGCGTACGGCAGAGAAGAGAAGGGAGGGACGGGGAAGGGAGAGGGAGAGTGGTGTGGGTGGGTAGACGGCAGCGCCGCGCGAAGCCGACGCCACCGCGCAGGCACGAGTCCGCGGGCGGGAAACTCTGCGGCATGGCAGAGATTCGATGGTGCGGGTGTCGCGTTGTGGGGTGTACGGCGGTGTGCGCGGTGTCGGACAGCGTCGTGTGCGGCGATGTGAGGTGGAACGAGGGCGGGGTGTACGGAGCGGGAATGAATGGCCCCGCAAAGGATAGGGGATGGAGCACAAGATGAAGAGCGGGAGGACTGACGGCGTTCCCCGTGTAGCGCGACGTCAAGGCAAGTGGGCGGTGAGTGGGTGAGCAAGAGAAGAAAGGGCGGGGCAAGTACACGCACCTCGAAGCGTGGGTGCGAGCGAGGAAACGCGGACGACGAGGGCACAGGAAGAGGGCGGCCTCGAGGGCGGGGCGTGTGCGGCGCTATGCACTCGACTCGAATTGGCGTGGGTGCATGGGCGCGTGCGCGATGGCGTACGCGGGTTTGGCGGGAGTTACGGGGGGCGGTAGAGGAGGCGCTGGAAATGAGGCCGCGGCGCACAGCTTCGAGGATGAGGAGCGCGTCGCCCGTGATTTCGATCCAACCGCAGAATGGCGGCGCGGAGGCGGGGCCATAGAGATCTAGAGGTTGCCGTTTACTGCCTAGTCTCCTGCGAACACGACGGTGAGCGATACCTTTGCGCGTCGGACATACGCGCAGACGCGGATGCTGTGCTAACCAATCTTGCCTTTTGTCTCCGTCTTCCACTTTCAAACCTTCCTTGCGTTGTCTCTTGCCTCTGGAGTCTTGCCCCCAACTTGCCACCGTCGTCGCCGTCTGATGCAAAGCTCTGGACCGTCCGCTTAGTCAGATTGCCGGCGCCGCTTCCCACCAAAGCCGAGGCGCCGAAATATTCCTTTTTCTGACTCTCTTTTTACCTGGATGTTCGCGGTCTCTGTTCAAGAAAACAAATCACATTGAGCTTGCTAGGGCCCGCTTCTGGCATCGAACTTCCACCAGTTTTGCGTCGATTCAATCTTGAAACTCAACTTCAAACTTTCACTCAATCGAGTCCTCTCACCCACCTACGCACCACAAGCTAATAACGACCTAAAGAGAAACGGCCGGCATCCACGCGTCTTAGGGGATGCACTCAATCATGCTGTGTGGAATTCCCTGGTTCGATTCCAGGTTAGGTCACAGGTGACTGTTGTAAATCTTTTTCTTTTTTTGACGGGAAAGGCTACACCAGACAACGCCGGAACCCGGGGTTTCTCGTGTGGCGATTCATTCAACCACCACCAACAGCGGTCTTGGTCCAAGTGGATTTAATCTCTGATGCGGCAAGAATCTTTCTTCGACACAGATTCCTGTTTGCTTCAAGCGTAACACTCCACTACGCAAGGCAGAGAAGACCTAGTGCGAAGTGGTAGTGGTTCTCGCATCCTACCTTATCCAATTGCACGCGTACCCTGTGAATACCGTCGGGTGCGCCAATATATTTTTGTCTCCTGCCAGGGAAGGCTGCACCAGACGCCATGGGCAGGAAGATATCCTTGCTTGTCCCTTTTCAGGAAGCCTCGAGGCCAACACCGGGGGATCTGGTTTTTGAACCGAGGACTACTCTGCATCGAATAAATCCTCTCGCACTCAACCACGCACGGCAAGCTAATAACGACCTGAAGCGAAGTGGTTTCGCGTCCACGTAGCCTGTTCCGATGGAGAAGCTATGCTTTGTGGGATTCCCTGGTTCGAGTCCAGGTTAGGTCATGAGTGACTGTTCTTTTTTTGACGGGGAAGGCTGTACTAGACAACATCGCGCACCCGGGTTTTTTCCTTTGGCGACTCATGCAATTCCGAAGCCTGTTTGGACTCCGGAGGAGAATTAGGCGGTGTCAAGTGATTTTCAATGCTCTGCTTCGAATAAATTGTGTCTTACTCACCCATGGAAGCACTTGAAGCTAATAACGACCTGAAGCGAAGTGGTTCCCTGGAACTCATTTGAGTACAACTTCCGTAGAAGTCCTGGTTTGACTCCGAGTTAGGGCGTATCGACAACACGGCTTAATGCTCTGGCCACTCACCATTTCTTCTGGTCTGGCTGACGCGAAACTCGGTGATCTCAGAACTTCTTTTAACTCTCTGGCGCAGCAAGAACCCGTCCTCCAGAAGATACATCCTCTCTTCCTTGGACCTGAGGACCTAAAGGGAAGTGGCTCGCGTCCACGCCGCCTGTGCAAACGTGGACGAAATTGGCTGGTGGTAGTCCTGGTTCGAATACAGGTTAGGTCATAAATTATACCCCGCCATCTTTTTTTTTGACGGGGAAAGACTGCACTCTGGCCGTTCATCCCTTTCCCGAACGAAAATTCCAAGTACGTCTCACAACCTGCGAATGGATTTGATTTCCAGCGGCGCAAGAATCTTTCGTCGACACAAATTTCCTGTTGCTCCAAGACTCGATTACGCAGCTACAGAAGACCTAGAGCGCGTCCACGTAGCCTGTGGAGAGATTCAATGCTTTGTGGTGAGGGGGAATTGGAATTCGGAAATCGGATGGGGGGTCGATAAGTTTTTTTCACCCCTCCTTCTATATAGGGAAGGTGTTTCCCGCCCCTAGCGCCGGGCCGCTCTCCCCAATTTTTCGCCGCCTACCAAACGTGGTTGGGACAACTACTACCGCTCGATTTTAATACATGAGGAGCATAATGATCCATAGCACCATCTTAAGTGTTCCAAAAGGTTTCAATGAACTTGCAGAATTTTTTTGACCCCACCCTGGAACCTCCTACAGACCGTCTTTGGTTGAACTTAGGATTTTTGTTTTACGGGGATTTGATGCGATCGGCGGTCGGCTCCCCCTTTGGGCTCGATCAATCTGCCGCGGCGAGCGGGACCTGTTGCGTTTGATGTCCGAGATTGATTGACGTAATGCTTAAACAAATACAAATAAACAATGCGCCGCGCGCCAGCTCCTCGATTTGTGCAAAACAGGAGAATGAAGGGAGAACACCAAAGTTAATTCCAGGGGTACATTACTTTCTGATCTCAGAGTTAAAACTTTTTTCTTTCCAGCGAAAATTTCATTCCCTTCTTGACCCTGACCAGAACATAAAAAATGTCCTTTTTACTCAGTTGGCCAATTTCCTTTTATCCGGTTGGACATTTTTCAGTTTTCTCCAGTTGGCCATTTTTTTCTGTCCAACTGGACACCATCTTTTTTGTCCACTCAAAAATGTCCGTTTAGCTACCCTTTTTTATCCAGTTGGCATGTTTTCTATTATTGGCCAGTTGGACATTTTCTTTTGTCCAACTGGTTACTCTAATTCATCTGACTGAAGAGACTGGACAAAATTGATTGGTAGGAAGGCCCAAATTCAGTTATACCTAGTCAGAGTCCACCCCCGAGTCAACCCCACGCTTGCTTCGACGACCCGTTATAACTCCTCGGCTCTTGTTGGTCTCGCGTATCGCCAGAATCAGGGAACTGATACGCCTGTGAGCCACGGGATACAGCTTGACAAATTCCGCCTCGCTGCGCTGCAACCTGGAAGAAAATAAAATAAGGTCAGGTTGGCCGGTGGTTGACAATAGATGATACAGACCTTTCATATTCATCGAAAATCAACTTGCGCTGCGAACGTTTGGAGCCTGTAACTTTTCGCATGCCCCCACTATACCATTCACACGGCCAATCTCGGAGTGGGGTCAGTCCTTTGACTGGGTCTCCATACTCCCATTGCCGCACTGCATCAAGCCAAGCTTTGTCCCCCTTCTTGAGGTTGGGAATAACAACGCCAGGGATGATCTCCACACGCTCGGAAAGCTGAGTCGGGTTCGAAATTGGTGATTCGTCCCGGGCTGGCGGTGTGGGTGTGCGGTTTGGTTGGGCAGTGGACGGTAGTCGAAGAATGGCCCCTGTGTTTCTTCCAGTGGTGGCTGATGCCGGAAATTGGTGATGTCCAGAAGATGCCATGGAATTGGGAACATCCTGTGAGCCATGGACACAGACACAAGCGGGAGGAGTCAAACTGAGCTTGGTAAGGTGGGTAATGATTTGGGATGTAACAGTGCGGAATTCCTCCGTTGCAACAGGCCGGACCAGGAGATGGTCCCCCATGAAGCTTTTGTCAGCCTCGAGAGGAACTGGGCACAATGCATCACCGTGACCTGTCTCATAACTCTGCAAGGAATCAAGAAGATATTTCATCAACGTGTCCACCTGAAATTTATTAATCCAGATGCCCAGACTAATGCACAGCACTTACATGCTCGCCAGTTGCCCAGCCACCCCACCATCGAACAATGCTCAAGGACCAGCGCTTTCCGAGCGGTGCAAACATGAAACGATATTGAGCACCACCCCGACGGAAGCTGTGAGTGGTGTACGTTTTCTGCAGTCCGGCGCCTTCCGTAAACTCTGTGATAAGGTTCTGGCACATTTGTAGTGTCATCTCACGGTCCGGGTGGATCACTCCGTTCGATGCAATGTACGGGAAGATGTAGTCCTCCGGCAGAAGTTTGCGTCCAATGCAGAGCTCATAGAAGGGTATCCACGTAAGCAAGAAGTTGTACATGTCGAGAGCGGGGAGGTCTGCCTGAGGATACATGTTGTATTCACAGCCTGAGATTAAAATCAAGTCAGAAAGACACGCTGCCTTGATTGACATGGCATACGCACTCTCGCGTTTGCTTTCGAAACCTTGCTTGTGCTGCCAGCCTTTCCGGCCCTCCAAGAGGATCTTGAAGTACGGATGATTGAACGGTAGCGGCCCGACACAATTCAAGGTCAAATCGCGCATTTGTAGTCCGCACAACTCGAAGTTCCTGGGACCAACTATCAATGTCAAATATCTTGCGCTGAGACCCAGCCACGTACCTGGTCCATAAATTGAAACCGCTCGACCCAAAGGCTCGCATTTGGCCATGTTTCAAGAGCAGCAGACGCTCAGCTAAGTCCTGAGGAGCCACACCCATCTTCACCGCTTCAATAAGTTTGGAGGCAGGACAGACAGACTCCGACCAATCCATCATGACCTTCATATCCTCCGCCGAAATCGCCTCAGCATGGTTTCGCGTCGCAGCAGCACCTTTCTCGTTGTCACGAATTTTGATTATTTTGACCAAGCTCGCGACAATCCCCGCCCGCGCCGGACAGCCAGACACCTTGTCAAGCTCCTCGTCGTAGTGGTACTCCCCGGCATATTTATCACCGTCCCTGGTCAAAGTTCAGACATATGCTGGTGAATAAATCCCTCGCAACTTACATTGTATCCCAATACTTCGCATAAGCCCCATGGATTCCCTCGGTGGTACTTTTCTTCAGGTTTTCGACAAGGCATTTCTGGGTAATGAACAGCTCCAGCGCCGTGGCCGAGTACTTGTTGGGCGGTTTCGAAAAAGCTTTGGCCAATAAATTAGTGTCAATGTGGCCTTCGGGGTGAACCCAGCCCTCTCGAGCCTCCTCCTTCCGACGCTGAGCCACACAGGACTTCAGGAAAGTGTTCCCTCGGGCAAGGTAGCCATCATACGTCTCGGTCGTCTTTTTGGCATTGGTGTATGTGGCGCGAGCTTCTCGAGTACTCCTGCCCAAGTCAGCAGTGGATGCTGACGCCTGTTTCTTCTTCTTTCCCTTCGTTCCCTTCTTCTGCACGCGAGCCATTAAAAAAGGAAATAGAGTAGACGAGCCGAGCCAAGATAATAGTAGCGGTGAAACGGGAAATCTGATTAGGGGGCTTAGTCACCATCACAGCGACGACGTCGAAACAAAGTATATAATTGAGGTACCTACAGGATACATAGAACTACATGAACCACAAGTTGGTCTATCATCCCACAGACATAGAAAATCCCGTCGCCGCCGCCTTACAATCTGCGATGCGGACATTGCCAAATTCGGCTGACAGCACACTTCGCCAATGAAGAACAGCGGCAACGCCGGCCTTGAAAACCAGGGAGGGGGTGCGGTAGACACAAGGCAACGTTCTGCAAAGAAATTAGGTCAATTGAATTAACTGTAGCGGTGGACATGCATTCGGGATGGCATAAATGCCACCGCACGGCGGCGTTTGCCAACGAAGGATGGTGGTGATGCCGGCCTTACAAATCACGGAGGGTGTGTGCTGGACACCAGGCAAAAGGTCTGTAAAAGAATTAGGTCAACTGAATCGAAAGTGTGGTTGCTGACTTATCTTTTGGGATGGGGACACAAGACCACGCAGCTGGCGTTGCTGACGAGGAATAGCGGCGACGCCAGCCTTGCAGCGTACAGAGTGGGTGTGGTAGACGCCAAGGAAGAGGTCTGCGAAGGAATTAGTGGAGTCAATTCAAAATTGCGGCCGTGAACATACTTCCTCTAAGGGAGACATTGCCATTGACAGCACCACGTGGCGGGGTTTGCTAACGAAGAACAGCGGCGACGCCGACCTTTCTGCGCACGGAGGGGGTGCGGGGGACGTGGTGCAAGAGGTATGTGAAGGAATTAGGTGAGTCCGCCGAAAACTGCAGTTGCGGGCTTACTTTTTCCACAGGGGGGCATTCCTAAAATATGACCAGACGGCGGTGTTTGCTGACAAGGAACGGCGGTGACGCCGACCTTCCTGCGCACGGAGGGGGTGCGCGGGATCCTAGGGAAGAGATATATCAAGTAATTAGCCCAATGGGATCGAAAGTGCGGTCGTAGACTTAGGTTCTTGATGAAGGGACATTTCTATAAAGATGACCGTGCAGCGGTGTTTGCCGACGAAGAACGGCGCCGACGCGGGGCTTTCTGTACACGGAGGGTATATGCGGGAGTGTATGGAAGGGGGACGTAAAAAAATTAGGGGAGTCCGTTCAAAACTGCAGTTGCGGACTTACTTTTTCCACAGGGGGATTCCTATAATTATAAGCAGGGAAGGCGGGGCGTTGCCGACGGCATGGGCCCAGGTTCGACGCGGCGGGCGTATCTGGCCAGTATTGGGACGTTAGGCTTGAGGTTGAGGCCCAGTGGACAAGACCTACCAGGGTATTTGAGGTGGCAGAAGAGATAATGAGAAAAATCGCACTTTAATCCTTGCAGGGGGGAGGCAGGGTGGTGGCGACGATTTGGGCCTGGGGTCGATGCGGCGGGCGTATCTGGTCAATGGTAGGATGTTAGGCATGAAGTGGACACCCATTGTACAGAACCTACCGAGGTATTCAAAGTGGCACAAGAAATAATGGGGAAAATCGCATTTTAATCCTCGCAGGGGCGGAGGCAGAGCATTGCCGACGATGTAGGCCCAGGGTCGACGTGGCCACTGAGATAGATGTCAGAAAGACACGACCTACCGAGGCATTTGAGGTGGTACGGAAAATAAACCGGAAATTCGCATTTTAATACTTGCAGCGGGGAAGCAGGGTGTTGCTGACGAAGTAGGCCCGGGGTCGACGCAGCGGGCGTACCCGGTCAATAGTAGGATGTTAGCCTTGGATTAGAGGGCAGAAATACCGGACTTACTGAGGGAAGGCTCACCTGAGTGTCAGTGCACATTTGACCTGTGTATGCCACCCATAGCTTGTGTTTCCGACGATGAAGACAACCGATGTAATGAAAGCGGAGCTCGCAAGGGTAGTATAGGACGCTATACGAGACGCCTATGAAGATATTAGATGCATGTGAACGAAACTAGATTTACAAAGCTGACCTGAGTCCAAATGTGCATTTTGGCTGTATGTGACCTGCGGCGTGTGGTGCCGACAACGAAGGCATGCCACACGATCCTAAGCGTGCGGGGAGGAGGTGTATAGGACCCTATGGAAGAAGCCTACAAACCAATTAGGTCGTTTGAAGCAAAACTGGATTCAACAGGCTCACCCGAGTCTAAGAGTCCATTTTTGGGTGCACATTCATTTAATGCTCGACTCGGTGGGCCTTTTTGTCATATTTGAGGAGAGTGGGGTCACAGGGTAGGGGAGAGTTGGTTTGCAATGCAATCCACCCAACAGGAGGGGGTGAGCATTGCGGCGCGTCGAACCCCAATAAATATGTGCCAAGCAGAGGTGCCAGCACAAAGAGAAAACCGACCCCGAGTTCCCGACACGCTCCCAAGGCGAGGGCAGTGCTGGGTTCTCCGGGAGTAAAAGTGGAAGCTGCCTGGTTGACCGTTGAGCGCGTCGTGGTGGTAAACAAAGTCGTGAGCGTGCCCCATCACTTCTCGATCACGTGGAGGGAACACGTCGGCGCGTCAGATTTAAACTTCAAGAACTCCGACTGTTCAGTGCGTAGAAAATTGTCCACTGTGCTTATAACATTCTATGTTCCATCTTCAGTATCCAGACAATGCTCAGATGAAGGACAGAAGCCTGTTGAGCATGTAGCAGCAGGAAACTCGGCATCAGCCAGAATCGGCAGCTAGATAAAAATGCCTACATACCGCAGAGAGGCCTTACCTTTGGGTATACTACGCTCAGCAGTCAGGAGAACAGTTGACAAGCGAAAGACCGGTGAAAAACTGGATGAATAGTCATGATACTGTGTGAAAAGGTCGAAATAAGGTGTCTTAAGGCCCCTAAGTACTTAATTCCAATCATTTTACCGTAAAGTGATGGTGTTTTACGGTAAAATGCGGACACGTGATCACGTCCCGCCAGAACAACTATGCAGTTCTTGCGTGCACTGGCCATATTTGGCCTTTCACACTGCTGGAATTGTTCCTATACTACATTATGGTGAGGGCCTGCTGCAGTGATTATTTTATTTGGACCTGAATTGGTACCTATGAGCAAATCAAGCACAGAAAGTCAGTGACACAAAAGACAAAGAATTCTTGCCTCGTTGGAATTTAAGTGGGTGGTAGAATATGTATTTGGATGCAAGGGACAAGGTTGCAGTGCATTAGAGACATCAAACTTGTTCAATGGTCTCTCTTACATGAATTAGATGCATGCCCCAAGGCGTGAGATAAAAAATTCAATGATGGGTGGTGGGCCCCGATATTGGCATCAATGAAATGAAGAAACATATTGGATGTACAAAAAAACAAGTTCTAGCTGTTGTCCTTCTCCCACTCAACCAAGAAGGGGTATAAAACTTTAGCGCCCTCTGGTTTCTCCAACCGAATCTCGGTCTCGGCTATCACCTCTTGTGCCGGTTTGGAGCCACCTTCACCGTAGATGTTGAGAATACGCACAGCGTTCTCTGCTTGAGTGAAGGCAGATGAGCTCAGTCCCAACGCCTTGTGCATACTGGACTTCTTGATTTTCTTCGGACGGCCGCTGCGACCCTAGCGGAAGAATTAAAATCATATGGGTTCGAAAATGAAATGATGCTTACAGGAACGTGGGACAATTTTCCACTGTACGTCTTAGACACAAGTGCAATGAATCGCCAAGACTCTATGACACCCACATTTTGCTGGACCTTGTGACGATGCTGGGTAAAGTGAGCATATCCCTCCAAAGTTTTAATCTCTTCCTTCAACCACTCGATGTCGGTGTTTGCACTGGGGATCGAGGGCCCAGATACATCCGATGTGTTGGCGCGATGGCGTGCGACTTCAAGAGGCTTGATGGTGGGCTCGCAGGAATTGAAAGTGCCAGGATCAGTCTCCGCCTGAATTTGAGTTGGTTATTGTTTAGTAGATCAAAAGAAAATATGGGCGCGAACGGGTTCAACAAAAATCTTGAGAGTATTTGTGGCGGGAATCGTAACACATGGAACAGAAGCCACAGTCTCATTCCAGGGTGTTTCGGTGGTGACTTTGATGAAATAAATTCGATAGTCAGGATGAACACTGGATTGATATCCCAGTTTAAATGATCCTAAATTGAGTTCAGTCAATGATTTACCTCGCACAGGGGACAACATACCTGCAAGCAGAGAAATGCTTGTTTGCAATTCCAACAGTAGGTCCTTTGAATCTGCGCGCCATTCCCCTTCTTTGCAGCCAAGATTGTCACACACCCAGAGACATACGGGTTGGATCGTCTTGGATGATGTTCGAGTATCTTCTATGAGCAATTCGACCCATTTCTCCTCGAATTCGGGGTCCTGAAAGTTTTTGTATAAGGAGTAGACCAGAATAAAACAAACATCAATTACCGGTGAACGATGAGCTGAGCCCTGCATCGATCCTAAGGACAGTTAGCACGCAGTCTAAGAAGGAAGAATTGATTGATACCATCCCGAGAGTCATCTGGCTGTGGTGACAGTGGCGGCGAAGACTCCGTAACTTGCTTAGTAAAGCCATAGCTAGGATTCAGCAGAGCCTCTTGAAGTATGGCCACAGTCATTTTCTTGTCTCTCGGCTTAAAGTCTCCACCCGGCCATTTACTGACTTGACGCTGCACGAGGGCAATCAGTTTGGGCTTGAGTACATTTCTAGAGTCTGGTTAGGCAGAAGACTCGGGGGGGGGGGGGACTCAGCACTTACACATCTTCTGCAGTATACGACACTTCAATTGTCGGAGACATCGAGGCAGAGGACAGACGATGTAACCCCTAACTTTGCGACTGATGATATCGGATCAACTGAGGAATCAAAAGCGCGCGAATGGACAAAATGATCACAGACATTTTGTCTGGTTGTACAAAAGTAGCAGGTACAACCAATCAAACAAAATGGATATGGCCGAATGGCCAAAAATTACTCTTGTCCAACTGGCCAAAACTCACCTGTCCAACTGGCCAAACTCACCTGTCCAACTGGCCAAAACAAACCCTTCAACTGTTCAAAAGGGTCACTTCCTCGAGGCTATAGGCAAATTGTTTAAAGCTGAATATGAGCTCACGCTAACGTCTCTTTCCTGTGTAATACTTGACGTCGAGTACGACCAAAGTGGATTGACCGATGTGGATTAACCGATGTTTGACCGGTGATCAAACCTGTTGATTGCTCAATTCGGATGCCGCACGGAATCCGGAGCTTTCCGCATTTTACATCATTTTACCGTGATCTTGGTAAATCAACAAGGAGAAAGGTACTTAGCTATAATTATTATTTCAACACATCGTAAGGCGAGTGGGATCCAAATTTGTGTGTATATCACCCACTGGAGGCTCTGACATACCTCTCCTAGTCTTTTTCTTCCCTCCCATAACTTGTAGTGAGAAGTATTTTTTGGGCCCTCGGTCAGACCCCCCTCCCCACGTCCGAAATTTCAACGCCGATTCCCCCGTGCTTTGCGGAAGTCCTGGAATTTCGGTCGTAGCTCAGTACCCTAACTCTTTTTCTTTCTACTGGGCACCACATGCCAACGAAATATCTGTTCCTGTGTCCCTTGGGAAGCCTCAAAGCCAACACAAGCCTCGGTGGTCTCAAGTCGATTTCAGGTTTTAACCGTGCCGTGCCGTGCTGCAGTGGCAGTGCTGACAGTTAGGCTTATGTAAGTACTGTACTATTTCGTTCAAATCGACAGGGGGGGGGACGCGTGACAGGTTCAACGATTTCGACATTTCAGCGGGGGTCGAATTTCTGTGTGACACCTCGGAATTCTCGGCATTTGAACCGAAAATTTTGTCTTTTTTGCACATTTTGGGCAGTCCGGGGACCTGTGTGACCACTGGGAGGTTCGACAGAGGCCCGAGTGATGTGTGACTGCAACCAAAATTCGGCATCGACAGGGGGGGTGCCTGACGCGTGACTGTCAATTTGAACGAAATGATACAGTACTTTTGGGGAGTCCTATACTGGTTGAGTTCCCATAAGAGTAGATTTTCTTTCTGGAATTTTTGAGGGGTGCCAGGGATGTCGGCATAAGGTGTTTAATCCAGAATTCCGATTTCCCAGTTCCCATAAGAATATTTGGGAATAGAGACAAAGAATATATCAAGAAGTTGAATGCCGGTGTGCTGCATAACACCCAACAACGCATCAATGCTCCATCCACACGAGCAAGCGCCCCATCAATAAATCTCGACGTGTTCGCTTGTCGGCAGCAGCCACAAAAAATGAATTAGGACAAAATGAACGAAGAAATTTGGCCTGTGGGGGCTCTAGTGCGCGGCGGGGCATGTTTGGGACTGAGAGCCTGGAGTGGGTGACCGGTGAGTGGTCCAGTGCACACGGCCCGGGAGCGATGGGTACCAGCACTGGTATCGGGAGGGGCAGCATGAGATTGATGGGTATGTGTCCGTCCGATTCGGTCGTGACACATCGCCCAATCGAGGCGGAGGAGTTGCCAAAAGTGTTTATTCTCCTCTATTATATCCTGGAGAGGGGGGGGGGGGGTACCCCTCTCCAGATTAGAATAAATTTAAGGTTTATTGGAGGGGAAAAGCGATGTTAGACGAGATCCAAGTCCGATGGGGTCCTGACAGCTGTCTCGGCATCGCTGCCGGAAATGCGAAAAAAATCCTAAAACATATTTCTAATCTTATGGGAAGTCAACCACTGTTGGATAAAGGAGTTTCAAAGATGAGCTAGACTCTTTGGAAGGAAGGAAGGATAAAACCGCAGCGGTCCCGTTGAGGAAACAACAATGACAACAATGTTCAAATCAGATTTTATTAACTTACATTCGTGGTTAGGTTTTTAATTCCCACGGTTGGGTGATCACATTTTTTAACGTTCATGTCGTGTTCATGCATCATGTGTGAATGCAAATACATTTTTTTTTACTGGTATTTGTATTCTTCGTGTTTTCAATGGGAACAACTCTTTCTGTGGGCCCATGAGTCCAAAAGGTCAACTGTCGTGCTGGATTCAACCAACGTCTCATCGTTATCTCTGTCCTCCATAATCTGGTGTATGTGGTCTTTCTCTTGTCGCGTGCCGTGGTTGGTGGTTCGCGATGCTGGTTTCAGAACTGCAATGCAGGGAAGGTCTTGCTCAAACAGCGGAATAGAATCTTCCGTCCAAATATTCCGGGCATACTGACTTGCACGGAAAAGAGATAGAATTTGTTCAGGTCCAGTTATTTTCAAGAAGATCGATGGGGTAAGCGGGTTGGTTACGGATTCATCCTCACTGTTGATGCCTGAGTAGTACCCCCTTGACGGACAGCCCCTGCGTCACCTATTCCCCAACTCTATCCCTCTTTACATAACTACGGAGGATGGCCTGCTTCTACCGTAGTGGGGTTAGACCAAGGATCCACATGCGACAAAAGGATTTACATCCTGAGGGGGGAGGGAGCGATCGGTCAGTGTGCGTGCATGCGAGAGGGATGCGGCAGCACTTACAAACTGTTCATCAAGGAGGGAGCAGGTGATCGGTCAGTGTGCGTGCGTGCAAGGGGGACGTGGCAGCGCTTACAAGCTGTTTGTCGAGGAGGAAGTAGGTGATCAGTCAGTGTGCGTGCGGGAGGGAGGGATGTGGCGGCACTTACTCGCTGTTCATTGAGGAGGGAACAGGGAATTGGTCGGCATGGATGCATGCGGGAGGGATTTTTTGCGCTCTATAAGCCCGGAGCCGGGGCTTTCTGGATTGCGGTGAGGTAAAGTTTGAATTGTCCACTAAGGCAGTCGCCGCTCAATCGGTTCATTCAAGGTCCATGCGAATCTCGACGCGTCGAATGAGGCAACCGACTTTATACTCACCGACACCGTCGACGGTTCGTTTTGCTCTCTGATAATCTGGAAGATTGGAACCGCGTTCGTTCCCCGCTCACATCTGCACAGAATGCCTCATCAGCTGCACTGGAAACTGCAACTTTGTAAACGGTACATCAGAGAGATAATCCTACTCACTTCCCGTCGAATAAATACTCATCGGTTCCTCCAATTTTAAAGTGTACCACGACAATGATGCGAGCAACAAAGTATTCCCTGCTCTGTGTCTACTCTTCCACCCCGTTTACGACAGGATGATTCGACCATGCTAATTTGCGCATTCTACGCCTCTTGTCACACTGCCGCCGAGGCGACCAACTTTGGGGGGACAGTCGGGCGCGGATGGGGTGTCACAACCATCTCGTCCAGCGCCGGATATTGCCTTACGGGGTGCTGATGTCGGTGCTACTAGGAAGACTTTTCTTTAAGTGATTGTGAGATCGGCCGAATGGCATCTTGTTTAGACCATGTAGTCACGCCCGTCGAGTCCAGATCCGCGCCAACATTTATTCCATGTTGAGCCAATCAGGTGATCGTGTCACTCGGAGTCACGGCCTCCGACCTTCTCCGACGATCTTGTTAGAAAGGGCCGAAAAAAATTGATGGCCTTTACCCTTTAGGCGAACACTGACGGAGAGGGGTGGAAAACAGCGACGGCTGGCTCGAAGAATCCGACCCGTCTAGACGTTTAAGCAACTCCGACTTCACCAATAGACGGCAGACGTGATGAAGCGTTAACTTTTGGCGGCTGCCGATGGCCTGGGACCCATGCCAGTGCCGGCGGATCATCAGGATGCTGTGCTGCCGAAGGTTGGCCGAAAGTTATTCCGGGAATCGTGGAGTGGTCGATCACTGATCCGCTTTGGTGCCGCACTGCCGATGGAGTCCGAAGGTCCCGGGGAGTCCGGGGGAGTTCTGGAGTTTCGTGTTCCCGAATGCACTCGATCGGCCGACGGCCAACAATTGAACCACAAGCAAAGTGCGTAGAGGATCGAGAGCTCCCTTCTGTAGACGGGGCCGTGCGCGGAGGATCGAAAACTCCGGTGCAAGTGCCCTCCGAAATCAAAACAGTCACTGAGTTCCAGCCCCAGGTAGATGAAGGGGTAGATGCACCATACAGCTACATGTGTGTACATGCAGTAGATATATATTCATGTATGTTAGGTTATCACAGTGGTTCAACGTAGACAACATCAGACTTTTGACACGTTAGGTTGTCAGGTTGTACAACCTGACAACCCCCGCCAAAATCGATGCAACCGCGCACAACCTGGCAACCTTGCAACCCTATGTAATTCTCCTGAACAACCTCGCGAGTTCGACCCGATCAAAGGGCAATATCTTTTTTTTTGAAAGCCGCACCGGGAAATTTAGTACATGGGAGATGTATTTGAGTCTCTAGCTTCTATCTCACCTTGTTTCTGAAGCCATTCCTCATCATGCTGAGCGGGAATTTTATGCACTTTGATGTTGTGAGGTTGCGGCAACCTGACAACGGCAAACAACCGGCAACCAAAATGTCAAAAGTATGAAGGTCCTTACTGGACAAAAGGTAAAATCTTCGCATCAGCACATCAATTTGCGTGAGATCTCGCGAGATCTCGCAAGATCTTGCAAGAAATTGAAAGATTTTGCAAGATGTCGAAGATCTTTCAAGATCTTCAGAGATTTCAACCTTTTATGGCATTTTGTGCATGAGATATTGCAGGATCTTACCTCTCGCACAATTTTGCAAGATCTCTCATGCGAGGTTTTTTCCTGCCATCTTTCAGTTTCTTTCAATATCCAAAGAACCAGTCGCACTCAAAAAGACGCAACATCTTCCAAGATCCTACAAGATCTTTCTTCAAAATCTTCACTCGCTTGTCGTTTCCCACAGCATATTCCCATGTCATGGCGCCGGGCCAGGTGTCATGAATCGGGGTTTTCTCACCCCTTTCATTTCTTTTCAACCCGGACCCGATTCCCTCCGATGCGCCCGAAGTCACACGAAACGGCCCGGGTTATTCACCTGAACTGCTAAAACCAGCAACAGACCACCGGAACATGGGTATAACAACCCGGGTTATTAACCCTGAACGCCAGATCATCAGCAGGCACCCGAAACACCGCGATCGGTATTGCATATACCGATCCCTCTGAAAAGCCAATAGTTTGCTGAGCGTATTTCAAACCTCACGATCCCCATATCTACGGTTTCCGATCGACAGCGATAATTCGATCTGTAGCAACCATAAGTAGTATATAAGCCTGGTAGAATCTACATGTACATTAGATTCTACCTCGTCTAATACCAGCCTACCTTGGCCCGGCAACGACGAAGCGTCTTCTCACTACCAACTCCGAGTTCTCAGTATTCTATTCTTCATCCTCTCCTCAGTAATCCTGTAAAGGGACTACTTAGGTGTGTATTATACCGCCTTCGGGTCTCACCGGGTTCCTCCTCGGGTCGATCCTCGTCGTACTTCGTCCTCGTTGTGGCCGTTCGACGCTCGATCCCCTCCAGAGTCTACTCCGGGTTCTGACCGGGTTATTTGCACAAACGGGTTATTTCCGTTTCAGCACAATCACCAGACCGACCCAAGGCTGTCGCTGACACCAGGAGAAAATGCCGCGACTGCTACGCCAATCTCAATGTTGACTAAGTGTTAAAACGGGGATTCCTTTACCTCAAACTACATCACGGTATGTCAGAAATGAGCCCCAGCCCCTTTGGTTGCCTTACTGGACCATAAATCAGTGGAAAATGATTTTACCTCCCAAACTTTGCCCAAAGTACCCTTCGACTTACGTTCACCACATTCCTGGCAATCGTATGGTGTACAAGGGCGTGGCGGGGCACTCCGTGCCCACCACTTCGGTTCAAGATCGAAAAAAGGCTACGAGCTGTAAAGGCTGTTAAGTAAAAGCTGTTCAGTCGTGCCGAGGCGGGATTTCCACCGCTATGCTCGGCACGGTCAGGCCGAGCTTTTCCGCGTGTGTAATCACAGATGCTGCGGGACACTCAGGTGTAATCTTATAAAGAGAGTGATTTAGAGATCAAATTCTAAGGCTGACAACTCATTCCCCTGATGGTGTTGGTCGGGTCAATGCGCGGCACATACATGCAGCACGTGCATGGTACTCAGTAATGTTTATTTCAGGAGAGTAGGTTTTATTTTTCTGTAATTGCTCTGTACGTTGTGGATGGTGCCTGAACATCAATGGTTAGTTGTATATATGGTCAGGGCACACCTTGAGTCAACGCGGTGTCAGGTGGGTCTTCGAGTGAGAGGAAAGGTCTATGGACAAATTGACAGAAGGTCACTGAGATCAATGGACAATGAACAGAAGATTAAATACCCAGGCGATTGCTGCATGGGCGGCAGCGCTATGTCAAAAGGCTGCCAGTTGAGTTAACTTTAAATTATTGGTGAACGAGGAAAGCAGCGGTCAAGACAACCCACATGACCAAGGTGGCGATAACGGAGCCATCATTCCATGGCTTGGTCTGGCCGCCCCACTGCAGAGCCAATGTGAAGCAAATGAGGGAACCGAGCAGCAGGCAGAAGCCCGGGACATCAAGCTGCAGTAGAATCTCTTTCCACGTCGCCGGCCGCGGCGTGATATGCTTCGGCACGTAAAAGAAGAGTAACAGCAGGACGATGATGAGACCTCCGACCGGCAGGTTGATCCAAAAACACCACCGCCAAGTAACCTCGCTCGTAAACGCGCCGCCGACCACAGGACCGACAATGGTCGAGAACATGAAGATGCCCATCCAAAGGCCAATCAGCATGGGACGTTTTTTGGGCTCCGCAACGTAGGTTATCATGAGAACGGAGCCGCCGACAGTGCCAGAACATCCCAGGCCCTGAAGGGCTCGGGCGATGATCAAGGCGGGACTATTGGGTGCTGCTGCGGCTACGATGCTCCCAACCAAGAACAATGCAACAGAGGCAAGATAAACGTGCCTGGCCGAAAAGTATTTGTACAGCTTGCCCCACATTGGCGCGGAAGTGCCGAGGAGGAGGAAACAGGCGCTTCCGTACCATCCGACATCATTCAGTCGGCGGAAATCATCCGTGATGCCAGGTATTGCGGTAGCGACGATGCCCTACAAGCTTGTTAAAAGAGTCCCGCCGCAGATCATCGTCGATATACACACAATGTCCAAGGCAGTAAGCAGAGTGCTTAAAAAGATGGTGCACATGATGATGACCAGCCGGAAGCCTGTCGTGTACGCGGGCTCGACCAGGCTGTCTGGTGCGGATTGTTTGTCATGGGTCGTCGGCGTCGTTTGACTCGTTTTACAGTCTGAACTCTCTGCGACTGACATTCCTGGTCCAGAAGCCGAAGAGGCGAAAAGGAAGCGAAAAAACAAGCGAATTCAGAGTCACGTCTTGACTACACAGTTAACGTTCCTAAAATTACGAGACTGTCATTTCTTCTGCATCACTTCCTCAATTAGGAACATCCAGTTTGACAGAGGTCTAAATCCGCGACGGTTGCCAAAGCCAGGTCCCCGTGTCGGAGACAGCACCGCCGCAGTGTGAATTTACTTTTCCTTTCGTGGCCATCAGTGCCCATGCTGGTTCACCGTCTATGTATGGCTCGATGCTTCTTTGGGCCACTACCGCCTGCTTCCGAGAATAGTATCTATCTCTGCTTCCCTCCTCTTGTTTTGTTTCCGCTGGAGTGTCTTGCTGTGCACTGATCGGGCCTCGGCTTTTCCGACCCTGGTTGCTCATTGATACATATTGTGCATCAGGAAAAATCCAAATCACTATGGTGTCTATAGCCTGTTTTATAGACATCCATAGACACACATAGACACTATAGCAGTTGTCTATGAGGTCTATGGCGTCTATCTGGGTCTATGTAGCAGCTCATAGTGGCTCATAGTAATTTGGGATTTTCCTGATGTGCTCGGCTAGCTATTACCCCCACTGGCACCCGCCGTAATATATGCAAGTTTGCATGAGTATACTTTCCGTTCTGGGGACATTCGATTCAAAGGACTGGCAGAAAAGATGTCTGTGGTTTAATTACTTCCTGGTTGCAGCCCTACTTTTTGGCCTACAGTGGATCTAAACTAATTCACCACTTAACGAAGCTCGGTTAAACTGAAACTCGAAACACCACCCAGCACTTTACAGCCAGTCAATACTATCGCCGGTGACCCTAGTGCTGCTAACCGTCCCGTTGCCGTCCCGTAAACTGTTATGGCCGTAAATTTCTCAACTGAGGCGGAAGCGGTCCGCCAATATTTTTCTGATTGCACCCGCACCAGCCTTACCTCCTTCGCACGCATGATATGGCCGGTCGACCCCAAGACTGGGGACGAGCTATTCACGATCATGAAGAGCGATTTCGAGTACGCCGAACGCACCTACGCTGTCACGATAATCGCTGTATGCACCGACGACGGACCAGATGGCAAGAAAGCGTCTTTTTGGCTCAGGATCTCAGGTGACGGGACAGGATAGTAAAACGACGGCCGCCAACCGGTAGACACTTATTACTATCGGCTCCAACGGGTCCGAATTTTCCCAGGTCCGAATTGGTTTTTTTTCTCCCTTACTTTTCATCCTTTTCCCCCGGAATTTTCCGGGATTTACTCCTGTATTAGTGTTGTCTATGCATGCAAATTTACTAAGGGCTTCACCGGGGGCGGGGAAAACAGAATATACTATCAGTGACCGGTTACCGGGCCACTAGGGAATCGCAACCGCACGTATGGCTTACGGCGATACGTACGGTACGTACGTACGGTGTCCGTACCGTGAGCCGTGTTGGCGGCTGCCGCGCAAGCCGTACGTATACGTGATACGGCTCCGTATCAAGCCGTATTTCGGCCAACTGAACTAGGATGAGGGGCGCCGTGTTGACTCGGGAGTGGTTCTAACGATCTAATGTGAGTGAATTTTACTGATATCTCTCTTGCCGCCACCTTATATGCTGATTTGTCCTCCCAGAGGCGGCCGTACACCGTACCGTACCGTATACGTACGTGATCCGTACCGTACCGTCTACGGTGCGATTCCCTACGGGCCACCTTAGCACATTTGGCCTCTGGCTAGCCCATGGAGTCGAGTAGCTGCCGGAACTTCTGCGCTTCACCATGCGCTTGGATAAAGGTCAACATACTAAGAGCAGTTTGAACCAATTTTTGGGGGCCATTTGCGCGCTTGCTGAATTTATTTCCGGCGCTACTAGGGGAGTTCACGGTAGGGCGCATTTTCGGGTTTGTGAATAAATTTATTTGTTTGATTAGGGGAGTTCACGGTAGGGCATATTTTCTCGTTTGAGAATATATATATTCAACTGATGGGACCATTATTTCTCCAAAATAAAGATATTCCACCAACGAGATTAATTCTCGTGGTGGAATAAACATTTTTTTGTGGAATATATAGCTGCTTTGCATACACAACAGTTACTGCCATGACTGAGAGGCCTGCCCTGAGGGTGAGGTCATCAAGCAGCTCAAAGAGCCTTGTGGCTCACATAAGAAGGTTACAGCTGTTCTGTCCAGAGCTCAACCACTGGATTGACAATCCTCTGCAGTAACACTACCTCCTCCTCCTGGCAACAGGTTTTTTTTTTTTTTTGGGAGCACTGTTGAGAGAAGGATTCAGACAGTGACTGTGGTAGCTGATATAGGTGGCTGCCTAGTAAGAAGATGGTTCAGATAAGGTGTTACCTGTGTGAGGGTGTATGCCTGCCATGGAATTAATATATATATATAATATTCAGAAAGTTCAAACGGGGTGATCACGGCTTTATTCCACAAACACCGATTTTATTCGTCCCATCACTGCAATATATATATTCACAAACGGGATAATACGCCCTACCGTGAATTACCCTATTGCATGAATAAAACCATGGTTTGTGGAATAAATCCGTGATCACCCCGTTTGAGTTCCACAATATACTTTTATTGATTATTTCCTTGGCCCTCACTCTACTACTCCCCCCCATAATGCCTCAACAGACCAACTACCACTGGACTACTGATGTGGCCGCTGAGCTTGTCAATGCTCTCTGCCTCTTGGAGACAGTTACTGAAGACTCCATGGGCAAGGATATCTTCAACAACGAGGATCAGATACCAACACTGATTCTGACGACGCAATCATCTATGATGTGTCAGAGCCAGGAGCTTTCTCCATGAGCAGTGACGATCGAGATGGGGCCAGGCACTGGCAACTTGAAGCATATATTTCACACAAAAATATGTTTATTCCATAAGCACAATTAAATCGTGCCTGTGGAATATTTTTATTTTGTAAAAATAATTGCTCCATCTCCATCAGACTACTATTTATATCCACAAACGCGAAAATGTGCCCTACCGTGAACTCCCCTACTGCCAAACAGGAATAAACGGCTCAGTGGGCCACCGCGCTAAATCACCTGTTCCTACACAAAATAGCAAGTACAATGCACTCAAAATCATTTATTAGGATCCAGTGCATCATTAGAAACACTCAGAGCATCAGCGTAAGGTGTACATGAAGCATTATTACTGTACCATTTCGTTCAATTCTCCCTGGCTGTGACCTGTGACCTCAAAATTCGAACTTTGGTTTTTGTATATGGGGCAGGCGGACCGTGACACCAAGAAAAGTTCGTATATTTCCCACGGGCCTTGCAGTCAGAAATGCTTCTAGCTAGGGAGGAAATGAGCAGATATGGTGGTGGCAGGGGAGATTAGTGTAAGTTCAACCTGCATTGGTTAATACTCACCTTTTTTGAACCAAAAATGCAAAAAACGCGCCGCACGTGCGAGATTTGGGTTTTTCACCGATTTTGTGACTTGTTTCGTAAGTTCGAGAATCCCCTGGGTGCCCCGTGACAAGTACGAAAAAGTTCGTGTATTTTGGCCTCTGTGACACGTGACATACAAAATTAAATGAAATGGTACAGTATCCAATGCCTGAGTAATAATACCCTGTTGACGGACGGCCACTGTGTCACCTATTCCTCAACTCTATCCCTTTGTACGTAACGATGGAGGATGGCCTGCTTCTACCGTAATGGGATTAAACCAAGGATCCACATGTAACAAGAGTACTTACATTCTGAGGAGGGAGGGAGCACCCGGTCAGTGTGCGTGCATGCGAGAGGGATGTGGCAGCACTTACAAGCTGTTTGTCGGAGAGGGCGCAGGTGATGGATCAGTCCCGGTCAGTGTGTGTGTGTGCGGGAGGAAGGCGGCAGCACTTACAAGCTGTTCACCAAGGAGGCCCAGGCGATCGGTCAGTGTGTGTGCATGTTGGAGGGATGCAGCGGTACTTACAGACTGTTCATTGAGGAGGCAGCAGGCAATCCGTCAGTATGTGTGCGTACGGGAGGGACACGGCGGCACTTACATACTGTTTGTTGAGGAGGGAGCAGATGATCAGTCAGTGTGTGTGCGGGAGGGATGCAGAGGCACTCACAAGCTGTTCGTTGAGGAGGGAGCGGGTGATCGGTCAGCGTGCGTGCATGCGGGAGGGACACCGGCACTTACAAGCTGTTCGTTGACGAGGAAGCAGCCCATCAGTGAGTGTGCATGCATGCGGGAGGGACCCAGTGGCACTTACAGACTGTTCGTCGGGAGCGGGCAATTGGTCAGTACATGTGCCTGCGGGAGGGATGCGGTGGTACTTACAGACTGTTCATCGAGGAGGAATCGGGCAATCTGTCAGTATGCATGCATGCGGGAGGGACACAGCGGCACTTACAGGCTGTTTGTCGAGGAGGGAGGACCAATCTGTCAGTATGCATGCATACGGGAGGGACACAGTGGCACTTACAGACTGTTCATCAAAAAGGGAGCGGGCAATCGGTCAGCATGTGTGCAGGAGGGATGCGGCGGCACTTACAAACTGTTCGTGAAGAGGGAGCGGGTGAGCCGTCAGCATGTGTGCATACAGGAGGAATGCGGCGGCACTTACATGCTGTTCATCACGGAGGGAGTGGGTGATCAGTCATTGTGCGTGCATGCGGGAGGGACAGGACACTTACAAGCTGTTCGTTGAGGAGGGAGTGGGCAACCAGTCAGTGTGCGTGGGTGCAGGAGGGACACGACCACACTTACAGCCTGATTGCCGAGGAGCGGGTGATCGGTCAGTGTACATGCATGCGGGAGGGATGCGGCAGAACTTACAGACTGTGTGTCGAGGATGGAGCAGGCAATCGGTCAGTGTGCACGCGTGCCGGAGGGACACAGTGGTACTTACTTCCAAACCTTTTTGACGCAATAGACTATACAACCGTTCGTTTTCTAAGAACCCGGCAACATCAACTGCATTTCCAAAATTCCCCCCTAGATTCCCTGCTCAGAGCTTTCATCCCCTTAGAATGTGCTCACTCACATGTAAAATCAGCATCTCCCGGGCTTTTGTCGATTAAGAGTTCTACCATCTCCCTATTGTCCATGAGTACAGCAACGTGGAGTGGTCCTCCAAATTCCCCCCCTGATTTCAGCTGAGCACTTGCACTACTCCTGAGTATTCATTTACTCACCGTCCAAATTCCGCCTTGCTCTTGCCCCAAGCAAAGCCTTGACAACTTCGACCTTTCCGTGCGCACAGGCAGCGCACAGTGCTGTCCCGTAGTCTCCTCCTAATTACATGTTATTAAATCATCCAACTTGTTTGCACCCAGATACTCACCCACTTCGTTTATACCTTCCATGTATTTGTTCATTCCAAGGAGAAAATTCATCATGGGGAGATGCCCCCCCATCGCTGCAGATTGGAGTGTTGTTTGGAAATATCCACCTTGAAATAATCAGCTTATATGTGTGTTTAGAGGTTGCAATCGCACCAGGCTTGTCTTCGAATCTTTTATGCAGAAGAAATTGTACCATGTGGACATTCCCTCCTGCTGCTGCAGATTGGAGTGCTGTTTGGAAATGCTCACCTGGAAATAATTAGAATTATATATGTGGCTAGAGGCTGAAATCGAACCAGGTGTGTCTTGTATTCCCCTTGTTAACAGGAGTTTTAATAAGTCTACCTTCCCATAGAATGCAACCAGTTGGAGAGCATTGCCAAATCGACTGTCAGCCTCCCACAAGGTGGGATTCGGGACCCTTTTCTGCACTAATTGTCCAAGTCGCTTAGCAACTGGCGCCGAGTGAAACTCGCGTTGAAGTAACTCCTCAAACTGTTCCCGAAAGCCTTTTAGCCTTTGTTGAATCTTCTCTTGAATTTCCTGCAATGCGCCCCAAGTATCGCGGAGTGGAATAATGAGGAGCAAGAGTGCGAGAACTTGTCCGAACCCCCATTGGTTGTCATTATTTTGTTCACCCTTGTTACGACGAAGGGTGAGTTCAATGTTGACAATGAAGAGGATATTGATGGCGACAAGGAGGACTAGGCCAACGATGAGAAAGGCAGTACGGGGGGAGGGATTGGAAGTAGATGGTGAGATCGGCTCATTTGCGTCTTCATTCACTGAATAATGGACGAGCATAAGCTGTAGTGATGTCACCCTAGAACGACACTCACCGATCTGCCGCTCGATATCTGATGTCGGGCGCCTGCGTAACCTCAAGACGTGTAGGATGGCGTCAAGAGCCATCCTTAAAACATTCGAGAAGCCACCGAGAGCCTTGTCTATGCACATCCAGAAGGATAGATGCCGCTCCCGAGACTGGTTGTATGTGATATGAAGTCCGAGGAAGAAGGTGAAGGGAGGAATGAGGTTGATGACCGGGATGAGAACAAGGGAATACATCGCCAATGAAGCGATGCGCAATGGCTTCGATGAAAAATGTGCAGGCGCTCCGACAACTGTAAGCGTGGGGTCGCAGCCGTCAAGGGACTGGCCGAATTTGTATGGATCAATCCACAGCCATATTCCAACGGCGGCCATGAGTGAGAGATGGATTGAACCAAGAGTAAGGACCGGCTGCACGGAGATAAAGTGCCAGATGCGTTGTGCGATGCGCCAGGTACGTTGGGTGATGTGTCGACCGATAATATCAGGATAAGTCCTGTCATCGGTTTCGTCCTTCCGTCCCAGCAACTTCTGGACGGGTTCAAGGAGAGCATCGTACCATTCGCTCCAGTGGGCTCCAGTGGGCTGGTTATCGCGCTTACTTCGATGGTGTACGTAGAGAGTAAACCAGATCCACGTGCTTGTGTTGTTCATCCAGCTAAGATCCAGGACGACGGCGGCATGGTAACTGGTGATTTGTTGGTCGCCTCCCCCGCCTTTGGCAAGGATGATGGTGGTGAGGAGGATGGCGAAGGCGACGGCCAACATGCCAATTGATTGATCTTTGACGCCTTTCAGCTCGTCCCTGGAAATCTTTCTATCCCAGAGATGTACGATGACGGATAAGAAGCAGGTAAGGTTCTGAGCGTAAATGGCTGCGCGAACACCAACGCCAGAGACATCTGGGTTGGAGAGGCTGCAGCTCATGGTGGTGGCAACGAAGAGTGCTGGTCCCACGTGCAAGAACGCTGTCGATGTCATGTCATTCTTTTTTTGGGTCCCAAAAATAAGGTCCAAACGTGTCTTCCCGTTTGAGGATATTTTCCCCACCAGGCTGCACCAGACAACAGCGGAACCGAGGTTTTGTCCTTTGGGGATTTATTCCTCAGCCTGTCTGAAGGCTTCAACAAGCGAGGTACGAGCGTCACCGGTTGAAGTATCTGGCTGCGGAGAATATCTGAAGGTCCGACGCCAACGGAAACCTCGAGTACTTCTGCATCAAATCAGTTTTGGCACTTATAATTACCCACACACGCAATGCAAGCTAATGATTATAAAGACCTGCAGGGAACGCGAAATACTGTAACATTACGTTCAAATCGACAGGGGGGGTGACGCGTGACTGGTTCGATGAATTCGACACTTCGACAGCCATCCAAAAGGTGCGTGACAAGGGAAAAAATTCGATATCACTGCATTCAGCCGCCGGATAGCCGGGGCCCCGCCTAGCTATTCTTAGCTTTGGCTAGCTTCGGCTATGTTCGGCTAGCCGGCCAGCTAGCCGCATCAATGGCCCGCTTCGTCTAGCTCTAGGCTAGCTGACCCTCGGTAGCCGTGGGCAGCTGCGGCTAGCCGGCCGACTAGCCGAACATAGCCTCAGCTAGCCGACGTCAGCGGCGAGGCGTCCCGGTGGCTATCCCACCCTTGAATGCAGTGTATGAGTGGTAAATTTTATTATTCCATTGAGGGTAATTTCTTGGGATAGCACAAAATATTTGCAAAGCTTGTTCAATCCTCATTGATATTTTGTTTTGAGTTCTTTTTGCAGGCAATTTTAGGTTAATTTTGGACCAAAAACCCAACCACACGTTCAAATAATGGTCCAGAAACTGGTTTAAAACACACTCGGCAGGGGTAGGGAATTGCAGTGATTTTTCAGGCGCTTTCACACGATTTTTGGCCGCGTGATGAACCACTCGACCTATCCGACACTGGCCTCCGTGATGCGTGACCGTGACCAAAATTCGATATCGACAGGGGGGTGCGTGACGCGTGACTGTCGATTTGAATGTAATGGTACAGTAGTTTTGCGGCCACGCCGCCTGGTTTCATGGTCTCAGACCTGAAGCGAAGTGGTTTCACATCGGCGCAATCTAGTCTGTGTCGTTGGAATAATTGGTGTGAAATCCCCGGTTCAACTTCATAACGTCGTGCGGTGATTCCTCTTTCTCTCTGCCGTGGGACGCCCGCACTAGCACGGTCAATGACCCAATTTCGCTCTCTGGTGTTTCATCTGTTTCCTTGTTGTCTGGAGCCTTGACACGAACACAACCCTCTGGTCTTGAAATTCAACTTTCAAGTCGATTTGATTTCACGGCCTGTCCATGGCAAAAAGAAACACCCTTCTCGCTGGCCTATGACCTACCCTTCAGTCAAACCAGGAGGTTCCACAAACCACAGCTTTCCTGGAATCTCAAGGTGCATGGATGCACTTCGCTCTAGGTCACTACTAGTGTGCGACAAATATGAGAATCTATTTGGTGCAGAGCTGTTGATTCTAAGAATTTCCTTGAGACCGCCGTGTTCTGTGTTCGCCTCGGTTTTTAGATGGGGCCAAGAGGTATAGTTTCTAATAAACAGACCTTTAACAAAAATTGTATACCTCGCTTGTTGAAATTCAAGTTGAAATTGTTGAAATTCTGAATGCACGCAGCAAGACTTGTATGATTTATAAAGTGCGCACTCAACTGAATAAAAGTACGTAGATGCAAGAACCACTTCACATTACGACGCCATCTGGGTGAGTGACAGTGTGAACTCCCTTGGAATTCAAGTTTTGATGAAGTCAATTGTGACGCGTACGGTTTCGAGCTTCAATTTTGATCCAATATGAGCGACTCGGGCTAGCCACTCAGCCCAGAGACCCGCTACGATTTCAGCAAAAGGCTGCGCTTACTTATTCACACTCTTGCTTCCATTTCGCCGGTTGATCGTTGTTTGTAAGTGTATCAATCAGTCGGCTATCACCGGAAATAGCCGATTTCTTTCTCTTCCTTCTTGCTTGCCACTCCGTGCACTCTTGGCTATGGACACAGTAGCCTCCACTGAGTCATTCACCGGTAGCGGAGACCATTTGAACAACAACGCGGCTCGTGGCGACGATCGAGTCTCAAGCAAGGGGGCCCAAAGATAAGAAAAAATGATATCACCTACATTTTTATTTTTTCAGGACTTTTAGCCTACCTCTCCCCCCCTACGTAACGGTGATGCCATCAGATTCCCTTTTTGAGAAGGATATCCGAGGTGGGGAATATTGATCTGCAACATTTTTTGGCAGTAGAGAGTGGGCACAGCAGTGATTTAAGAGCAAAATAGTAGCAGTACATCTGATCAGAAGCTCTCATTGAACCATCAACACCCTCGAACTTGACATTTGCACGGTTGCTGGGTTCAAAACGGACCGCGGTGACCCAACCTTGCTAATGGAATGAGTGAGAGGCCTGCAATGGGGTGGTTATAGTGGTAAATCGTGTTTGAGGTCCTGCTTGGGATCCTCAACTCTCCAGCGGACCTTCCTGGGGCAAAATAAAATTGCATACATTTTTTTTTTCCAGCGGACCCTTGACCCCTCCCCCCCTCTACCCCATATGGTAATTGCTTATCTTTGGGCCCCCTTGGTCTCAAGCAAGGGAAGGTCCAAAAATTTGGCCGTTCGAGATGACTCGGAACGCAAAACGGATGTGGTAGAGGTGACCACCGTCCTCGTGAACCTTGCCCTGGTTGCCTACCCAGTACTCACCCTCCCTTCCGACATTGTTTCTCGCATTTTATCCAATGCTTACGACCACACGGCCGAATCCGACCTTCCTCTACCACAGCTCCACTCCTCCTCGCGCAGATATGCAGCAACTGGCGGGACATCACTCTGTCTACTTGTCAGCTCTGGAGCTCCATATATATTGACTTTCCATTCCAGCGCCGGCCTCCCCGCGGTACAAAAGCCTCCGATAGCGCCCTTTGTCTCCTCAAGCTCTGGGTGTCCCGTGCCAAAGATTGCCCACTTTCGTTCGGAATCGATAGGAACCCCGACGAACTCTCATCACTATTTTTCATGGCTGCAGGAATAGCCGCGTCGTCTGAATCTGAGGTCGAGAAGAACGTAGCCCCGGAGTTTTTGGTGTTTGTCTCCTCCCTTTCCAGCCAAATTTGGCGCCTGGAAGCACACCTATCACCCAAACAGTTCACTCAGATTCAGTCTCCCCACCGTCCTTTCCCCCTTCTTCAATGGCTCGCCTGTCCCTGCGCTCCCGAAGCGGGTGTGCGAGATATTCTGGAAGAGATCCCTTCCTTGCGCGCACTGCACCTTCTTTCTCCCGGGTCTACGATCGACTTCAGCTCTCGGTTGCTGATGGACTTGCAAATCGAGCCATCCGTCGCCGCCAGCGTCTTCTTTGCCGTTTTCACAAACTTTCCCGCGCTTCTGTTAAGTTGAAGTCATCTCAAGTCCAAATCGACCTTAAGGTCGAAGATGAACACGGGATTTAATCAAACAAAACACCAATAATATTAACTCCACTGCACGCCAGTGTTCGCCCTAAAGGCCTTTAATCGGGGTCCGAGATCTCTAAAGGCCTTTTAAAGGCTAAAGACCTTTAGCTAAAGGGCAGCTAAAGGCCTTTGATCAATTTCCCACGCGGTCCAACACCGCTGATTTTATTCGCGCTCCAGCTAGTGAAGTACAACTTTGAAGCACAAAATTTGTCCTCAGAATCTATCTCAATACCCCTGTCATCTAGAACTTTGCCCTGTGTTGCATCGGTATCTTTCCTCCTCCACCGTTGCCGATAGTCTGTGCTTACAGGTCCCAGCTCACCAAATAATTTGTGTTTCCACGCAGTGAGATTATTAGGGATGAATATATCGCCTCGGGGATTTTCTCGATCTCGTTGTCCGCCTCTTCCCGTTCAAAATCAGCGTGACTAACGGCGATGACATGACAGCTAAAGGCCTTTATAAAGGGCAATCTTTGGGCAAAAAAATTAAAGGCCTTTATTAAGACCTCCTAAAGGCCTTTACCCTTTAGGCAAACACTGCTGCGCGCACTCTGCGGACATGAAGCTTACCGGGCTTCACAGCCCCAGTTCTTGCGAACTGGGCCCGGGAAGGGGGGTAAGATTCAGTGCTTTACATCGAACTATTCTAGCCTATTTATACGGTGAGCAGGCCTACATGTCCTAATTGAGATATTTAGCTTCGGAACCGAGGATTAATGTACAAAGCGATGAAATAATGAGACAAAACTGAGACAATAATAAATATAGAGAGAGACTGGTCCATGTGCAGCCTCTTTGCTGCACTAAACACCATTCCCAGGCCCCCTTGGCATAGGAATATAGGGCCCCTTGCCCTACTGAGTCATACTCAGTCACCGACGAATGACTGTGCTTTAGCCGAGGCTTTTAATTAAATTTGATTGGATGATCCCACAGTTGTGCCATAGCCGAGAGTTTGAGGTACAATTGCTCATATTGTGAACATGTCCTCATTCTCCTCTGGAGCCTACGCGTGTCGTGGCCATCACGGCCATCAACAAGGCCATTGATGTCTGCGACAAGTCGAACAATTGTGTGCTGCACTTGAACCAACCACTCTGTTGGTCGGATTCAACTTGCAATTGAGATCCTCTTGGATAGCTCATAGTCTAGAGGCATATTCCTTCATTGCCCTTGATAGGGGACGTGCCGACAGACTCCAAACTTAATCTAAGTTGGTTGAGCCGCCGTTTGGAGCAAATACATTTGCTACCGTGAGCTCTGACCCTTGCCGGAATCATCACCAGTTGCAGCCAAAGCATTCATCCACACGTTACACCCATAGCCAGCTGCTCGGGCGAAGCACCAACTCTCGTAAGATGATATAAGTTATTTAAGAATAGTGATAGCTTGCTGGAAATATGACACAACCATAGAAATGATAAAGTTTCATAGGTGGCCATTTTCCAGGCTTATCAACGGCCGACAACTTTCGCTGTTGTCCCCCATAGTGTCCCCCCCTGGTGGTGATCACCTTAATATTCTCACACAACGGACAATGTTTGAGTCCCCACAGTGTCCCCTCTGGCGGTGATAAACTGTCAGGTGACCCATATGTCCCGCCCCGGTGCTCTTTGTGTGTCTTGTCCCCTTAACGTCCCTCCTACACTCACCTCCTGCATCCCCCCCCCCCCCCCCCCCCCCCCTTCAAGACAAAAATGTCCCCCCAAATGTCTCCCCCCCAGCACTGATCACACCGATATGTCCCCCCCGGCACTCTTCGCCTGTCTTGTCCCCCTAACATCCCCCCCCCTGGTGCTCTTCGTCTGTCTTGTCCCCCTTAACATCCCCCCTACACTCACCTCCTGCATCCCCCCCTTCAAGACACAAGTGTCCCCCCCTGGCACTGATCACACCCATATGTCTCCCCCCCCCCCCCCCTGGCACTCTTTGCCTGTCTTGTCCCCCTAACGTCCCCCCCCGGTGCTCTTTGTCTGTCTTGTCCCCCTAACGTCCCCCCTACACTCACTTCCTGCATGCCCTCCCTTCAAGATGAAAGTGTTCCCCCAAATGTCCCCCCCCCCAGCACTGATCACCATCCCCCCCTTCAAGATAAAAGTGTCCCCCCAAATGTCCCCCCCCGGCACTGATCACACCCATCTGTACCCCGCCGGCACTCTGCTCCTGTCCTGTCCCCCTAATGTCCCCCCCAGTGCTCTTTGTGTGTTGTGTCCCCCATAACGTCCCCACACATCCCCGTAGTGTCCCCACACGGCCGTTCTGTCCCCCTCGGTGTCCCCACACGGCACTCTGTGTGGGTCATGTCCCCCATAATTTCCCCACACGGCACTCTGCGTGTGTCATGTCCCCCTAAATGTCCCCACACGGTGCCCTTTGTCTGTTTTGTCACCCCCAAGTCCCCCTCCGGCGGTCCCCTTGTCCCGCTTGTCCCCTGCCGGTTCCCCTAGGGCGAAAATGGCCTGAGGAGGTCTATATTAGACCTGTTTTAGGCACCCTAAAACAGGTCTAATTAGACCTGGTATGTGGGATTAGCAGGTGAGGGATACGTGAGGGAGATGGATGATGCGGACTATTGGCCGAATCCACCACCAGGTGCTTCTTTCCGCTTTCTGTTCAATCTAGGTTGCAAATTGATAATTCCGACAGCTATCAATCCCATGGCGGACTGATTCTCCCGCAATTTTCCACTGACCGCGCTGCTTTTCTTGTAATGTATCTCACTTCTTGGTCCCTGCTGTGTATTCTCGAACCACTGTTGTAATGTCTTCCCGCAATTTTCGACGATCACCTTCAGGTAGTTTTCCGCTGCTAAATCCGTAGCACGCACTCCGTCCAATAAATTCCTGCCAATATCAATGGATCGCAGTTTTCCCGGTGACCCAGCAAGTATCGAGCATGTCGCATATGCGACTGGCATTTGCGACCTTACAACATAAAGTTGAAGTTTCTGAGACCTGCGCTTGAGACAGGGAGGAACGAATGCCATAGGAAAGAACCCACCCGATTTGATGCAATCTTCCCTGGCCATGGTGGACAAAAAAAACATCGGCCGCATTCGACTATGTGCTAACCTGGAGTCGAACCAGGACTTCCACAAAGCATCGAAACGAGAGGGTGCGTGGGCATGATTCCAGACATCCAATACCGCGTCTTTCTTCGCATTGCCAACGGGGCTTCAGAACCAAGGAATGAATGGGCAAAGGAGGACCGGGTTGTCGATGTGAAATTCCAACGTGTAGGCGCACATGACCTAACCCGGAGTCGGTCCAGGCTTTCACACTAATTCTGCATCCCCCGCTCAGGTTGTGCGGACACGAACCACTGTGCGTGAGGGCTTTCGTCGACCTACATTGAAATTCCTATTTCTTGAATGTTGGAAAGTCTCCCAGTCAAATTGGATCAGCATGAGGCAAGGAGCGCCCATTTTCATGTATTTCAGGTCTGCAGCAGTATTGGGAACCCGGCTTCTGTTCTGGTCATTAGCCCGATTCTCAGTCTGTCTGATGGCCCAACGATGACACCGAACACGGTCGTCACAAGTAAATTCCTGGAATCAACAGCTGTATCAAATAAATTCTCGCTTCCGCCCGCCACCCACACACCGCAAGCTAATGGCGACCTAAAGCGAAGTGGTTGCATCCACGCACCTTAAGGCTTAAGCGCTTATGCTTTGTGGAAGTTCCTGGTTCGACTCCAGGTTAAGTCACATTGTAGAACGAGGTCATTTCTTTTTCTGCCGTGGACAGGCCGCACCAAACATCATGCATTATGACAGTCCTGTTTCACCTTCTGTCGTCCAGTTGTAACATGTAGATTCAATTTCTCACAGAGACAACGGATTTCTCACAGAGACAACGGAGGGCTGAGTACACATTTTAGGAATCAGCCAATAAACTTCACGGCAATATCATCAATGTTCATCAGGCTATAGACTTCATCATCCTTAACGTGTTTACCACCCATTTTATGGAACCAGTGCTGACATAACCAACATTGCCTTCGCCGAAAGAGCTGGTAAGAGGAAAATTGAACCGTGGGATACGTAAATCAACCATCAGCGATGGCGCAATTCGAACCAGAGTCTTGTTGTCTCGTTACGATTGGGAACCACGCCTATGTGAGACACACTGCGATACGACCCAGATCGACCACGGCGGGCTCTGTGCCAATTCATCCATTGTCTATTCCAAAGTCTCGCAACTGGCGAAGGATTTGTTTATTTCGTGCAGAGAACGAAGTTCGTGCCTCGCGTCCAATTCCTCCAGAAGGCGGTTGTCGCGGCCAATTTTTGGGCCCACGGCGAGCAATTCCTGATAGACGTTAATCAGTTTTGTTCAAGCCTGTACTTGAGTCATGTCCTGGGCTAAGTTGAGGGTACCAGTAATGCTATTCAATCCTCAGATATTTACCTGTTCCGCCAGTGATTTGACTTCACACAAGATAAAACTGTAGTTAAACCTCCCGCGATAAACCACGAGCGAGTATACCTAGTAGTACCACTGCGTAGCCCTTACGGCCAGATACAGAAGTCAGAACAGAACGGAAGGGTCGGGATGAGCTCCCATCGTCCTTGCAAGAGTGTAAATTCTCGCCTCTTTCGCGTCTCCGGACTGATGGGGGGGAAGTGTTAATTGATGCCTGTGGAAAGTTATCCAGTTGCAAGGCACAGAAGTATCTTTAACCAATGAAGAGTGATTTTCGGCATTCCTCTAAGTGGACTTCACGAACCTGTTTGGAGGCGATCTACAGCTACTTAACAAGTCTAAAAACATGGGCAAAACACAAATGGGTGGGAAACAGCATTTCTCCGGCCCAACACCCTACAGCGATATAACACAAGACCGAGATGTCACCCAATAAGATTAATATTGATTTACAAGTCAAGTTGCAATCACTGACTCAATGCAACCGAGATGTAACCCGGACCAAGATGTGACTCATGCCATAAGGATGTGAACTTAGAGGATATATCCTGCGAGTAGAAACCTGGGAAAATAAAATCATCCTAATTTTTGGACAGTATATCGCCCACGCAGATGCATCCTCACTGTCCAATGCCTAGATAATACCCCCTTGACGGATGTCCACTTCGTCACCTATTCCCCAACTCTATCCCTCTTTACATAACTACGGAGGATGGTCTGCTTCTGCCGTAGTGGGATTAAACCAAGGATCCACATGCAACAGAAGTACTTACATCCTGAGGAGAGAGGGAGTGATTGGTCAGCGCACGTGTGTGCGAGAGGGATGCGGCAGCACTTACAAGCTGTTCATTGAGGAGGGAGTAAGTGATCAGTCAGTGTATGTGTCTGTAGGAGGGTACAAGCTGTTCACCAAGGAGGGCCCAGGCAATCAGTTAGTGTGTGTGTGTGTCCGGGAGGGACGCGGTGGCACTTACTTGCTGTTTGTTGAGGAGGGAGCAGGCAATTGGTCAATGTGCGTGTGTGCGGGAGGGACACTGCGGCACTTACTTGCTGTTTGTCGAGGAGGGAGCAGGTGATCGGTCAGCATGCATGTGTGCAGGAGGGCCATGGCGGCACTTACTTGCTGTTCATTGAGGAGGGAGCGGGTAATTGGTTAGCATGTGTGCGTGCGGGAGGGACGTGGCGGCACTTACAGCCTGTTCATCGAGGAGGGAGCGGGCAATTGCTCAGTGTGTGTGTGTGTGTGTGTGCGAGAGGAATGCAGCGGCACTTACTTGCTGTTTATCGAGGAGGGAGCGGGCAATCGGTTAGTGTGTGCGTGCGGGAGGAACGTGGCGGTACTTACAGCCTGGTTGTCGAGGGAGCGTGCAATCAGTCAGGGTGCATGCAAGCGGGAGGGATGCGGTGGCACTTACAAACTGTTTGTCGAGGAGGGAGCGGGCGATCGGTCAGCATGCATGTGTGCAGGAGGGCCACGGCGGCACTTACTTGCTGTTCATCGAGGAGGGAGCGGGTAATTGGTTAGCATGTGTGCGTGCGGGAGGGACGTGGCGGCACTTACGGCCTGTCCGTCAAGGAGGGAGCGGATGATCGGTCAGGGTGTGTGTGTGCCCGAGGGATGCGGCGGGCACTTACATACTATTTGTCGAGGAGGGAGCGGGCGATCAGTCAGCGTGCGTGCGTGCAGGAGGGACAAGGTGGCACTTACATACTGATTGCCGAGGAGGGGCGGGTAATCAGTCAGCATGCCCACGTGCGGGAGGGACATGGCAGCACTTACAGCCTGTTCATCGAGAAGGGAGTGGGCAATCTGTCAGTGTGCGTGCATGCGGGAGGGATGCGGTGGCACTTACAGCCTGTTTGTTGAGGAGAGAGTGGTCAATCGGTCAGTGTGTGTGTGTGTGTGCAGGAGGGATGCAGCGGCACTTACAGCCTGTTCTCAAGGAAGGAGCAGGCAACCAGTCAGCGTGGATGTGTGCGGGAGGGACACAACGGCACTTACAGACTGGTTATTGAGGAGGGAGCAGGGGGATAGGTCAGTGTGTATGCACACAAGAGGGATGTGGCAGCACTTACAAACTGTTCATCAAAGAGGGAGCGGGCAATCGGTCAATGTGTGTCGGTGTGAGGGACACGACAGCACTTACAGCCTGTTCATCGAGGAGGGAGCGGGCAACTGGTCAGTGTGCATGTGTGCAGTAGGGATGTAGCAGCACTTACTCGCTGTTGATTGAGGAGGGAGCAGGCGATTAGTCAGTGTGTGTGTGCATGCGGGAGGGACGTGGCGGCACTTACTTCCAAACCTTTTTGACACAATAGGTTATACAGCTGTTTATTTTTTAAGAACCCGGCAACATCAACTGCATTTCCAAACTCCTCCCCTAGATTCCCTGCTCAGAGCTTTCATCCCCCTAAAATATTCTCACTCACATGTACAATCAGTGTCTCCCGGGTTTTTGTCAATTAGGAGTTCTACCATTTCCCTATTGTCTATGAGTACAGCAACGTGGAGTGGTCCTCCAAATTCCCCCCCTGATTTCAGCTGAGCACTTGCACTACTCCTGAGCAATCATTTACTCACCGTCCAAATTCCGCTTTGCTCCTGCCCCAAGCAGAGCCTTGACAACTTCAGCCTTTCCGTGCGCACAGGCGGCGCAAAGTGCTGTCCCGTAGTCTCCTCCTAATTACATGTTATTAAATTGTCCGACTTGTTTGCATCAGCGTACTCACCCACTTCGTCAATACTTTCCATGTATTTGTTCATTTCAAGGAGGAAATTTATCATGGGGAGATATCCCCCCACTACTGCAGATTGGAGCATTGTTTGGAAATGTCCACCTTGAAATAGTCAGGTTATATGTGTGTTTAGAGATTGCAATCGCACCAGGCTTATCTTCGAATTTTTTATGCAGAAGAAATTGTACCATGTGGACATTCCCTCCTGCTGCTGCAGATTGGAGTGCTGTTTGAAAATGCCCACCTTGATATAATTAGAATTATATATATGACTGGAGGCTGAAATTGAACCAGGTGTGTCTTGTATTCCCTTTGTTAACAGGAATTTTAATAAGTCTATCTTCCCGTAGAATGCAACCAGTTGGAGAGCATTGCCAAATCTACTGTCGGCCTCCCATAGAGTGGGATTTGGGACCCTTTTCTGCACTAATTGCCCAAGTCGCTTAACAATTGGTGCCGAGGGAAACTCGCGTTGAAGTAACTCCTCAAACTGTTCCTGAAGGTGTTTTCGCCTCTCTTGAATCTTCTCCTGAATTTCCTGCAATGCGCCCCAAGTATCGCGGAGTGGAATAAGGAGGAGCAAGAGTGCAAGAACTTGTCCGAACCCCCATTGGTTGTCGTTATTTTGATTGCCCTTGTTACGACGAAGGGTGAGTTCAATGTCGAGAATAAAGAGGATATTGATGGCGACAAGGAGGACTAGGCCAACAATGAGAAAGGCGGTGTGGGGAGAGGGATCGGAAGTAGATGGTGAGATTGGCTCATCTGTGTCTTTATTCACTGAATTAATGAACGAGCGTAAGCTGTAGTGATGCCATCCTAGTAACGATACTCACAGGTCTGCTGTTCGATATCTGATGTCGGCCGCCTGCGTAACCTCAAGACATATAGGATGGCGTCAAGAGCCATCCTCAAGACATTCGAGAAGCCACCGAGAGCCTTGTCTATGCACATCCAGAATGATGGATGCCGCTCCCGAGACTGGTTGTATGAGATATGAAGTCCGAGGAAGAAGGTGAAGGGAGGAATGAGGTTGATGCCAGGGATGAGAACAAGGGAATACATCGCCAATGAAGCAATGCGCAATGGCTTCGATGAAAAATGCGCAGGCGCCCCGACAACTGTAAGCGTGGGGTCGCAGCCGTCAAGGGACTGGCCGAATTTGTATGGATCAATCCACAGCCATATTCCAATGGCGGCCATGAGCGAGAGGTGGATGGAACCAAGAGTAAGGACAGACTGGACGGAGATAAAGTGCCAGATGCGTTGGGCGATGCGCCAGGTACGTTGGGTGATGCTCCGACCGATAATATCAATCTCCGTCCTGTCATCGGTTGCCTCCTTCCACCCCAGCACCTTCTGGACAGGTTCAAGGAGAGCATCGTACCATTTGCTCCACTGGGCTCCAGTGGACTGGTTATCGTGCTTGCTTCGATGGTGGATGTAGAGAATAAACCAGATCCATGTGCTTGTGTTGTTCATCCAGCTAAGATCTAGAACAACAGCGGCATGGTAACTGGTGATTTGTTGGTCGCCTCCAGCGCCTTTGGCAAGGATGATGGTGGTAAGGAGGATGGCGAAGGCGACGGCCAACATGCCAATTGATTGATCTTTGACGCCTTTCAGCTCGTCCCTGGAAATCTTTTTATCCCAGAGATGTACGATGACGGGCAAGAAGCAGGTAAGGTTCTGAGCGTAAATGGCTGCACGAACGCCGACACCAGAGACATCTGGGTTGGAGAGGCTGCTGCAGCTCATGGTGGAAACAAAGAGGGCTTAGACGCCACGTCGAACGGGCAAGAACGCCGCTGTCGATGTCATGTCACCCGACTGACATCTTACTGAACCTTTGAACCAAGCTCAAAGTTCCGTGCTCATCGGCCATTACGTTCGGCTTGAACGGAAAGATATGAATGAAACTATTTATGTCTGTGAGATCTGAGGTGAATTTGCGCTTTTGAACAGTTTTGAACTTGTAAAAATCTAGACAGAGGGGAAAACAGAGAGAGTGTGTAGATACGTACCGTAAATTTCCAAGCTCAAGACGGCGATAACACTTCCGCCGGCCGGTGAGTCTCGACTGAAATCACCTAATGCTTTTCAGACCCATCGCGTCAGCTTCGTCCAGTAGGGTGTTTCATAATCAAAAATCCAACCCAACTTGTGCCCCAACTTGTGCCGCAACTTGCCAGAAGTTGAGGCAGAAGTTGGGGCATGGAATCGGAGTTGAGACTGAAATCGTGCGTTGCAGCACGACTTGACGTCCAACTTCTGCCCCAACTCCGTGCCCCAACTTCGGCTAATCTGTCATTTGGGCCTCAATCACGCCGCTCCGGATACACATCTCTGCCTCAACTCCGGAGTTGAGGCAGAGTTGCTGGCTCGGGTGTTTCACGAACAGACCTCCAACTTGTGCCTCAACTTGGGGCAAGTTGAGGCAGAGTTGAGGCAGAAATCGGGGCACAAGTTGGGGTCAGATTTCTAATTATGAAACACCCTAGTGTATATGTTCGGATTTGGTTCGGATATGAATGAGGTCATGACAGCCCCCGCTACCACCTCCTCCGAGTCCGCCTCAAGGGAATTCCCCCCATCACCGTCTCGCCCATGGTGCCGATACGCCGTGAAAATGACCGCACTTGAAATCAGTGTATTTTGTCAGGCCCCCGGTCACTCGGTACTAGATCGGTCCGGAATAGAGTGAAACTAAGGCGAAAATTTCGGTTTTTGGGTGTGCAATATAGAGTGAAACTTGCTCAGGACGAAAGATCTCGGTCTGTTATAGAGTGAATCTGCGGGGCTAGCAATAAATTTTTAGGTGAAAACAGCACCTTGAGGTGGGATTTTCGGTTGGGACTGGCTTGTATTGGGCTAAAAACCCGCGGGACTCCTCGCGCGCACGATCATAATGCTTGGGGGTATGAAAAACGGCGAAAAAATGGGCGTGGGAGAAATTTTGAATATTGATGGGCCAAAACTCGGTCCGACATAGAGTGAGACTGCCCTCCAAAAGGCATTTTTCATAGAGTGAAAGTAGGGGAAAAATCTCATTTTGGCGGACCGACTGAGTACTGAGTGACCGGGGGCCTATTTTGTCATTTGTCATTTCTCCCTCTTTATAAAATTACCCATGTATGATGCAAGCCCCGGGCGCGCCGCTTCCCACCAAAGCCGAGGTGGCCGAAATATTACTTTTTCCTGCCTGTCTCTCTCCCTACCTGGATCTTTCACGGTCTCTGTTCAAGAAAACAAACCTCCAGCATTCACCCGCATGAAGAAATTCTCATTCTCTCACCCACCCACCCGCCCACCACAAGCTAAAAAAGACCTAATGCGAAGTGGTTTCCCTGTCTGAGACGATCGAGAGTTATACTTTGTAGATATCCTGGTTCGACTCCAGGTCAAGGGCGGCTGAATCCTTTTTTTTTACATCGCGCCACTGATTTTTCTTTCGACCGCGAGAACCGCAGACAACAACAAAAAAATCAGACAACGTCGGAAACCAGGGATCTTTCTCTGGCGATTTATTCACTTTCTCACCCTGTCTGGACCCCGGAGACCCGATCCCAACGCAACCCTCGGTGATCTCAAGTGGATTTTGGAACCGAATCAATTCTGGCACTCACCCATTGACACGCACGCACTACAAGCCAATGACGAATCAAGGCGGAGTGGTTGCGCGTTGACGCAACCTGGTTTTGGAGAACTGTACATCCTGTAGAAGTCCTAGTTCGACTCCAGATTAGGTCATACATGATACAGCCGTATTACCCGACCATTTTTGTTTTCTACCGGGACTGTAGTAGATGCTGTCGCTATCGCCAACAAAAGATCCGTTCCTGCCTCTCTGCAGGAGGCTTCGAAGGCAACGCAACCTCAAGTGGATTTCTGGATTCAATTGCTCTGCATTAAATAAATTATCTTTCATTCACGCATGAACACACTGGCAGTTACATGTAATAACGATTTGAAGCGAAGTGGTTTCCCGTCCACGCAATCACGTTCGCCGATGAACTTTGAGGTTTGTGGAAATCCCGGTTCGACTCCAGGTTACGTCGTAGAGAGTACGTCCTTCTTCCAGGGAAGGCTGCACCAGACAACATCGATAATGTGAACTCTTCCTCTTGCAACTTGATTATTCTTCCCGTTCAAAGCTCGACGCCAACGTAAAAAACTGGGTGCCTTCAAGTGATTTTCTGCTCTGCGTCAAATGAGCTCTCTCTCTCACTCGCGTATGGATACACTGGGAGTTAATAGCGACCTGAAGCGAAGTGGTTCCGGATCCATACGTCTTAGTTGTCGAGGCCTAAGACTGGTTCGATTCCAGGTTCGGACATGCGGTGCTGTAATCGTTTTTCCTCTTCTTCTGCCGAGAAAGCCCGCACCAGACGCGATCGATGGCCGGATTTCGTCGTCTTGTGCTTCATCTGTTTCCCTCGCTGTTGCCTGAGGCCTCAACACAAACGCGAACCCAAACGTCGTTGGTCTCGTTGAAATTCCATTATCTGGCGCCTCACGAACTTGTAGATTTACTTTAGATCTTATTCAAACACCTCACTTGTCTTGTGGGGCTATTGCTATGCATGGCATGTACGAGAAATTTGTCTTCAGCAACCAACACTGCCTTCGCCGAAAGAGCTGGTAAGAGGAAAATTGAACCGTGGGATACGTAGATCAACCATCAGTGATGGCGCAATTCGAACCAGACTTTTGTTGCGTCTCGTTACGATTGGGAAGCACGCTTATGTGAGACACACTGCGATACGACCGAGATACCACGGCGGGCTATGTGCCAATTTATCCATTGTCTATTCCACAAAGTCTCGCAACTGACGAATGATTTGTTTATTTCGTGCAGAGAATTCGTGCCTCACGTCCAATTCCTCCAAAAAAAATTGCTTCTGGAGCAGTTACTCGTGTATGTAGTATTTAGTATTGGGACAGACTTGGGGAAGCAACATGAACAGGTCCATGGTTTCGCAGTCTTGCCGAGTGTTGCCGGACCTTGCCGAACTCAAGCCGGCGAAGTACAAAAAAGAATTCTCCCGAAATGTGCTACGTGAGCCGGACTCTTTTGTTTCGACTTTACGATGTAGAATAGGAATCCCAGGACCGGAAACAGGCATACTGAAGGTGCTGAAGTAAGACCGAGAACGGCAGGGCCCACCGCCACCTCCTATGTCACGGAATGAATACATTGCTGTGCCGTCACATCATAAACGATCTCTCTCACTCCATCCCAAAGCAACCCTCCCAATCCCGGAATCGAATCTTTACTACCGGGTGATACATCTCTTCAAGGCATTGAAAGTGAGGCAGAAGTGGGCACAAATCTTTTTTGGGGATTACTGACCAGGATTCATTCACAGTCGACCATGCTCAGAACACTTGCTGCTGATCGCGCTCGTATCGCTGCCTTCAAGGCATTGGAAGTGAGGCAGAAGTGGGCACAAATCCTTTTTGGGGATTACTGACCAGGATTCATTCACAGTCGACCATGCTCAGAACACTTGCTGCTGATCGCGCTCGTATCGCTGCACTCGATGCAGAGATACTCAAGCTAGAGCCGTCACTTGCCGCATTGCGATTGCAGAAATCTGTGACGCAGGAGCGGCTAGACTCCTACAAATACCCAGTCTTGACGTTGCCCAACGAACTCACCTCTGAGATCTTCACACAATTTGTTCCAGCATACCCTCTCTGCCCAACGCTCTCCGGGCCGTCCTCCCCAAATATTCTTACACAAATATGCCGGAGATGGCGGCAAGTCGCACTAGCTACCCCAGCACTTTGGAGGGCCATACAGCTTTCTGTGCTAGATGGCTCCCCAATCACTCTGCGACGGGACGACATGCTCGAGAGCTGGCTTGCTAGATCACATCGCCAATCCCTTTCGGTCGAGATCATAGAAACCGCGTCTTGGGTCTCGCCGCGGGTGTTCACGGCAATCTGTGCCCAAAACGAGCGCTTACAATTCTTGAAGCTCGACATCCTACCAGACCTCCCGCGGTTCGGGGCCATGCCGCTGCTTAGCCACCTCAGCTTGAATCTTCGGCGTCATTCGTCGAGCATCACGACGTTCGACGACGTTCCTCGACTGCGATCCGTCGTTCTTAACGAGTTCGCCGCCAGGAGTATCATTCTACCGTGGAGGCAGCTCACTTCCCTCACTCTACGTTGCGTGTACCTCAGGAACTGTGTCCCGATTCTGCGGGAGACCCCGAAGCTTGTGCATTGCGAGCTGTCTCTTCTCGACGCCTATGGGGACCGGCCCGAGTTTGATATTACGCTTCCTGCTGGAAGCTTTAATCCTCAAAGCGGAGAATGACGAGGGGATCATCTGTCTCGATGCCTTCGTCCTACCCGCTCTTCGGACTCTTCAACTGCCCGAGCAATTCTTGGAGCCAGACCCCATTGAGTCGCTGACGCTATTCATGTCGCGGTGTGGTTGCAAGTTGCTTGAGGTATGCATCACGGGGGACAGATTCGTCTCGGCAGAGGATAAGACTCAGGATAAATTGATCAGCGTGGTCCCTTTCGGAACATGCTGAGACGTAGCCATAGTACATTCAGTATACTACCACTACACTGCAATCCACTTGCCTTCACCGGAGTCACCGCTTTTAAGGTGTATCGTAACGAGTGGCCTTCGATTGTGAAGTTCGTCTTTGACGGGCCGTATATCGGGCAACCCGTCAGCGATGACGAGTCTGGGGTCGACGATTCGGAATAAATCTTCACAGCGGGTGATTTCACACTTATGGCTCAACTCCTTGCTCTCACCCTCGTCTCAGATTCCCACGATTCGATATCAGACCTCCAGGACGGGGGAAGTATTACTCTGTCATATGTCAATTCTTTTCCCCAACATTATCTTGTTGACTTGCATCGAGAGCTAGTTCGGTGCACTTACTTACGTTGGTTAATTCGTGGTTGAAATAAAATAAATAGATGTAACTGTGGACTGACGGGTTACTATGCCGTATGCCCTCACAATGGGACCTCAGTGAACGCCCATAAGGCCTTGGGTGGAGGTTCCAGAATTTCCAAGCCTTGGTTAAGGGCAAGGCCTTGGCCAAGGGCGCCTCCAAGGCCTTGGTTAATTCTTCCCACGCATCCAAGCGGTATTAAAAACAATAGATTGAAGCCTCAAATTTATCGTCCTTGGCAGTTTCAATGGCGCCGTCGTCGGGGCGCGCATCCTCCTCCGTATTTTTCCACCTCTTCTCATCCCATTACCTGTGCATACGGCTTGCGCGCGGGCAGTTTCTCTACCCCCCGAAACAATAACTCGAGGGTCATCACTAGCAGGTTGAGTTGGAGACGGACATCTAAAAGATGGGGGAAAAAAACGAAAGAACTTAACAGTATACACGTGATGCTCCAAGCCTTGGCCAAGGGCGGAAGTTCCTCCCAAAAATTGTCAAGGCCTTGGCCAAGAGCTTGTTAAGGCCTTGGAGTTTTAAGGCCTTGGGCCTTGGGCGAACACTGCAATGGGTTTCCAGATGAGCTAGATGCGAGATTTTGGTTGGATTTTTTTTGTTGTTGGTTCGGCCATCATGCACTTTCATCACCATCATCTGATCGTAACCATTCCTTCCATACACGGTTTCTCTTGTCCTTCGCCCTCACCCTACTGCCAAAACTCGCTGGCAAATCCATCCACATCCGTCTACTGTCAGTGCGGCCGTATCTGTGACTTGCAGGTGTCTTACGCCCTTAACTTACTTGTCCACCCTTCCGCGTGTCTGTCATGCCTCGTCTTGATGCGCGGGCTGTAGCCACTTTTCAGGTCGGCCCTCCGCTCTATGTTCCCAGTACAAGGACCTAATGTGTTTTATCCCTACAGCCAATGTCTACCCTTACTCCTGTAAACAAAACTCTGGTGCCCCCGACCGTAGAAAATGATAAGACCCAAACTGATTTGGAGGCGGGAGAAATTCTTGCGACCGAGGTTGTTGGTGGTAGTGAGACGGTGTACGAGCCGTACCACGACTTATCAGAGATCCCATATATTCGTTTCGGCTACACCGAACCCATAGTTCCTACCACTCATAGTACACCTCTCGACCTCCCGATGTGTCTCAAAGCACTGGGCGACGAGCGCTGGCCGGGTCTTGGAGACGGGTATGAGGACCTCCCATCGCTCTTGACATATCTTCTCGGTGCCAAATCCCTCGGGGAAATCCCCCGTGAATTGCTCGATCTTCGACAAGACAACGAAATCTCCTCGCCGTCCAATTGGTAGTCCTGTAGTTACCGCGCTGTCATAGTAGGCGACCAGGTTTATGATGTAAGCAAACCCTTTTTGGGAAGACACGTGTACCATCAAACACGCCAACAACCGTCAACTTTCTCGACACGACTTGTGTACTCGCGCATGGCGCCCTCGCGGGGCCGGAAATGGCAAACCGAAGAAGAAATGCGGTTACTGCGCGGACATGGCGAGTCGTGCGCGGATCGGGTACACCGGCAATCCGGTTGTAAAACATAACCTCAAGAAAATGGGCAAAGGAGTCGAACTCCTCCTTCCCAATGGTGAGTAAAATTGCATCGGCCTTCTCCCATACATTCCTCCTCTTGGCTTTGAGCCTGGGCTGTGTTGAAGGGACGTTGGCGTTGGCAGGAGTAGAAGCCGACGAGTTATTTCTTGGAGTAAATGGAGCTGCAACGGAAGATGAAGTTGATGGAAGTTTCATTGATATGACTTACCTCGTCCTAGAGGGGTAGAAATCGGGCCCGGTGTCGGGGAATTGGTTGCAGGGACCCATGTGAAACCTACATTCGGATCGGCGCTTGTAGAGGTGGATTGACGGAGCGGGGGCCGTCTCCGAGTGGCATAGAAGGTCTCGGGGGGGACTAGATCCACTCTGAACGAATTCTGCGACATTCTGTCGCGTCAGACTACCGGGATACGCGTCGAGTGAGGTGGAGACGCGTGAAAATAAATGAGTTGTGTGGTCGTGTGTCTCGGAGATATCACATCATTAGATAATAAGATTGGACGCCGCTTAGTTGACGCGGTAACTAACAGACTCTATAACGCGAGGTACGAGCGCACTTTTTATAGAGCGTCTGTCTAGAGAGACTATCCAATTGGTCGCTCGTTTGCCGTCAAGAACACCTAACCCCCTCGAGCGTCGTCAATGTCGGCGCAGAGCAAGCGAAGCCGCAGACTTTCTACGTTCTGAAAACCACAGGTTCTAGTCAGGATCTCTATATCGTACTGTCCAGCGCCGCGGCTGTACTCCAGATGATCCGAAAGGGTCGCAGCCCTCGCATCGAAGAGGCGGTATTCCACCTCCTCGAATACGGCACTGAATTTCGAGTGTGCATTCGGGCCCATAGTGTCCGTGGGCACCATCCCTCGCCTGCGCGCTCACTCAGACACCCCGGCCTGAGCTTCCGCCCCGAAGGGTGGAGGCCAACCATCGCTGACTACGTAGGTTACGAAGGCGTCATTGCCGAGTTTTTCGACTCTCCCCGGGGTCGCGCAGCCCTCTTCGCGGGTGGAATCGTGGGGCGTCTAGCGCGACCCTACATCAGTTTGGACGTCGCATCCCCAGGCCCGAGCACGGAGGTCTTCATCACAGGTACTCAGTGGTGGGATGGGAAAAGCCCGACTGCATACTGGGATGACGTCCTCACGGAGGACGAAGTCGGTTTTGTGTGTGGCGTCTATAAGGTTGGGGCCGGTGCGTTCTCGTGTATTCGCCTATACTAATATTTCTGCTCACTCGCGCTGAAGGCCGAATTAACAAGGCGACCGGCCAACCCCAAACAGAACACCTCTCCTGGTGGCCCAAACCCCATGCTTTTAGTTCATCTGGTATGAACACCGGATGGTGGTCAGCGGATTGCGAGCGCTGGTTCCGACAGCGCCTATCCCAGATCAAGGCTGGCAACGCCACCCTGCGTACGCAAAGGGAGTGGAAGTCTAATCTCAGATTTTACGCACAGCCTCGCAAGATTGCGGCGGGAAACGAACTTATTTGTGCAGAGTTCCTGGAGAGGACCCTGCGCCAGAAATGATATGGGATTAAAGTGTATAGCTGTCTATGTTTGCCAGATTTGTCTTGAATGACGTCCAATACTTTGAATATTCACGCAATGCCCTCCTTCTCATCGTACTCCGAATACCCACTGCTGCCCGAAGACGCAAGCTCGGCATAGCGTGCGATCTTCAAACGTTGTGACGGCGGGATGACTCTTTCGTCGACGGCCAGTGGGATGCCGCCTTGCAAAATCCCAACTCGTTTCATGGCCAGGAGCTGTTTACAACAATAAGCTACGGAGAGAATACCAGCATCGAACGGAGGGCAACGAACATTATGCGCGGCGTTCGAGTGGTTGTAAACACCACCGAAGAATGCGGTGGTGGCGTCCCTGCCGATATACTTGACAATCCAGTGAGCGCCGCCCGGGTGCTCATCGATGAAGGAGGCTATATCATGGATGAAGCCGGCGATGAGGATGAGGGGGCGCTGGGAAGCTTGTTCGATGTAGGCGTCCCACGGGATAATGGGCAGGTCGTTGCTGTCTGAGGGCCAGGACAAGCTTTCCTGAGTCTCATGCAGCCGCTTGAGCTGCATCGTCAGCTGGCCCTTACGGACCTCGTTGTCTGGGAAGACCTGAATATCAAAATAAAGTCAGACGGCGGAAGGAAAACAGGTTGTGAAACGGCAACGACAAAGAGATGGAGGGAGAAAAATGGCAGGAAATTAACCTTGAGATGTGAAGCCAACCCTAGTGTTTGACACGCAAAGATGAACCACTTGGTGGGGTCGTACTGGTACCATTTGATAGCGTTCCGGTAGTCCATGGGAAACTGGTGGTGGAAGTTGTGGTAGCCCTCGCCGATGGTGCAGAGTGCAGTGATCAAATGGTCGCGGGGCGAGTGCTTGTCGTCGAACGGTGACTCCCCAAGCCAATGGGCAAGAGAGTTCACGCAAAATGTGGACTGTTGGACGAAGCACAGACGTACGAAGCCGGCGTAGACAAAGCCACCGCGGGCATCACCCCATCCAAGCCAGGAAATCACAGTCGGAACGACAAAGGCCATGGTGGGCATGAGTAGAGCGAAGTACTTGTTCTGCCAGCGGACGACCTTGTTTTTCTGGAGATCGCTGACGTCGGCGACGCCGGGTTTGCGGCGGGGCTTTACAAAGAGCCAGCCCATGTGCGAATACCAGAAGCCTTTCTGGGCGTTGTAAGGATCGAGCTCGGTGTCGGTGTATCGGTGGTGCGCACGGTGGCCGCGCGTCCACCATCGGATTGGGCCCTGGACCGCACCGGCGCCGGCGATGGCCAGGAAGTATTCAAGGAATCTCCCAGCGTTGTAGCTCCGATGCGCCCAGAGACGATGGTATCCCGCCGTAATCCCTGAAAGGAAGGAAATCGGTGTTTGGAAGGGAAATGTAAAGTGGGCGACGTGGACGACGTGCTCACCGACACCGGTGTAGAAATAGTACACGACGGCAAAAAGCGCGGTCTCCCAGCGCAGCTTGGTTCGATATGCGCCGAGCAAACTTATGAGAGGAACCAGAGGCACCATGACGACGTTGACCCAGTCCAGTTCCGACCGCAAATTCCTCCAGCTGATAGGAGGACGTGGTTTCGTAGAGCTCAGAATGTAGGTGACATAGTTTTCAGCTTCCGCGGAGGCTATAGTTGCGTCAGTAGGCGCCGACATCTGGTCGAGAGGGATAGAGGACATAAGATCTGGAGCATAAACCCCAGTATATATATCGAGTCCTTGGGGCTCGCTGGTAAGTACCCCAAGTCTTTTTTAAATACCCCAGGCCTTTTTCGCGGATGTTTGATGGCGGCCACTGGCATTTGGATCGCCGGGGCGTTGTATTTGATCTTGAGCGACGGCTTGGGGTCTGAGATTCAAACCGCACGCGCAATCATTTGGTTGGGGTAGAAGCAAAGCCGATGCCCCGGCCCAATGTTTTGCGAGCGCTAATTGGTAATTATTTTCGCGGTTTTTTTGATGGCGGCCCCTTGCATCCCATGCCGTTTACATTTACTAGGGAGCGATTAAAAGTTATTTGGTTGGGGTAGAATTGCCAAGTTCGGGAAGGGAAAGCATAATACCACTTCGCCGTCGTCCACCGAAGAAATAAAAATCAAGGAACTTTTGCTCCACTTGAGCCAAGTTCCTTGTCAATACCCGTAGTGGCATGAATTCGCGATGTATGCAGGGACGGCCGCACTGATCGCACGAGGTTCAGATTCCTAGTGTGTTTCTGAGATGAGAAACAAACAACGGAGACGTCCGGCGGCAGTGGATGTCAGGCCTTCAGGATCCATGACGTAGAAATACGCAGTAGTCAAAGGTTGCTTCGGATCCTAGAGTCTTGAAAAAGCACACAGCCGGAGTTTCCGAAGACAGCGACGGTTTCCAGACAGAGCAAGTCAAAGGACGAGGTACGACAGCCAAATAGCGCTAGAGCTTACAACCAGTGAACGCCCATAAGGCCTTGGGTGGAGGTTCCAGAATATCCAAGGCCTTGGTTAAGGGCAAGGCCTTGGCCAAGGGTGCCTCCAAGGCCTTGGTTGATTCTTCCCACGCATCCAAGCGGTATTAAAAACGATAGATTGAAGTGTCAAATTTACCGTCCTTGGCAGTTTCAATCATAATGGCGCCGTCGTCGGGGCGCGCATCCTCCTCCGTATTTGTCCATCTCCCTCCATATTTGTCCACCTCTTCCCATCTCATGACCTGTGCAGACGGCTTGCGCGCGGGCAGTTTCTCTGTCCCCCGAAACAACAACTCGAGTGTCATTACTAGCAGGTTGAGTTGGAGACGGACATCTAAAACATGGGGGGAAAAAGTAAAGAACTTAACAGTATACATGTGATAATGCTCCAAGCCTTGGCCAAGGGCGGAAGTTCCTCCCAAAAATCGTGAAGGCCTTGGCCAAGGGCTTGTTAAGGCCTTGGAGTTTTAAGGCCTTGGGCCTTGGGCGAACACTGCTTACAACAGCTAGCAAGCTTGCAGAAGCTTGCTATTCTTGCGATGTCGTTGAAGTGAATGAACGGAGGTGTTCGGCGATGGCGGCTCCCCGCCCAAGACCTACCAGTCCGTGGGGCGTAGGCCAAGAGCCGCGAAGCTGAGGTGAAAGATGGCATTCGCATCAGTGGCAATGATTGCACGAGTTTGTGATCCGTCCTAATTGGGTCGATCCACATTGCCGCGGTCCGGCTTGTGCCAAGCCATCCTAATTGGGTCGGTCCGCATTTCCCGAATCAGCGCTTGATCGATGCACCGATCTGTGCCATGGAGGCGGGGATCGGGACTTGACTTGGGTTTGATGGCGTGTATGCGTGTGCAAAAACTACTTGCCTGGGCTTGTTGTGGGAATGTTAGAATTGAACTTGGAATTGAACCAGGGTTCGAACATTTTCCCACGTAAGTGAAGGCTGTTCAAAAGGCTAAGGCTTCAAGTTTCAGGAAACTGGAGTTCCGGCGAGAGGTCCGATGAAATAATCGTGATGTGATGCTATGTTGAAAACACGCAGTCAGCGCGATGATCCAACGGATCCATTTAAAGAAGGGGCGAGTCGGGCGACTCACCTCGCCTCTCCACCACTATGCCATCCCTCGCAATTACCCGCGCCGCAAACGCCGCCTGGAACCCAACTTACACCCCTGTCGGCGTTTTCGTCGGCGGCACCTCCGGAATCGGCCAAGGCATCGTCGAGGCGTTCGCTCGCCACACCAAGGGCAATGCCCACATCCTTATTGTCGGACGCAACCGCGCTGCCGCCACCGCCATTCTCGACCGGCTCCCAAAACCCCCCGCCAGCACTAACACCCCCGAACCGACGCGCGAGTTCCTTCACTGCGACCTCTCGCTCATCGCGAACGCCAAACGCACCGCAGCAAGCATCGCAATACGCTTCCCACGCGTGAATGTCGTCTTCCTGACCGCGGGTGAGATTTCGCTCAAGGGGCTGGATGTGGGAGACGAGGGCGTGGACCGCCAGATGAGCGCGTTGTATTACAGCAAGTGGGCGTTCATCGACGAACTGCTGCCCTGCCTGCGCGCGGCCGTGGCGGCGGGGGAGGATGCGCGCGTGGCGGCGGTGCATACGGCGGGAAGAGGCGGACCGATTGACCTGGACGACCTCGGGCTGATGAAGGCCATGGGTGGTGGGATAGCCGGCGTGAGGAAGCTGTTGCCCCAAATGGCGTCGTATCAGGATCTCATGGCGGAGGTGTGTTCTTCGAAAATTCTTTTTTGAGTTTCCCAAGCGTTAACTGCGTTCCTAGGGGTTCTTCGGCAGTTCTGCGCGTCGTACACTACGCTCGATACCTTTTGTTTCCGACCTTCATCTTCCGCGCCATGTCGATCGCGGACTGTGGGGAGTATCAGTTGTATGCGCTGCTACAAGTAAGTGTTTATGCGAACTGATTTGAGCTTCATGTCGTGCAGGGACTGACCAATTCATAAACAGGCGAGGCCGGGAGCATCCCGCGCGGGCGGAGGCGGAGGAGACATCGGGATGGGAGGGGAGGGAGACGCGAATTGGGGAGAGGAACAGAGGCTGTTGTGGGCGCATAGTGAAAAGGTTGTCAGTGCTGTAGTTGTGTAGATTATTTACGTCCTACAATTCTTTCGTGCAGTTATCTGTGAGTAAGAAATAATAATACGCAGATGCCACACGAGGACATCAGGGCGGCTGCAGACGCACCGGAGCTGGCTTTGCAGCTGCAACGGGTCCGTCCAGGTTTAGCATAGCCAGCGCTTGCGTCTAGTCCTCCCTGGAGTCCAGGTAATATAAATTGAACCTTGTCGAGCTCTTCAGAGTACAGACAAAGTAGTCGCCTGCGGGTCTGGCGCTGGGAACTTTTTCTCCGCGGCACCCCATGCGTGATTTATTGAATCTGCATTCAAACCTCGAGCGTTGACGGACCCGGGAAATCCCGAACGTGCCGGTGATGCGGGACGCAGTCACGGCCCGGCGCTTTGTTGTGGTCAACCAAACACGCGCCTTCCTTCCGATTTCCATGGCCGCCAAAGCCCATCTGCGAGAAATTGCAAAGAACACCCGGGATGCGATAAAATACAAAAAGGTCAAAGTGAACGGCCTCGACTACGACCTCAGCGACATCCTGGCGCAGTCCAAACACCAAACTGCATACTACCCTCCGAACTCTCTTCTTTCTTCCTGGAATTCCGTCAATCTCTCCCCCCACCATCCCACAGTCCTCATCGAATTCATGGAGACTACCACCCTCGACGCAGCTCGTACCGCGGCCTTCGGTCGCTTGTCCCCCATCGGCGTGCTCAACTTCGCCTCGGCGGAACAGCCAGGCGGTGGCTTCATCAACGGCGCGAATGCACAGGAGGAGTCGATCGCGCGCAGCTCGACGCTCTACGCATCCCTCATGACCCCCACCGCGCAGCAGTTCTACACGCTCCACGCCGCGGACGCGCGTGACGGCTTCTACACGCACGCCATGGTCTACTCCCCGCAAGTCGTTGTCTTCCGCGACGACGGCGGCAGCCTGGTGCAGCCGATGCAGATCGACGTGATTACGAGCCCCGCGGTGCATGCTGGGCTCATACGCAAGCACGCGACGGGCCCGGGGGTGGAGAAGGACATTAGGAAGAAGATGCGCGAGCGGATGGCAAGGATTCTCTACCTCTTCGAGCGCCGCGGGGTGCGCAACTTGATTCTCGGGAGCTTCGGGACGGGGGTGTTCCAGAATGATGTTGATATGGTTGCGCAGATATGGGCCGAGTTTTTGAGTGGGCCGTCGGCGCGGTTTGGGCACTCGTTTGACTATGTGGCGTTTGCAGTCGTGGACAATTGGACGTATACGCGTTTCAAGGACGCGTTCGAGAAGAAAAGGAGATAGTGTGGGTGCGGGTCTTATAAGTGGTCTTCGTATGTTGTAATTGTAAGAGTTTCAATTCAAGGCTTTCTCGTTTTAATGGATTTTTTGAAGTCCTGGTAGGAATCCATTCGGAAGGCCGCAAAAGGAAGGACCCGCTGCAGGCTCTTCTTTCACTGGCGAACGACGACCCCCCCATCGCCTAAAATCTCATGCATCATATCCGGCGGGTCGACCCCCCTGCCGAGAGCCATACAGTGATCCAGCGCTCCACGCGCTAGCTCCTTGTTATCCGCAGAAACAGAGCAGGGTTGCGATGCCCGTGTGCGGCATGATTCGGGAGACTTTGAGGGCGAGGGCGAACGTGTGTGGGAGGGGCAAAACGCCATTTTGGTGAGATAGAGGGTGAGGGAGCTGCGGTGGAGGTCGAGCGCTTCCAGGGTGACACAGTAGCGGGTCTACCCCCAAGCTCGCGATCCGTATCTACGCCGTCGAAACGGACACCCTTTTCGACGTCGATGGGCCACGGTCGTCGTGTACCATTGGTATGAACTTGGACCGCGGCTCGCTCACTGACACTGTGGTGCTTTATCTCTATGGTCTGGTATGAGAGCCATGACCGCCTCTTCAATCGGCTCAGGCGCTCCTGTGTGGACGTCGCTCCCCTGGACCTCACTATGACGCAAATGTCGATTTCTGTTAATGCGGGTACAGTCCATACTCAATACGAAACGAGTACAACTCTGACGCTTCGTCTCGACTATCTCTTCAGGTCTGGCCTCCACCTCAGTACGTTTCTGTGGTTTTCACACCCTCCGCAAAAGCCAACCACGACGGACGTGAGATAAGCTCCTGGTACCATCTATAATGGATAAATTCTCCGTGGACGTAAAGAATGAACATGAACATGGACACACCTAGCGACGTTGGGCCGGCGCGTCATTATATCGCTTCCACCCAATGTGACCAGCCACGCGTACGGAAGATGGAAAAGGTCAGCGAGGGTGAGAGTCTGTCATTTATTTCATCAGTTATAACGAGGCAGCAAGATAGAAAAGAAAAGACGAACGTCTCCCGCCACGTAGCGGTGCTTCGACAGGATCACCTCATAGGCATCCAACTTCTTCTCCAAGGCCGCCAACTCCGTGTCTACCAGCGTCTGGTCGGGAGTCATCCCGAAACATTTTCTGTGCGCACATAAATACGTGTCATCATCAGTCCTTGCATGCACATACTGTTTGAAATATTCGAGCCCTGCCTTGCTCGCACTGGGGTCAAAATTCGCGGCCTCCGCCGCCGCCGCTTGCTCGAACACCGCGTGCGCCTTGGGTTCGGCGGGGATGAGCCCGGACTCGGGGTGCTTGGCCGCGATGTAGCGGCAGATTGCGCGTGTCTCATACAAAATGAAGCCGTTGTCGTCCTGGTATTTCATTCGTCCTCTCAGCACCCATCGAGAGGTTAACGAGTATTTACTCACGATGTATGGAATCTGGCCGAACGGCTGCTTCTCGAGGTACTCCGGGGTCTTCTGCTCACCCTTGAAAAGGTCGACCTCGACGAGCTCAAAAGGGACTTTGAGCTCGTGGAGGACCGTTCCGACGCGGCGTGTGCAGGTCGCGAGTTTACTTCCGTGGAGTTTGAGGATGGCCATGGAATGGAGGTTAGGTATACCAGTAGGTTAGTACGCGACGTCTTTTAAACTAGCGCTGACATACCTTGTCTGACATCCGTTGAACCTTCATTACTCCTCGCAAACAGCACGAATCCGAATATGACCACCTCGCTGACTCATTCCCAATATTCTCTGGCCCCCCTAACGGTTCGAATTGCCTTGGTGGGAAGTTCGGTGGGTTGCTTGATAAGCAACCGTCGGGTGTTCCGGTGCGTTTTAATTCAAAATGCCGCCGAAGTTGAAGCTTACGGGAAACGCTGCTCAAATCCCTCTCCGGGACACCGCCGGCGCTGTGATCCCGCGACAGACTCGATAGAGTCCGACTCATTGTCTTAGATCACTTCATTCATTCCTCCTCCGCCTTTTTTCAATCAGCGATCGTAAGCAGGTGCGGACTATTCCCTACGAGTCGGTGCGCGTTCTGAAGCAGGCCTCATCATATCAGGTACAATTTAGCATGCCAGCTTCAATACCAATTTCTATGTTCAAGTTGAAGGAGTAGTGACAAAACGCACCGCAATGTCTGTGCAGTACGTTTGAGTTCTTACCTTGATACCAAGAACTCGAACAGAGAGGTAAGCGCTACAAGACACGTCTGAGCTAAAGATGGAGGGAGGGAGTCACATAAATGCATTGAGGCGGGTACTGTGACGATACAGTGGGGGAAACATTACTCTTCCACCTCGTACTCAAACATTTCGGATTCGTCCTCTGATTCCTCTGATTCATCCTCCTTTGGTTCTTCCGATCCAGTCTCTGAGTTCGCCTCTGGTTTTTCAGCTCCAGTCTCAAGCTTGGGAATCAGGCCGTTCAGAGCGGTGTCGACATCCTGAAGAATGAAAAGTAAATTAGCAGCCTCTTGGAAGAAGAAATGCGAGTGATACGAACGTCGAGAATCTCCCCACCGAGGTTGGCAATATCGGCATCTGCGCCGCCCATGTCACCGGCGGCAGCGACGAAAGTACTGGTTGCTGGGTAGCGTTGTTGACCGTGACAACAAGTGCTTCAATGAGCGGCGCAAATTCTCCCGCCTGACCCTGGGGGCCCTCGCCAGCAGCTGGAAAACGTGGAATAGACCGAGTCGGGGATTGAGAGAAAAGATGTAGCGTACTCAGTCCAGGAAATCGCCTTCACTGCAACATGGCTCCCAAGGAAAAAAGTAAAGAACGTGTTTTTTCTGATTTTTTGCTCCACCAATCGACGACAAAACCATCATCCCATAGGCTAAGGCAGTAGCCCTGTCGTGGTTAATTCTTAACCATATTAATAATAAGCGGGAACGAGAGGTAGCTCGGAGTTTCACGGTAGCACGGTTTGCCGTCCGGTTCAACGTTAACGACGAAGTTGAATCAAAGTTGAATCTTCAAAATTCTGAAGCATAATAAAATCGACGTCAGGCGGGGAATGTGATCGGCAATCAGCTTTGGGCACTGGATCACGATGCGCTATCAACACATCGCGGCGGCGACGGCGCATCAATTCTGACCACGAGTCTGTGCTTGAAATTGTGGTCTCAACCTGGACAGCCACAGAGGCAGAGCGTTTTTTTTGGTCGTAACTAAAACGACCAGCGTTGCAGACTATCAAATAATGCAATTGTAGGTGTTGGTATCAATAATGTGGGTATGCATATTCCTTCAAGTTGAAACTATAGCTAATCCTGCGGGAATGTTTTCAACGAAGTCCGCCATCCCCACACTGGAAACGTCTCCGGATCCGTAATCCAGTTCTGCATCACCCGCGAGCCGGCGGGATCCATGGGGCGACAATCCCGCGCCCGCCACGTCCACGCGCGAAACTGCTCGACGTCGCGCAAGGCCCCGTACCCCATCGCGATCGCATCCAGATGCTTTCCGTAATCGAGCACCTCGAGGCCCTCCGACTCGATTAGCGCAACCGCGCGCTTGTGTGCTTCGATCAACGCGTAGTCTGACATGGTTGCGTCTAGGCACCATTCTTCGAACGGCGGCAGGTGGTCGGCGGCCCAGAATGCCCGCAGTTCTGAGCGCGCGGCGTCGCTACGGTACGTCACGGCCTCGGGGCGGGCGCAGAATTCGCAACGACAGGAGAAGTTGTACATTGATTTAAGTTGGGTGCGGCGCTCTGCGCGGCTATAGGTCGGAGCGATATACGCGACTGTGATTTCTTGGCCGGCTCGAATGGGGCGAAGCGCCACCAAAGAGAGGGCAAAGGTCACGGGGTCCCATTGCCACTTGGCGTTTGGGCCGCAACTGAAGAGATTGCGTTAAAAGAAGTCTGAGCGGTGAAGAAAAGACGAAAGACGCACCTGTGATTACATCGGCTGATGTTCAGAAATATTCCACGGTGCGTGGCTAACTCAGGATGTGGGACGTCTGGGACGTCAAGGGTAATTGCAATAGCATTCGTGCGCACGATACCCTCCACCATGTCGCATTCCGACTCGGGCTTGCAATTCGCCAGCGACATGAAGCGTGCCACCGTTTCCGGGGAGAGCCGACGGAGGAGGGCAGTGAAGAGTTCTGATTCCCGATGCGACTCGAGCGCAATGAGGTAGGGCGCGACAAGGATCGGCCGTTCCACGACGATAATACCGCCCGCGGAAATGTTACGCGCCGCGAACATGCCGAGTCCATTCTTCGGGTCGCTCTGCCGAATATTGAATGCCACGCCTTTAGGGGACGCGACGGTAGGCGAGGGCATTGGAGTGGCAAGAAGGTCTTTGACACCGATGTCGAGGAGTGCGGCAGTCTCTTCGGTGGCATGGGCGTAGACAACATTGTGGAGGCAGTATGCGCGGTTCCCGATATGGCCGGCGAGATCGAAGTAAGGTGAGTCAAGAAGGGCATTTGAGCGTATGTCGGCGTTCATCTGAGCGCAGATTCGTAGAGGCGGCAAAGAGGTAGCTCGTCGGAGGAGTAGCGTTGAAGCAGGGACGGCTTTGGATGAAGATGAAGAAGGCACCGGGTCCGACTCGCGGGGTCTGGTTGCAGTAGGCATGATAGAAAGCGCTGAACGATTGTGGTGGTGGTGGTGAGGGTTTAAAAAGAATTGAGCGTCCGCAGTGGCCTAGCCACCACGACACAGGATGTGGCCACCTCAACCCTCAAAGAAGAGTGAAAAAAAGGAAACTGACAAAGCGGAGCGACACATTGTAAGTTTGAACATGAGGCGGCCCCGCTTATCCGCCGGCAACGGTAGCCGCATCGTGAGGGGTGGCGATGACCTTCATGTTCAGCACGAATTTTACTATAAAAGGACTATGTCCCAACCACGAACCGAGAAGTACGGTCCGAAAACGCGTGGCCGACGTGTGTTTGGGGGTGACGCGTCGGTAGATCACGGAAAATCCCACGCGCCAAAAATATGCGCGGAAGTCGAAGCAGTCTTTTTTCCGCACAAGCGGTAATTAACACACGTCGAACTGTCCATACGGGCCCACTGTGATGATCTGGGTGCGCCAGCAGGCGCAGCTTCCAACATCCTGTGATAGTCGAAGAAATTTTCAGTCCATAAACGTGGAATCAAGGGCGCGAAGGCCTGCGAAGATTTCGTCACCCCGAGCCTCTCTACCCTAAATCACAGAGATGCCCGCGGAAAGACCTGTCTCGACCGAATTCAAAACATTTCCAACTCGGGTAATTTCTGAGGATGAAAGGCCCTGAAAGGGGATGTGAGACCAACAGTTATTCGCCGACGGGAGGAAGCTGAGTTACTTCTGTCCCGACTGGAGGACCTCTTAGAATGCGCCTCATGAATTTGGAACGGCTTGTGATGTCGGGAATACGGCTCGGGGTTCGGGTCGCATCCGGTTCAGCATCGAGGTGATGAAGGTCGGCGTGGTCGACGCGCAGCGCGCAGACCTGTATATGAACGCACGGGCGTAAGATAGATCAACTGCGCTGCAATTCGCCCTCCGGTAACACCCGAGAATAGAACATCGTTCGCGAGATAGACGGCCCAATCTTCCCAGATGTTGGCCACTATGAGGTACGTCACGGTCACTTTGTTGAAGAATGACAGTTCGAAGGGGGATCTAGGGAATGCAAGATGCTATGCCATGCTGAGAGGTTCTTTACTCGCAAAGTGGGTCAGAGGCGCGGTGTGGAGCCCGAGTGCGCCGCGGGAATGTACCAAGTATTGAAATTTGGAACCCTATGCTGCCAGCCGAACCAGTTAGTCCAAAGGAATGTCCAATGGAATAGTGAGTCAGAGTGAGTTGGCGCGTATTGCAAAGAAGGTGCACAATTTGGTGGTCGCGTGCGGAGGATTTTCTTTCTCGCCCGCGGTTGAGAAAGCTGAATAGTTTCGCATAGGACAGGCCTAGGTGCGATCCTCCCGGAGGCTTTTATTAGCGGGTGTGATGCGAAAAGATTAGTCGATTACTCACGAGCTTTCGACAGGAGGGACGAGACGAGCACGAGTCCTAGAGGCGTTTCTTGTCTGTTCTCGCGGGGATTTCGCAGACCAGCGATACAGAGTCGGGAACAAGAGTAGGCATTATTAGGTCGCATAAGTCGAATATCTGTTTTTGCGAAACGCTTGAAGCTCGAGTCATCCTCAGGCTGTCCGCGGAGATCACTTCGAATCACGCGTCAGCGAGGTGAACTGTAAAAAAAATACTGTCGCACCAGAATAGCTCTTCGAAAGTTGGTTTCATCTGTTGAGAAACAATTGAGTTCAAAGAAACCACCGCGGTTAATGCTCCTCCTCCTCCTCGAATGGCAAAAAAAAGCCCGCATTCCCGGACTACCCATTAATGCCGATATCGAGACCTCCAAGGTCTTCGAAGAGTTGCAACACGCGGTCTGCCCTTGTGGCTTTGTAAGAGGCTGGAAACAGTAGTGCAGAGATGATCTTCTCCCGCGAGGCGTACCAGATCCAGTAAGACCATCGAATTGGATCATGCGAGGTTATTTCGATCGGCGTCCATTGCGTGATGAGTCAGGCAGCTATGCAGACCCGGGCGATGTTCGTCCGCGACGCGTTGAGTCTGATAAAGCGGCAAGTGTACTTCCGTAGCCGCACTGCAATACAATCAGGCGTTGAGATTGGAATTATTGAAGACACAATGGCGCTCACCCGTTCTCGATGCCAGGCAAGCGACGCCTCACCGCCGGGAGTTCCCGTCAGGCGTTAGGATGTTCCGAGATCGTCCACGAGCTCACACAACGACAGTAACAATGGATCCGTCTCACTCGGATGGTGCAGACAGGCTGCGGTACGTGGCTGCTAAAGCCTAACGGCGCGTGAACGCCGAGCGTCCCGTGGGTGGTGGTCGTCACCGTATCGTAGAATTTTGCATGCTGGAGTGCGATCGATTTGCTCCGTTCCGAGCAGGCAGGAGGATACAAACTCGAGGTCAGAGATCCGAATTTGGCCCACTGTGCGTTTGGCGATTTCCGCTCTGGCATAAGGCCGAGTGTTCAGGTTCAAGATAAGGCCACAAGTAGATTCCAGAGTAGCTGCGAAGATCTTTGTGCGTATTCATGTAAGCTTGAACTTCCGTGCAGAATGAGCGAGAAGGCCTTGAAGAAACTTGGGAAAAACTTTGTTCGGCCAGGAAAATCGTGACCAAAGGTGAGATCGCTCAGTATGCGACGTTCTCCGATTATTAATCTAGAGTCCTTTCTGCCCCGCTGGGACCGAGAGTAGCCGCTGAAAAAAAAAACAAGATGGAGGGAGACAACAAGAGGCATCAGCTGAATGGAGAAACTTTGCACAGCCCTTAGGCGCTTTACGTCCATCCGCGGCCCGCCGCAGAGCTGTCGGACACGTTGCCTGCCTCCCTCCTCCCACTAGTTTCTCGTTTACTGGCATGAAATACGCGTCGCGGAAGTATATCGACCTAATCCGAGAGGTTTCGTCCAAGTGGGCCAGTTGGGATCCTCCCCATCTGATTAGGGCAAGTTCGGGATGAGGGCATATCGCGGCGCTCGCTCAATAAATAAATTGCCAGGTGGGAGACTATGGCACAGTCGACAAGGACACCGGGCGGTTCGAGAAGGACGGGAATATATACGACGATCCCGCGATCGCGACGTTGTCCCTCGATCACCAACCAGAAATTCTGGCGCCCGATGAGGAGATGGTACTCATCAGTCTCTCTTGACAGACGGCGATACTCCTGACCTCGTTCTACAGGTATTCAGCTCACAAACGGAGCACAATCACGAGTTTAGCCTGTCTCCAGAGATGTGCGTATTATAATTCAGGATTATGTTTGGTTTTCATGCTGAATCTAGATAGCAAAATCCCAGGGATCGCGGAAGCATCGATTAAAGGCCAATGGAAATTCAAGACTGGGAAGAGAGGCGCGTTGTTGGTTATGGCAAAACCACGCAGTTGCAAATTCAGTTCCGAAAATGTGCTTCTCAAGCGTCTGGTGGACCGCCCAGAACTGAAGGATAAATACCTGGTCACCGAGACCGTCTCCTGCCACGCGTACAGTCTTTACCTTTCCAATAAATGTGCGCGCTGTTTCGTTTCAACTCAACTCGATGTTAAGTTAATCGACCTTGTGTTCAGCGGATGACACTGTATCGTTAGCCCTCGTCGCCAGCACCCCAATCCCGGTTGCGCCTCTACTTTCGGCGGGCGGCGACGTCGGAGGTAGCTGGTGGAGCAAGACTGGCTCCGGTGTGTTCCGCCACGGCTGCGCGCCGCAGGGAACGTACAGCTTCACACCGCTGTTCGTGCTGAAGCAGATACGGAAGAAGACTGTATTCTCTCGTGGACCTGTTGAAGAGGAGGACGAGTACGTCGACCGCTCTCTGTTTTTGACGCGAAAGAAATCAACACTACTTTCACAGGTGGAAGAATGTCGACACGCCGTGGTGGCCACTTGACGAGGACGGCGAGGAGGAGGTCTTCGAGGATACGGTGAGTCATGATCAGGACGACGCTAAAATTCCAAGTCTGATTCGCGAGGCCAGGTGTTCGAGTAGATTATATATTCAAAGGGAACGTGTACACTACTAGCTACGGGTTACAATACGATGAGATGAGCATTCGTTGATGAAACGATAGTGCGATGCGATGGGCCGAGGGCGCGATGCGGTGAGTCGTCCGTGAGACGAGGGGAGGCGGCTCGCCTGAGACGCTTCGAGGAAGCGAGGCAGCGCGAGATTAAGAGAAGGTACTGTATCAGGAGCGTTAACTCGAGGCAGGAAAGAAGCTAGGGAAAGAACATACCGGTAGGGCGTGAAGAGACGTGGGAAGAGAAAGAGAGTGAAGACACGAGACTAAACACAACCGCAGTCAGCACAGAATCGGCGGTGAAGAAAGCGAAAACATACCATAACGACGGTCAGAAAGAAAGATCTAGGTGCGAGTAATCCGGCGGCGCTTGGCAGCCCGCGTGCGCTCCTCCCCCGTGTAATTGCCCTGGCACTCACCAAAGTGCCCCTCAAAAGCCGCCGCATCCGCACAAGTGGCATCGCAGAGCTTGCACTGCAGCGGACCCGGAACCTTAGCGTCATCAGCCGGGCGGTGCTGCTCGAAGATATGGCGGCCCATCGAATTGTGCATGAGGGACCGTTCGCACGTCGGGCAGGGGAGCTTCGACTTGTTGCCGGCGGGTTTGTGTTCATGGCGAATGTGGGACTCGGCTTTGCTGCGCGCGGCGGCGATGTCGGTGTCGCAGTCGGGGAAGGGGCAGGGGAAGGTTTCGAAGGGCGTGATGACGTCCACGCGGATCCAGGGATAAGTCGCGATGAGCGTGCGTACGAGGCGCTGGAGGTACTTGGGGGCCTTGAGATAGGAGCCGGGGCCGCCGCTAAGACGGTGTTAGATAGTCAAACGGCAGACGAGAATAAACATACTCGGAGTGGGCGACGAGGAGCTTGTGCGTCTTGGCCACCTTCGTGTCGAAGACACTACCAGAGGGAAGTCAGTTTGAGGTTCGGAGGAGTGAGAGCTAGCGCGTACCCAGGTTCGCCGAGATACGAGACGAGCGACTTATCCGGCCTGAAAAAAAGCCCCGCGTTAGCGAGGAAACAGGAAGAGAAGTTCAAAGCATTACTCGAAATGCTCAGGGTCAGACGACGGGTGAGGACTAAGAGGCGATAAGCAGGGAGTATAATAGCGAGGAGAGCAGCACGGCACGTACTGGTACCTGGGTTTGTCTGCGCTCTTATTGAACGCAAAGCTCGCGACGAGGACCAACGTATCGAGAGGCTTCGCGAGGGGAGCGAGGGTGGTGCACTCGACGCTCACTGGCGACGGATACCTAGGTGCGTCGGCTCTGATGTGCAGATCTCATTAGTGCCCAAAGAAAGAGGAAAGAGCGGGAAACATACGGCGCAATGAAGGTAAATTCCTTCTCAGGTATTTCGGGTAGCTCCTCCCAGGGCTCTGTCTCGACCTCGCTGAGCCAGGATACTGTGCGCGAGAGGAGATCAAGACCAGGTGCCTCAGAAGGTTTATCGTCAGTGTCGTCGGTTTCTTCGTTTGTTACACCGTGAGTGGCATTGAACAGCTCGTCGTCGGAGTCGACCTCGTCGCAGAGCGGGGGTAGTTGGGCGGGAGACACCTTTGGGTCGGCAGACGGGCGTTCGAAAAAGTCGTCGACAGTGGCATCGGAGCCGAAGGAGCGGCGGGTGGGCGTGGAGGAGCCATTGAGATATTCGTATCGCTCAGGCCCAGGGCTCGACGGAGCGGTGGCAACATCGCAGTCGCACTGTTCGTGAGGGGCGTGGGTGTTGCAGAGCTTGACAATCGGCGGGCTAACATTGCTCGTGCGGAGCCACGAGTACTCGAACCTGCAGCGCCGGTGTGAGTGTCAAAGGAATGGAGACCGTGCTGGTCGACGACGTACATAAATTGACCTCGTGCGTCGATGAACGCATTCGTACTTTGAATCTCCCCACCAGGGGAACTAACGGAAATCAGGGTGGAAAGGGCGGCATGGCAAAAGAGGACTCACGCGTCGTTAGTTGTGCGTGAGATGGACATTGGTAGAGAAAGACGGGGCGTAAGGCGTAAGTGGCAAGAAAATTATGTGCGGAAAAAGAAAGGAAGTGAGGGCAGAAAGCAAGGAATCGGGACAGCCGTTGATTTCTTATATATCGTGCGGGAATTCCGTAATGTTCTTACCATTGTCCTCGAGCGAGAGCCACATCGGATCCGGATTAGGGAATTGAGGAACGCCAAAGCGCGACCCCTTTTCGCCAGGCGAGAGAGAGATCAAGCCAGGGCTTTGCGAACAATGGTAAAGCGTACCACAAAGGAGTCACTCAGCAACCTGTGATGTTCGATGATCAGAGTCTGCAGAGTCCTAAGTTCCTTTCCAATGCTTTTTACTTGAATCTTGGAGGTCGTCCTGGCAACTGAGGCCCGTGCGCCGCGGAAGAAGAACCGACAGGTTTAGATGAAAATGAGAAACAGGAGACCTTAAGTGTAGTGTTAGCCAGATGCGGACGCAATGCGACGGGATGGAAAAGAATTCGGAGAAACCCAGAGGAGATCACGTGAAGAAACGCGACTCGCCTATCAACCAAACAAGGTCAACTCCAACGCGTAGAACCAAAGTGCCAACTCCTGCAATAATGAAGAAGTTCGTGATGATGCACAGAGATAGAGGATTCTCAGGCTAGCCATTCGGAGTACACGATGTGATTCCACTGAGTCGATCTTGCAAGAAACATAGACCACTTTCGCGCGGACATTGCGGGGGATAAATGCGACGCTGGATTCCAATTATTAAGTCATCTTCTAAAGGAGTAAAAAATGTACAACCTGGAATGGGAAGATGCTTGGGCGGCATACGCTGTGTCAGACTTCCCAACGATTCTAAATCGTGCGAAGCAGACGGGCTTAATCCACCACCGAGAACGCCGGGAGAGCACACGAGGATTCCGTTGGTGAGCAGCCATTCCATCGAACTTATCTGAATGGTGGGGGTCCATTGCCAGACCACTGGGAGGAGAATGCGATGCCGATGATTATACTGGCACGTTTGAGGATACCGCAGGTGAACATTAAGTTTGGCCCGCAATGCGGAAGGAACGCGCGAGGACTACTAGGTGTTTCAGATCTTGAAGGTAATAAACATCGTCCATGCGGCGCTGCGGAGGTGAGGAATGAGGTCCGAGTGAGAGATCGGATAGGATGGAAATAATCCGCGATTACGCAGAGTACCGAAGGGAGTTGTGTATCGCGGTGAGCTCGGCGGGATAATTTAGGCAAGGGAACTCGGTCACAAACGTTTGCGCTGCGTTGGTTGACAACGATACAGTGAAGGAGGTACGAGGCGGGACGTAAGTTTTCTACCCGCGAACTTGAAGGTGAGTCCGAAGTCGATTGTGAACGGTGTTAATTTAGTCTTTTAATACAAACATTCAAAGTCCGCCACCAAACGCCGATGAACATCGCAAGTCTGGACAACGGCAGAAAGAAAGATGATTAGAATGAATATGGTGGGTTTGCGTTGAGGGCCCGAGAGGTACGGCCAAGGTACGGCGGCAGTGAGGGGTATGTTGCGAAATGCTCCGATGGTCTAGGGCCACTGCGCGAGCGCGCGACACGATCGGGGAGAAGAAAGCCCCAGACGGACTTGAATCACAGTAAGAATAGCCCATTCGACCTCGGGGGATTGTGGAAGTATTATTTTCACTGGGGCAGCGATTGGCGCCTGCCCACCAGACTTCCGTTCTAACGATTGGGGGACAACGTAATCAGGCTTCATCCAGAAACCGCGGGAGCGGAATCCCAGTGTAGATTCTTCACGACCACGGTGTGGGGCGCTGTCGCTGAGAAAGGAAAAGTGCGTCCGCGAACTTGAAAGCCATTAGGTAGTTGATTATTTTGGACCATCATAATGAGGAAGACAAGGGATGTTGCGGACCAATTGCAACAAGTGAGACTGGACCACCAACAAAGCTCCGACGAGCTGGACGAAGGGCGACGAACGCCGTTCGATCGTGGTGGAGTCGATCCCGCTCGGTTTTGTGTCGAGGAAACTTGCTCTAAGCTGGTGCGTCGTCAATTGGAAGCTTCTGAGTTGCATGGAAGGTTGGAGGGAGAGATTTTCAACAAGCGAGGTCCGAGATTCCTTCACTGCCGGTGTCTACGGTGAATTTTGGACGCGGTCACGGTATCGATTGGGGCTGATTTTGGGGCCTAGGGTCGGGAAAGACTCGGGACTGGGCTGCGCACTGGCAGGACTGGAAGCAAAGCGTAGAAAGCTGCTGACTCAAGCAGGCAGCAGATTACGATTGGATTAAGTACGAGAAGAGAGGGAGAAGAGTCCCATCACGTGCTTATTGAACGCGTTGGGATCAACCACGCCAAACCAAATAGATAAATTTTCGGGAAAATATGGACGTTATATGTGGCGACGGCGAAGTGAACCATTAAAAGAAGGAAATAAGTTTCCCGACGGCTGCCACGCCCGAAACGTTTTGACTTCGACCCCGGCTTACTTGTTGCGTCATTCCATTGGTGGTTTGAGTTGGACTGAGTTGGAGAGAGCCTCAGAGTGAAGACGGACCTCGCGGGGGCCATGGATTGAATCGCATTCTGTACCCACAAGGGAGTTTCCGAGGGACTCCGAGGCACGCTGTGCGTCAGTCTAATAGGCCGCCCCAAGTAGTTTCGGCATCATCGGCAACAACGCGTCAACAACCGTCAATATCGCTGCGTATAAAAGGCGTGTCGCCGCTTGATCCTCTCCTTGACTTTAACCACCACCTGCCTGATACTCGCCATTTTATTTTTTGTCACAGCCCTTCCCCATCACAAACACATAACATGTCAGGACGTGGTAAAGGCGGCAAGGTAAGTTGAACCCCTCCTCCCTGTAGGGTGCTGTATCTCTTAATGCCATCGCCGTCGTTAGGGTCTCGGAAAAGGAGGAGCAAAGCGCCGCCACAAGATTCTCCGCGACAACATTCAAGGTACGTCCATTGCTTTCATTCGTACCGCTGCCACACCCATCCACATCGTCTGGAGGAGTAACCAAACCGGCAATCCGCCGTATGGCCCGTCGAGGGGGCGTGAAGCGCATATCTGGGATTGTCTACCAAGAGACGCGCGGTGCGCTCAAGATTTTCCTCGAGGACGTCATTCGCGACTCGGTCACCTACACCGAGTACGCTAAGCGGTAAGCCACTTTCGTGCTACTCTCCATACACACAACGGGCTCACACACTCATCTCAGCCGGACTGTCACCGCGCTCGATGTTGTGTATGCCCTCAAGCGCTCGGGCTCCGCCTTGTATGGATTCGGGGTGTGATTCCGGGGGTCAGCCGATATCCCGCCTGGACCCCCACTTGGGACGAGGCTAGTTTCCCGCGCACAGACCACCACTCCCTGTATCGCGGTCTGTCTGATGTATCCCTTGCCGATATATGCTTCCGTTATTGTATATGATATGAATGCTATTGGGTATCCTAGAAATTTTCGGTACATTGCATTGCCCTGTAAGCAACGAGGGCACTCGTGAAGGAATTCTTCGGTCCCTCTGAGTCTCGGTCACTCCCGGAGCCGCCCACAGTGTCTATGAGTAACTACGACTCATTTCACCCCGTGATCCCGGGCTCCGTAGCTGCGTTGGGCCATTGGGGACGCCCTTCGCTCGCACTGTGATACTATCCCCAGCGCGGCAGCAGGAGCCAGCCATCACAAAGCCTAACCTATGGCCATCGCGGAGGACATGGGTACGCAGGCTCTTCTTTGATCGCATCCGTGTGGAGACTACTTGGGCATCTCCCGGGTGCCCTTCAGACCCCACGAATCGCCTTTTCAGTGTCGATTCAAGCAGCGGTACAGTCTGTTGACTGATGTTTTGTAATTCAATGCCGCCACCAGAATTTATGATAAGCGACTCTGGGAACTCCCCGAGCCCAAAATACGATGCACTGTAGCACTCGCATATCCATTACTTCAAATCTTTCTCGTCATTTTACGGGGGAGATCATTCCTCTAGTTCGAGACGAAGACAGACTGGAAGTAAGGACCACATAGTGTCTTGATTGCATGCCCGTAGTCCAAGATTCCCCTCCACCAACAACCCGTCGCAAAAAGGTTTGCGGGTGGACAAATACGGAAAGGGGCTATTTCCTAATTGGGCGAGATATGTTTGATGGAAGATCGACCCGGCTCACGGCCCGATTACCGTGACGTGTCTTCTCCCACCGAGCTTAGCGAGACTTAGATCGACGGGAGGGTACTGCCGTTGCAGAATCGCAGAGCTTGCGCCCCGAATACTGTACCGTTACATTCAAATCGACAGTCACGCGTCACGCACCCCCCTGTCGATATCGAATTTTGGTCGCGGTCACGCGTCACGGACGCCGGTGTCGAATGGGTCGACTGGTTCGTCACGCCACCGAAAAGTTGCGTGAAACTTCGTGAAAAACCCCTGCAACTCCCTGCCCTTGTTTCGTGTGTTTTAAACCAGTTCCTGGACCAGTGATACTCGCAACTCTAAAATTTGAGCATATGGTTGAGTTTCTGACCTAAAATCAACCTAAATGGCCTGCAAAAAGAACCCAAAAGAAAATATCAACGAGGATTCAACACCCTTTGCGAATATTTCTGTGCCATCCCAGGAAATTACCGCCACTAGAAGGGGAAAATTTGCGGCAGATGTCGAATTTCTTGTCTTGTCACGCACCTTTCGGGGGCCTGTCGAAATGTCGAATTGGTCAAACCGGTCACATGTCACCCCCCCTGTCGATTTGAACGTAATGGTACAGTACTGTTCAAAAACGTCGAAAAGCAGCGGCAAGATTGGCAGCCAGAACCCGCGCGGATTTTGGTCCAGGTTCTAACCAGCTCCAACCAGGCTCTTTATTTTTCGGATAGGTAGCTCACTTGGACTGGTCAAAAATCCGTTAAGCTTTAGGTGGCCTTAATTAGAACACCAAGGTGATGTGCCGCTTCACCAAAATTTCGAAATCTCTAGATCTCGTTAAAATGTCTTCAAGCGCCCAGTTTTTTCCATTCATTCTGCGGCGTGGAACGGCTCTCTTATTTGCCAGCATCTAAATTTATGACCTTCAGTGTCTTACGTCCACTACCCATGCAGACCGACTCAGCCTCAATTTCCCGATCATTCAGGTCGCCTTCATGGCGCCGCCGACGGTGAAGCGCAAGGCTCTTCGTGTACATTCGAGTTGTCTCAGTAAATATAGGCAGTTCTTGTACCTTGGGCGCCTGACAGGAACCTCCAATGTGGAGTCGACGATTCGACGTGTTGTGGCTTCCAAAGTTACCCACATCCACGGGGACAAACCTACGGCGATTCAAGTCGGTGTTATCGCGCCTGAGGGTCCTACAGTCTCATGGGATCTCTTTCCACCCATTCAATTTCCCTGGCTTCTCCCCGGTATGTGCATTCTTGTGCGGCCTAGCGCACATTAACGCCGGACGTAACCCTCAGATTGAATAATAACTTCACAGATCACTCACGACGAATGTTGGGTGCTCGACCAACATTGAACGATGGTGCTTTTTTTGCCGCACTTCCCTCCGAGAGTGTGCCTGTGATAGCGAGTGTCAATCGCGTTCCAGTTAAGCATCCTTGAAAGATACCCCAAATTTGGCGGTCGGCGCTACCTCAGTCCGTACACATCTGACAATGCACCCACGCGGATGACGCGGAAAAAATATCGTCTTTCAGTCGGCGTTACCGCGCTGCAAACGATCTCGGTGTGAAGATGCGCGCCACGCTGGTGGGTTATTTGGATTCGAGTTGCCTTGGGTCTAACGGTTTGTCCTCAGTGAGTGGTGCTTGCTTGGCATCTTACAAACTTTGACAACTGACGATGCGTCACCATTATCATTCGGGGGGAGGAGGAGGAATTACAGGGCCGGGAAAACTCTTAGTGCCAGATGAACTGGAGGGAACATTGATCCTCGGAGCCAGCGAAAAATAGACCTCAGATATTAGGTGGCCGTTGTTCTCCGGCCACGAGTCGACCACATATATTCAAGTTGCAATGTTTCATGTTGACTGTGCGAGGTATCCCATTTCTGACGATTGCTGTTTTATTTAAAGTACGAGCGATTGCGAGTCTGTTGCAAAACATAGTTTCCGGCGGGGTGCTTCGACGGACACCTTAATAGCTTCACCAAATTCCGGGACTCAACGTCGCGGGAGAAGATCACTTGTGTTCGTTTAACTTTGCAAGCCCCTAGCGATTGACCTGCGGTTTTCAAATATAGGAAACTACCGAGGGTCACGGCGCGGCAATCCGGCTTTTCGTCAGTCCGACCGTCGCTATTCTTCCGTACGACGTTCTGACCTCCGCGGCCATAGGAGGATCGTATTCTTGGATTGACCAAACAGTCGTTTCTTGGCAGCTGGAACACCCGAAAATGGTCATGGGCATCGCTCGAGATATTTTGTGAATAATACTAACTTATCAAGCTCGGCAGCGACCCTGGCGCGCCGTTATCGATAATCGCGCCACATACCCTTGCAATGCCGAGTTATTCAACAGCATCGCCTCATGGACCGCCCAATTTGAATTTGAAGTGATCTCCGCGGACATCATGAGGCCGGTGATTTTAGCTTTAAAGGTTTCAAAAACAGGAACCAAAGATTATGCGGCCTCAACATGCCCCCTCTCGTTCCCGACATATTACGGCTGGTCTGCGAAATCGCCGCCACAGCCAACAAAAGGACGGCTCTACAGCTTGCGCTCGTCTCGCACCTCGTCGAAAGTTGGTGAGTAGCGATGGTCAATTAATTTCGCATTACAGCCGTTAATTAAATGTCCGCAAGGATCGCACCCGTCCTATATGAAACCATCCAGTTGTCGCGGCGGCGCACCGCCAATAAATTTCTCCGCACGCTCATAACATCTACCACCAAATCATGCACCTTCTTTGCGACACGCGTAAAATCACTCTGTATTCTATTCGACATCCCTGTGGACCAACTCGTGCGGGTAACAGCAGTCTGCCGCGGCATTCAAAACCTCACTACCTGGTACATTCCCGCACCGCGCGCGGGTCCGGGCAACGCGCCCCTAGCCCACTTCCTGTTCTCTTTACGACCACAGAAGCTCGCGGCATGGCATGGTGTCTTGAATTCTCCGGATCCTCATTTCGAGCTGCCCTTCTTCAACGAAGTGACGCACCTCACAGTAGTCAACATCTGGGAAGAATGGGCGGTTTGGCCCAACTTCTCACTTCCCGCGCTGACCCATTTGTCTTTGGATTTTTCATTTGGCTCGAGGGTACTGGCGGAAGAGGAACTTCAGCAAATTTGTAAAGCAGTCAACGCTATTCTCATGGGATGTGCGAATATGCAGGTCTGCGCGCTGCGCATTGACCAGCCAGCAGACGCGCCGACCATCACCTCGATGCTGCATCGCCTGAAATCCGAGCCCCAAGCTGTGTTCTACCGCCATCACGAACCGTTTCGGATTCGCGAGGCGCACTCTGACGCGGAAGCAGGGATCTGGGAGGCGCTCGAGGTGGCCGCAAAGAGACACGACGAGGACGGAAGTGAGTGTCAGCTGCCTCCCATTGAGCCGAGTGTCGATCTGACATCTCCTTTCAGCGCGTTCCGTCCTTACCCTTCCCCGGCTTGGATGCATGTCTTGAAGCCCCTTAATGTTTCCGCGGACATTGGCTGTCGTCGTGGGACCCCTGTAATTCGGACCCCTGTAATTCTACCTATTTACCTACCTACCTACCTACCTACCTAACTGAAGAGATTTATGCGTGTCCTTATTGTGTCGCAGCGATGTACTTTTGTCAGGGCAGTGTTAACCTGGGTGCACCGTGATCTACATACCAGTCCCCCGAGCCCTCAGAAGTAGACGAATCGATACTCATGTCGTTTTCGACGTGCATGTTGAATTGAGAACTTTCAGTCTTCAGAAAAGTGAATGAAGACAGGGGCTGTGACTTCCCGATTAGGATCGGCCTACCGGGCCGTCATAGCGAAGTTCTTACCAAACGGCACGTTCTCCAAAAGGAGTTTCAAATTCAATTCTAACTTTGTGGCAAACTTTTACGAGAAAATCAACGGCTAGCGAATCCCAAGAAAACCCTTGAGGCACTTCAAGTAGGTTTCTATGAGAGGCAGCGTTTTTGCGTGACAATGGTTGTGGTAGTCAAGCACTGGGACACAACGGAGAGGGCTCGGCTTGCAAAGCATTCGATTGCGGTCGCTTACACTCGCTTGACGTCTACTACCGCCAAAAAGTTGCCAGCAAACTAGAATTGAAACCCCTACTCCTGACTTTCCCGCCTCCGATCACAATCTAAATCTGGTAATAAACTTCGGCAGAGTCTCGGCGCCACTGGCATCATTGCAATCAATGAGCGGCGTTGGACTGTCGAGGGAAGGACTAAGATTTCATCATTTGAACGGGGGTCTGGAGCGACTGAAGTCGCAGGATGTGCGCGGGACAAGATGCACCGATGTCTCAAGCCCAACTACTCCCGGTCTCAGGCGGAACTTTCTCTGCGGATAGTTCACTTGCACCACAAAGCTCCCTCAGGTGATGAGCCCCTCAGGTCATTTCGGGGCATTTGTCTGACTCCCAAAGTACACAAAAGCCAACGCTATTTTGACCACTTCCTTAGTCAACTCGACCACCTCACGTTCTACGACCTTTGTCACGAAGTACACAGAAAATGCTGTCCTCTGTCTTCCGTCTTGCTATTTTCGGCAGTGCACCTCTTCTCTCTGGTGCTTCCCCCGTTTTCGGTGTCATAGCTACGACTGTCACCGCAACAGTCACCGAGACCCGCACGATTCACCTCTGTCCGACCGCTTCGACCTCAGGTTCAATCAACTTTCCCGTTCCCAATATCTTCCTGGCTGCTTCACCATCTCCCGCCGCCAACATCGTCGGTGGTGTTTTGTCGAGCGCATTCAGCCTCGCTTCAGGCCTCGTCGACCCGTTGGCCAGCGGCGCTATCAGCATCGTCCAGGACCCCATTCCTCTGCCCGCCGGTGTTCTCAGCTCCAGCGGGTCGACCACGGGCTCCCTTATCCTCCCGATGTCTGTTCTGGACGCGGTCACTACGGTCCCTACCGACGTCACCGCTATCGTCACGTCGCTCGGTCAAATCGGCGCCCAGTTGAACGACACAAACATCGCGTTGACCAGTCTGAGTAGCACCCTCCTCGCTGTTTTCGCATCACTGAGTCAGGTGCGTTTTCCGTGTCCTACTATGCTTATGCTTACCGCAATTGACAGGTTACAAGCTCCCTATCCAGCCTCACATCGACTATCGACTCCACTTCCATCGGCCTCCAAAATCTGAACTCCCTCCTCGTAAATATCCAATTTACCTCTCTTCATGAACGATTTTTGACCGGAGCGTTCCCACAACAGTATGTACTTGCATCTACGACCACCTCTGGGATTGCTACCGACGGCATCGCCGACGCCGCTGTCGCGACAGCCAACCAGGTTGCAGCGACCGCTGACAAGGTACAATGCAAACGACATTTCCCTCGTGAGCGCCAACTGAACCTCACATAGATCCGTACCACCGTCGCGGCGGCATCCGCGGGCACTGATTTGTCTGCGGTACATCGTTCCGTTCTGAATTTTGCGACCAACTGGAACGTCAGTCATTCATTCTTCTCTTAATATCCCAACCACTGACACGAATTTCGCCGATGCAGAATACGGTCACTGCGCTCGGACCCCACTGCGGTGACTCTGGACAGCAGCGGGTGTTTAGCAACGCTGCCAAGCCCGCGAATACTGCCCTTAATGCATGCCTGCTCAAGATATACCAGAATAGAGACTCGTAGAGGAAAGGAGCTTTCTTTTTCATATCTTGTAACACCAAATGTATCCTCTCGCTCAACCCTGTACTTGAGGTATGGGCACTGATATCTACCATATTCGAATTCATTCTTACATTGCGGCCCCGGACGCGTGCGCCATTTTCGACCAACTTGGAAGACACTTCGTCATCACTGTAAGGGTTGACAACTCAGGATTGGTCGCCGCCTGTAGTACCAGTTCATTCTGTTCAACTGTGAGGATTTAGCGCTAATTTCGATGCCTGAAATGGAGCAATCGGTGTTGAACTTCATTGGTAACCTAAATCAAACGAAGTCATCGTTGGTTGTATTCAACCGTTTCCAACTGAGTCTCGCTGAGACACGAGTCCTTTCTCGCCCCTCAACATCGGGGCATCATCCGCCTCGATCTTGTGCTTCTTTGTGCGCTTCAACCAAAAATCCGCATTTGGCCAATTGCCAGCGGATGCGCTCGGATCAAAGGATCAACACGTGGTCCGTTCCTTGGTTGTCCTCCTGTCCGACACGTTTACCCTCAACTTGACCGCGTCGGCTTCGAAGTAGGTATCTATGGACACAGAATGTGCACCAAACGATCCACCGGCTGGAGAATCTCTGTAGGAACTGCTTTATTTTGGATATCTCGAGAGTGAAGATTAACCCAAGTTTGTTTTAGGAGGGGTACTTCGGCGCCGCCAACTCGCATGGAAGAGATGGCTACTCTCGACGAAAAGATAGCCTGGCACTACGCTCAAATTATGACCCTCAAAACGAAGCGAAACGCCTTGGCACCTATCTCCTCACTGCCTAATGAGCTTATGGCTCGCATATTGACCATTCACGCTGTCGAATCCGAGTCCCTCTTTGACCTTCGCTGGACCAAATTTATGCGCGTCTGACATGACTGGCACGAGCTCGGTCTTGCAGCACATTCCCTGTGGTCTTTCATCGATGTCACGTGGAATTTAGGTTATCGACGCCTTTTCGGACAGCTATCTCGCTCGGGAATTGCCCCTCTCACCGTGAAACTCACATTATATGCTCATCCGACCTCTCTCTCAAGTCTTTTCGACCAATCGGAACGCATCCAGGGGCTCACGGTTGACGGAGCGGCCCAGTACTTCTACGAATTTATTGGCCAACTACGGGATTATAACTTCCCCATCCTCTCATCGTTATCCTTGGATCCCACCTACGACCGCGAGGGACTTTTGGCTGGTTTCAGCGAGACCTTGCCTGCCAACCTCCTCGACGGAAGACTTCCGAATCTACGTGAAGTAACGTTGAAATCGATGGGTCTGCAGTGGCTATCGCTCAGCGGATTGTCCACACTCTCTCTCACTCAGTGTGGCGATTCTTCAGACGGCATCGTCACTCCGACCTTCGATCGCCTCCTGGAGATGTTGGGGTTCTGCCCTCAGCTACACACACTGAACCTCGATCTCACCATTCCACCACCGATACGGGATCATCCGTACCCCACCATTGTTCTGCCTGCGCTGGCCTGTCTCTGCCTGCGCGACGACGTTACTGGGTGTACTGCACTTCTTAACCATCTTCAAATACCTTCGCGCGCGAGCATCCGGATTTTCCCATTCAACGTCAACACCGGCATGGATATGAAAGCCATACTGGTGCCGATCCGGAAGCATGTCCGAACTCCTGGAGCTCAGGCGCTATCCCTCCTCCAGATGGAGTGCCAGGCAAGGAGCGGTGACAGCGATGGGGGCCCTGGCATCGCTTTCTGCACGATGACACTGTTCAGCGATACCGTGCTGCACATTGTCGAGACAGATAGTCCGCAATGTACCCTCTCTTTGAACTTTCACCCCAGCACCGAAGGTGCCCTCCGTCAAATTGTGACAAAACTCCTTCATGCCATTCCCTCCAACCTCATCACACATCTCGACGCGCACTGCCTCATTTACCCGCGAGAGGTGACATGGAAGGCCATCGTGAAGTTACTCCCCGCACTGGACACGGTGCACCTTCGGTTCAACGACGGCGCTGTGCACTGCGTCCGCGCGCTGACCCAGACCGAGACACGCGATCCACAGTACCAAAGCTTCCCTCGCGTCCGGCGCCTCTACATCACCGCATATTCAAAGATCGAGGACAACATGATCGCTAACGTGATAGACGCGTTGGAAGAGTATTTCTCGACTTGCAACGCAAATGAAAATCCGTTTGAATTGTTGGAAATCGACGACAAGCGCTCAGTTTTATCGGCACCAAGCACTCAAGAGAGGCTTGACCGTCTCTTCCCGCTGATGGTTGGTCGGATTGTTTGTAACGGTAGGGTTCATGATCCTGTCAGGATTCAACAAGAACGAGCTGCCTGGCAGGCAAAGATGAAGCTCTTCCGCGCCCAGCATGGAATTGATTCCGACTCGGAGTAACAATACGACTGTTCCACTATTTCCAATAAATTTTCGTGATATCTCGAACGGATCCGTTCTCAACATTCCAAGTTCGTGAACATTCAGTGAAAACTACCTCCTTGATTCGAAGTCGTTGTGCGTAATTTCATTCAATCTTGCCGAAACGGAGAGGAAGATAATTCGTCTCACTGCGCCCGGATCCATCCGGCTCCTTTTCCTTCACCATCGTCCGATATGCCTCTGCAACGCCGCGCTTCTTCACCCGAGCGGTTTCGGTGAGCAAACCATTCTCCATGCACCGCGTTCATCATCTCAAATACTCTAGCTCAAGTACTTCTGATCCTTTCGCGGTAATGGATGAAGAGATAGCGCGGCACCTGGCCCAAATCCATTGCTAAAGGCAAAGCGGAACGCGATGGCACCGATTTCCTCTCTTCGCAACGAACTTTAGATCCAGATTTTCACCATCTGCGCTGTCGAATCAGCCGCCTTATTTAACCTCGAATAAATCAACGTTATGTCTGCCACCTACTTGAGTATGATCGCAATCCAAAGCCATTAATCTTCTGCACTAGAGGGCATATTCGTGAAGTTTTATTACATGTAAGGTCCGTTTACGTTGTAATTAGGCGTCGTTGTAGGTAACATCTGGATCAGAGTCGATACAGTCATACAGTGACTCCCATTCGGACGGGAAGAACACCAGTTGTGGGACCACGTCAGCATGGTATACCTCCTCCTCCTCCAGTTCTGAACCAGAGTCATCTGAATGCGAGTCCACGTCCTCCGGATCGATCTCCGAGTCGAGATTATACTCCTCCGAATCGATCTCGTACTCCTCCGGAATCCAAAATAGGGTTTCTGTATTGAAACAGGAGGTCAATTAGTATAGAGGGAGAATATCCGTAGTGGTCACTTGCCACGGATATCACCGGCGTTCTTGCGGGCAACGAACATTGCAGCGCGATCCCACATATCCATCTCGCCGCGCGCGCAGTGTTCCCACTCGCACACAGATTCGTCAGTCTCCGCCATCACAAAGCGAAAATCGGTGACGCCAGAGGTCGCGCAGTACTCTTCCGGTTGAATCTCTGCGAGTTCCTGCCACTGGTTTAGGAAAACCTCAAGACCGGGGCAGTTTGCGAGAACGCCGTGCAGAAGAGAAAAAGAAATCTCGCCGTCGAGGGAGAGATGCGTGAGCGACGGTAGTTCTTTGAGGTCTGCCCATTCTTCCCAGGTAGAGAACCGCACTTTGTCGAAGAGGGTAAGGTGAGTGATGTCGGAGAAAACGTAATGGGTAAGTCGTTCGGTGCGAAAGTGGTTCAGGAGGTCGCCAATGTTGGTCCAAAGTTGTCGCAAGATCATGGGTTCGATGAGAGTGAACAAAGCAGGGTTGGCCCAGGTCATATAGAGGTTCACGACTTCGTCACATCGCTCCAGCATCTGCGGGGCTTCGACATCGTGAAGACAGAGGTGTCGGACACTGTCTCTGAGGAAGACGTCCGGGAGCGACTGCACGAGTGCGTAGGCTGAGATATGCCGTTTCCCCTCCGATGCTTCGGCATAGGCTGTAACTACGATTCCGATGGGCTCCACCTTGGGTGCCCTGATCGGTGGACACAAAAAGGAAATTAATTGAGGGACCCTCGGGATGTAGAGCCACTCACCATATATCCATGCTGCGAGTGATGAGCTCAGGAATTGGAATGTCGCAGCGAGGCAGGATTGGCTCAGATGTTGAGCCCACTGGAAAAGCCCACGTCCAATTTGGCTTGCTCCTAAGCTTAAGAGAGGAATGAGGCATGTCGAGTGGTGGGGAATTCGACGCACCGCTCGCATATAAACCACAATAGAACAAGACAGTCGGGAGAAACAAAGGCGCTCCACTCTGGGTACAAGGTCGTCAAGACAAAGAAGAAAGGGCCGCCGTCAGGACGGCATTGTTCTTGACGTAGAACAGATCCGCGGCGTGTTCCTTGTACCCAACGCAGCAGGGAGTGGAGTGGCAGATCATGGAGGTTCAACACAAAGCCATTCGATCGCGATTTTTGTGATCCGAGTAATATTGATGGCCGTATGTTCCGAATTCACCCTCGCATCGGAGCTGCCGCAGATAATTGCAAAAGTGACTGCCGCTGCATACAGCACAATTGCCGCTGCAAACCGCTGACAAGTGCCGCAGGCTGCCGCTGTTGCATGTTTGCCGCTGTTTGGTTGCCGCAGACTGCCGCTGTAAGTCAACTCAAGTCGTCCTCAACGACGTCAAGGGGCTTCAGCATACCTCGAATTTGGCTCACGACTCTTTCTATGGCCCCTCGGTATGTGCCTACGTACTCATTAAACCCAGAAAGGCTCTTGAACATGGTGTTCAAGATGTGCCGCAGGTTGAACTGCCGCTGAGTGCCGCAGACATTGCCGCTGCATGCGGCAACGGCACTGCTGCGGCAAAATCACTTTATCCGCATCGGAGGTCCAACCGGTCTCTGTTCAGGGAATAATGCGCGGAGGTCAATTCTATGAGTCTCAACAACGACGTTTCCCGAACTTCAGCGAAGCGAATGAATCGAAGGGTCGTGATTGTTGTATCATGATACTCAAATTTCAAGTAAGACGGGAAAGAAAATGCTAGTCGTGGTCCCCGGCGTATGAGGGCGGAGAGATATAACTGATGTGTTCCCTGAGGCGCCGAACTTCCTCCTCAAGCTGGAGTTCCCGAGAGCTCGATGGGACAGGGGAAGGCATCGGGGGCGCTGCTGGTTCACCTGGGCGTGCCTGGTTTGACTGGGTAGAGGGGACTGGACGCTCCCAGCGCATGATAACCTTCCCCTCGGGGCCTGGGGTAATCGACATGTGTACGAAACCTACTGATAGTAGTGGGGCCGCGGTGTCGGTCTCCCATGGTCGGAAATCTCCTTCGGCGTTGTTCTGAGCGACCGCGGCACCTGATTAGAAAATGGTGAGGAGATACGAAATTACAGGCATTTTGGGAAGTACCTGAGAGCGCGGAATCAAATTGAGAACTTTCTCCAGCGGTTTGTCGGCGTCTTCGGTACCAACCCAGCAGAGCCAATACAAGTAGCAGGACTCCGCCGGCCACGACTCCTCCGGCGATGGCGCCGATATTCTTCCCCTTTCGCGTCACTGGACTGTACAACGACTCAGTAAGAGGGGAGTAGAAAAGAATCGAACTAACGGTGGTGAGGTGTTCCCGGTCTGGCTGGAAGGCACACCAGTACTGGTAGCGGATGTTGTTCCAGATGTGGATCCCGGGGAAGACCCCGAGGCCGCCTGCGAGCCCCCAGATGGGAGGGAGGTGTCTATGGCACCTGCGGTTAAAGAAGCTGCTGCGATCCCGTTCGACGGGGTTCCCCTTTCCGGTGACGCCAGACGGGTCGAGCTGGCCGCCCGGATCGTTGGCTGCGATATTGATTTTGGTGAAGTCGCCAAAGCCCGGGACCTGGACATAATACGCGGTCTTGAAGAACGAGACGCCGGTGAACGTCCCATCCGGGATGACGCGCGCGTTATTGCGCGGCAACGTGCACCAAGCCACTTCCTCGGTCTATTGAAACCGCGATGAAAAGTAAACCATCTTGTCTCGAACACGGATAACGCACCTCGGTGTCGTCAATGATGCTTCCAGACTGCGGCGGACCAAAGAGACAGAAGTTCGCGATACTATTCACACTTAGCAGGCGCCAGAGGTGTCTGGTTAATCGTCGTCGGTTCTATAGGACCAGAAGGGTTGGTGGGTCCTTGCGGTCCAGTCCCAAGCACACCTGCGGGGAAAGAAGTGGAGCCTGCGAAAACGAGCAGGGTGCTCAGAAACAACATGGTCGCGCTGGGCAGGAAATGCACACTTCAGGAACCGAACCAACAGTTAACAGCTAGCCGCTGCCAAATACCATAGACGAAAGGACACTATTGGACAAAAGGGTTGATGAGAGCAACGAGTAATAAGTCGACAGCAGAAGGGGATCCGAAAAGTCCGAAAAGAGCGCATCGGAATTTCAAGCTGCATCCTATAAATAGCCCGCAGGAAACTCATACACAAGTCATACGGCGCATCAATACCCATTCCACAGGGCAACAGTAGTGCTCGTGGATGTGCGGTTGAGATCGAACAGTTCGTCGTACTTGCGCAGGCAGGAGAAGCCGCCGCGATCTAGGGGATAGAGTCAGTCATGAAGAAGATTTGGTGCAGGGACTGAGACTGAGAAAAATAGCAAAACCAACGCACCGAAGTTCTTCGCCGGATCGCACGTACACCGCCCGCGCTCATACGAGGGCCCAGTCGGGCAGTGTTCGAACGGCATGTGCGCGTATCCTAGCCATGGAGGTAAATGAGCGTACTGCAGCGAGCGGGGGTAGATTCGAGCGCACCGATCTCGTTGAAGAAGTGCTGGCGTAAATTTATGAATCGGGTGCATTTACAGAGGCGAAGTGGACGCACAATCTGGTCCTTGCGCGCGAACAAGGCAGCACCGATAGAGTGCACCGGCGCGTCGCCCCATCTCTGCCATTGCATAGTCAAATTTCTCAATATCAGTCGGTGAGGGACATGCGGCACACGTACGTGGTAGTAAAATCCCTGCCCAGCAGAGTATCAGGGCAAAAAGACGGGTGACAGTCGTGCGTACGTACCCCCTTTGAATCAAGATGCTCGAAAAACTTAAGGTAGGCGGGGCTCCTCCACAAATCGAGTGAGGCGATTTCGAAGTTACTCCAGACTATTTCACGTCGAGGTTTCGGTTTCCATTGATTCAAGGGAAAGAGGGAACAGGACGCACAATGACACATATTGTAATACCCCTTACGGTCTTTGAGCATCTCCAGCGCGTTGTCGGGCGACAGCAGTGCGGGGTTCTCTTGTATGAATTCTGCCGAGGATGTTGGTGAGACGCAAATCGCATTATTGTGCTGGGAGGGAGGGGCGCCACACCTACGACGGCTGGCCAGAAGCCTTTCAGGGTGCTCTTGATGTCGGGGAGGGAGATCGTAAAGCCTTGGAGGGATGTGAGTTGAAGTTGAAGTTGAAGATGTGGTCAATCACGCCGCTGCGCACGAACCGTATTTCTTGTCTTCGCCTTGCATGAAGAGGAACGGATCGAAATCGATGTCGCAGAAGAACCGGACGTCGGGTCTACCGTTCTTGTCAGAATGCGTTATAGTATGAACCTAAGTACGCACTCGATTCTGTGTGGTATATAAGTATGTACCGTCAATATGGGAGGAGACGCTCCGCACCTCCAGTAATATTTGAACGGCTTGAGGAGCTCGCTCCTGAAAAAGAACTGTAATCCAATCGCGCGCTCGGTAAGCAGCCCTTGACGCACAGGAAATACTCACTCCCGATTGGTACCGGCACATGTTGCGGTATCTAATCGCCATCAGGAGTCAACGCGGAGGGTCTGAAGCCACTTACGGGACGCTGTCTTGTACGTGCTTCTACTCAGTACGCCAGGGAGTAGAGAAGGAAAGACTGCTCACCTCCGTATGGTGCGTTCTTTAACTTCGAGCGCGCACGAGACGCCTTGTCTTCGTCAATCCACGCAGGCTGGTACCAATGCTCGGGCGGTATGAGTCCGAATTGGACGGGCGCTGTGGTGAGGGCTGAGATTTCACTGAGATGCGAACGTCAGTACCCAGTACAGGTGGATTGGGTAGGTATGTGCCAACCGTTTGAATTCGTCCGAAAACGGCTCCTCATTGAAGAACACGTATGGGTAACCGAACTTTTTATTGAATTTCTCCTCGAACTGCGTCACGCTGCTTATCATGCCGAGTCGGTCGCGGTTGCGGGCTGGTGAGAGAGAGGATTAGTATGAGTGAGTTGGCAACGGTGCGGGGCAAGTATGAGGAACCTAAGATGACGATGGCAGCGGAAGCGCGCTCGGTGGTATTTTGGGTGTGATAATACTTCTCGGGAATGGGGGTGTTGTAGGGTGGCTCGTGCCATATTTTTGGAGGAGTTACATGAGCCAAATTTTGCGCTGGAGGCGGTCGACGTCGAGATACGAGGTAATACAGTGCCAGCTGGAGAGGTGTCGGTAGACGAAACACTGCACCCATTTGGAAGACTTACGACAGCGAATAAGCCAAGATATATGTGTCGCCTTCTAAGCATGTCGCTGGTTAGCAGGCAGAAGACCGGACGCTTGAGCCAAGGTTAAGCAGATGGGCGCAGGAGACAAGAGGGAATTCAATTGCCGACCATCGGTGATCCGCCGGCGGTCCCCATGCCGACTTTCGGAAGGAAACAGAAAAAAAAATTGAAAAAATTGGGTGAATGTGCAATGTGGAATGCCCCCGCTGGGTAGGACTGAAATTGCCGATTCTTCAAAGAGTTTTGCCAACTTGTGACGTTGCTGAATTCGAATGCCTCAGATCAGATCAAGGCTCACACCCAATGAAGGAAAATATTCCCGTACGAAAAATGTGACTGAATCGTCCCTACGATACAGCACTAAATTTAAAATTGGCCGTGGTATGATTAAACGTATCTTAGACCAAGCACCGACTTGTGGCGGATAGCCCGCACCTGCTCAATGTGTGACGTTTCCTCAGCACGTCAAAACCGGTTCGATCCCGGAAATCGGAGTCATGCCAAGGTTCTCATTCATCCGACCTTTTTCGTCGAGTTCTTGTCCTCAAAGTGAGACCATCCCACACGCTTTGACAATGAAAGGTGTGGTGTTGTTGCGCTTTGAGGTCGACATAAGGACGGACTTTTGTCCCCGGTATGATTAAACATAAGTTACCTTAGAACACACCGACTTGTAACAGATAGTCCGCACCTGCTCACAATGTGTTGCAAGCCGTATTTCCAGCAGGTTATCGGTTCGATTCTACCTACCTAACGGGACGAGTCAACCTCGTGATGCCATGCCTACCTTTTTTCAAGGTCTTCTCCAGCTTAAAACTTAAATTGAGTTTTACTCCCAGGATAATGCCTGCTGCGCGCTGGTTACACCTGGGCTATTGAAACCTACATAACTGAGAACAAGAACCGACTGGTAGCGATCGGCAGCTGTGTTTGCAGGAGGAAACCGGTTCGTCAACGGTTGTACGAAGAACATTTTCTGAGTTGTTGCAGTCGTATATATAAACCACAACTCAGAACACATACCGACTCGTGGCGGATGGTCCGCACCTGCGCACAATACCAGTGGTCGTCGTCGGTTGTTGTAGCAGATTATCGGTTCGATTCCGGAACGAGCCTTCTCTTCGGATCTTTCCTTTTGTTCGAGTCTTCTTCTCGAGATGGGAACTCAAAGTGACTCATTGAAGACGATGAGCGCTGAGCAATAAGGGCGCGCGCGGTGAGGCTTCAACGTTCAAATTGGTGTTAAACCTGATATGGTAAATTGTCCCTGGGCTAATGAAGCATGTTTCAGAACACGCACCGGCTCGTAGCGGATGGCCCACACCTGTGCACAATGTTGAATACTAGCATGAGCAGCAGCTTACCGGTTCGATTCCGGTACGAGTCATTACCCGGTACATTTCCTTTTTCTTTCGAGCTCGTTCTTCTCCGCGAGGTAGGAACCCAAATGGAGTCTGCTGTACTCGTCAGACGATGAGTATTAGGTGCGTTTTTATTGCGCCTTCAATACGGTGTTGAACTTGGTACTGAATGGTAAATTGTCCCTGGCATGATACAGCATAGTATCTCAGAGTAAGAACCGACTCGTAGCGAGTGGTTCGCACCTGCGAAATGTGTAGGGTGACTACGTTTCCAGCAGCTTACCGGTTCAATTCCGGAACGAGTCATGTGCATGAACTCCTCCTGGTGTTGTTTTTGGATCCAGTCTACTGGCACGTCCTTTCCGTTGTCACGAAGCTGGAGGTGTTAAGGCTGGAAGCCTGGAACCTGGTATAAAGCTATCTGAACGCGCCCCGGTTTGTAACACAAGCAGAACGAGCTACGTCGCACCAGAGAGCCAATTGGTGTTGGTTCGATCCCAGCTCGAGTCTTCGATGGTTCGTATCGTATTTTTGAGAGAACAAGGGCGCCCAAGTCAACGTGAAAGCAATTGAGCAAGATATTGCTCTACCCGTTATATTGGGCGACGCACCCATAAACTCCACCTTCCTCCTCTCCCAATCCTTCTCTCCCAACCCTTCTCCCTTACCATGTCATCTCTCGAGCCCCTGCCTAATATTGTTCTCGCATTAGCCCCACCCCACCGATCCCCACGGATTGGTCGCGCCCGTGAGCAGGCGCGCCACACGAGATCACGCGTCGGTACAGAGGCCAGTTCGCGTTAATTTTGGTGCCAAGGGGCATAACGCGTGCCGAGGACGAAGGGCGTCGGGGGGCGGCGAAGAAGGTGGTTGGCAGAGGAGGCAGGATAGTAGCACGAGGAGAAGAAAGAAGGCGCCGAGGAGGAGACGGCGGGGTTCAAACGTGTGCCAGTGACGTCATGACGACGTTGGCGAATCAAGGATATCCGGGCCGGCTCCTCCGAACGCCCCTACTGTAGTATTTCATTCAATTCTCCCTGTCTGTGACCTGTGACCACGAAATTCGAACTCTGGTTTTCGTATATGGGCCAGGCAGACCGTGACACCAAAAGAAAGTTCGTATATTTCCCACGGGCCCTGCGGTCGGAAATTCTTCCAACCGGGGAGGAAATGAACACATATGGTGGTGGCAGGGGAGATTAATGCAAGTTCAACCTGCATTGGTTAATACTCACCTTTTTGAGTCGTTTTTTTGAACCAAAAGCGCAAAAAACGCGCCGCATGCGCGAAATTTGGATTTTTCACCGATTTTGTGACTTATCTCGCAAGTTCGAAAATTCCCTCGGTGACCCGTGACAAGTAGGAAAAAATTCGTATATTTTGGCCTCTGTGACGCGTGACATACGAACCGAATGAAATGGTACAGTATGTTTCGAGAGCAGAACTCAGCAACTCAAGTACTCAAGCTAGTACTCAAGACCCTGATTTTGGTCGCAAGTTCACACGCGCTCTTTATTCCACACGGGCTTCACACAATTATTCGCATGGTCGATTATCAAGCAACTGGCGGCCGATCTCCCAAGTAACTTACTAAGGGCAATAGTTTACCATCATTGGAACCACTCGCGGAGTGGTGCCGGCGAGGGATGTCAGTCAGCGGCGGTTTAAAAGCGGTGGTCCACACACCCACAATTAACGACATCCGATGACCATCCTCAAACTCTACGGAAGCAAACTGTCGACCTGCACTCGTCGCGTCGGGACGCTGCTCCACGAGCTCAAAATTCCCTTCGAGCTCATCGAAATCAGCATCGCCAAGGGCGAGACCCAGACTCCGGAGCACCTCGAGAAGCAGCCGTTCGGCCAGATTCCATACATCGTGAGCAAATATTCATCCGTTCACTCTCTTAGTGAGTGTTGAGAGGATGAAATAAAATCCCAGGACGACAACGGCTTCATCTTGTACGAGTCGCGCGCCATCTACCGCTACATCGCAGCCAAGCACCCCGAGTCCGGGTTCATTCCCGCCGAACCCAAAGCGAACGCGCTATTTGAGCCAGCCGCGGTGGCAGAGGGCGCGAATTTCGATTCCAGTGCAAGCAAGGCCGGGTTTGAGTATCTCAAACAGCAAGTACTGATGATGACGGGGATTTATGTGCGGGCAGGAAATGTTTCGGGATGACTCCCGACCAGACGCGGGTAGACACAGAGTTGGCGGCCTTGGAGAAGAAGTTGGATGCCTATGAGGTGATCCTGTCGAAGCACCGTTACGTGGGGGGAGCCGTCCGTCTTTTCTTTTTCTATCTTACTGCCTCATTATAACTAATGAAATAAATGACAGACTCTCACCCTCGCTGACCTTTTCCATCTCCCGTACGCTGGTCACATTGGGTGGAAGCGATATGATGACGCGCCGGCCCAACGTCGCCAGGTGAGTCCATGTTCACTTTTGTGGATTGTGTCGGCGGGAAATTCATCGATTCTAGATGGTACCAGGAGCTTATCTCGCGTCCGTCATGGTTGGCCGTTGTGGATGGTCTGAAGCCCACAGAAACGTATTGAGGTGGAGGTAAGAATTGAAGAGGTAGTTAAAACAGAATATCACATTAGCTTCTGGGACGTACTCATATTGTACCTGGTGCAATTCAACACTTCAACAACAAGCCCAAGCAGATATTTTATTTTTAATCGCATCAGGTTCAAGTGAATCCCCGTTTCCATTCCCCATCGCGCAGATTGGTAATGCGGATCGCCCAATTAGGAGGGCTCGGGACAGTCGGCGGATCGGCCCAATTGGGATCGATAACAAACTCGCGCAAGCGTCCTACACTGCCACTGATGCCAACTCATCATCTCCCCTTCCAACTTGGCAAATCGATTCCTATCTCTCTTTTGGCCGCCATATCCCTTATCCCATCCGTACGTTCACCGTAATTGTCAAAGGCAATCACCTGGTTGATCCTACACAATAGCTAAACACCAGCACAAGCAAACCACCACGATCATTTCTACGGTACTGTACTATTTCGACCAATGTTCACGCCATGTCACCCGTCACCACAGGTGTTCATTCGGCTTGGTGCTCATTCCTCGGCAATCACCCAACATTACCATAAATGGACGGCCGGCGCGCGCCGGCCGAGATTTTTTGATAGTTTTGCCCCTATTTGAGCCCAGAAATTGGAGTGTCACCGTTACATGTACCAAATTTGTTCAGTTCAAGACCCTCCGTCACCCGTCACTTGAACATTTGATCGAGATACTACAGTATTCTCTAAGAGTCCTTTAGTCCATTCCCAGCCTTGGGCGAGGGGGTCATGATATAGCTGCTTAAACTGTGGCGTGCGAAGGAGGGTTCAATCTCTTGAGCTCCAGCGGCGACTCTCCTGGGAGCGCGAGGAACCGCGGGGGCCACACCAGGCAGTAAAATGTCACTGCGATCCACACAGGCAGCGTATCAAGGAAATACTCGTACACCTCATCCGTTGAGAGGGCGCTGCTGAACCTATTGTAGCGTTTGTCTGCGTGAGCACGCAGTATGCGACGCAGGAGGACGGCACTGACCCGGAAGCAAATTCTACGACACGGAAGACTGAACGTATCTGTTCACAAATGAATCAGTTGTGAGGTCGTTGGGTGTGCGTGAAATGTCATGACAGACCATCAGAGCGACACATGTGAGGGCCAGGGTATAATATAGCACCTTCCAATCGCCGACAAAATCCCGACCCAGGAATGAGAAGTTTGGTCTACCGCTGCTGGCTTGCCAAAGTTGTGGGAAGTTCTTTCGCCTACGAGGAACAGGTCAAGGAAGTGCCAGCTAAGAAGAGTGGAAGATCATACAGACGCACGCCGAACACAATAGCGAGGCATATAAAGAGCCCGAAGGAAGCAAGTTGCAACAGAAGCCCGGCTAGGAGAATCTTCATGTATGTGTTTAGTGCCGAGGCATGATAATGTGAGCGGGTGAAGGTACGCACGCGTTTCCCTGACATAGCCGTATTGATGTTCTTACTCACTAGGAGGCCTCCTCCACCCGCTTGAACGAGAAACGTGATAACATCGCTCCAGACGAAGATGGTTGCTACCCGTGCGGGGCGAATGAACATGGTTCTACTCGCGACGTCGGGGCCCAACATGCCGGCCAGACGCCCGAGAATCATGTAGTTGAGCGCCAGGAAGAGACTCGGCTGGGCACGGGCAAGTTAGCAGTACGACAAACTATCTCGCGACCCACTCACAGCGAGGAGAATCAACTACAGGATTTCGTGGTGAGAATTCGGGGGAGTGTCTGAAATAAATTACGCACAACGGTCGTGGCTATTTTAATACCCTGCGATGTGGGGTTGTTAACGGACAAGATGCGTGTGGCGAAGCCTCCAATCATCACTGTGCGTATTGTTATTGGGCTGAAAATTTTGACAACATGAAGGATTTGGTACGCACTGGCCTCGCCAACGAGCAACGTGAGCATGAAAGGCCGTGGACGACCAAACCGGAACGAGTCTATGAAACTCAGACGTGGACCCATAGGAAAGCGAGAATGAGACTCACGGATGAGGTGGATGAGGAAAGAAAGCCCGAAAAAAGCTAGAGTGACAATGGCGGGCGGTATCGTCACGGTTGAGGTGCCACTGAATACGAGACCGGTAAACAAACGCGTCTTTGGATGGCAAACAACGTACGACCGCTTGTTTGAACTGTCGTCTGCAACCGCCGAGAACATAACCATCGAAAAAACAAGTCCGTGAAGAAGGAGGGGTGCCATGTTGAGAGTAGCAAATGCAGGGAACCCGGGATGTCGGTCTTTTAACCACTTTCCGGGTGGATGTGCTGTGTCTGCCCCATTCGTTCAATGCCGCGCCCTCGGCGAGGTATTATACTGCCCCGCGGAGGCCATAGACCGATCAGGGAATTTGGACATGACTTGGACCTGGCTGCGGAATGCGATTTTACGTATACGATTCCAATTCGATCATCAAGGCTGTTGAGGTGCCTGACACAGTATTTGCCTTCGCAACAACAAAATTTCCCCCGACGGTCAACCGAGAATATCACCTTACTCCAGCGTGGCCACGGTTCGGCCGTCGAGCTGCAGTGCCAAGGAGGAGGAGGAGAAGGAGAATTGCCTGAACGGTCCCAAATTGAAACAGCTAACCGAAAAGCTGTTTTCCGTTGACGGGACAATTCTCTGATTGCCTTGAAGTCAACAGTCAGCATTGACGACTCATCGGCCAGCTGTCAGGTTGGTCACCATTTGTGGTCACGAAAAACACGTATCGGGCCACGTCTGTCCGAGCGGCAAACACGGCATGCGTCGAAAAAATCACTGATTATGCCTCTGAAAACGGATTCGGCGATTCGGACCGGGACACTGACGGTGTGAAGTGTCACCCCATTGGTTTCTTTCCTGTCTGCGTGTGCTGAATCCCATCCTTCGCGGTCGAAAGAATCTCTCAAATTCAACATCTACCACCAGTTCCGATTATTTCCGAGTGTAATTCTACGGTCGATGTACACGGGCATCTCGGACATGTTGAAATCACAAAATGCGACGATTGAAGTGGATTGAAGACGCGACGGCAGGGTGCCAACCAAGGGCTTCTTCAGTTGCAGAAAACTAGCTCAGTTCTATATATTCCGATAGGAGATTAAATTTAGTCAATAAGTTGTAGTTTCCGGTGTCCGCGACTTTCCTTCACCGTTCCGACCTAGACATTTATTAAATCCTCTGTAACCACCATAACGGTTCCATCGCTAAGCTCTTTGACTGTAACTTCCTTGGGAACAAGGTCGGGATGATAAATACCCTGGGTAGCCGCGAGACGAGCGAAACGTGAGTCAGGATTGGAAAGCAAAACCTTGGGGTTATCAAACTCCGCGACGGAACCACTGTCCAAGACGAGAATCTGGCCAACGAGCCACGTTGTCACTCGGTAACATGAGAAAGCGAGTGGGACATGCCTTATCATAGTTCACGATAGTCGCTGGTAGATTAGATTGTGAGAAACACGTTAAATATGAGCTTGAGTACACACATATGCGATGGGCGATGGCGAGGACCGTCAGGTTTTTCATTTGGGTGTCGACAACATGACGAATCTTCTCATCCGTAATGTGATCCATGCTAGTGTTACAAGGTCGTGTGAGTGATGGTTTTGCTTCTGCATGGTAAAATAATTGCCTTGAGGTTGCTTCGTCAAGAACGATTATTTTTCGCTTCCTCAGCAAAGCGCGGGCTAGGCAGAGGAGTTGCCTCTGCCCTTTTGAAAAGCTCTCTTCATCGACTACGAGATGATCCAACTTATCGTCCTATAACCGGTTCAGCGTGGGCTATGCTATGACAAGCATAAAAGGATACCACACACCAGAGCGGACACCGCCTCATACATCTCGACGAGCTTCAGGATTTCCCAAATCTCAGAATCGGTACGTTCGTTCGCAACGTCCAAGTTCTCGCGGATCGATCCATGCCAGAGGAATGGGTCTTGCGTGACGATGCTAGAAGACAAGTCAATTCAGACGCCACAACGCGAGACCATGGGCGACGCGCCTCATTGATTCGCGAACATGGTGGACAGGGACCGTCGAAATGTCGACTCCGTCGATGAGAATTTTGCCGGTGATGAGGTGTTGGTCGATGCCTCTAAAGAGCGCCAGGACGGTGGACGATTTACCGGAGCCGGTACTGCAAACGGTCAGCAAGGTCGCTTGTTTCAATCGCGGAGATGCTTATTACCGGCCGCAAATGCCAATTTTTAGGCCGCCTTGGAGACCGAAAGAGAGATTCTTCAAGGCGAGAGGGAGGTCCTCGCTGGGGGATATGGGTGAGGTGGCACGATCGCATATGCCCAGTGTACTGACCGATATTTCATCGAAAAGTCTGAGAAGGTCAAGCTTCCCGTCGACGGCCAATCTGAGTAGTCCACCTTGATCATGTTCTCCTCTTCCTCTGCGGGCAATTTGGCAAACTCCGCGATCCTTTCAATTGCGACACCACCGTTCTCCACAGATGCATAAGAGTTGAGGAAATGCGCCAATAACATTCCGAGGGACACCAATCTGAAAAGTTTCCTGTGAGAGATGGTATGTCAAGTATAAAAGTGACCCAAACCTCGAGAGAGCGAGACCCAAGAATGCCGCAGAAGTCCGATCTCGAAGCCATACAGTAAGCACGACGACGCTACACACCAGGAACGTCTGAAGCCACAACAAAGAAATTCGAAGGAAGAGCTGTGCGGCCAGACGGTGATGGAGGGCGCCTTGGGATTCGTTGACAAATGCGGCATTCTGTGCGCGGAAAAACCCCTGCGCCCGATATGCCCTCACAGTGCCAAGACCAGCCACCGTGGTTCCGAACAGCGTGTAAAGCTGAAAAGCGGGTTAATTGTATCATGGAGCGAGTGAAAAGTCGAGGAACAAACCGGGGATTTTGACGCAGATTCAAGTCGGCGGAGTTGCTGGAAAAATTGGGGGTGAGAAGTCGTTGGAGGGTTGGAAGATGTGCGAGAACCTTGCTCGTAGCGAGATAGAATTTCAAAAAGTAAGCTCCAGCGATGACCAAAACCGGAAGGGCGAAAGCCAGTAATGGTGTGGCCAATGCGATAAACACAAAGGCGCCTGTAGTACCGAGAACATTGATTGCGAAATTGAGGAAGGCGAACGGAAACTCTTGGTCGGCGACTTGAATGTCCTGAGAGAACCTTGGAAACGAAATCGGTCTCGTCACTGCCCGCAGAGCGAATCACGCACCGGTTCAAAACCATCCCGACGGAGTTTTTGTGAATCCAGGAAATGGGGGACCCCATCACGCCAGACAGTTCAGCCTAGAGAGAATATCAGGAATGTTGCACAGAAATTTGGAATACCTGACGGACGCCGTGAATGGTAGGTGCGGTGAATTTTGACAGGATGTATCTGAAGACCTGGAAGGTGATCGCCATGAAAATAAGCCTATACCAAGTTTTAGTTCGTAGTAATATCAAGACGAGGAAACAAACGGACTGGAGGATGACAAGACCTCCATATCCAGCGACCCAGAGAGCAATATGTTTGCCCGATGAAGATGCAAATACTGAAGTGCCATTAGTCCTCTGGACGTCAGTCGTAAAGCGGGCAAAAAGACGTACTCGACAAGTATATCATCGAGAATCCCATTGTCGCAGTCATCATTACGACAAACGCGAGGAATATCCCAACCCGAACAACACCCGTGCACTTGACATAGAACGCATACGCGCCATTCCTGGACGCCTGCTCAATATTCCAGTTTAATTCCTCGTCCTGCTCCTCGTCGATGATGGTGGCCGTAGTGGCGGCCTCCTTGGTGATTCTGTCCCCGTGGACGGCCTCTCCGATGCTGGATGCCAATGCAAACGTCGCTCCCGCATCACGCACATCCTCGAAGGAGCCGAAGTGCGCGACTGTGCCCGCCTCCATGATTATTACTTTGTCAGCGCTGGGAAGATGGTGGACCCCGTGCGTAACAAGCACTGTAGTCTGCAGTATACATAGAGCCGTCAATGATAAGGTCCATAACTGCTGGCAAGTATTGAGATATTGACCTTGCCTCTGAGCATTCCCTCGGGCCCAAAAAGAGACGCGAAGACTAGGGTAAATGAGCATCGGACGGAGAGTAAGATATATGTCCCCTTACCATGCGCTTCGGTCTCGCCATCCAATGCACTGAACACATCGTCCAGCAACACAAGATCAGCTCGGGCGTAAACCGCGCGTGCAATAGCCTATCCGGAAGATAATTGAGTACCATCCAGCAGATTGCCGGTCAACTCACTAATCTTTGCCGTTGACCGCCCGAAAGCGTGGATCCTAGGAGCGATGAGAATTTAGCCGTCAAAAATAAATATATCCTACCTTTATCGCCGAGTTTGGTCATGTCCCGCCGGGGAAGCAGCTCGATATCTTGACGCAAGCCGCACGCGTGGATGACCTGTTCGTAAAACACCTCGTCGTAGTCGCTGTCGAGGAGAATATCTACACCCATGTTACGCAATATCACTTATCGATCAAGGGGATACTCAACTGGCGCGCAAAGTCCCTGGGTAGATGAACGCTGTCTGACTCGCGAACGCAATCTGAAAATTTGAGTCGGGAGCGTATTTCCGACGTACATTGAGCATACCTCGTGCGCCTCGACAGTCACTGTTCCCTCCACCAGGGTCGTCTCTCCCAATATCGACATGAGGAGGCTTGATTTTCCCTACGAGTTGAAAGAGTTTGAGCATTCAGCGGCAAATTCAAAGTGTTTGAGGTTACGCTAGCCACGGACCCAACGACCATATGCAGCTCCCGCGGCGCAAGCTTCAACGTGATGTTTCTCAGGATTGGAGCCCTTGGGTTAGTCTCCGATGCCGCCGTCTTCGAATCCGTCGCCTCAGCATCCCACGTGAACGTACATCCGTTCAGTGCTACCTCGGGAGCGCTTCCCGGCGAGGACGCAGACTCGGAAGCAGCAGTGGAACTAGCCGCCGAAACCTTGACAGTCAAGTCTACCAGGGTCGGGCCGCTGCCGCCGATGGGCTGCACACGCTCGGCCGTCTCGGGCAGCTGCAGAAAACCCTGGATGCGCCCCAAGGACGCCCATGCCGCGAAGAGCTGGGGAAGCGTCTGACCGACGATGTTCAGTGGTACTGTGTATTGAAAAGTCAGCGATGTTTGCTAGTAAAAGCGAGGGAATACGCACCATTGAGAAGTTCCACGAGTGTAAACAACCTGCAGCGCGATGATCTCAGTTGGAAAAACGAAGGGAAGAAGGCTGAAGTACGGACGTGAAGATCTGGCTGACGTCTAGCGGGGGCAAGTTCCCCCACCCGCGCGACAGCATGAACGCGTAGGCCGCGAGCGTGATGACGAACGATGCCGCGCTGGCGATGTTCGAAAGCGTTCCAGCCGCGGCGATTAACGTTACAAACCGCCCCAGCGCTTGCGTCTCAACAGTTCTGAGGGCGTTTATCTACAGGGTCGTGTAAATTTTTCATTCCCGCCCTCCATGCATGACTGGTGTGATTGACCTTTGCGACGAGCGGGACCTCATAGGCGCCGAGCTTGATGGGGAGGAGTTGGTTGAGCACGGACGTCTGTTCAGTCATGTCAACCTCAGCTCCACTGTGAGGAGGCGAAAGACGTGGAAATGCAACCCACAAGAAGCTTAATCCGCGCATCGGTTGCTTTGAGCCACGCCTTTTGGGCGACGCCCACGAAACGGCCGATCCTGCCTAGGAAAACAAGCAATTTTAACAACGCGGCTGAATTGGAATTAGCGGAGGAAAAAAGCCTACTCGTGGCGAAGAAGAGGACTACGATGAACAGCAAAGGCGCGAACATCACATATCCGGCCTTGGCCCACAGCATCGCGTAGGCGATAATAATGGTGACCACAGCGCCCCAAAGCTCCTGGAATATCTGGAAGCCAGAAGTTACTTTCTCGACGTCGACGGACATGTATGTCGTCGCGGCACCCTAGAGCATTGCCTTCAGGGCAGAGACTTGAATCCAACAAGGATAACCCACCTGTCCAAGCTCCCGCGCCGCCATAGAAGTGAGGCGGAGCGTTTTCGCATAGAGGGCGCCGGTGAGTGCCGACCGGTAGAGCACGATAAATGCGTTGATCTGGAACAGAGGGAAGTCCTCAAAGAGGTACAGAAAGTGAACTTTCCAACATACCTTTTCATTGTAGACGTAGTTTGCCATTGTCAGGGAGACTGCTCTAAAAGTCAGCAGTGTATCGCCGGATAATACATAAAAGGCGGACCGTAAAGCACGAAATATGCCCCGACGAGCGCGTATCCACGTTCCTGGGGGATAGACTTGTCGGCGACGTACAAAATCATCGCCTGCACGAGGTTAACTTGGGCTTTGAGAGGGAAAGTGAGCACACACAAGTCACTCTGGGGCTAGAAACAGACATACCCAACGTGCATCCGATGACGAGCAACCCCGGAACGATGGGACTGAGGAAGTGGGCGCTGAAGGCGCGGAAAGTGCTCTAAGTACCATAGTTCAGATGACGGTGCATTAATAAGGGGAGCTAAACTCACCTTGATGAGATACCGGTCGCTCTTGCTGTCCTCGACTGCGAGGGCCGCAACCAGTTTCTCTGTTGCGGGGCCAGAGCGAAGGTGGAGCGGGATGTCACGCAGCTCGGGGAGGGTGATTCGGCGGCGGGAACCTTTGAATAAAAGAGATACGATGTGCGGGAAGAAGGGCCTGGCGAAGAAGGAGAGTGTTGATTCGTAGGCCGGCGGCTAATGGTTAAAATGTGGCTAAAATAAGCAAGGGAAGGATAGGGAAGAGTATGGATGCGTACAGGATTGGTTGGGAGGAGAAGGCTACGCTTCTTCACGCTCTCAAGGAAGATTAGGCCGACGAGGGATAGAGTCGCAGTCCCGGCGGCATAGCGCGACACCGCGTGAATATTGCGGAAACCCAAGAACGTTTGACCGTAAAATGCGGCGCCGGCAACGGCGAAGAGAGACGTGAGAGTGCTTGGCGCGATGGAATGGTAGTGCTCGGATATCGAGGCGCCGGTGAACACGATCTACGATGAACTTGAGTTGGGCCCCAAGAGAGACTATAGAACTCACCGCAGTCACCACCCCTACGGTCGGCAACGCCCAATGAGCCGGGGTTTTTCTTTGGGCGTACACCAGAATTGCGACTGTGCTAGCGAGGTAGGCAGCGGCGAACAGGGTTTTGGAAATGATGAGGGCGTCGGGTTTGCTGGGTAGACATTTTTGAAGCCTATGGTTGGTTATGACGCGCCGTAGGAGTGTCCCGAGGACTACAAGGAAACTGGCGGCAACGAGGTTAGGCCGGATAAGCCTTGTGAACACGTCATCTTGAGTCGAGGACGCGTAAGCAACTGGAAGTGAGAGAAGAGGAGACTGGGATTCCGCGTGGAGCCATGAGGCGCTAGGAGACATGGTACGACACTGGCAGCCTTGGGCACCGAAAACTCGGGCAGGATTTGACTCGAGAGGCCCGGAAAGAGGAACAGTTACTATTTAAACGGTTGGACACGTAAGCCCCAAATTTGCGATCACTTTTGATGCATTGGATTGCGGTTCCGTGATGCGGTCGTGGCTCAAGCTAAGAGGGCCACATAAGGGAGCGCTAGTGACTCTAAGGTAGTTTCGCATGTACGAGAGAAACTCAACTCACTTGACGACGACTCCAACTTGAAGTGGCACTGGGGTTCGGACTCTCCTGCGGACTATCTCGAGCCACCAAGGAAGTCTTCCGCGAATGAGAATGAATAACGAAAAACGAGTGCTCTATGCCATCCACATATCTGCGTAGAACCGGAGACGGAGGACATAGTGTGCAGGTCCGACACGTGATTCTATGGTGAATTAAGAGTGAATTGTGTCCCGGCCGAAATGTCGCGTTGAATTCCAGGAGGGAGTTGAGCAAGATTCGGGAGTCTATATGGATCGAGGATAGATATGCCACCAGAGACGCGATGTAGTGCAAGACAAGCAGCGGGCCGGTGATGATCCCCGATCTATTGTTTGTTGATAAACAAACAAGTCGCCGGCCCGGAGACACGCTTCCACGTCCTCCATCATCTCGCCGATGGCACATCTCCAAAGAAAGGACATCCTGACCGCAAAAAGTGATACTCTGGGCTGCGCAGGCTTTGGGCCGCTAGTCTTTTCCCCGTGTAGTTCTTGCCATACAATCGCGGCAGGTTCATAACTGAGACAGTACGACACCGGCGATTCTTGCCCTCAGCGCTAGAAAATTGCGGCTGCGATCTTTCTTCTTCGCAACGTCGACATCCCCGCGCGCCGGCAAAGATCTCATCATTGTGCAGCACGATGCTGCGAATACAGTCCTGAACTCATTGCCAAAGAGAGTTCCCAGGATCAATGTCGGGCGGTGACTGTGCGGTTTACACAGGTTTACACTCTTCTTTGCTGCGATTAGCGAACCACCTGGCCAGAGCATATCTTTATGAGCATCTCCTAAGACCTGAACACTACAACGGGTGATCCCGCTGCGTTGGTACGTGAATCACTAGCTGGCCAATACTTCTGGCTAACGGCATTACAAGGCACCACGCCCAAGCATGGTCGGCGGCTGCGCAGAAGCTCTAAGCTCTCGGCACCTCTATTTTTGGCAGGGGCACCACACTGCGGAAGTGCGATTTCTGAACTTCGCGCCAAGATAGCAGGTGTTGCTGTCATCCAGCTGACCTTCCGTTTATCATCACCGTGCGGGAAGAACCTATAAAGGCCTTCTATCTATCGGGCGCTCAATAAAGCGGTATTCCACCATGCTTTTACCCTGGCTCGCCTCCTTCACTGCGATCTCCTCTGCCTTCGCCGCAAAGAGTGCTGGGCAAATTCCGATCCGGGGCGGCGTAATTGGCGGAGTGCCTACGACCCAATCGGCGACCGTCAAGCCCGAAACACTGCAGCCTTTTGCAACCACACCAGGCGCTCTGCGTGTGGTGCAGAACTCGGGAATTTGTGGTATGTATAATCCCAAGTTGAGGGAAAACACTGACTTGATGGGAACCTCAGAAACGACTCCGGGTGTCGCACAGGCGTCGGGCTACGGGGATATAACATCCACGAAGAGCATCTTGTTCGTACACTCTTCTTTTCCAAGGACACGACTATATGGATAACAATCCAGTTTCTGGTACTTTGCCGCGCGCAATAACGCCGCAACCGCCCCTCTTTCCTTGTGGTTCAATGGCGGAGTAAGTTTCTTTCCTGATATCCGCATGTTTGCTCATTCCGATGTATGTAACAGCCCGGGAGCTCCAGCATGATCGGCCTGCTCCAAGAGCTTGGCCCTTGTCGCATCACTAACGACAGCTCTTCGGTTACACTCAACCCTTTCTCGTGGAACACCAACGCAAATGTTCTCTTTATCGACCAGCCCGTCGGTGTCGGCTTTTCGCATGGAACTGAGAGTGTCGGTACCTCGCTGGAGGCCGCTGCGGACGTTTGGACGTTCCTCCAAATCTTCCTCAAGGACTCGCGCTTTGCCAACCTCGCCGCAAATAATCTGGCTATCTGGACCGAATCGTCAGTGTGAACCTGTCTCCTGATACTTCCCCTGCTGAAGTTGTGTGACCTCAGGTATGGGGGGCATTATGGACCGTTCGTGCATCTCCTCCTTGAACCTGAATTTTTGCTGACTCTGGTTTGCATAACAGTACGTTTGCTGCGTACTTCCTCACCCAAAACGCCGCTATCGCTGCTGGCACCGTCACTGGGTTGAACCTCAACCTCAAAACTCTCGGAGTCGGCGATGGATTGACTGTGAGTTTCGTTTCGTCCACAAATTTGAAAACATGTCACAGAGCTTGGTTGTCTTTCTAGGACCCCATCTCGCAATACCCAGGCTACATCACCTATGCTGGCTCAAACCCATACCATCCCCTCGTTTCTACTTCGGTGATCACCCGTGCAAACACGTCCTGGAACACTGTGTGTTTGCGTTCGATGCTTAGATCGTATGCTGTACTAACCTGGTTTGTTTCAAGGCTACCACAGGATGCAAGGCTCGAGTACGTGACCATGTATGCTCCGTGCACTCAAATTGATTGTGTCGGTCAACCAGATCACTGCGTGCAACAACGCAGGCTCCAACTCGGTGTGTTCAGCGGCGCAGAGCTTCTGTAACGACAACATCCTGTCTCCGCTCGTCGGCAACTTTGATGTAAGTCTTGTTTCGATAGTCCTTCATATACCGCGATTGAACGAAAACTACACAGGTCTACTATGTCCTCTCTGGCTCCAACGATCCCTACCCGCCCGATATCACTTCTTACCTCAACTCTATCCGAACCAAGATCGGCGCAGAAGTTACGTGGCAGGAGACGAACGACGACGTGTATGACAATTTTGCCGCTACTGGTATACTCTCTTCGCGATTCGGATTCCGGAATTTAATGTATCGTCTCAAGGTGACTGGATGCGCAGCTCTCTCCCTGATCTGGAGATGGTCATCAACGCTGGTGTGCGAGTTACGATCTACGATGGTGACGCCGTGAGTCACTTTCGACGATTGAAGTTCTCCTTCTCACCGCTATTCAGGATTACATCCTCAACTTCAACGGTGTCGAGGCCATGGTAATTTGCGCCCGTACGAGATATGCTTTGATTTGCAACCTTCGTAGATCGCATCGCTCAACACGAAATTCAGCGCCCAGTTCAACCAACAGGCTTTTGCTCCTTACAAAGTCAACGGCCTTCTTGCTGGGCAGTTCAAGAACGCTGGAACCTTGTCAGTGACTTGAAGTAATTTATCACCTTGTTCTCACCCATAAAACAGCTCTTACGTCCGCATTTATGGTGCCGGGCACGAGGTTCCCGCGTACAAGGTGAGAATCCCACTCTGCTCAGTGATGGTGTGTGTACTGATGGTTGTTTTTAAGAACGGCACGTTGGCCGTGGGTCAGGCAGCGTTCCAGTTCTTTTCACAAACGATGGCCAACCAATCTTTGGCCTCCACGTGAAGAGAGGAATTGCGGCACGACGTACTGAATTTCATTTGTTATTAATGGGAAGGGAGAGAATAAATTGTATCCAGTTGTTTCGTAAGACATAACCCAGTGCCAGAGTGGAGTTGGGTTCACGACTTTGACAACCATTACTTCCAAGCCGAACAGCCGGACTACGCGAACAGCGTGGATCGTGTTCCCACGGTTCGAATTTCCAGTTCGGTCTATGTACTCCGTGAACAGGCGGCGATTCTTGCATTCCGAGTGTATCTTTAAACGACGGGCTTACTTGGTTTTTGACACCGCCGGAAAAGCAGAGAAATACCGGAGAGCCAGAATGTTGATGGGAAGACGGGCCGAAAGATGGTAATCCAAACCTGGAAAACCTTTGCGTCAAGCCACTCACAGGTAGGTATGATAGGGGACATGTTGTGGAGCTCTGTGTAGCGGTTTGAAACCCCCCGGAGATGAGTAGGCCAGTGGGCAGCCTTAATTAATTATAAAAATGCCGAGCCTTGAATTTTGAATTGGATGTCAGCGAGACTCCCGTTGCAATGGCGTCGTGTGAGAGCAAGACGTTGGCAGCTGTCGCAAAGCGTGACGCAATGGTTCGCCACGGCGCAATGTGAACTTATCTGGTATAGCTAGCCTGTAGACGGACCGTGCTTATTCGGAAGAATTGTCGATCAGCGGTATCCCGACGTACATATGCCGGCGGTAGACTTATAATGTCTCAGTGTGCTCCGCGCGCCCACTTCTGCCCTCGACTCGATCCTCATCGGCCCTAGATGACCTCTTCAAGTTCATCGGAGGAAGTGAACCTAGGAGGTCTGGAATACGCGACTTTTGCCTTCGACCAGTAAGTGCAATTAATACTCTCGCCTTCATATGGTTTCTGATTTAATTCCACGAAGCCGCATATACCGCGAGCTCTTCCTCTCAGGATTTGGTGGGGACCTTTACTCGCTGATCACCGCGTCTCGCCGCTCATTGTCAGGACTATGCCAGTGATTTTGGTGTACGATCACATTCTGACGCTTGACTTTGAGGTCAAGTTTATCTGGAACAAGAAATTCCACTTTGGCACATACTGGTTCCTTGCGATCCGGTACATCTCACTCGCTTGCAATCTCACCATCACCTTCTTTTATTTCGGAATCCTGAGCGTCGAGGTCGGTTCATAACTCCTTTAACTCCTCCTTATTTCCACGCATCCTCTGATCAAAACTAGACGTAGGTTGCATTCCACGCTCGTCTGCACGACATGGATATTCATTCCAGCCTATTTTAGCTGCTCCAAGATGGAGAGGGTGCTGGAGGCATTCCAAACGCTGCAGATATTCTTTGTTGACAGTGCGTCACCCATCTATATATATTTGCCGCTTCCCCTCACACATGATATAGCAACGTTTGCACTCCGTGTTATGGCAATGACGCGTGTACACGCAATATATGGCCTTAGCCCGTGGGTCGGACTTCCCGTGGGCATCCTCAACACCGTTACTGCTGGGCTTGGGCTGGTATGTGCTTTATCTAGTACCGTTGATCGATAGTAGTGACGAGGTTGAACTTAGTGGACGATGATTGAATACGGCGCTCCGCAGATGCTGGCCGCTCCAGGGATGTCAGGATGTCATACTTCAATCCCCAGATCTACGTGCGTTGTCATCTTTCGTCTACTGTCGTGTGTATTGAGCCTAACCTAATCTCCCGTAGAGCGAACCGTACGCGTTCATAAAATCCACCTTTTCCAATGATACTCAGTCGTTGCAGGTTTCGCTGGCGTGTGGGAGTCACAGTGCGGTCCTTTTGCTTTACTTGGAGGGGGAGCTCATATCTGGGACAGAGTCGCACTTGACACCCTTGTCTTCGGACTGACACTGTATCGAGCCTATGCCGACCGGTCGACAGCGTCTGTAATCCCTCGCCCGCTGATTCAATGTATGATGCTGGATGGTGGGTTTGCTATGCCTGTCCCAGGATGGACTCTGATTTATCCGTGCAGGCACGATGTACTTCGGGTTCGTAAGGTCCACATTCAACAGTGAATGACTCTCAAATGTCGGGGACACCAGGATAATTGTTTTCGCTCACGTCGCAGATGTGTTTACAATCTACGTGAGTTTGCCCCACCTTCAACACTAGATGGACGATATTGAATGGTTTTTAGTTCGGGGACGTGCGTGCCCCCTCATCGTTTCTGTCATCTAGGCCGTACTCATGTGCTTTGAAGGAGATAATCTCTGGAATTCTCTCCTGGTGGACAACTTCGTGCGTATTTTCCAGCCTTCCGTTGGCGGAGTGGGTCAACCGACGAAATTTTGCTTGAAGGCTGTCAATCACGCTTATCTGCAGATTAAATCTGAACCTCCAACTTCACGCGGGGAGTAGGAATTCATGCACGTTGTCCGACTACGTGGCGGCTGAACTGGAGAAAATCCAAGCCGACTCCGTCACGCTGGACACTCCGTCTGTGGGACGGGTCGACGCCGACATAGTATCTCGGATCGATGAGGTGTAGTTGATGTGAGTTCCGCAAATGTGGTCTAGGGTGTTAGTGAACTCTGCGGACAGAAATGGACAATGGAATCCTCATGTATCCGGGAAATAAATGCGTCTCGTGCCAGGGGATGGTCGAGAAGGGCAAGCACCTGAAATCGTGGACGCCGCCAAAACGCCGCCGTTAACCTAGGAAACCAAAACAAAGCAATGAGAGCTGACATAAAATGCAAAGCGATACACAGGGTGACCAGGGTCGAAGAGGGATACGCACCACCATGCCGAGGGACGGCCGTGTCGTACGGTGACAGTGTCGATGGAAAGCCGGATTCTTCCGGCCACGGGCCGAATGTTTGCTCGAGTTAAATGTGTACAGCTATGTGCCGACGGGCTTCACTCGTCGTTCTATAGACCAATGTTGGAAACAGTTCTTTATTCCTATTTCAAGCCGCTGAAGCCGAAACCAGCATCCATTCGCCGAACAATTTCCCTGAGCATTCAATCCAGACAATGAGGCTGGATCACTCTATTACGAAGCGTGTATATGACAGTAATACAATGGTGAAGGTGGCGTTGAGGCCAAGACTTCGACAAGTAAGCTATGAAAGCCGAACAACCACATCAGCAAATTTACAAGTCCTTCCCAAGCACCTTTTCCCAGCTTTTCTGGTTTTCGGCTTTTTTGTCGTCTTTTCCCTAGGTTTTCATTCGGCTTTTCTTGGCTTACAGCTAATATCGGCTTTTGCCTTTCCTGTGATTCTGAATATAATGATAGCCTTTCACTTAGATAGTTCCCTAGCTTGCCCCCTGCTCAGACAAAGTATTCAAGTGTAAATAGCTGGCGCGTTTTCATGCTGGCACAAAGTGTCGAATGAGTCGCCAGAATTGGCATCACAAACAGCGCAGGCATTTGGCTCCGTTGGATTTTGGGCTCCAGGCTTGAGGAATTCCATATAGACCACATTTGCAGACAGAAATAGGCGAGAACATCAGCATCTTTACAAGTTTGGCTTTTTGGCCCTTTTCGTCTTTTTCGAAGCCAAAAAAGCCAAAAAGCCAAAAAAAGACGAGTGTCTTTTCTAGTCCAAGTCCACTTGCTTAGAAAAGCCAGAAAAGCCAGAAAAGCCGCCAAATAAGCTGCTACTCAAGCCACCGTAAGCACTTGAAAAGGGACGCCAAGAGATTAAAAAGGGACGACGAGACGGTTTAAAAACACATATATTGGTCGCCGTACGGTAACTACGCGCAAACGATGAGGTATCTAAACGATGAGACAAGGTAAATCACCCACGTGTTGTTGATATGGCGTGATTTGACGGGAAAACATCGCCGTCCACCTTGCTTTTCCCCCTCATCTCCTTCATCCCTCTTCGCGCTGGCCGCTCGCATGAAGTCCGCAAGTTACCAGGCCTTCAAAGCGGACCTCAACAGGGTCTGACTATCCTGCTGCGCTGCAAACGGCGGTCAAACGAGGATTCTGACCACAGCTATCGGGCGGCGGAGTTCTCCCTTACTTCAAGTCATTCTATCATTCTCCAAGCCCCAAGCCCTGCCTCAAGTACCTCAAGTACCTCAAGCCATCCTTCAAGTGCCTCAACCTTCAAGTCCTCAATTCACCCCACCCGCAAATCATCCTCCCTCAATGGACCCGGCCACCAACGTGGGAGCCGCAATCCCCGGGCTTCGATCAGTCTTTCTGTGTCGAATATCAGTTGTTGAGCAAGGTGCGTACACGCACCTCGTTGAATACTTTGCGGTGTCCTAATATTCTTATTCAGTCATGTTATGGCCGGTGGCAGCTTGTCCCCGTGGTGATGAAGGGCCATACGCTACGCTTCACCCGTTTCACGGCAATACTTATATTCGAATGCTGACCCGCGGATCTTGGTAAGGCCACCTTTACCTACCGCGTCCGCGCCACATATCTACGTAGCTCCCACGTCCTCGTATTGTTTGTTTGAATGTAGTACGTAGATACCTTGTCTCATCGTTTAGATACCTCATCGTTTGCGCGTAGTTACCGTACGGCGACCAATATATGTGTTTTTAAACCGTCTCGTCGTCCCTTTTTAATCTCTTGGCGTCCCTTTTCAAGTGCTTACGGTGGCTTGAGTAGCAGCTTATTTGGCGGCTTTTCTGGCTTTTCTGGCTTTTCTAAGCAAGTGGACTTGGACTAGAAAAGACACTCGTCTTTTTTTGGCTTTTTGGCTTTTTTGGCTTCGAAAAAGACGAAAAGGGCCAAAAAGCCAAACTTGTAAAGATGCTGATGCAGTGCCGCTGCCGGAATAGCGCGGATCAGCTTTATACTCCCACAGTTCAAATGCTCCGGGTGTATCTCTAGGATTCTCCGCTCCAGTGGATTCGGTCTTCTGAAGGACGTCGAAATCTTTAGGCGAGGACGTCGATCCTGGGATCAGTTCTCTCCTTGCGGTGCAGAAGGGACGACCGAGTAGAACGGTTGGGACAGCTGCACCATTCCCGGTCATAAGCCTCCTAAATTTTCTGATTGTTGCATCTTGGTATGAACACATCGAACGGTCAGATGAACTGATGAGGCTGAGCGCTGATCTCCGAGACTCCGATCGTTGTGGCTCGGCCCGGACAACATTGAAGCCTGTGCGGTGAAAGCTGTTGAGTGCCGAGGGAAGTTATGATTGTTGCCGCCGTTCAGCAACTGACGAATCTGTGGGTACCTCGGGTTCAACTATCAGACAATTGAGCAAATCAAGTGTTCGCCGTTCGGAGGGATGCCGATATGCCGAGATACCCGGCACTCTAGCGGCAACGAGTTGCCTGGCGGACGTGGTCAAAATCACAAACCCTCTCAGTTTATGGTGAATGAAGGATTGACTCCAAAGCTCTTTCTTCTTGAAATGTATTTCGGCTTGCTGAATATTCTATCTGAGTTCGGAATACAACGGGGACAGCTACTTGCGATCAATACCCGATTCTCTGAGAGATTCTCCGCTCCGGCGGATTCGATCGTCTGCTTTAAGCGATGTCCACCTTTTTGTCCTTTCAGCTGAATTTACGATAGCGAGTCGATGGTCCGTGCGCGTTGATGTTTCGTGATTGTTGTGTTGGCAGTTTTGATGGGGATCAAACCGTTGCTTCTTCGGAAGTTCTTCCCGCCATGTCGCCAGCTCTCATGTTCCCTTCGCCGCCTTCGGCGTTCGCCATCATATCTCCTTGGTGCGCCCTCCTCCAGACTCGGAGTCCTCCTTGGATCTAGTCTTCCGACATCAACCTGCGCATTTCCAGTCAAGAACGAGGAGGCATGACGCCGATACTCAAGCGTCAACCTCCGCGCAGAGCATTTTGGCAAGCGAGAGCCGCAGTGATACTGCTACCCATTTTTTCAAGCCTCGGGTCGATGCCGCCTGAAATCAAGCCTTTTCTGCGATAGCCTCAGAGCTATACCGTCTCAGCTGTGTTGCTGTACTTGGCGGTTGTTTTAAGACGATACGATCCATGCTCAATCCATGCTCGTTGTATGCGACACCGCAGCGTTGGCCACGCACCATGGTGACTTCGGATCATGATCCGCGCGCGTGGCGATGGTAACTCAGCTTGGCAAGGGTACTTAAAACAGCCACGCGATCGTTGTGTCCGGCTGGTTCACTCCCTCACACATTCTCCTTCTCCACCTCTGCACGATCTGCGATCGTCGCCTTTGACACGACCCACTTTTGTCTTTGACCTGGTGTCTTCCTCGACTAATTTTCTTTCACGATGCGCTCCTTCGCCCTTATCACCCTCGCACTCGCTGCAGCCGTCTCTGCTGGGCGGCCCCGAGCCTTCGGTCGTCGTGCCGCCTTCACTCTCAAGAACGGCCAGGACGCGATCGCCCTCAAGTATTATTCCTCTGTTCCAACTCGTCGGCACAACTTGCTCACCAATGAACTAGCGCCCAATTCAAGACTCTCACCACGAGTAGCCCGTGCACAGCCGGTCAAAACGCTTGCGTGAACCAACAATTTGCGCAATGTGTTGGTAGCACTTTCGTGCTTCAGCCCTGCTCCGGCGACACGATGTGAGCAGGATTCTTTGGGACTCGATATCAGGGGCTCACTGTTTTCCAGCTGCGCTGCGCTTCCCCTGGTTAATAGTGCGGGGACCAGCATCACCTGCGCCATCCAGACTGATGTCGATGCGCGGATAGCCGCCGTGCGTCCTGTCGATTGTTGTCTCTCTCCCAACAGCTCACATGTTGTTTATCAGACCGGCGCGACTACTGCTTCTGCTCCCCCGGCTACTGCAGCAGCACCCGCAGCAGCAGCAGCACCGGCAGCACCAGCAGCAGCACCGGCAGCACCGGCAGCGGCAGCACCGGCAGCGGCACCCCCGGCAGCAGCCCCCGCAGCAGCGGCACCAGCAGCGGCAGCCCCCGCATCGGGCTTCGCTCTCAAGAACGGCCAGGACGCGATCGCCCTGAAGTATTACACCTTCCTTCCAACTCGTTCTCCCTACGTGCTAACAATGAACCAGCGCCCAATTCAAGACTCTCACGGCGAGCAGCCCTTGCACACCCGGTCAGAACGCCTGCGTGAATCAACAATTCGCGCAGTGTGTTGGTAGCACTTTTGCGATTCAGCCCTGCTCTGGCGGCCTGATGTGAGTTTGGACTCGATATCCGATCCTTAATGTAATGTCTCTGTTTCCAGCTGCGCGGCCCTTCCGCTGGTTAACAGTGCAGGGACCAGCATCACCTGCGCCACCCAGGCCGATGTCGATTCGCGGATAGCCAACGTGCGTCCCTTGAGTTTTCGTCTCTACCAACTGCTCACGCATTTTTTATCAGACCGGCGCGACTGCATGAAATCCTCGTGTGTGCTAGCTGTGCGGGCCGTTTATGGGGAGAGAGCTGGTTATCAACACCGCGTCTCCGTGAATAAATACGATGTCGTTGGTAGAAGGAAGGAGAAAGTAAGTGTGAACACCGCATCTTTCGCGTGAATCTGTTACAGTAAATCCCTCAAAGTTTAACCGTTTTCACGGCCGTCTAAACGGGTTCGGATGCCGGGACTGTGACAACGCCGATACCGCGATACCGCCGGCACTAATCTGAACTTCGCTTGCTCTTCGCGACGTGCTGAACGGGCCGGCGGTACAAACTTCCGGGCGGCCACCGCTCAGCTGAAGACATGTAGGGCCAATTCAATATAATTTGTGGCCCCCGACACGACCGGGGGCTTACCACTCTCAAAATTCAATTCTCGGTTGGGCCCCACGAGCGGTTTCGAGAATTCATCTAGCTGTCTGAACTGGCATGTTCAATGGCAGGTGCACTCATCGTTGAATATATAAAGTGCTCTTTGCGCCTCAGTCACCTCAGTTTCTCCCCAGCCTCACCGCCATTGTCATCCAATGCATTTCTTCAAGTACGCCCTTGGTTCTCTTGCTCTTGCTGGAGGTGCACGCGCTCAAGGCGGGGGCCTCCTCTCTGTATTCGCGCAGTCCCAAACCTGTGACCCGGGCGCCATAACTGGCATCGAGGGTGGGCTCGTCTGCGGGACCTGCTATCCTCTAAATCAAGGTTGGCCGGGTGCGCACTCTCTGCGGAACGCCAAAGACTCACCTCGGGACACACAGCGTACCCATCTGTCTACCTGGGAAATATTGACCAAGGCACCGTTTGGGGCGTGTTCGGGGATGTAAGTTCTATAGCAAATCTCAAAGAATTATCTTGATGTACTTGCTTGCAGTCAGGCTGTAACAGCAAGATTGCCCAGATGCAAGGCGGCGGATGCCTTGGCGGCTCTGTCAGTTCTGTCCGCATAGCATGCCCGGGTCTCACTGGAGCGGCCGTCCCCACTGCGGCGGCAGCCTGGTAGGGGAGAGGCAGGATTCGGCGTTGTGTTTCTGATTAGCTCTGTAAAGAATAAACTTTACCTTTTGCGAATTGTTTTCTGTTTCAGTTGTTCATGCCGTAGGAAGCGCTTTCCCACTGACAGCAACACTACTGGCCTTCATGCCTTGCATTTTGGTGGCAAAACTCCCACAATTGCGTTCGATATCGGAATGGGAAGGGGAAAGCATTCGGCAACGCGAGGGGAATTTTCAAAAAGAGTACAATTCGCCATAGATTCCCCTGACACTTGAGGAGGGATGCTTCCGGAGTTACTCTGGGGGTTAGCTCTGGAGAAAGAGATGGCAGCGGGCATTGGCGGGCATTAAGATACCATCCCCCGTGGTGAGAAGCAAGTTACGGTGAAAAGAGTCAAAAGACCCAGAATTTTCGATCTAGTAAGATTTCAATTCAAGGTCGGAGGAGATAAAAAGCAGCCTTATTTCCTTCCTCGTCAAGCTAGTTTCTACAACTTCCAAACCGAAAATCAGGACAAACCGACGGGAAAGCTGGCATAAAATTCCAGGCGATACATACACGATTATGCGTCGTAGAAGGGAGCAGAGGTATTAAGGCCCCGCCTCTGGCGTAAAATCGTTCCCGCGTTCGTCGCCAACCCATTTTGCAAGTATAACCCCCGCGCTCTTACGGCCGTCCGCGATGCATATACCCCGCCTCGAACACCGCGCAAAATCCACTGTCAAGCTTAATGTCCGAGCCCGCCTCGTGCATCCTTCCTACCCGCGAAACCGCATCCTCGGGCCACGCGTATCTGTAGAGGTTCGGATAAGCGCGCACGAAGGTGAGTTTTTGGATGGGCGTGGTATTCGAGGCGGGGGATGAGATCAGCGACTGCACCATGTCGAGGAAGGCGTTTATCTGCGATGCGGTGAGGTCCCCGACTGCGAAACGCGAGAGGGCCAGGCAGAGAGGGTTCAATTGCAAGGAGGAGCGGTTTTTGACCGCGAGCGCATCGAAGATATCGCGCGTCGCATTGCGCCCATCCAGAAACTCCAGAAAAACGGTCAGGAGGGCAGGGAGGACGCGCAGGATCGGGACCAGCGTCGGCGCAACGTCGCCCGCACACTGGTACACAACTAAAGTAACCAGTTGATATGCTGCCGAGCGCTCGATGCAGGAGAGGAGGGAAGTAGCTTCGGGGAAGGTGATCCATAATTCCTGCAGCGCCGGTAGTGTCAGTCCCCACAGTATATTTGGAGGCTCACACTGTATACTGAAGCGGCGGAGGTGCAGAAGCTCGATTTGCTCTGGGGCCAAGGGAGCATAGGTGGGGTCGGGGTCAGGATGCCACTCGTTAATGGTGAGTCCACATTGAACCAGATCTGGCGCAGCGCGTAGAATGGCGAAGCCGTCGTCCAGGGCACGATACCGCCCGCGGAAATGCGTGATCTGCCACCAGGGCACATTGACGCTAGGCGGTAGCGATTCGTCGCGATCGGCACCTTCTGCGTCTGCGTCTGCAAAGCGCAACTCCCGCAACTCCGGCAGCTCCGCGAACATGTCGCCAAACAGGCTCGCCGCTCGGCGGCGGGGAGAGATGCATTCCAACGTGCGGAGCAGGGGAAGACGGCCTCTGATGCCGCGCAGCACTGTAGGAATAAAGTCGTCGGGGGTGTTCCAGCATAGGTCGAGCCGAAACGATCTCCACCGTGCACTCTGCGTGAGGAGTAGGTCCAATGATTTGGAGTCTGCGGTTGCGTCGGACCGCTTCCAAATGAAAGTGATGTCGAGCGGGGACTCCGAGCGCTGTCGGAGGGGAGATGCGGTCCATATCATCGTGGATCCCGCAGAGGCCGAACGAGCTCCAGAGGGGCGAATAACCAAGCGCAATAGCGCGCCAGCGGCGGCAGATATGGCCAAGCCACCAGGGCGCCTGTGGAACCGTGGTATACCAGCTAACGGCCTTCATATGCGGTAGTGTGCGTGCCATAATCTCGCAGATGAGCTCGGCGGGAAACCACCGCAGAATGGACAAGATTGCGGCATGTTTCTGGGCGTTCGACTCTGCCGCCTGTAGCTCGATCTCCAGTTGGCCCCGGTCTGCGTCGTTTGGGAGGAGAGAAATTTGGGTTCGCAGACGCGCTACACCAACGCGTTGAATTCCTAGGATTTTTTTGAGAAAAGGTATTTCCTGGGAAGAGGCACGTCGTTGTTGCAGATGAGGTGTTCGAGCCGTTCGGAAGTGAGTTCAGTCGGATGAACCAAGGACAAATGGCTTTCCATGAGTGCTGTAGAAAGGATGCGAACGCTCTGCAGGCACCGACCCTGTGGCCGCAGCTGATATTTGGGTAATACTGTTCCGGTGTCTTTAGTTGCTTTGGAGACCGACTCAGATGCCGCTGCGGATTGATGATCCTCACCGCTGCGGCGCGTACAGTATTGTGTACAGCACTCGCGCGCTCCGCTTTCGCCGGACAGCAAGAACGATCTGTTCAAATTTTCGCTCGAGCGGAACGTTGAAAGCTTGGCTTTGCGCGTTGGCCCTGCAATAAAGAAAATCCCTGTGTCTTTTCAAGTCGATATATTTTGACTCGGAAAGACCCATCTCACAGTCCCGTTCTAGAATGCGATTGTGCTGGCGGCAGCAAGGCGGCGGCCAAGCTTCAAAAGGCGTCCAGTAACATTTTCGTGATGAGTTTCTTAGACTGCGCTTGCTTGAATTTATGCTTGTGGCTGCATCGTAGACTGCGCATAATGTGTTCAGATTTGCCGGCGCAAGACGATATCGCCGGCGTGAGCGCGCAGGGTATGCGAGGGAGACTCGCCAACTTCAACATGTTCAAAAGATTGGAGAGTCAGAAAAGCTCAACTTTTTTCCATTCCTTTTTTTGAGTTTCGTTTGGCGCGTCACTCGCAGAGCTAGAGGCCGAACATGAAAGGAAGAGACACGCGAATAGCGCGTGCGCCAGCACGTGACCGCGTCAGTGGATCAATGTCGGTGACACATGGCGTTGACATGGCGCTTGCCGATTGCGCCTTTTCCGAGTCATCCTCGATTACCCCGTCTGCCTCCTCCTGCTGCGCATATCGCGTGCTCTGGCTTCGCCCCACAGTGAAATAACGGTCAAAATCCTCGCTTGAGTGGAATCTTGAAAGCTTGGCTTGCGCGTTGGTAGATAAAGAGAAATCTCGGTATGCATTCAACTTGTCAAATCGATATCTGTTTAACTAGGAAGGCGCAGCTTCCGACCTTGCTTTACGCACTTGTACAAGCAACCATGCTGGATAGGCTTCAAAAGGCACGAACTCGCGTCTCGGATTTGGACGCTCAAATTCAACGGCTCGAAGCATCTCTTGCCATGTTGCGTGCGGAGCGAGTGGTAGCCCAAGAGCCGTTGGATTCATACGCCTACCCAGTCTTATCCCTGCCGACGGAAATTACTTGCGAAATATTCCTTCACTTTTTGCCACCCTCCCGCCCATCACCGGGTCCTTCTCGCCCACCATCCTGACTCAGATCTGTCGTACTTGGCGAGAAATTGCCGAAGCGACACCGGACCTCTGGAGTCGAATCACATTATCCGCTCAGGAATTATCGCTCGATAAACAAATCAAAGTCTCTGATCTCTGGATCAGGAGGTCTGGTTCTGGCCCACTTGCTATCGAGCTGCAAAATAACAAGGACGAAAACCTGATGGGCCTTAAATCGATCATTGCCCACCGACTCCGCTGGGAGCGTTTAACGCTTCGCGTTCTCACTTTGACGGCTAATGTCCCACCCACCAATGGGCCAATGCCTCTACTCCGATACCTTGATATCCACACTCGCGTCGAAATTCTTCCGACGGTGTATCTCTGCCCCTTACATTTCTCGACGCCCCCCTCTTGCGCACGGTGGTTTACAACTACGAAGCGGCTTTGATGTATCCCGTGCCGTGGGCGCAAGTAACGTCGCTGACCCTGTCCTACATCTACCCGTACGAGTGCGTTCCAATACTCGCTCAGGGACTCAATTTGGTGCATTGTGTGCTACACTTCATTTACCACGATGAGGAAACAAACGTCGTGCTCGATATCAACCTCTCGCGCCTGCAAACATTAATCCTGCAGGATCCGTATCACGAGTGCCCGATCGGGTTTCTCGCCAGCTTCGTCCTCCCCGCCCTCCACGCTCTCCAGATTCCGGCCTCGTTCTTTGGGTCGACACCTTTGGATGATCTGCGGGCCTTCATCTCGAAAGCAAACTGTAAGGTACAGAAATTACATATCATCGGAGAGTTGGAAACCTTCGATGAGGCCGCTTTCCATCGCGAATTCCCCACAATTGGAGACATCTCTGTGCGCTAGTATGCCGATCTTGATTTGAACCCATTTACTTGTAAGTCCTTTGCTCCTCTGTCATCATTCGTCTTACTTACATCTCCGTGACTAGAATAAAACGAGGAGTGTGAGTTTGCCTATCAGGCGGTACAAATGGAATCTGCCGCGCGAGCTTGATCTGCGGCAAGTTGGGCGCGATGGTCGGATATTAATATTGTATGACCATTCAATGGGGCACTGGTGTGCCACGTATGTCCAAGCGAGTTGGCTTGGTGGAATGACCCAGACCAATGCAGGGTCGATAACATGGCTACTGTGCACAGAAATACCCGACGCCCTTGGAGATCGGAGCCCCTGAGTCCGGAGAGCGCTGAAAGATCTGCAAAAAATGCGCCCTGTCCTAGTGAGTCATTGTGCATCGAACCAATCCACCGACGTCTATGATAATCAGCATTGGCCTCTTGCTCCCCCATAAACTTGATGGAACACTGCCAGTGAGCACGCCGCTGTGAGGCGCCTCGGAAATATTCGAGACAGCGACCCAACCGGCCAAAAGACCCAAGATATATATGTAGCGGGGACGCCAAGGAGCGACGATTGATGAGGGTCGACAAGGTTAATTGACTATTAGACGGTGTAAAAATGGAGAGTGTCAAATTGGATTTTAGCGAGAAACGTCGCATAAGAGTTAGGCGCCGTGTTAGCGCCCATCATGTTGAAGGCGGCTTGACCCGCGTTCTTCTTGACTCCACAGTCTTGGTCTCCACTCACCACCGCCTGGAGGCTCTATGCATCCTCTCGCGAATAAAATGGCAAGGTCATTATAGAGTTGTAATGCTATCCGTAACCAAATTCCGGTGTGAACTCTGTGCGCGGATCTGCTACTTTTTGAATGTTTTGTGCGCTTGGGTTAGACTGACCGGTGCTACATCATTGGCGGAGTCGACAGGGTCAATGCTGACCTATGGGGCACAGGCTCTCCAGGTCCCTGCATCACTGTTGATGGCATTCGGAGGAACTTTCCATCCGCAGCGCTGGGCGATCGATTTATACTCCATGGGCTATCTGTGCGCCAACTTTTACGGCCGCCTTAATTTCCATCCACTATGATACCCTCCTCAAATTTCTCCTCCAAGATGAACCTCGGAGGTTTGGATTACGCGACATTTGTGTACGACCAGTGGGTGATTTTTTCCCCCGCATACAGTAACGAGCCTCTGAGAGATTTGAACAGCCGCATGTACCGTGTGGCGTCTTCCTCTCGGGACTCGGCAAGCTACGCTCTGAATAGACACTCATTCCATTAATTTTTTCCTCCTTCGCAGTGATTTTGGTTTACGATCACATTCTGACGCTCGACTCTGAGGTCAAGTTTATCTGGAACAAGAAATTCCACTTTCGCACTTACTGGTTCCTTGCGATCCGGTACATCTCACTCGGCTGCAATCTGACGATCACCTTCTTTTACTTTGGAAACCTGAGGATCAAGGTCGGTTTACAACGCCTCGTATTCTTCACGCATCCTCTGATCAAAGACTAGATGTAGTTCCCATTTTATACTTTCGCGTGCGCGATGTGGACATTCATTCATCGTGGCCTATTCCAGCTGTTCCAAGATGGAAAGGGTGCTGGAAGCACTCCAAACGCTGCAGATATTCTTTGTCGACAATGCTTTACCCATCCGCAAATATATATATTTGCCGTTTCAACTTAGACCGGTTACCGTCTGTCTATGAATTATGGCATGTTATTGACAGGTATACATGTGGTACTGCGTGCGTGGTTATCCTTACAGAAATCCCAACCGAGCACAAACCGATTGCATGGGTTAGATCAAAGCACTACGGTGTGTGGACTGGCCGGCCTTTTTGTAAAGGGGCTGGATTGCATTGCGGGTAACCTAATCTCCCATAGAGCGAACCGTAGGCGGCCATGAAATTCACCGCTACCAACGATGCTCAGCCGTTGGAGGTTTCGCTGGCGTGTGGGAGTCGCAGTACGGTTTTCCCCTTTGCTCGGAGCTGATATACTTGCGGCAGGGTCGCACTTGACACCTTTGTCTTCGGACTAACATTGTATCGGGCTTATGCCGACCGGTCCATAGTCTCGTTAACCAGACTTATCTAGGGCAGTCGTTCGCTCCGCTCACGGGCAGAAATCCAATCGGGGATGTCGAGATGTCGCCGAGGCAGAATTTGATGAGAATTTGATTGGGGAGCACTGCCCTAGAACGTCTGGTGCAGTTTGGTCGGCAAGGGTGCGATCATGTCACACTTCCATCCTCTTCTCAAAAACCTTCGTCGTTCTCGTCCCCCCTTGGGTACATCGTTCTGAAACTTGGTGCAGACCCTCTCAAGACCTTTCAAAGGTGTTTCCTCAGTTCAGAACAATATTAATGTCTTCAATCGTGCCGTATGGTGCAGTCTAATATGGGCCCAATTTCTGGATGTTTAAGCCCAATTAGAACGCTGGGTGGTTCTTTCAAGTGTGGATAATGTTCAATGTATCGCACACCATCCCTGAGAACTAATTACAAGACAAATCCCCGGCTGGTAGACTCTTTTTCAGTCGGTGTTCACCGAACAAGAGCTGCCTACGCGATGTGAAACGCACTGTTGGTCGCTAGAAAGATGTGAATGAGGCATTCTAGTGTTAAAACTATTTGGATGCTACATTTACGCGTCCTTGTGTCTTCCAATGTCCGCAGAACACAATTTCCTAGGATCTTTTAGGGAAAACCGCACATTCCAACCTTGGGCAACGCGGAAACACTGTTTTTTCCCACGCGGAATCGATTCTGCATCGACTTCTAGCCTCCTATAATATTTCTCAATTTTTAGAACACTCCAGCCTTCAGTGAACTTACGCTCTTGGGTAAAACACATAGTGTGACGTGCGTTACGGTTGTCACCGAGCGCATCCTTTCCTATCAAACTGCACCAGATGTTCGGGTGGTGATCTGGCTGCTGTTTTCTTTGATCTTTCTGCCTCGCTGCCATCTCACCATCCGAACATCTGGAGCCGAGATTAACCGGTCCACAGCGTCTGTGATCCCTCGCCCGCTAATTCAGCGCATGATGCTGGATGGTGGGTTTGCGGGCATGTTCCAAGAAGGACTCTAATTATCCGTGCAAGCACAATATTAATGTATATTCGGGTTCGTTGCTCCACTTTCCCACAAATGAATAACCGTCAGATGTTGAAGACAACCAGGATAATTGTTTTCGCACACGTGGCAGATGTGCTGACAATCTACGTGAGTTTGCCTCACCTTTAACCGGATAGGACGTTGAATGATGTTTAGCTTTGGACGTGCCAGTGTGTACCCCTCATTCTTTCTGTCATCTAGCCGTACTGATGTGCTTCGAAGGAGATAATCTCTCCTGGTGGACGACTTCGTGCGTATGTCTCCCGTCTTCTGTCGGCGGAGTGGGTCACCGACGCCGTCTTGTATTTTAAGGTTGTCAATCGCGCTTATCTGCAGACCGAATCTGAACCTCCGACTTCACGCGGGGCGTAGAAATTCGAACGCATTGCACAATTGTGTGGTGGATAAAATTCGAGTTGACTCCGCATGGGTTGACAAGGTGTATTCCAATCGTGTTAGTGAATTCTGTGGCAGAAACGGACAATGGAATCATGGAAATAAGTGTCTCGTTATCCTCGAGAAGACTCATCACCTGAAACGGTGAACGGCGCTATTAGTCTGGGAGGTCAAAGAACGACAGCTGACATAGAGTACAAAGCGATACCCAGGGTCGAAGAGGTGTTCAGATCTGCCGGCGCAAGACGGTATCGCTGGCGTGAACGCACTACGCGAGGGGAGAGTGGCAATTACTTCCACGTGTTCAAAACTCGGGAGTCAAAAAGCTCAATACATCCTTCTTGTCCCTTTGAGTTTTGGTTTCGCTGCTACTTTCAGAGGAAACGCGAGCATAAACAGCAAGAGACGCCAACACGTGACCGCGTCAGTGAGATCAATGCTGGAGGACCCTTGTTTATCCCATGATAGGTCGGATACCGATTTGGCCCCAAATTTTGAGTTTTGTCCGAACCAATTATTTATTCCCACGGTTTCTGAGGCAGCCAAAACGGTTCTTTTCCCAACACGGCCACTTTCCAATTTTTTTTCCTCAAAATTTTCGGAAAATCTTGTCCGAACTTTGTATTTGACCTATAAAGGGATAAACAAGGGTCCTAATGCTGGTGGCAAATCTTAACACACTGATCCATGATGGCGCTTCTTCTCCGAGTCCCCCGTCCTCGGTTGCCCGCCTGCCTGCTTCTCGCCTCCTGCTGCGTATATCGCGTGCCCTGGCTTCGCCCCACAGTAAATAACGGTCAAAATCGTCTCTTGAGCGGATCTTGAACGCTTGGCTTGGCTTTGAATCATCTCGGTGTGTCGTCAAGCCAATACCATGAATGTATATATTTTGACTAGGATAAACGCAGCTTCCAGACTCGCTCTCTATCGCCCTTGTACCAGCAACCATGCTGGATAGGCTGCAAAAGGCACGAACTCGCGTCTCAGATTTGGACGCTCAAATTCAACGGCTCGAAGCATCTCTTGCCATGTTGCGTGCGGAGCGAGTGGTGGCCCAAGAGCCGTTGGATTCATACGCCTACCCAGTCTTATCCCTGCCGACGGAAATTACTTGCGAAATATTCCTTCACTTTTTGCCACCCTACCCCGCCTGCCCGCCCATTGACGGGCCCTTCTCGCCCACCGTCCTGACGCACGTCTGTCGTACTTGGCGAGAAATTGCCGAAGCGACACCGGACCTCTGGAGTCGAATAACATTATCCGCTCAGGAATTATCGCTCCATAAACAAATTGAAATCTCTAACCTCTGGATCAGGAGGTCTGGTTCTCGCCCGCTTGCTATCGAGCTGCAAAATAACAGGGACCAAGACCTGATGGGCCTTAAATCGCTCATTGACTACCGAGTCCGCTGGGAGCGTTTAACCCTTCGCATTCCCAGTCCGACGGTTCATCTCCCCCGCATTGGTGGGCTGATGCCTCTCCTCCGATACCTTGATATCGACAGTGTCGTCCGCAATGCACCCACGCCCCTTACGTTTCTCGACGCCCCCCTCTTGCGCACGGTGGTCTTCAACTACGCGGCGGCTGCGACGATTCCCGTGGCGTGGGACCAAATAACGTCGCTGACCCTGTACTACATCTACCCGTATGAGTGCGTTCCAATACTCGCTCAGGGACTCAATTTGGTGCATTGTGAGCTACGCTTCGTTTACCACGATGAAGAAACAAATGTCGTGCTCGACTGCACCCTCCCCCGGCTGCAAACATTAATCTTACAGGACCCGTATCATGAGTGCCCGAGCGGGCTGCTCACCAGTTTCATCGTCCCCGCCCTCCGCACTCTCCAAATTCCAGCGTGGTTCTTTGGGTCGACACCTTTGGACGATCTGCGGGCCTTCATCTCGAAAGTAGGCTGCAAGCTACAGAAATTACATATTATTGGACAGCTGGAAACATCCAACGAGGCGTTCCGGCGCGAATTCCCCACGATCGGAGACATCTCTGTGCGCCAGTATGCTGATACTGATTTGAACCCATTTACTTGCAAGTCCTTTGCTCCTCTATCATCATTCGTCTTACTTACATCTCCGTGAAGACTAGAATAAAACGAGGAGTGTTGATTCACTACTGAGGTGCCTATCAGACAGTATGAACGGAATCTGCCACGCGAGCTTGATCTGCGGCAAGTTAGGTGCGATGGTCGGATATTGTACGACAATTCAATGGTTGGGGCCCCTGGTGTGCCATGTATGTCCAAGCGAGTTGGCTCGGTGGAGTGACCCAGACCAGTGCAGGGTCGATAACATAGCTACTGGGCACAGAAATACCCGACACCCTTGAAGATCGGATCCCCGGAGTCCGGAGAGCGCTGAAAGATCTGCAGAAAATACGCCCTGTCCTAGTGAGTCATTTTCCGTCGAACCAATCCACCGACGCCTATGATAATCAGCACTCCCATCTGCTCCCCCTTGAACTTGATAGAACACTGCCAGTGTGGACGCCGCTGTGAGGTGCGTCGGAAATATTCCAGACAGCGACCCGCGGCCATACGGCACAAGATATATGCAACGGGGACGTCATGGAGCCACGATTGGCGAGAGTCGACAAGGTTAATTGACTATTAGACGGTGTAAAAATCGTGAGTGTCAAATTGGATTTTAGCGAGACCATCTTAGCGAGAACGTTGCATAAAAAGAGCTAGGCGCCGTGTTAGCGTTTATCACTGCCGAAGGCCGCTTGACCCGCATCATTTGCTCCTTCTTTTTTTTTTAACTCCGCTCGCCACGGCCTCGTTTCGCCTGTGCATCCACATGGTCGGCGCAAGGACATTACAGAGCTGTAATGTCTATCCGTGACCAAATCCCGGTGTGAACTCTGCGCGCGGCTACTTTTTGAATGATTTGTGTGTGCTTCCATTAGACTGACCGGCGCTACGCCATTGACGGAATCGACAGGTTCAATGATAACCTATGGGGCACAGGATCGCCAGGTCCCTGCATCACTGTGTTGATGCCATTCGGAAGAGTTCTCCATCCGCGCTAGGCGATTTATTTATAATCCTTGCGCTATCTGCGCGCCGCCTCAATTTCCATCCACTATGATATCCTCCTCAAATTTCTCATCCTCCGAAATAGACCTCGCAGGCCTGGACTATGCGACGTTTGTGTACGACCAGTGAGTTAATTTTTTCCTTCGTGTGCGACAAGCCTCTGAGGGAGTGGAACAGCCGGATATACCGAGGCGTCTTCCTCTCGGGACTCGGTAAGCTACGCGCTCGAGGATCGTTCATTCCATTTATCTTTCATTGCAGTGATTCTGGTGTACGACCACATCCTGACGCTGGGCTCTGAGATCAAGTTTGTTTGGAGGAAGAAACTTTACTTCGGCACATGCTGGTTCCTCGCCGTCCGATATATCTCCCTGGCCTGTAGTCTCACAATCACGGTCTTTTACTTTGGACACCTCAGCACCAAGGTGGGCTATTCCACGCACTATTTGGGCCTTATTTTCATGCATTCGACGACTAGACGTAGGTCAATTATTCCCCGCGTACTACCGCGGGTTCACCGTACCTCACAGCTGCTCCAAGATACAACGGTTATTGGAGGCACTACTGATGCTTCAACAAGCCTTCGTAGAGAGTAAATCACTTCGCTTCATTCTTCACTGCGACGACTCACAGAATATTCAGTGACCCTCGGGCTACGCGTCCTCGCAATGTACGGCCTCAACCCGTGGGTAGGACTGCCTATGGGAATTCTCGGCGCGGTCGCGGCTGGCCTTGGATTGGTATGTATCTCTTCCCCATCCATTGCTTATGAATGAAGAATGATTGAACGTAGTGGACCATGATCGAATACGGCGCTCCGCAGATGCTGACCGTCCCAGGGCTGCCTGGGTGCCACACTGTGATTCCGAAATCAACGTCAGCTACACATTCCCCTTTGCTTTAGCTGTCGAAGCTAACATCACTTCATCGTAGAGGACTCCGTAGGTTCCCCAACTTATCCGCTTGATAGTGTTGCCGACTAAATTTCTGTAGTACTCGCTGCGGCCTGGGAAGCACAGTGCGCAGTTCTCTTTTGCTTGCTTCGCGTCGAACGAACACTCAAAAAAAATCCGGCCAGAGTCGTCCTCGACACCCTTGTTTTTGGGCTGACCATGTATCGGGCCTATATGGACCGATCCACAGTCTCTATGATATCTGGCTCACTCATTCGGCACATGATGCGAGATGGTGCAATGTACTTTGGGTTCGTTAATTAATCAATGCTCGCAGCTTGCATTGAATTCAACGAACGACAAGGATAATTGTCCTGGCAAATGTAGCAGACGTGCTGACGATCTATGTAAGTTCTCCCATGTCTCCAAAATCACGATGTTCAACAACATTCACAGCTCGGAGACGTGGGTGCCTGTTGTACTTGACGCCGTCAAGGTCATGGTTCTGACTTGCCTGAAGGAAATAATATCTGGAATCCTCTCATGGTGGACGACTTCGTGCGCACTCCTCCCTTCTTTCTTTTTTCGGCCTTGATTGTGTTTGAAGATTATCGGTCACCCTCATTTCGAGACTCAATCTAAACCTCCAACGCGCCGGGATCGGGAACTCTGGGACAACCGACGACCAGATGACGACAGAGCTCGATGCGATTCACTTCGTTACGCCAAACGCCCCGCCTGTACGGAGGGATGAGGATGATCTTGGATCCATATTCGACGACGTGTAATTGAAAGACATTTGCCGTGCGTGTAAAATGTACGTCTGTCTTCCCTTGTAATCACACTTGAAGCTCATCCCCCAGAATTTAGAATAACTGTTCATTGTACTTTAGAAATAAATGTATTTCACCTGCGCACCTGAGTCGAGTCTGAATTTGGGTCAATCTGTTCCGCCGCCACCTTCGCCCACGGAGATTGAACCGGCTGTTTTGTGCGTTGGTTTAACCAGGAGAAATAAATTGAACATGAGCGGAGTACTTGGGTTAGGGTTGGGCCCCTAAATCAGTGGCAGTGCGGCACTGCCTCTTCTTTCTTCCTTTTCTTCACAGTGGAAGTCAAGCACACCCAGGATAGAATTCTTTTAGGCTGGATTAAAAGGCTGATGAAAATTCTCAAGGCCCTCCGGGCATCCCTGGTACCTCTTCCCAGACCCTGCAGCTGTGGCATATGCAAACATCTATACCTTTTTTTTTTCGTGGCTCGCGAGTCTCGCCTCGTGAGAATTGAGAGATTTCAGCCTACCCCTAACCATTCCCAGTTCGGGTTTTTTTTCCATGAGTTTTTAACAATTTTACCCATATCCAGATTTATAGATTATAGTTTTGACTTTATTTACGATGCCGCCACAATGCCGAATTTCACATGTCATGGCCGAACAATGCCGGGCTTGATGGTTATTCGTCTTCCAGACCTGGTATATGGTACCAGGAACAGCTTGTATTAGTAGGCAAATACATTGTAGTTAAAATAACATGAATTGACCCTGTAAAATAGCCTTTGCGAAGCAACATAATTTGCTTCAAATTTTTCATTCCAAGAAACCATTGTGTTTCATTCACATTTGAAAGGGGATTGAGGTTAAAGGGAATTGAGTGCAGAAACAAACTGTTTGATTTGACTGGTTCTCAACGGAATAAGAAAACCCTTTGTTTCCACCTATGTTTTAGGCTGGGTTAAAACAAAGGTGGAAACTCTTTGTTTCCTTATTCCGTTGAGAACCAGTTGAATCAAACAGCCTATCTCTGCACTCAATCGTCTTTGACTTCAATCCCCTTTCAATGTGAATGAAACGACATGGTTTCCTCGAACAAAGAAGTTGAAGTAAATTATCTTGCTTCGCGAAGGCTATTTTACGGTGTCAATTCGCGTTATTTTAACTACGATGTATTTGCCTACTAATACAAGTTGTCTTAGCTAGCCTTTTAATCCAGCCTAAAAGAATTCTATCCTGGGTGTGAAGTGGAAGTGTACACTTCCAAAACGATTCTTTGAAGTGCGCGCGGTAGAAAGCACAATGCATGATACCGAGGTCTAAGCTCGGCCGCCATGTGATACCTCGACTTTCCCGACAGTCAACGGTCTGATGCCACTTCTCCGCCACCTGATTTGTCCTTGCCGCCGCTGTCATCTATGCCACTCACATTCCTCGACGCACCTCTGTTGCACACCGTAGTCCTCAATCATACGGCAATCGCTATCCCCGCCCCCTGGTCGCGATTGACATTCACCGTGCACCTTGTTTTGCCGTCCGAATGTGCTCATGTTCTCCAGTAGACACCGGGTGTGGTCCATTGCGAGCTAGACGTGTGGTTCAGCCTTGGGTCGACCCCCCCATTCTGCCCAATTCAGGTCGTGATCTCCTAACGGGATTCCTTGAATCCTTTGTCGCCCCGGCTCTTCATACTCTCCAAATTCCTGCAAAATCGGTTGGTCCAAATCTCTCGGATGAATTGCGACGCTTCTCTCGAAGGCAAACTGTCGCCTTGGGGAACTCTGCGTCGTCGGAGAGATAGAGATATCGGCCGAAGAAGCTCCGTAATGAATTCCCAACGATTGGGGACATCTTCTTCCGCGGACCGCGACTAACAGTTGGAGATCAACAACATTGAACAGTTGAAGTACGTCGTATACGCCCCACAATATTCCTCTCACCACGGTTCCTTGTCGTCCAGGTTTTCTTGATGTCGATGATGGTGTATCTATACAAGCTAATTTAACTGCCGCTGTGCGGCCGAGATTTGTCCTGTATCCGCCAGCGTAACCCGATTTAGGAACCAAGATATGAACCTGGTGGCTGGTGTTATGGACGAATTGCTTCAGAATAAATAGCCAGGCCAACTTCAAGTTCTTGCTCGTCGATAATACCCAATCAGAGGAGGTGCGAGTAGACCATAATTTGGAAGTCATTTCGCTTTGTGCCCACGCTGAAATACACGCATGTCTGGCCAAGTCAGCAGCAACACCCGCGTTGCTATGACGCTTTCTGGATTCCGGTCAACACGCCCGCGTTTCGGCGGAACATTGACGTGAGATCCAAGTATATAGACTGAGCTGTGAATGAGCGCCGGCGCCGTTCTTTGTCCCACTTTCCTGGCGGCTTGGTCTCCTTGTCTTTCTTTTCCGTGGTGTTCCCAGTGGGAATGCTGCCCGCCTACCGGTATGCACCTCTGCTATTCAGAACGCGGGTTCTGATTTTCCATAGCGCTTTGGGTTTTCTTTGTTTTGTATCTTTTCTCGGTGTTCGGTACGGTATCAGCAACATACGAGTGCGGGACTCATCTTCATCCCTTCATAGAGCTGCTGGGACATCCGTGGCTGGCGTTCCCCCGTTCGTACACTTTTCTCTTTTGCAACAACTGTTAAATGCTATTTCAGGGAGGTCCGTGCAGTCAGACAAGCGTGCGTGGTACTGTAGCTCCCCGACTTTGCGACAGCACTGAGCGGATATGGAAATCCAGTCTTTATAACGACACCGGCCCGCCGTCAATTTTTGGGCTCACCATTGTGCAATTTGCCACCTCTATCGGCGGCCTTGCGCTAATTGTCGTCGGTATCCTTACCTGGTTATGTTATCGAAACAAGACGCGGGTCCCCGACCACGAAGCCAACACTCTAATCTTCAACCAGAACCACATGGCGATGCCGGCGGCCCCGCCCCCGGTACCCACGCTGACCCGCCCTCAGCGATCTTTCTCGATGCTGAAGCGAGAGCAGACCGCAGCCATTCCACGGTATGAAGACAGGTACACAGTGGCCGATGTCTTGGTTCAGACGGCAGACGGACTGCAGCTTCTCCCTGGCGTCTTACCGCCAAAGAAGAAGAAGAAACCATTTTGGCGGCAGTCAAATGTTTCGGGCAAGTCGCAGTAGGGCAGGTTTGTCCACTCCGAGGAATTACACGCAATAGACCTGATTAGATTCAAGAGAATTCCGTTCAGGGGTTACAGCTACACCAGTGGCACCCAGTTAGCACCGCCCGGTCCCACCATTAACGGCCTGAATATGTGTTCTCGAGCCATCTTCGCCCGTAGTATCTGCGCCGGGAGCGTATCAGACTCGGCGCCTGCGTCTCGGATCATCTGAATGTCGGACGCGCGCATTTCAGTCCGCAACAGGAGCTGATCCTGCTTGTCCGACCGAATATGGGTGTTGATGAACCTGCAACAGACGGAGGTCTGAGTAAGTAGTAAGGGGAAAGGGTGATGCAAAGTTACTCCATGCATGTCTCGATGTTGAATGGTGCCTCAGTGCTTTGACCAGTGATCGCGGACGTCATCACCCACGGCTCAGCGGCCTGCACCATGTTTAGCGCCCGCCGCTGGATGTGTACCGGGAGTGTGATCGTCTGAGGGTTTTCGCCATTACCAAATTCCATAAGACCAACAGAATCACCGCAAAATCCCATCTTGTCCGCGCTTTCTCGCGCACGGCGTCAGATCTCCCTGCGCAGCGGGGTGAGGTCCGCCATCCCGGCAGGTGGGATCGGCGTAAATGTGCTCACCTGAAGCATCCCCTGGATTTTTGCAGCGACGGCTTCCCCCATAAAAATGTTGAAGCACTCGTTCATATCCGCTGGCTCGATGCCGATATCGATGCGAGCCATGAAGGGCCTGTCCAGCTGCGGGCGTGTAAGAAGGTCGAAATGGAGGGCAAAACACGCTTGGATATGCGTATTAAGCAGGTAGTTGGAAAAGAGGTTTTGAATCAGTCTGCCAATTCCAGAACCGTCGACTTTGCCACAGCTCTTCTTGTGTGTTGGCCTGAGCACGGGATATTCAGGTAATTTCTGGTATATAGGGGCTGGCAACGTACCAATGTTGACTCTGACACTGAAGAGTTCAAAGGCAATCGTCAATGCAAGAAATGAGGAGGAGGGAATCCCGCCGCCTTACTTCTTTAGAACAGTACCAAACAGTTTTGCACTGATTAAATTCAGTGCTACTGTAGACCTGGTCATGCGAGCCACGTACTTTTCCGCATCGCCGAAGCTGGAGGCTTGGTTCATCACTGCCATTCTTGAAGCACTTGGTGCATGCTGTATGAAGAGCAGTTCGTGTCGCCCGTATATCTTTCGGAGTTGTCGCGAGCGCCTTGAAATTTCTCTCGTTGTCTGGATGGACTGCCACGAGCTGAATCGGCTTCGACATCGTCCACGAGTGGTTCAGGACTGTATACCGAATTCACGGCCGACCTTCAAAGCGTGCGAGTCGACGTCAGTACTCACTGTTGTGGTAAAAGGAGAACACGAGGGGTCACAAACTGTCACAAGTCACCGTCGCCATCATGGTCACGCACGACAAACATTGGACAAACACAAACAACACGTTGAAATAGTAATGAGGACACATACTGTACTAAAGGTTCAGGCGACGGGTGAAAGAAGGTCGTGAACTGAGCCAATTTGGTGCAGGTGACGGTGACCGTGTAAGTTTTAGGCTTAAACAGGGCTCAAAAAGATCTCGGCCCGCAGGTGCCGGGCACTGCCGGCTGTCCAGTTATGGTAATTTCAACTGATTGCCGATCAATAAGCCTCTTGTCCAGCACTCCTGGGGTCGATAGATATCTGAGGCATGGCCCTGCCGGGCGGAGCCTGGATACATACGTGAGGTCGTATTTCTAAAGCAACTACCTTCGCCAAATGTCTTGTATATGACCGTATCATAAAAGTTATCCTGCCTTCACCCTCATCCATGCTGAGTGATCCCGGCTCTAATACATCCTGTAATACAGCCTGGTAAACTATAGACCCACACTCTTCCCCGCGAACGACCTGCCCTTCGTTCAGCGGATGAGAGTCCGAAATATTCCCCATATCAAACATTGTAAACATAGGCGAGTTGCAGGGTCGACGGTACAACCCAACACGGTTCCCACCAGTCATGCCAAGATACACCGGAACAGGATCGACCAATGAATGGGCAGAAAGTCGAAACCGTGCATGCCGGTCGTTGGACATGAATACCCGACGTAGGAAGGTACTGCTACATACCACAATGGATTTGTGTCCAGCATGATGGTGCTCACTGCTCAATGATGGGTTCCAGAGGAGGTCGAGAAACGAACTCGCAGTCATCAGACCGCACCTGCCAGCAAGGTTTAGGCGTTTTGGGAATCCTGTAGACAGCTGCGGCCAACCAGAAAGCTTGTAAACAGCTACGCAAACGGGCCTTGCAAGCAGGAAATGGCTATCGTCCACGATCCCAAACGAGCAAGCAGCCAGTGTACCCTTGAGGGAACTGTTTCTAGATATAAAGCCACAGGAAGGAAGGAAAATACTCACCTGAGTTCCAATGTAGACCAAGGGCCTGGCCAGTGCAGACACTGTTGGAAGGTACGACACCTGCAGACTATAATAGGTGTGTCGACCGGTATGTCCAACTACCACTAGATGTTGGTCCACCAAGGCAAAGCTGGTAACGGGGTGCTCAAATTTAACAGAAGATACTATGCGGACAGGATGCTCAAAGGGTCCTCAACCGGAAAAACGAAGAAATACGAGCTGGAAGTGCCGCTTACATTGCCATCTACAGACGGTTCCTGGTTTCGCCATTTAATGCTCTACATCAGGTCCCACACCCCGCCATAAAGGTGCGGTCGGTCCAAAATCCGGGAAGGCGACTGATGCGACACGACGCAGAAGACGCGGTGGTGTGCACTATTCGGCACCAACGACGAGCACGAGACGGAAACAAAAATACCCTGTACTGATTCGAGCGGACAAAAAAAAATGCACCCCTCTACCTCTCTGGAAATCTAATACCATGCGCCAAAGGAAGGGGTAGGAACCGCGGCAAGTAGCGTGGGAATAAATAAACCAGGAAAGGCGATTTGTTGCCATCAATGATTGTCAGATCTCACATACTACAAGACCCAGATACTTACGTATCCAGGCATTTTTGGGCCCGAAACATGGCTTCCAAACAACTTTGGGAGCCTGCTTAAAAATGAACTGAGCATACCTAATTTTGGGATCCCCTTTGACTCCCAAATTCCAAGAATGTTCAAGCCTCTAAACTTGTCGAAATATGTAAGATGTTGGTGGTCAGTTTGAAGCAGAAACACTCTCTGGTTTGAGGAACAAACATGCAAAATCTCATTGTTCTTCCGCTGTTTCGAGCTCAAACAGGTTGATTTTTAGTTGCAGAAGATTTGCGGAACATATCGGATTTTCTGTGAGCATTTGGGTTCGAAAAACAGTATATGTTTCCTGTTCAATTGGGTGCCCAGACATGGTTTATTTTTGGTTTGCATTTGACTTGGACACAAACAGTGAACCAAAAAGAAAACATGTTTGGAGCCGATGTTTTGGTCCCAAACAGTCATCAGCCCGCGGAGTGCAGTGAACTTTGGCGGTGACCGGTGACGGGTCATGGCGTAGGTTGTAATGGTACAGTATTACAATGGCACTAGGTAAACTCAATCACCTTGCTTGTCAAGGTCTCTCCAACCTCATAATGGTTGCACTTTTTGAACAACCCGCTGATCCTGAATTTCCCGAAGTGGGTTCTAGACTCGAATTTACACAACTATTATGTCTGCATTACCTATTTCTCAAGCTTCTCATGCAGCTCAAGCTCATGTCTTCCAATGCGCTCGCGCAGCAGAGCGGGCTAAGCACTAAGTGGTGTGAAATATTTTGTCCAGCCCCCGCAAGCAAGGTCTCCTCCGACTGTGTCGGAGCTTCCTAGTTGGAACACACCCAGAATAGAGTTCTTTTAAGCTAGATTGAAAGACCATTGAAAAGAACTTGTATTCATAGACTATTCCTGGTACCAAGGGGAACTTGGCATTAAAATTCTGGATGGTCCAGGCTCCAACATGAAATGTAAAATGTCCTGTCCCCATACGAGCAAAAAAAATGAGTATGTTTTTCCGCCCTCTGATTGGCCGAAAAATCGAACAGCTGTGCAGTAAAATCATTGTTAATTCTTACATCCTACATCGAGGTAAGGTTGAGAATGTCTCTATCCCCATACGAGCAAAAAAAATGAGTATGTTTTTCCGTCCTCTGATTGGCCGAAAAATCGAACAGCTGTGCAGTAAGATCATTGTTAATTCTTACATCCTACATCGAGGTAAGGTTGAGGCGAGTCGACTGAGGAACGAGGCCGTTCAAAACTCGCAAGCCACCATAAATATCATAAATCAATTCTCCTGGTCTCGTTTATGGTGAAGGGTCTGGCCAGAGGTACCAGGGGTGCCCAGAGGCCTTGATGATTACATCGTAGTAAAAAATAACCGGAATTTCCACCGTAAAAAGCCCTTCTGACCCAAGATGATTTGTTTGAGGAGGATGTATTACTGCCGCGGTCCCTATAAGGAACAAGCTGGTATTGTACCGGCATACACATGGTACCTAATATGAAGGTTCTAGTTGTCAGGAACTGCCGTGTTTCATTCACGTGTGAAAGAGATTTGGAATCGAGTACACAAAGAGCTGATTGAATGCCACTGGTTTCCAAGATTTCATGAATCACTTTGCTTTAAATATTATTCTGGACTTTTTTTTTCACTTTTCGGTCTTAAGCTTTGCTATGCCTCTGCTAGCCTTTTTTCCCCTTCCATAACTTATAGTGAGAAGTTTTTTCGGCCCTCGGTCAGACCCCCCCTCCCCACGTCCGAAAATTTGACCCCGATTCCCGCTTGAGTAAACTCAAATTTCGGCCTCCAAATCCACCTCGTCGAGAAGCGCCGGAACATTGGGGTCCCGAGGAGAAACTATATACTGAAAGTCGTTTGGATGACTGGTTATGTACATTCAGTAATCAGCGTGTAAATGCACAACAGACAACAGACCTTGAAACCCCCTCACTCATGATGATCGAGGCGTCGGGAACTATCAAGTTCCCGTGTTCGTCGTTGACATTAGATATCCTACAGGTTGCCAAAATTGATGCGATGGCAATCCAGAGACTTTGGTCGCCGAGATACCGGCCGGTGCATGTCCTGCGAGCTCCCGTGACCCTGTGAATACCATCGAGGGAGAAAAATTGGCCAAACCTTCGGCCGAATCCGTAGACGGAGGAAAAATGAGGTTCTTCTTTCCCTGCTGGTTTCGGCAGGAAGCGCTCAGGGAAGAATGATTCGGGGGCAGAATAGACGCTTTCGTCGAGGGACATTGCGCTGTAAAGCGTGTTCAATAATCGGGATACCTCTAAGTACATGCAGTGAAATCGAACCGGATGTTCGCAAAGACGGTTGAGCCTCTGGGTATGAACATTCCCTGGTAGACGTCATCTTTCATCAATCGGTGTGGTACGCCTGGTTCAAACCATTGATCAACACAAAATTTAGAGGGGCGTGACCCTTCGAACCTAGCTCGGTTGGGGGATGCCACCTGAAGTTCAAGGTAAATTGACGCAGTGCGAGCATAGGAACGCACTAGCCGAAGGGTTTCTTGCATGATGGATTCCACCAAGGGCAAGTGGTCGCGATCCTCAAAGGCGGGCAGACGCGAAGTACCAATCACCGCATCGATTTCTCGCTGGGCTTTACACTGATATTCGGGATGCAACAGCATCGCGAGGATAAATACCGTGAGCGAACTCCACACCTTCTCGGAACATTTAGAGCACGTATGTAGACGACTGTAAAATGTGATTACATACCGTCGACCCAAACATTGCCGCTGCAGCCCAGCGGATGTCTTCAAAGTCTACCGGGGCGGTATTATCTCTCATCTGATTCAACTGTGTGAGAAGGAACGAAGGCCTCGCTACGCCCGTTTCCTGTTGAAGTTCAGATAATTGCGCCGAGGGATATAGATAGCCAGTCAACTTACCATCTGCGCCTGTACGGTCGGTAAGGGAAAGTCGTACAATTGACGAAGTATCGGGTTGCATGCCCTGACAAGGGCAACGGACTCGCACCCAGGGAACCAGCTAGGCAAATATTTCACTGAAGAAGATCGCGTTGGTCCCGGCGGGTCGAAATTTACGGTACGGCGCACAAAAAGGGAGGAGGTCAATTCGAGTGGTGCCAGGGGCCCCCGAGCGGCCAAGCGACTCCATGAGGGCCTGCGTGGTTCGCATGTACGGGTCGTCTTCAGAACATATTCTATGCCCAGCTACGACTTGAGCTATGACGCTTGTGGAAAATCTAAAAGGCCGTCAGCGAAGGAACACCGGAGGCACGAATTCAGAGCGCGTGCCTGTTTATCATCTTGCTATAATCCGGCGGTTGAGACTCGAGCAAGCTCTTTACCAAAGTCCGCGCCTCGAGAGTCTGCATGGGCTTGAACTCCCCGCATTTCTGGCGATTCAAGTATGACTGGTGTAATTGTCGATGTAAATTGAAGCGTCGTCCGTAGGGCATGAGGCTGAGAGTGGTTGACCACCCGGTTCTAGAGATGGTTCGATCAGGATATCTCTACAGTTTCCGGCAGACTCACAATTCATAAGAGGTAAATCGGGGCCGATCACTGTAGATGGAACTTCGTTTATTCAGAAGATCCACCGCAACTCGTGCCGTGTTGAGAACAATGGTTGGTTTCCCCAGGATGTCGAGATACATGACATCTCCTTCGAGCAGTCAGAGAAGTACATTTATTGGCAAGGTATCATACCGTAGGTCTTTGCCCACTCGTGGAAGACGGTCGCTCGATTTTTGGTGGGCATATACCGGAGGTGACCAATAACTGGATCCCGTGGGGGTCCGGGTGGAAAAGGAAGAGAGTGGACGCTCTTGGGACGCCAGAGAAAATGTAGAAGTATCGCAGTAACTACAAACACCCCGAGCCCGAATAAGAGAAGCATTTTGTGAGAAAGAAGTCCAATCTGTGGCAACTTGTTGTTCCAAAAACCTGGAGGTCTAGAGTTGGGCTGCGAAAAAACGGTTTCGCTGATGTTAAAGCAAGCCGAATTGGAGACAACGCGGTGTCTCTCTCTTTATACTCTGACTCCTGAGCTTCGAATTTCGCCCTTTGGGAACATCACCGCACAAAGCACGGAGAGCAATTATATTCCCCCGCTGCCATCAATATCCCAAACTGGTATACACTTCAATCGTTGACGCTCGGTGCCCCTAAATTCACCCCTAGCCGTCGACAGCAACGAAGCCGTTGACGATTGTAGCAGACATATTAGGCGCTACATATTAGGCGCTATGTATATGTCGATGCAATGCTTGTTCCTGATAGGGACCGTGGCAGTAATACATCCTCCCCCCGTCCTCGAAGCAATGACCCCGCCCAATCCACACCTTCCACCGGAATTTACTCGAGCCTGAAGCATGAGATAGGAGTGGAGATGAAAAGCTTCGAGTTCTGTGACAGTACACTATTCATAGTTCAACACTTCAAGCTTAGAGCGACGGCGAACTTAAAGTTGAACCAAAGTTGAGCCGCAAGTGAACCGCCGGCATTATTTGTGCTGCCGACAGCCACAGTTGCATAAGCGACTTAATCTTGGCGACATGGCGGCCAGTTCTCCGGCCATACCCCAGTCACCTTCGCTAGTGCTAGTGAGAAGAGTTCAAAACCGCGGCCCGGACCCGAGTCGGAGATACTGTAGTATTACGACCAATAGTTTAGGTGACGGGTGACGGGGACCTGTGAACTGAACTACTGTACTATTACAACCAAAGGTTCATGCCATGTCACCCGTCACTGCAAAGGTTCACTGGGTATGAGGTTCATTGAAATCAGTCAAAAATACCATAAATGGACGGACGGCAGTGTCCGGCACCTGCCGGCCGAGTTTTTTTTTTGACAGTTTCTACCCCTATTTGAGCCCAAAAGTTAGTATGTCACGTCACCTACAGCCAAATTGGTTCAGTTCACACCCTTCTGTCACTCGTCACCTTAAACCTTTGGTCGTAATACTAGTAGTACAGTAGTTGGATTTGGTGTCGGAGTTGACTCTCAACCCGGCATCATGGCCGAGGTACATAGCCCCAATGAGTCAGAATGAGTCGGGAGGAGTCAAGTGAAGAACAACCAGGAACATGAAGGAAGTAGAAGATTCTAGGAATACCGGCCAATTAGTATATAAGTAGCACAGATTTCCCTGTATACTTCAAGCGTGTGCAGACCTCAGTTAAACACCAACATCTATTCTGGATTCACCTCCCCAAACTATGTCTCATTCCATAAGAAAGTCCAATTCCATAAGCAAACCTCAATACTTGATGGCGGTGACAATGAGTCTAATCAGTCTGTGCTCGATAACCAACAGTTCTGGCTGTGGTCTGCGAAAGCGACACGCAATCGCAGACAAGATGGGCTTCCTCGAACTCAGACGTAGTGTTTAGCCGATAAGCGGCTCCCCGACGGGAGCTTAACGAAATTAAAGGGAATATAACGAGATAGTATGTAATAGAGGTGAGCGAGGTGGGAGCTAGACGGAAAATGGGAAATACAGCATAGCTAAGGCGAAGAATGGGAGAAGAAATAAAATGTGGGCGGGTGCGCAACAAATACGGTTCGAATGCTAAGCTATTGACACGTGAAGCAGACAGATGTTCTCGTGCGGTGTTCTCGTGCCGTCCGCGGAACATACCTGGTTGAAGTAACAAGGTCGCGCACTTCGGGCTGTTAGTTCACGGCATATTCGGGATTCTCTGGAATACTAAACCAGACTAGGATCTCAATATTACCATCGGAGCCCGAGGATTACGGACGACGAACCTTAGAGTGCTTGGATGAGGATGGGAAAAGTGGGGAACTTTTTCCTCGCGCCGCTCTAAGTACTGTACTATTATGACCAAGGGTTCACGCCATGTCATCCGTCACTGCAAAGGTTCACTGGGCAAGAGGTTCATTGATCGGCAAGAGGTTGAAATTACCAGAAATGAGCAGCCGGTAGTGCCCAATGCCGCCCATTTTTTTTTTTTGAAGATTTTTCCCCTGTTTGAGCCCCAAACTCACAAATGTCACTGTCACCTACAATTGGTTCAGTTCACAACCCTCCGTCACCCGTCACCTGAACCTTTGGTCATAATAGTACAGTACGGTGGGCTGGCGGGTGAAATGTGTGGCGTGGCGACGGAAACAATACAGCACAGTTCTCTATCGTTCACTTGCATCTCCAGTGGTTAGTGATGTCGCGGGCCCGGCTTGATAGCAAAAAAAATCGCGATTAGGCTAGATTGTACATGTGCGTATTATGTGTCGTACTAGAAGGTGAAATAGGAAGAAGTTCGTAATTATCTGGGTCGTTGTCTGTCAAAATATCCCAGCTGGTCGGTTCCTTACTCGCGCCAATCCCTTCCTCCACCTCGTCATCCTCACCCTCCTTAAAAATCACCGGCTCGCGAAACAGAAGATCTTTGCGAATGAGACATTTCAAGCATTGCAGTGCCTCCACAATGTCGCCCTTCAAACGGTTACGGCGCCTGCTAATTGTAATTCCGGCTGAGGAAAACGCCCGCTCGGAGGAAACAGAAGACGCCATGATTGCCAGATAATATCTCGCGAGGGACCCCCAAATCGGGTAGCGATGATAGTTACGCTGAAGTTGGTGAATTAGTTATTTCGTAAAGAGAACACTCGATAGTGGACATGCCTTCGGGCACGATCTCGCGGGCCTGAAGGTATTCATTAAACTCGTCAAGCCAAGGTCGGGTGGAATCGATGTGGGTCGCAGACGTGCTGCCCATGTCAACATCGTCGTCTGTAGGCGTGGAGGGCCGGCGGTGTTTCTTCTGGACTGGTGCTGCCGGAGTCGAAGTAGTTTGTGCGGACTTGTCAGCGTTAACTTGCAGCTGCATGTATCGCTCTTTGAACTGGGCGAAGCGTCAGTTAGAGTTCAAAAACACGGTCCAACCCTACCAGAATTAAAGGAGCTTGTATGCATAGGGTCGACGGGGAGAGCAAGGACAGCGGGCGCTGATCGTTGCTTTGTCGCAACACCGTCCCGAAGTTACCGAGATACTGTACTGGCCAGAAGGAGACGGCAAGCGTGGCCGGAATATAAATATGTCCGGTCTGATCCTCCAGCAACCGGAGCATCAACCGCTTGGTGGCTATCGCGCGACCGATCATGAAAATCGCGGGCCGGAACCGCATCCGGTCCGACTCGGGATAGTCGGCTCGCGGGCCGGAGCCGCATCGGCGCTTCCGGTGACTCAGGGTTAGGGTTATCATGTCTTCTCCTTTTCATTGCCTTTTCATCACCCATTTCCAACCCATTTCTGTTGCGCCGCTCGTTTCTCAACTTTCGACTAACCAAACGGAATTCAGTTGATGTCCCGCTAGTCGAGCAGACCTCAAGCTTCAAACCTTCCAATGCCACGGTTCTGGAGACGGCGGCCGTTCCAACCGCAGAACTTTCCATTACAATGCTCGACATACCCCGATCCTCACGGCTCAAATTCGGACTCTTGGAGGGGTAAACTCATGACCTAATCTTTCTTCTTTTGCGACGAGTGCTACTACTTAGGAGCTTCGACGGCTACAAGCTTGGCGGTACCGACCCACTACTCGCGTAACGTTAACATACCCGCCTTTGTCACCAATGTAGTACCCCAATCGTTGGGCTCTCCGCGTGACCGCGTCCATGGTTTTTGCCGTCCTAGTGAAAAGTTGGCTACGGGCTTCTCGAACGGAGTGAAATTTTTCTCCAGGTAAGAAAGACAAAATGTCGTTTGGGATACAGTGTCTCAGCGCTGTAGCAGCGGCCCGGTTCTCGCCCGCTTGCCCATGGACTATGACAAAAATCCTGGTATGGCTTTCTAATTACTCATACCTACCTCTTGTATACTGAGCAGATGCCCTGAATATTTCAGTAAGCTAGTTCTTACTCCATTCTCCTGGATTTTGAAAAAAAAATCTAACACCGGCGATTTGATGCCTTTGTGCTATTTCAACCTGGCCGATCAACCGCTCAACAGCCGTTCAAAAGTTTAGTAGCTGTTTCCTGCGGATTGTCCTCCCACCCCACCATCCTACCAAACCGCCTTATCCTGCCAGCCCGCAGCACACCAAAGCTCTACGGGGTGACCTCCAAATGCCCCTCAAATAAATTCGGGACTGACTACCTGTGGCAACTTCTCTGCGCTCTCTAGCAAGCACCGTGGCGAAATAATCAAATCTACCTCTTCGCGCGCCGACTCAAGAAGCTTCGGTGATGTGCTCATTAAATACCTCCTCCGTCATACTCCAACTTCAAGGAGCCCTATTCCAACATCGCTGCACGTCGTTAAATGCCAAGTCACCGACATCTCATGCAATCGTTCGCCCTTCTATCCAGATCCATGCAAAAGCCACCACACCGCACCATTCCGCCCGTACAATTTCAAGTACCATGGTGGACCTGTGTGTCAAGCCAGACGATTTCGGTCCGTCTCTCTGCTGCACGGTGAACCATCAACATTACCGCTATTATCCTCAATCATGTGCAAGCCCGCGGTCCCTGGACTGTGCCCCCTTGGCGCCAATATCTGCATCAAAGCTTACTTCTGTGACTTCAAGATTGAGACCCCCTCGCGCGGCCCCAATGCTCAACAGGCAAAGCTCGAGGTCCTCAATCGAATCAATTATGTTGGGTTATGCCATTCATTCCCAGTGAGCCTCCGGCGAGTCTCTCTTCGAAGCTCCAGTGCCATACTTAACCACAGATGCTTCATTCACAGCTCTTAATAACTCGTTTCAAGATTATACACCTTATAAGCTCCTCAAGGCCTTACAACCTTCCGCTCAATTTCCCCAGAGGCACGTCCTGATCGAGATTCCCAACATCATCTGCACCCATTGAGATGACTCCTGGCCAGGGCGTCCGGAACACTTGCGGTAGTTCCACTACACCAGCGTCCCACCTTCAGTAGTGATACATCCATATTACCCTCAGTCCCCTTTCTTGCTTTCGCACATATCCTCTTCGGAAGTGAGCATTATTTTTTGTGGTTGTCCGATCTCTTGGTGAACTAAAGCTTTGAGGTTCATACAGCGCAATGCTGTGCAGTCCCTGATTATACTCGACCGCGATATGTATAAAATAATGCAAGGAAATTTTCGTGTCGTATTGCCAATGAGATAATGTTCAACTCCGAGTTTGTGTATCTAGTGAGGAAAGGCGGGGGGGGGGGGGGGGGGGGAGGATGGTCTTTTAGTCTGTTCGAGTTTGGAAACCCCGGAGCGAAGCGAAGGTCTATCTTGTCGATTTTGATCAAATGTCTCTGGGGCGGCGGCACATGTTAATTTTCAACCTATATATCGACCAGAGTCAGGGTACAATTGAGCCGTCCATAGGTTGATCCACCACCCCTCGATAGGATGATGCGTGTAGGTAGAAGATCAACCTAAATGCCCCCAACTTTCATCCTAAGACCCGCCGGGTATTTTCGGCTGCCTTTCAACCTACAGTAGGATATTTCGTATCAACCTATACCTTGCTGTATTTCCCGTGGGCTTTTAGGTTGATTACCAACAAGGATTCAGTTGAACTTATACTGTATCTCATGGGGCTGCTAGGTTGATTAGGAACCTAAAACAGGTGGAAATCCAACGGGAAAAAATGGAACAATTGGAATGAATTCATGCTCTACGGTACCGCAGGACATGCTACAGTCAAGACAAGAGTAGTAAGAAATAGGGAGCGGGGCATCGCGGACGCCCACTGTCAGAATTAGGTCAGATGATGTCAATCTGAAGTGAATTCTCACCTACGCCTCTCAGAGTTTGACATTCGCCTTCCGGTTATCCCATCTTGATAGCCTTTTGAGGTGTGTTCAAGAGGTCGCAATTGACTTGTAATCGGAACAGAAGTTGAAGAGGAGATTGAACGCAGAAACGGGCTCCGGTTCGCGGGTGATTCCAACGAGATGTTGACAGGCATTTGAGGCGACGTCAGCAAGTAACTGGAACTTGATCTTGAAGACTTGAGGATTTGGTCTATGTGTTGCGGCCTTGAGGTTAAACCGATTGTGCACCGAGAAATTTTGAGACGGCCTTCGTAAGTATTTCGGTTTTAATTCTCCGGACCTCGGCTTGACGGTGGTGAAAGCGAACGCGGGTTAAGACAAATATGTCAAGTATATACATTGAGCACGTTGACTCCGGAGTATGTTGAGGAATGATGTGGTCACTGGCCCAAGTAGGGTGCTTGAGGATGAGATCCGGGTGAGAAATGGGTGCGTCTGGCCGGTTGGGGGGCGCCGTGACGGAGGAGCGGCGTCGGCGGAGGGGGTGGGTTTGGGTTTGAATAGGGTGAAGCGGGGTTCGTGCACGTCTTCTTCTCGAGGAGGGAGCGCCCACGGCAGCAGAGAGCTTAGCGTTAGCGTGGATAGTTGCGGGCAGATGGGGAAGCAGCTTAGTAGGGTGCAGAATGATGCGAGAAAAGGGGGAGGATAGTTAGATGAGTGAAAGCGAAGGAAAAAATGAATAAAAAGTCGAGAGATGAGAGAAAGATGGAGGGGCCGGAGGAGGGTCGGCAAAAACTCGCCCACGTCAGCACCACCGACCGCACATGCATCGACATCCCCCTGCACCGTTGTGAGCTATCACTTTGTGATTAGCTCCAGACGCCCTGCCACGGAGAACAAAAGCGCCTTTCAGGGCGACGGCTCGAAGCATGGTCACTGGCGCACTTGACATGGAAATCACTGGCGCACTATTGGAACTTAACGGCTAGATCACTGGCGCGTTTTGGGAAGTTGCTGGTGCACTTACTCGCGGGGCATTCGAAAACACTAGCGCACTTTGGGAAATTGACGACGCACCGTGCGCTCTCCGGCGCACTCGAAGATTACAAGGGGCGCGCGCGGCGGAATCCACTGGCGCACTTACAGATGGTTAGAAAATAAAGGCGCGCTGTCGCAAATAAAAAGAGGTAGCTTCGTTCCTTGAATGAAGCTACCACTTTAAAGGTCAGACCCCGAATCGAACGAGGGTAGCAGATTAAATATTGCCGTTGAGCCTATCAAGAATCCACGCACTAACCACTGTGCTATCTGGCCGTGATCTGGAATGAGTCGCGCACGACTGTCAATGACTCGCCAAGAGAACGCGCCACTAAAGAAAAAGCCTTACCAAAAGCGCCTCACCAAAAACAGGCCCAACCTCGAATCGAACGAGGAGCTCGCAGTTAAAGGAAATAACGTTGCAATAACGACTGCGCGCGATACCATTACGACTGGGCCATATCCGCACCTCGAAACTTGCAACTTGAGCCATCTGAAAAAGGCGCGATGGAAAATAATTACGAAGCGCCCCTACCAAATGACAGGAAAAAGGCGCTGTGCACTAAACAAAAGGTGCTTCGTTCAAGGGTATACGTTGAACGAAGCTACCTGTTATGTCGCTGAGCCAAGAGGGAAGGAGTATGAGGAATATCCGATCATATGACCAGAGCCGGACCATGCCGATACTCGGAGATGAACAGATGTCTAGATCAGCCCTTCTCGGAACACCACAACTCAGCAAGGGTGACCGATTGACTGGCCTCGGGCTGCGAGATGGGAATGTGTCCGATACCGAGGTTCAAGCAGTACTAGCTCGAAGACGGTGACAGAACACAGATAGCCTAGACCGGAGATGCAAGCGCAGTTACCGGCGTTGTTGTTTAGTCCTCCGGCGTAGGTCCGGGACGGACCGGAGCGATGATGAGCCGGAGCGGACCAGAGGCATATCCAAGAAGCAGGAGACAACCCGGAGTCGTACCACAGTTGTTGGTATGGCCGAGCGAGAACTCTGGGGACGTGACCAAAGGTTCCGGAGACGCGACCGGAGACCGGAGTCCCGGAGAGAACCAGAGGGAGACGGGAGCAAGGCCATTACGAGGGAGACGTCAAGAGGCAATGAACAGGAGCCTCAGGAGACGATGGAGACAGTTGGCAACAGTCCATGAAGAGGAAACATGGAAACAACGTTAATTTTCCGGATGGTTTACAGGAAGTAAAGTACCGGTATAAATACTAGAATCAGGTAATTAGTACAGAAGGAAATAAGTAACATGAGGCAACATGAGGCAGAGTATGCCATGTGGAAGAAGAGACTACCTTGCGGCAGAATAGGTCAAGTGAGTATGAAGAACAATAGCAAGTGAATAAAGAAGAAAGGCAAAGCATATGGTTAGATAGATAGATAGATGGATAGAAGAATGATAAGATGATAATGTGAAGATACCTGCCTTGAGGCAGATGAAGAAGTGATGTGGAATGATGGAAGTGTGATGAGAAGGCGCAGCATGTGAGAAGACAATAAGGAGAAGTGATGTGGGTGTTGAAACAAATAGAAGAGAAGTGATAAGGAACGGATAAATGGATAAGGAGTGAATAGGCATGATACCGCATGATCCAGACAAGAGTCCGATGTCTCCGGTGACTCCGAATTCCGGAGAGATGTCCGAAGCGACCGGAGCGTGAGCGGGAGTGTAGGAGCATAGGCGAATGAGGTATAAGTGCACCGGAGGTTTGACCGGTATGTGGGTAGTCGATATGGACAAGGTCCGAGGTACGAGTTGGCGATTTGGGAGCTCCGGGTCGCCGGAGCGGACATAGAAGCAAGCAGTCATTCCGGAGATAGCTGACAGGACATCCGGAGACGTATGTATGCATAGGAGCAGGGTCCGAGGCGACGCGGGTGAAGCGGAGCTCAACCAAGGGACGTGGAGGACCGGAGTTCGGAGTGATGATGTAATTGCAGTCCGGAATGTACCATGGAGTGCAGCGGTGCCATGCGGCTGAGCCATGGTGAACCAGAATGACCGGAGGGTGAACGAGGTGAGGAGTGAGGCCGGAGGTGGCCAAGACAAGATGGAGTGGTGAAGGTGAAGTGAATGATAAATAGGAAAGTACTCGGCAATCCATCGTTGGATGAGAGCTATGTATTCCGGGATAGGTCTGGGAACTGGTGGACCATGATCGATGGAAGTAAGCCGGAGTGATGCCGGAGTATTACCGGAATGGTGCCGGAGTATTACCGGAATGGTGCAGGGCATGATAGAGTGTGTAACGATGTGTCCGGAGGTGACGGGAGCACAATCGGAGTCAGTTTGAGTGCGACCAGAACCGATAATAGGAAAAATTGAAAGACTGGATTGCACGGATATAACAGTATCCCCCCTTTGCGTTCCTTGCCCTCAAGGGACTGAAGGTCAGGCTGAGTAGAGGGATCTGTGGGTGTGGGAAGCCTTAGAAAGGAGTCCGGAGTTTGGTGTAACGACCGGAAGCCAAGAAGGCTCGACGGATGGAGGGGAACCAGAAGGGAGTGCACAAGAAAAAGGCCGGAAATATACCGGAGGCGAATTGCAATGAGCCGGAGGGCGTAAAAATCCGGAGTGATAACCGGAAAGTTAAAAGTCGAGTTGAAGGGATACCCGCGTTACTGCAAGGCAAGTTGGATGATGTTGAGGTAGGGATGGAATGTGGAGGTGAAGTGAAGAAGGGTTATGGATGGAAAGGATGGGGTGAAATTTGAAAAGGGAAGTCCAAACGAGCCCGGAGAGGCGTCGAAGGGACTGAGGAAACCCGGAGAGTTTGAGTCCTGACCCGACGCAGGCGCCGGCAAGACCGGTCAAAGTCCGGGGATAGATCGGCAAGACCTGAAGTGTCCGGAATTCCGGAGCGACAGGATGAAGCCGGAGGGAACCGTAACCCGCTTCAGGGATCACAGTGCCTTCAACAAAGAAGGTCTTGAACCATAGAGGTCATCCATCAAGGATGAAAAGGTGAATCAACTATGGTTGCGTTGACTCTGGTGTTCAAAGATAGAAGACCAATCCACTCAAAGACATGGTTACGTCAACGGGCAGTGTCAAAGGACTGGCACTGATGGCACATGGTCAAGCGAGTAGTCCGGAGTGCCGGAATGCCTTCCGGTCAGCACCGGAGTACTGAGGGGTGTCCGGAACCCCGGAAGGAACCGGAAAAAGGAGGGGAGTGATTTGGAGGGACTGGAGGGAGAGACGCGAAGGATGGGAGTGCAAGACCACATGGAAGAAAACTCGCTGAGAAGAGTTTTTGTTGAAAGGCTCCAAAGAAGTACAGAGGATCGAAGACCGCCGGAGAAGTGTCGAAGTTGAAAATAATTTAAACCAAGATGTCCGGATCAACCGGAGTTGGGCCAAAGGCATTTGGAATGACCGGAGCATCCAGCGGAGAACAAGGATTGTCTCCGGGGAGGACACGACAGCGCAATAAAGAGCTGTCACCACGGAGACCAGCCAGCAAGGCCGGAGGTGAGAAATCTCCATGGTCACCAACTGTGGCGTCAAGGAGACCACTCAGGGATGGATAGAACGTTGGTAGGCAGGCCAAGGTGGCACTGAGGCATGCGGTTGCTTTATCCAGAGGTGTCCGGAGACGACCGAAAACTCGGAGAGTTCAGAGAGCCGGAGAGTGTGGGAAAGTTGGAGAGGAGTACAAGCAGATCCACATGGAAGAAAACCCGTAGGAAGGGTTTTGTAAGAGCTCCAAAAAATACAGAGGGGCGAAAGCCATCGGGGAAGTGGTGTTGAAATAAAAAGTCGGAGGGAGGAGGGAGGAGGAGGAGCTTGAAGCAGAGTGTCCGAGCGATACCGGAGTACCAGATAGGTGACCGGAAACACACCGGAAAGGAAGGAAACCAGGGGCGGATAAAATGCAGCAGCGAAGAAAAAGACCGATGGAGGGGCGAGAACTCCGAGACCATGAGGACAGAATTGCCGGAGGGAATTGACGGCAAAAGGAGTCCGGAGGACATCTAGAACATGAGCTGATGTTCAGAAGTCACGTTGAGGGTTCCAGAATTTTCGGAGGGTGATCGCGGTGAGCAGTTGCGACCGGAGGGGAACGGAGGGAAGCAAACAGCAGCAGGTGGTGCTGAATGAACCCGGAGATCGACCTAAGACACTCCGGTTAGAGGTCCGAAAACCGGAGTGGTCTCCGAGCAAGGGACAGAGCCCGGAGAATCTTTCGGCCATGGAACATGGGCCGGAAGAGGTCGAAGGGAGAGGATGAAAAATTTTGAACACTTGAAACAGCATTGCCGAAGGGTTGGCGGAGGCAAATGAGGAGTTTAGAAGCAAGGTGGAGCAAGCATCACCAGCTGTAGTCACCAGATACCGGAGATGGCCGATGCAAAGCGATAACGCAACCTAGAGCTGTAGCGGAGTTGCTCAACTTGAACTGAACTCGAACTGAGTGAGGTCCGAAATTTTCGGAGTGATCACATAGAACAATGCGACCGGAAGGGAGCGGGTGATGTCAGTCAACGCCGGAACGTGGTTAACTGAATCCGGAGGTCGACCGGAGAGCGTGCGGGATAAGGACACAAGTCCCGCAGCAGGTCGAAGGAAGAGGTTGGAAAATTCCGAGGACGAAACAGGATTCAGAAGTGAATCTGAAATCAAAACTGACAAGTCCGAAATTCCAGGGGTGCTCTAAGGATAACAGCGAGCACTTTGAAGCTCCCAGCTGAAACCTGAGCGTTCCGGAGATACTGCGGGGATGGCAGCAAACGACCGAAGAGGAGAGCGGTGGAGTTCCAGCAGTCCGGGATTGAAGGACCGGCCGGAGTTCAGCTCCGGAAAAACCAGAGTTGAAGAAGAGGCGGAGCATGCGTGAATTGCTCCAAGTGGTGCCCAGTGAGTTGAGAAGGAAGCCGTGATAAAACCGGAGTGATAGCGAGAACTTTCCGGAGGCAAAGCGAAAGTTGAGAATGCAGGCTCGGTGGGCGTAATCTGGTTAAGATACCCCCAGTGAGCTCTTATACATTTGTTCAACATAGCTGTTGCCGCAAGAAAGACCAAGCTGATATCCAGAGTTGAAAAGGCAACCAATCGATGGGGGCGAGGTGAACGGAGGAAAGAAACAGGGATGAGAACGCAGCCCAGAGGTCTGGCGTTCCAGAGGAAACCAATCCAGAGAGCAACAAAGACAAGATGTCGAGTTGCCGGCGGATGGTGAAGCGGGGATGCTTCGGGGTATATCCGGAAAGCATTCTAGCGAAACCGGAGTGGTGCCCGAGAGGAACAGGGCATATCGCCGAGATTCCGGTAACGAGCGGAGTGACGACCGGAGGAATAGTGGAAGTCGGAACAGAGGCGCGGTGGAGGCTATTGATTAAGATGCGTCCGGTGAGCTCTTATCTGTTCACGTCAAACACCGTGGCAAACGGAAAGTCGTCCGGAGCGAGGACAAGGCCTGACAAGCCCCAGAACCGGAAAGAACACCCGAAGGACAAAGTCCGAATGTGGGTGTTGGCATCAAAGCCGCAAGATATCCATAGAAGGATCAAGGATCTGGTGGTTGTTGCGAGACATGGCGAAGACAGCAGATGGAGGTGGACCGGGGCCAACCGGTGAGTCTCCGGCTGTCCTTCCGTAACCGGAAAGTCCATAACGGGTTCAAGCTTTATGCTTGAGGTGTGCGCACACAGAGTCAAAGAAGGTGTGGGATGCGGATAAGGTTACTCTTCAACCTTGCAGCTCAACGGAGCGCGGGCGGTGAAGAAGTAGAGCTCCGAGTTTCCGGCAAGTTCGGAGACAACGCAGGGGTGACAAGGGATGCAAGTCGAGTGACGTATGGTCAACAGGAGATGATCACCACCAGAGGTAGGGGTCCGGTTAAACCGGAGATGGGTGGGATGTGAACTGGCGGTGTAAGTCGGTACTATTCCCGTGGTCGTGAGGGTCGTGAGGAATGGGCCAGACAATAGTCCAGAAACCATCTGATGCCGCACAGCAGCTACCAGAATGGGTAGAAGTCGTGATGGAGGAAATGGAGCAAACAGAGTCTGCAACCACACGGGACCTCGTAAGGCGTCCGGAGTGGGTAGAAGTCGTGAGGAAAGCTCCGGAGATACACCGGAGCACTCCGGGGACCGGAGTGTATAGAAGTCGTGAGCAAAGGTCCGGAATGTAACCGGAATACACCCGGGCCACAAGGGCAGCCAGAATGCAGCGAAGTCGTAAGGGGTCATGAGGGAATGAGTGGAAGTGCAAGGATCAATGGATGTCGGAATCCAGATACACAAGCACGGCGATGTGAGCACTGCATTGCAAGCATGATGAACAGAGCAAGCAGATGAGGCCAGCAAAGGATCCGGAAAATACTGTTATGTCGCTGAGCCAAGAGGGAAGGAGTATGAGGAATATCCGATCATATGACCAGAGCCGGACCATGCCGATACTCGGAGATGAACAGATGTCTAGATCAGCCCTTCTCGGAACACCACAACTCAGCAAGGGTGACCGATTGACTGGCCTCGGGCTGCGAGATGGGAATGTGTCCGATACCGAGGTTCAAGCAGTACTAGCTCGAAGACGGTGACAGAACACAGATAGCCTAGACCGGAGATGCAAGCGCAGTTACCGGCGTTGTTGTTTAGTCCTCCGGCGTAGGTCCGGGACGGACCGGAGCGATGATGAGCCGGAGCAGACCAGAGGCATATCCAAGAAGCAGGAGACAACCCGGAGTCGTACCACAGTTGTTGGTATGGCCGAGCGAGAACTCTGGGGACGTGACCAAAGGTTCCGGAGACGCGACCGGAGACCGGAGTCCCGGAGAGAACCAGAGGGAGACGGGAGCAAGGCCATTACGAGGGAGACGTCAAGAGGCAATGAACAGGAGCCTCAGGAGACGATGGAGACAGTTGGCAACAGTCCATGAAGAGGAAACATGGAAACAACGTTAATTTTCCGGATGGTTTACAGGAAGTAAAGTACCGGTATAAATACTAGAATCAGGTAATTAGTACAGAAGGAAATAAGTAACATGAGGCAACATGAGGCAGAGTATGCCATGTGGAAGAAGAGACTACCTTGCGGCAGAATAGGTCAAGTGAGTATGAAGAACAATAGCAAGTGAATAAAGAAGAAAGGCAAAGCATATGGTTAGATAGATAGATAGATGGATAGAAGAATGATAAGATGATAATGTGAAGATACCTGCCTTGAGGCAGATGAAGAAGTGATGTGGAATGATGGAAGTGTGATGAGAAGGCGCAGCATGTGAGAAGACAATAAGGAGAAGTGATGTGGGTGTTGAAACAAATAGAAGAGAAGTGATAAGGAACGGATAAATGGATAAGGTGTCACAGACAAAGCACTGGTAATCTAATCTCGTCCAGCTATACTGAGATAGTGGATTGGGGAGTGAGATCTTAGTCCAGCCAGAGGCTTCGTAAAGATGATCGAATAAACGACTAGGGAGGGTACAGAATACTCTACTAACTAGTCGTACTTATACTGTCTAGGTGTGAACTACTAACTACTAAATATGGTAGCGACTGCGTGGTACTTGTTGGTATCCTCGTGGCGTCCTGGGAATAATACCTTTAAGCATGCGTTATGCTGTCCTTTGTCGTGCGTGTGGCAGGTGTCATTTAATATATACTTGCTGCGGCTCCTGGCGTCTAGCCCGTCTTCATGGATCGGCATACACCTTTACTTCTGTATGCTGGGAGTTCTCTCGCCGTCTCCACTGATCCTTCGTCCGAGGCTTTGTCTGTGAGCCAATAATATCCATCATGCACCTTGGCGTGTGTCTTGCCATGTGGGTGCGGGTTCTTCGTCGATCGGTCCCTCGATCAAGGTCTTCTATTACACCATGTGTACTTGGTGCTTCTTCGATCGTAGGGCTTCTGTATTCCCATGATCGGTGTGTGCGTTGTATGGCAGGCGACAGCTGTCGGGCGGTACTGTCGGTGTACTGCCTTCGGTGTCCCGCCATGTCTTCTGGTGAAGCGCTCCCGGAGCGTCACGCGTGACTAGTCACTGCGGATTGTCCCAAGCGGACAATATGTGTCGCGCGAGACTTGTTCCCGTTTAATCTACAATGGCGGTGCCATGTCCTGATAGGGATATCTTCTATTCCCATATTGAGTTCCTGTTGTAGAACTCTTCGTCGTCTGAGGGGTCGTCCTCGTACGTCGTGTTCCCTCTGAAGTCCTGCGGCGGCTCTGGCTCATCATCGTCGCTGCCGTTACTGCCGTATTCCTCGCAGTACTTCCTTCGGTATTCTAAGCACCGTTCCCATCGTGCGTTGTTCTCTGCGATGAGCCGTGCTTCGGCTTCTTCCTCCGTCTCGTCATCTTCTTCGCTATCTTCTTCTAATAGCCTTCGGAAGAGATTGTCTATCTCCTTCCGGTTCTTGCCTTTAATCGGTTCTGTCCGAGGGACTTCTTCCGGTAGCATGATATAGTTTAGGCGCTTGGGCGCTTCCACTATCTTAGACGCCTGTGGGCGCCTCGGCACTTCGACTTGTGCCCGTTCTGCTATCTCGTTATCACCCTTATCATTCTGGGCGTCTACGGGATCCTCGACTTCAGGATCTATGTCTGGGATCCCTTGGTCGGCGGCTTGGTTCTCTTCGGCTTCTTCCTGAAGAACCTTCTGCTCGAGTTCGGCCAGCCTCTGCCTTAGCAGGTTGCCGGCTTCTACGTCTCCGGCTTGGCTGCCGAACGTGATCTGCTCGAGAGCGTCGAGCCACTCTTGTAGCTGGGCTCGGCTTCGGCTCTCGGGGGTTGACTCGGGCTCTGGCATCTCCTCTTCCGAGACTTCGGAGTTGTCGCCTTCGGCTGACTCTTGGCCGAAGGTTTGTTCGTCTTGATCTTCGGGGATGCCGAAGATCTGTTCCTGTTGATCTTCAGGGGTGTTGAAGATCTCGTCGTCGTAGTTCAGGTCCTCGAACTCGACTAGCTCCATACTCAAGCCGTATCCCTTCTCAGGTGTAGGCTCGGGCTCAGGGGTCTCTTCCCGTTCTGGCTCAGACTTAGGGGTCTCGTCCGCCGTTATCTTATCTGTGTGCTCCTGTTTGGCAACAGTCTCAGATGGCGTTGGAACGATAAGATTGGAATCGAATCGTGACATTACCCCCTCTCTATAGTCAACGTCCTCGTTGACCGGGGTGGACTTTGAATATTCTAAGGATTCCTCCTCTTCGGGCTTTATCCCGGCGTTCTCCTCCGTGCCTTGCTCGGATTCGACAAGTATTATTGGGACTTCTCCCACGGGTTCCTCTATTTCCAGCATCTTATCTAAAAGTGCCTTCAAATCTTCGAGGTTCTGGGCGTCGGCTTTGGTCTGTGACGTGACCTCGGCTTCTCTCGTCGTTGAGTATTCGTAGGACTCCTCCTGAATCGTTGCAAGCCGCTTTCCTTGCTTGCCGTTATTCGTCTTGTTTATACTCGCGTACATTCTACGAGTGTTGATCTTACGGCTTCGGAGTGCTTCCCGAACCGTCTTCGCTGCTCTCGGCGTTGTCTTTGCTTCGAGCGTGAACGCTTCCTCGATGGTGATCGATTGAGTTCCCACGGCATTGCCGTCCTGTTTATCCGCACTATTTGTACCAGTTTGGGTTCTGGGTTCTTCGCGTGGAATGCCCTGTGGCGTTGGCATTTCCTCGGCTTTGGTAACGTCTGAAGTCCCTGACTTCATCTGTTCTTCTGGCGCTTCCTCCCTGTCCGTCCGGGATTGAGCCATCGCGGCATTGCCGCCCTTTTCCGCGTTGTCGGATCTGCGGCTACTGGCATCTATTTCTATCCCGGCGGCTTCTTCCGGTTCCTCTTTGGATGCTTCTTTTACATCGGCATGTCCACCGACTCCTTTTTGTTTTAAGGTCCGATCCTTCTTTGATCGGCACCCAATAAACATCCCTTTCGGGCTCCACCCCCTCTCTAGGGGGGTCTCTTCCTCTTCGTCTTTTTTGTTGGTTGTAAAATTTTCTTGTTCCGCTAGGAACGTATATCTGCCATAAATATTTCTGGCCGCCGTTTCCGGCTTCTCCTCCGGTTTCTTCTTGGTTTCCGGGTCCAATTTAAATAAACCTCCTGCCCGTAATTTCCTGGACAGGACTTGCAAGTCTCCTTGCGAATATTCGTCTGGGTTAAATAACCCCGTGGGAAACCGTCTGCGAAGCGGCTTCTTGCATTTTCGGAGCATATGTCCGGCTCCTCCGCAGTTATAACACCGAAAGATGTTTCGGGTTATCTTTCGCCATTTTGGGGCGAGTCCCTTTTGAGCTTTTAATTTCTCGGCAAGCTCTGCCATACTCCGGTGCGTGTATGTCGTGACACACAGAGTCTTCAGATCGAATTCGTGATCTGGGCGCTTGGTTTTATTTCCCTGCTCTTTCCCTTGAGCAGTCTCGTTGACCCTATTTACAGCCGGCGTCGTGGCTTCCTTCTTGTTGAACTTGGCCAGTGCTTCGGCAAGTTCCTTCATCTGTTTGATCGGCACTTTGTCGGTACCGATCACACTGGTGATCGTTTTGATCGCCTTTCGACGATCCTTCTGCTCCTTCGGCTTGGCGACCTCGGGAGTTGTCGGCCCCTTGGATTTCGGGGGTGCTTCGGACTTCTTTTGTCCGGTCTTCGGTTTTACTTCCCTGGGAAGGTTCTTTATAGTCGACCGCCGGATCGACTGTGTCTGTTGGGACCTGTTGGGTCCCCCGGCCCGTTCTTTGGCCGTGTTCTCGTGATCCCGCCGTTCTTCGGGGATCGGGGTTCGCTGCGGAAATTCCCCTTCCGGGAACATCTCCGCCTCCTCCTGTTCAAGGCTTTGGTATCGCCCGAACTTCGTGGTGCCCATTACCCGGGGCATGGGTTCTGCTGCAAACCGGACGTGCTTCCGAGTCCCGGCTTGCTTTTTCGTCTCGGATCCCGAGGGATCCCTTCGCTTACTACCCCCCGGGTAGTGGTCGACATGAACCCCTTTGGGTTCGGTTCTGCTTGAAGCCTCCGGCTTCTCTGCGTTTACTGCTCCCCGAGCAGTCTCCGTTCGTGAACCTTTATTTATAGTCGTGGTTCCCACGACTGTCTGCGTCATCTTTCGTTTATTTAGAGTCGGTGATGAGCCGACGGTCTTCGTGACTTCCTTATTTAGAGTCGCTGGTCCTGCGACGGTCGCTGTCCCGTTATTTATAGTCGCGGGCTTCACGACGGTGACTAACCCTTTATTTATAGTCGCGGGCTTCACGACTGTGAGGGAGGCGGGAATCCAAAACATGCCGCGCGGCAAGCTCTTTCGAGCCGCGGGTTTTTCTGGTTCCCTGCTTAGAGGCATCTCCGGACGCCTGTAAGCTAGTGGGCTTGGCAGCCGCACTCGGATTTGTTCTACAATGGCCATGGTTTAGGCCACCGTTTCTCGGGTTGGGGGGGGTGGTTTTGTATACGCAAAAAGTGCGCAGGGGGTGATGGGGGGAGGGGCGAGGTGGACTCCAAGGAGTCGTTCGGCGATGCGCGGTTTCGTTCGCGACTTTTCTTCTTCCGCACGAGGCGGGGGGTGGAATTAAAGAGCGTCTGTTGCAAACAGAACTACCCCGGGCCTTCTCTTCACGTGCCCGGCGATAGCGAGCCGGCCCCCTGGTTTAACAGGTGACGGGACTCCTGCGACTGCTATGTGGCTTGGGACGGACTCAACGTTTCCCGTGGCCTAGCGTCTGTCTGTTTAAAGAGTGGACCTCTTTAATTTGTCGGTGCCGGATACGCCTTACGTCCGAGCCGCGTCTGAGAGTCGGTGGGGAGGAGGAGGGGTGGCGATGGAGACAGGAACGGATGGAGGGATTTAACGTACGCAAATAGTGCGCGAGGGGTTCGTTTTCGTGGTGGTTGGGTTGCCTAATAGTGTGCGGGCGATGGTGGGGGTGGTGTTGTTCTTTTACGCAAGTAGTGCGCGAGTGGTGAATGGGTAGAGGATACGCAAAGAGTGCGCGAGGGGGGAGGGTGAGGAAAGGAGGTTGGGGTGGCGGTACGGTGCGGTATGAAGAGTAGTCGTTTATTATGTCACAGACAAAGCACTGGTAATCTAATCTCGTCCAGCTATACTGAGATAGTGGATTGGGGAGTGAGATCTTAGTCCAGCCAGAGGCTTCGTAAAGATGATCGAATAAACGACTAGGGAGGGTACAGAATACTCTACTAACTAGTCGTACTTATACTGTCTAGGTGTGAACTACTAACTACTAAATATGGTAGCGACTGCGTGGTACTTGTTGGTATCCTCGTGGCGTCCTGGGAATAATACCTTTAAGCATGCGTTATGCTGTCCTTTGTCGTGCGTGTGGCAGGTGTCATTTAATATATACTTGCTGCGGCTCCTGGCGTCTAGCCCGTCTTCATGGATCGGCATACACCTTTACTTCTGTATGCTGGGAGTTCTCTCGCCGTCTCCACTGATCCTTCGTCCGAGGCTTTGTCTGTGAGCCAATAATATCCATCATGCACCTTGGCGTGTGTCTTGCCATGTGGGTGCGGGTTCTTCGTCGATCGGTCCCTCGATCAAGGTCTTCTATTACACCATGTGTACTTGGTGCTTCTTCGATCGTAGGGCTTCTGTATTCCCATGATCGGTGTGTGCGTTGTATGGCAGGCGACAGCTGTCGGGCGGTACTGTCGGTGTACTGCCTTCGGTGTCCCGCCATGTCTTCTGGTGAAGCGCTCCCGGAGCGTCACGCGTGACTAGTCACTGCGGATTGTCCCAAGCGGACAATATGTGTCGCGCGAGACTTGTTCCCGTTTAATCTACAATGGCGGTGCCATGTCCTGATAGGGATATCTTCTATTCCCATATTGAGTTCCTGTTGTAGAACTCTTCGTCGTCTGAGGGGTCGTCCTCGTACGTCGTGTTCCCTCTGAAGTCCTGCGGCGGCTCTGGCTCATCATCGTCGCTGCCGTTACTGCCGTATTCCTCGCAGTACTTCCTTCGGTATTCTAAGCACCGTTCCCATCGTGCGTTGTTCTCTGCGATGAGCCGTGCTTCGGCTTCTTCCTCCGTCTCGTCATCTTCTTCGCTATCTTCTTCTAATAGCCTTCGGAAGAGATTGTCTATCTCCTTCCGGTTCTTGCCTTTAATCGGTTCTGTCCGAGGGACTTCTTCCGGTAGCATGATATAGTTTAGGCGCTTGGGCGCTTCCACTATCTTAGACGCCTGTGGGCGCCTCGGCACTTCGACTTGTGCCCGTTCTGCTATCTCGTTATCACCCTTATCATTCTGGGCGTCTACGGGATCCTCGACTTCAGGATCTATGTCTGGGATCCCTTGGTCGGCGGCTTGGTTCTCTTCGGCTTCTTCCTGAAGAACCTTCTGCTCGAGTTCGGCCAGCCTCTGCCTTAGCAGGTTGCCGGCTTCTACGTCTCCGGCTTGGCTGCCGAACGTGATCTGCTCGAGAGCGTCGAGCCACTCTTGTAGCTGGGCTCGGCTTCGGCTCTCGGGGGTTGACTCGGGCTCTGGCATCTCCTCTTCCGAGACTTCGGAGTTGTCGCCTTCGGCTGACTCTTGGCCGAAGGTTTGTTCGTCTTGATCTTCGGGGATGCCGAAGATCTGTTCCTGTTGATCTTCAGGGGTGTTGAAGATCTCGTCGTCGTAGTTCAGGTCCTCGAACTCGACTAGCTCCATACTCAAGCCGTATCCCTTCTCAGGTGTAGGCTCGGGCTCAGGGGTCTCTTCCCGTTCTGGCTCAGACTTAGGGGTCTCGTCCGCCGTTATCTTATCTGTGTGCTCCTGTTTGGCAACAGTCTCAGATGGCGTTGGAACGATAAGATTGGAATCGAATCGTGACATAAGGAGTGAATAGGCATGATACCGCATGATCCAGACAAGAGTCCGATGTCTCCGGTGACTCCGAATTCCGGAGAGATGTCCGAAGCGACCGGAGCGTGAGCGGGAGTGTAGGAGCATAGGCGAATGAGGTATAAGTGCACCGGAGGTTTGACCGGTATGTGGGTAGTCGATATGGACAAGGTCCGAGGTACGAGTTGGCGATTTGGGAGCTCCGGGTCGCCGGAGCGGACATAGAAGCAAGCAGTCATTCCGGAGATAGCTGACAGGACATCCGGAGACGTATGTATGCATAGGAGCAGGGTCCGAGGCGACGCGGGTGAAGCGGAGCTCAACCAAGGGACGTGGAGGACCGGAGTTCGGAGTGATGATGTAATTGCAGTCCGGAATGTACCATGGAGTGCAGCGGTGCCATGCGGCTGAGCCATGGTGAACCAGAATGACCGGAGGGTGAACGAGGTGAGGAGTGAGGCCGGAGGTGGCCAAGACAAGATGGAGTGGTGAAGGTGAAGTGAATGATAAATAGGAAAGTACTCGGCAATCCATCGTTGGATGAGAGCTATGTATTCCGGGATAGGTCTGGGAACTGGTGGACCATGATCGATGGAAGTAAGCCGGAGTGATGCCGGAGTATTACCGGAATGGTGCCGGAGTATTACCGGAATGGTGCAGGGCATGATAGAGTGTGTAACGATGTGTCCGGAGGTGACGGGAGCACAATCGGAGTCAGTTTGAGTGCGACCAGAACCGATAATAGGAAAAATTGAAAGACTGGATTGCACGGATATAACACTACCGTGTGGGCAGACCCCAAATCAAACGAGGGTAGTGGACGACATGGCATTCCATAATCAAGATGTCTGTGCACTAACCACTGTGCTATCTGACCGTGATACCTAGTCACCCAGGGAGCGATAACAAACACTAGAAAAAGGCGCTTAACAGAGAATGCACCACGCGCAGGAAAAAGGCGCGCGCAGGCGCCGCTGGGACAGAAGGCGGGGGGCGCTATTCCAAGGAAGGGCGCTGAGGGCTATTTAAAGGAAAGGCGCGGGGCGCTACAAAGAAAGGCGCGAGGCGCGGCGCTGTTCAAAGGAAAGGCCGGCGCGGTTTGAAAAAAAAAAGCGCGAGCGCGCTTTGGAGAAAGCCGCCGGAGATGGACAAATGGGGAAGCGGGAAATAGGTATATAAGGAGAGCACGAAGGAGGGAGAAGGCATCTAATTACCTCCACTGCATACTGCTAAAGGAAAGGCACTCCCATTAAAACGGGAGGCGCTAATCCAGTACATTGTCAAATCAAATATATTAGTGTGCCTTCACGAGAGTGGGGTAACAGGGTCACCTTGACCGCGGTTGTACAGAATAGAAACTGCGTGAGAAACCTCCTAGACAAGAAAGGAGGAAACATTGGAAATAACAGGTGTTGAAGCGCGCGTTCAGTTGAAGAAAAGCGCAGCGCAATCCTCCAAACAGCCAGCAGACCTACTCAGGCCGCGTGTAACTGTTGACTTTTGGCGCTCATAACGCACACCTTGCGTGCGTAGGGCGCATTTATCGAGAAGGCACCTTTTACCAACTCGACTATACCATTTCCCCCATCCAATTCGGCGAACTTCCCTCGACTAGCTAGAAAGGCGCCTCGCGCCTGGCTATTCGCGCACGCACCATTATTCGGATTGCGAAGGAGCGCACTACAATCTGACGGCGCTGCGTTCACCCAGTTCTGAAGAAACTGCTTGTGCGCCCTATACGAAGCAAGGAGATATGAAAACACCACAATACCCGGGTTTACCGAGTAGGAGCGTACTTCACATTGCAGAGCGCCAATCCTTCGCGCGAGTGTAGAAGAATCTCCCATTGCATCTTTCTCCGAAGGCTAGCCCCCAACGAGAGACCAAACTCTCGAGGAACCTAGCGCCTTCTCTAAATCTGCTACTCGCAGAAGAGAAATCTGTATACACCACCACCACCATTTAAAATTATCATTGCGTAGAAGTAAAGAGCACTTCTAGCCGGCTTATTTCCCTCTAGAGGACGTACAACATTTGTATTGCAGTTTGACCGTAATTCCACGGCCAGATTCTAGTACAATAACCGCAGTCCACATCACACCGTGTCATACCCCAACAACAAGTACACCACCAGCGCGCACGCTGCCGACCAAGATGATGCAGCGCGGATGTGCTCCTCCGGAAACGGGATAGTTTGTGTGCTCGATGCACCAACACAGTGTTCGCGCTTGCAGACACTCATTGGAAGCACCATGGACGCACGCCTCCCCGCACCAGGAAAGCAGCACCCGCTGCGGCGCCCCGGCACAAACGCGCCGTCTGCGGGCCCCTAACCGCCTCTAGCATCTATCTCGGTTGCCACACCATGCCCTAATTGTGTCCGCCCACTGCCCAGCACGGCCATTCGAGGAGAAACATAGCCATGGTATCAGTGAAAGACAAGACACGCACCACCCTTGTACCCAAATCCGTCATCACGGCCACCAAACCCAGTAGAGAGTTTTGAGAGCACAGCCAGGAGTGCAGCGGCCTCCACGAAGAGCAAGAGGGAGGAGGATGAAGGACGAAAGAGGTCGGATCAAAACGAACCAGGACACACCTAGACTCGTAACCAGTCTGCGCTACGGCAAAAGAAAGGGTGAGGTTGTTTGCCGCAGGCAGACTGGTACTACTCGGGCTTGATCAGAAGGCTGCGCCCGGAGTTTGAAAAATCTCCCGAAGCTGGATTTTGCTCAATTTATGGGGTCTCTCCAAACTTTTTACAAAATCGGTAATTTAACACCTTCAAACTTGAGTTCTGTCTCTTCAGAATATTTTTTGATGGCCTAGAGGCTGAGCTGTGAAAAAGTTGATTTTGGCGGGGAATTGATGGCTCGACACAGCCACCCGATCGGCATCCTCGGCCCCCGCCAAAAAATTCAAACTCCGGGCGCAGCCCTTTGGCGTGGCCCGAGTTGTACCAGTCTGCCTACGGCAAACAACCTCATCACCTTCCTTTGCCATAGCGCAGACTGGTAACGAGTCTAGTACACGCTCACGTGACATCCCGTCACTGCTCCCACGTCGCGCATTTGACGCTGCGACTCGCGTTAACCCGTAGCACGTAACCCGGAGCTCCGTTAATCATGCATAACTCATCCATGTAATTTTTAGGCTACCAATGGGCCCCAACATCAATCCGAGCGGCAAAGAATAACCAGCGGGCACGTCCAAATATGTAACGAATATGAAACTTCAACTTGACTGAGGTCCTACCCGAATTCATGACAAAGCAACCAACTTTGCCTGCCTGATGTCTCACATATCTCACTATCTAATTTCCTTCAATTTGATCTTGGGTGAATCAAAGGCGTCATTTGAGAACGGGTTCTTAAGATTTCCATACCACATTTTTGACATCCTTTTCGACGAGAATCGCACATGGCGCACAACCAGAACATCCATCCCATAACATTGGAAAGACATGGTGAAATTTTTTGTAATAAGTTTTGCATGTCAGAGAAGAGGAATATCTAAGAGTTATGTGAAACATATGCTGAACAAAGCATATCTTTTGCAATTCTTTCTCCAAAATTTTCATTTTCCCATCCTTTGACATGCAAAAGTTATTACAAAAAACTTCATCATATCTTTCTCATGTTATGGGGTAATTTTTTTGGTTATCCTCCCTGTGTGGGTCGTCTGCTGTCAAAATGGATGTAGAATTAGAGCCCTTATATACCTTTCCACATGTATATGCGAGGAACGAAATGGTGATTTTCAACCGGCCATAGGTTCTTTTGTGAATATTTTCCCGGCCCAAAAATTAGCTTTTTTTCGGAGCAAAAAAAGCTCGCAAACATCGATTCTGTTCTAGAACATTTTTGGGGTCAAATAGATAACACGTTATTGTGCCAAAACATAATCTCTTTTGCTTCAAACTGTTTGAGCTGGTAAACATCCCTTCTGTTTCTCCCTCAAATGCGAGCTGAAAATTCAGGATTTTTCCGTCCCGTTCTATTCGCAAACACAAATCATTTTATTGACTCTAAACTTCGCCAAAAATCTCTTATTTTTGGTTTTGTTTTGGGTACCCGGCAAAAATATCCCCAAACAGAAGACTTGTTTGGACCGCATGTTCCGTGCCCAAACATCCGTGGACCCCAGGAGTGTCAATCACTTTTCAGTTGCAGGCCCGCATTAGCGCAAGGCGGGAGTTAGATCAAATTCTCGAAAATTAGAGCATTATAATCTTATCAGCCGAAAGTCCTTACGTTCACGTCTAATCACCAAACGGTAGTATAGTTAGCGGTTATCCCGTCGGAATACTCCAGACCCTGAGTACGCATACAACCATCCCCGCATTCCACCAGAAATCACTCGAAGCTTTTCATCTACTCACATCTCATGAGTGGAGATGAAAAGTTTCGAGTTCTGTGACGGTACATTATTCATAGTTCAAAACTTCCGCTTACGAGACGGCGAAGTTGAACCAGACTGCGAGTGAACCATTGCACCATTGGTGCTTGCCACTGCCGCACTTACAGAAGCGAGCATAGTGTTAACGATTTTTACATGACGGCCAGCTTTCTGGCCGTAACCCAGTCGCCTTCGCTGGTGCTAAGTATGCGAGTGAGAAAAGAGTTCAAAACCGCGCGGGCCGGGACCACACCCGGTCCGCCTCGGAAATTGAGATGCGCCGCTTGGTTCTCAACTTCGACCAGCCTACCCCGTTACTCACGGCTAAAATCTGGACTCTTGAGAGCCAAACTCATGGCACAATGGTTTATCTCAAGGGGGAATCGGGAATCGAAATCGGATGGGGCGTCAATAAGTCTAAGTCTTTTTCAACCAGGCACCAGTGTTTATCCTGTAAAGTTGCAACAGGTTGAAACAGGTTGAAACCTCCAAGCCCGCACAGCAGTGAGAATTCCGTACATTGCTTCCGGGTTCGAAAGGGGGAGCTTGTGGTTCAGCTTATGGTTCCTTCTGAAGTTTGATGTCGACTAGGAGTTGGTCGTGAAGGCGGAAGGTGTCCTGTTTAAATTTGTGTTTTTGAAATGAACTTCATGGAAATTATCTCAAGTTAACATTTACGTTGGAATCTGCTGCAGGGTGAACAGCGGAATTCGTTATGTAGTACCGGTGAGCTCCATCACTACAGGGCTGTTCTGGGCGAGCACTTAAAATCTTTCATTTCAGCTGAGAACCTGGCCAATAAAAATTGCCGGTGAAAAAATGGGTATTGGTAGGTAGGTAGATTACGGGCTTCACTGGTTGGGAGATTCAAGTTTTTCAGCACAATCTATGGTGAAAAATGCTGTTTGTTTTTCAGACATTTTTCACTGAAAAAGTAGGTGAAAAACTCAAATCATTTTTACCATTTCTTGAGCTTGAGGTGAAAAATTCAAAAGAAAGGCAAAAAGTGGTGAAAAATATTTAAGTTTTTCACCTCTCTTTTCACTGAAAAATGTCTGAAAACCCAACAACATTTTTCACTGTAAATTGTGCTGAAATTTTTGAATCTCCCAACCAGTGCTTGTCATTAAGAAACTGGTATAATTCAATCACTGAGTATAGGTACTCTGCAGGTCAAAGGCCGGGCATGTAGTATATTCCGCAAAGACGTCAAAAGTGCACCTCACCAACCGGTGCAATCAAGTCGAATTAACACATCTGGACTAGAGTGCGTAGGAACACTTCGGGGGATTTCCATTTGCGCGATAACTCTGGAACCAAGCTTACATCCAGAAGGGATCGGATGCATGTCACAGGGTCGTCAGTCCTGGCATCGTGCACACGATCATGGCACCTCGGATTCAGCTCTACGTCGGCAGAAGCGAAAGTCCGCACTCCATCAGGAAACCTGGTGTCCTGAATCTGTAACAATCGGGCTGGATTTATTGGATTTGGTTGAAGTTGCGAACAAATTGGGAACAGATTGTGCTTAGCCAGCACAACCACAAATTCTCAAAAACCGACAAATCTGATTGTAGATTTAAAACTTGTAACAAATTGGGCAGCATTTGAGCAGCATTTGAGTGCCATCCATGCTCTTTTCAGGTAATTTCAGCTGCCTTATGCACAAGGGGGTCACAGGGAGGAAGGAGAAACATGAGTAATATACCCGGAAGTGGAAAGTACATTGGCGTACACCAATGACCGCCAATGGATGTTGGTGGACACTGGTGACCATCAAGAGATGTTGTTACGCGATGGCCGGCAAGATAAGATGATGTTCGCGGGTAATTTCCACTGGCCTATGTTGGTTTTTACTCATCTCCACTACCGCTTTCCAATGTCACTGATCCACAGAAAACACTGTTCAAATTTGCTCTGCTGTGACCATTCCAGCTCTATATGTATCTTTGTTCCGTGCAGCGCTTCAATTGCCAACCACGACTGGGGTATCATTATTACAGCCAACGACAGTACCGAAGGCGCGGATCAAAGTTTTCTAAATTTCGAGGTTTTTGACATTTCTGAAAGAATTAGCCCTATCTCGCTCAGTTCTGCACCGTTTGGGCTGTAAGTATGCTAGATAATTCAGGCTAATTCATATGCAATTACTCATAGAGCCAAAACAACGAAATAAACTTATTGTCAATGAGCTGGGAAATCAGGCTTGCTGTGCAGTAAATTCACGCCAGCACTCTCAGGTTACCTCCAAGTGCCGCAGTTTTCGATGCAGGGAGACTGACATGTCTCTTAATGAACATCATAGATGCAGATGACTGCATATCACCCCCAGAAATTTTGAAACCGCACTATGGGGCATTTTTCAGCGAGCATGTTGAAATCAACCGGACTCTTCAATCTGAACCGCGGAAACCACCCAGTAGATAATGTGAGGCATCTATTGAGCTTGATTACGTCCTTAAGGCTATGCGCTACATGCCACCAATTAGACGTGTCGAGTTGCATACCATCATCATGCAGTCACCCAAGTCACAACATCCAACCTCCGAGTCTGCACTTTATTGGCATCATTAGACACGTGTTCTGACTCATTCACCCATCCACCAAGTACTAAACTCCCGCACCTTACACCTCAGTAGAAAGGGAAGGCTGGGTTGTACCCGAGGTGTGTTGTACAACTTGCATCGAGAGGTTGAATCTCCAAATCTTCTGCTCACTCACACCCGTACATCATGTTTCCTATGATTTTAAAGCACACCTTAGAGGTCAATGCAACAGTGCATGGCCCTCCCTGCTCATCTTCCCCCTCTCCACAGATAAGCTCTTATTATTATTTCCTATTCAAACAGAACAGGTGGGACTTACTGCTTCCAAGTTCTATGAAGTTATTCTTCTTGCGGCTTTTGTTCCTCTTAGCACAGCATCAATCATAATACCAAGATATCCACAGCCAATGCAAGCCATAGAGCTCAGCATAATCCACCAGTTGCTTTCGAACGAGGTGTCCGGCGTAGTGTGATTTTAAAATTTCTAGGGGTGATATGCAGTCATCTGCATCTATGATGTTCATCAAAAGGCATGTCAGTCTCCCTGCATCAAAAACTGCGGCACTTGGAGGTAACCTGAGAGTGCTGGCGTGAATTTACTGCACAGCAAGCCCAATTTCCCAGCTCATTGAAAATAAGTTTATTTTGTTGCTTTGGCTTTATGAGTAATTGCATATGAATTAGCCCGAATTATCTAGCATACTTACAGCCCAAACGGTGCCGAACTGAGTGAGATAGGGCTAATTCTTTCAGAAATGTCGAAAACCTCCAAATTTAGAAATTTTTGATCCGCGCCTTCGGTACTGTCGTTGGCTGTAAGAGCTAGCTGCCGCAAATATTCCATATGATGATGTGAGTACCCTTGCAGGCCTTACGGTCTGCTTCTCAATCGAGCCCACATTTAACATACAAGCCGGTATTAGGCGGTAATTGTCGTTGCGAGCTACAGAGCGCGGAGACGAAATAAGATTGCAGCACAAACAAACAAATAGTGTCATTTCTCCCTGAAGGTAATTCATGGTTCTTGCTAACCACTACTAGAGTCATGATGACTTACTTTGCACATTTTCAGAGATTCAGACCTCGGTTCCGACAAATCTTAGTGGTATTTAAGGGTTCTTCAAATGTTTTTAGCTGGAATGGAGTTCATTGAATACCAGTGGATAGCAGTGAAGTCAGTGGATTCCACTGTAGTCCAGTGGAGGTGCACTGGCGGCCAGTGGTATCCGATGCCGAACACTGCCGAATACTGCCGTTTCCACTGCCGCGTATATTACTGAGAAACATTGTTATATTTACTGCGTTAAGCGGCTGCGTCGGCACAGGTGCCGACGTCTGACGACCTGTGTCGATCATGCGAAACACGGTCTGCCGACGCTGATCGGCACAGCTTTTGTCGATGCCTACCATGATCGACATAGAGTTGTCAGATGTCGGCAACATCTGCCGACGCGGCCGCTTAACACAGTGATTTGAAGCTATCTACCCCACATGTGATATGCTACGATGCTCGAACACAGATTGCCGCACCTACAGAGGACCCGCAGCTCAGTACTTTAGTATTTACGGCGGTCCGGTAAGATACGAGGAAGACGATGTTGCAATAGAAGGACATGCTTTGTATGCGAGGGACGAATCACCCCGACTGCGGGAAACACACGACACATGTCATCAGCCAGGGAAGGAATGATCATCGCTCACCGTGCACTACCGTGCAGCATGTATGATGGGTACGCGGGTACATCGAATATTTAGAGCTAAAGGTGGGCCTGAACACAATTATGTGGGCATCACCCGGGGAAGTCCAATGAACAGGGAAATATGCCGGATGGGTGGTATACAAACGGATAGGTAGGTGCGATATTTCTAGTAGGTTCTCTTAGACTTTATAATTAGGCTTATTCATCGTCAGAGGGCGCATCAGTCAGCCCGAGTGCTGACTGACCCCGATTCCCACGGTTGGCCGAGCTCCGATGCTCACTCGGCGATCGGCCTATTCCAACAATACTTGAAGTCAGGACAGCAAGAATGTAGAGGGAAAATATACCTTGTTGATGCGCGCGCGTGCCGCAGATGAAGCCACAACAGGTGGGGTGACGCTTACAGCTGAAAGCAGTGGCATTGACGGGGCCGTAAACTTCAGTGCAGGAACGGGCAGCTATTATGTGGAGAGTGGAGCGTCAAAAGAATCAGATCGGCGAGGGCACAAATAAATGATGAAGGAATACATACCCTTACACTGCGACATGGTGAGCGGACAGGGCGTAGATGACAACACATACCCGATGTCGAACGTTTACGACGGGTCAACTGGAAACAATCTTGATTGAGAGTAGCTTTGTCAGAGCGCTCGGGCACGTCGACAGCGCGAGCGCGGGCGTAGGTAGTGCAGTAAAGGCAGATGAATACACAGAGCGAGGAAGTGAGACATACCAGGAGGGTCCTTATGATCCTTTGGGCTTCGTTTCGAATGAGAGCAAGGGGAATGGAGCGCGGGAAGCAGAGGGGGGGGGGGGGGGGGGGGGGGGGCTCGGGCGTTACGAGAACAACCACTGGTGTATGCGGTGAGGTAAGAGGTGGAGTGGAGACCATAGAACCAAAGTCAGTGTCAAGTGTGACGAACGGGGACAGCGGGTAAATATACCGGTCCAGATGGCGACATCTTGTGTGCAAAACCTTGGAAGTGGGAGGTCGCTGAATGAACTCTATAGAGTGTATCTGCAGCGCCCAAAAAACGATTTTTTCTGTGCTGAGACTCGCTTAAAATTACCCGAGATTGTGGCCCCACTTCGCTCCGCACCAATTCCGCACCTCAGGTTTTTGAGAACGAGTCGGTCACGGTTGGGGTTCCTCACACAACGCTTTTCTTCCACCGTGTGTTCACCCGCCCGCGTGTTGTGTGCGTCGCCGCCGAGCGCCGCCACGCGACTTGTTCTTTTACATGCACCGCTAGTCCACCGAGCTTGCCGAGGCTGCAGAATTTCTGTGAGAATTACCCGAGATTCGCCTATCATTTTCTGAGATCTCGCAGAAAAACTCAAAAAACGAGCTGCAGATACACTCTTATATCAGTAGGGTGTGGCTGGACAAAGTCAAGAAGTGTCAGCAAAGTTCCAGAACGTGAGCGTGAGGGGGTATGGCGGTCACCTTGTACATTTACCATTCCGGCCTTTTTCCCCACTTTCCCGTACTTTTTCAGGTTTTTTTGTGTTTCCGTACTTTTTTTGTGTGTTTCCATGCTGCTGTTCTGTTTTTTCCCATTGAAGCAAACTACTATTGCTTCCTGGTCTCAGAATTGATGAGCAATGGACAGTGGTTTTGGACACTGCCCCTATATTGGGGTTAATCACCTTTGATGGCCGATTAGTAAACAGGTTTTTAAACACCTGTTTATAAACCGGGTTTTATATTCCTCGAGCAGAATGGCCTGTTTTTGATTCCCATCAGCCCCGCCCCCGAGTTGGGAGATGAAAAAAAAAACATAATAATTCTCCTGGCAGTCCTTTCACTGAATCAACTGGGACAGTTACCTTTCTGGTAACTAACATCTGGCGAAAATTTCAAGCGGAACCTACAACTTGCGAGGTTCGAGCGAAAATGTTGTAGTGTCTGTCTACGAGAGACCAAGTCAAACCATCTTGTTAGCACCCCGAGACAGAGACACAAACGGGTAACAGACGGTTTGGGTTCCAGCCAAAACTGCTGCTGAAGCTATAGGTATTGGCAGGCTGCCAAAATGTTTCGGGAACCAATTTGGCCAGGCCGAAATTTCTTTTTTTGGCGGTGTGAATAGGACAGCGAGGATGGAGCCGAGGAGACACGGAGGAACCGTGTTGGACTCCCACAAACGTACTAACAGACAGGGAACCCTCTGATCGAAAATTACAAGTGTCGAGTCAAACTACTGACAGCTTAGGAGGAGGCTCTTGAATGTTATAACGACGTTGCGCGCTTCGCTGATAGGAGATAAGTGCCTGAATGACTAACGGATTCGCGGCGCCTTCGCACGCAAGACTAAATGCCGACGGCCCACAGGGAGATTTACATTTACAGAAATACGCGATATTCCGATGCCGTCATTTGATGGAACTATTCTCGATCTTCAAAAACTGCTCTCACTCGACCGTCAACGCAAAACGGCGTCCTGATCCAAGCGGTTCGCAACGCGACCGAGGTAGAGGCCTACTGTCTCCCAAGAGAGTACGCACAGGCTTTCGACTTTCAAAGTTTTTATCAAGTTTTTATTAGGAATTTGTCTGATGTCCCTGATCGAGATTCGAGGCGCCGAATCCGGCCGAATCCCCATCCCCGATTGAATGTGTTTCGCATTTCATCCAGATCAGACACGGTATATAAAGGGAGGCTTGTGCAAGGTGGCCTCATAATACTATCCTTTCCTTTTCCCTCCCACATTCCTTCCCATCCTTCTTCCGCGATGTTCGCCTTCCAGTTGCTCTCCGCTCTTTCTTCTGCAGCCCTCATGGTCGCCGCCGCTCCTGCTGGTCTCGCTCCACCCCGCCCGGGAGGTTTCGCTCCTTCCACCTGCTCTACCGCCGCGGCCAAGATGGACTTGCCCGCCGGTCAGACGCAACTGGTTTCCCCCACCACCGCTCCCCTCTTCGTGGCCCTTGGTGTGGGTGTGCAGAACTACACCTGCTCCGCTTCGACCCTAAAATACACGTTGGTCATCCCGTGCAATAGTCAGTTTCCATTGACTGAATTTAATCCCAGTTCTACCGGAGCCGTTGCTTCATTGTTCGATATTTCATGCCTCGACACAACGCCCGCTTTCGCGTCTGTCCAGACCCTCGGTTACGCCGCTTGGAAAGCCCTGCCTGCCAGCGTCACTGCTGATGACCTCGGGGCCAAGATTGGGGCCCCTGTCCTGCTTGGGGTGCGTCGATGTCGCTTCTTTTCTCGTTGTGTCCCTAACGAATATTTCCCAGTACCACTACTTCGTTACCTCGCCCAGCGGGACCGGCATTTCGCCCAAGTGGGACTTCACCTCCACGGGAAAGCTCGCCGGGAACTCCTCCGCGTTCTTCCTTGGCACGAAGGTTGGCGACATCACCGACGCCGCCAACACTGCCGTTAACGTTGACTGGCTTGCGCTCAACAACGTGCAAGGCTCCCTTGCCTCCAAGGTATTCCGCGTTGACACCGTCAACGGCCAGCCCCCCACATCTGTGAGTACTGCCCACACTGTAAACGTCTCAATAGCTCACACTTCTTGAAGTGCGTTGCTGGATCCCCCGACATCAGCGTGAAGTACACCGCCAAATACTTCCTCTACTAATCGGCCGAGATGGTTTGCCTTTGCCATTGGGTTCTTCGTGGTTTCCTTGTTGTATATTCCTTCTTGGAAATGGAGCCGAAGACTGGCTCGACGATGCTCCTATCTCCTCCAGCATTCGACTAAAGTACATATTTTAGCACTGCTGCTGTACAAGTTACATTATTTTGGGGCTTCAAAAATTTTCTCTAGAGAAACGTCGTCTCAATCTCTTTCATTCACACGTGCTTTAACTCGGAGCGTTCCCTTGGTGATCATGAGGAACCTGGCCTAAACCACTTTCAGCTAAAACGCGTGGAAGCATTATCACGGTGCCGTCGCAGATCCCGGATCTTCCCGGATGGTCTCGGATTGTGTTCTGAAAAACTTCGGAGCTTCCAAAGGAGGAAATGCCGCCCATTGACTCCCATTGACATTAATCCATGCGTCTCGACATAATTGATGGCCTTCTCGCGTCACCGCGCTCGGAATTCCACTGGATTTGCATTTGACTAGACTAAGAGCACGAAATGAATTAGGGGCCGCAACACGAGTTTCGAAAGGATCGCCACTAGGAGCCTCAGTACAGGCCACGGGACCGGAAAGAAGGGGTGTTCCCACTGTTTTCCAAGACAACAGGAATTTTACTCGCCGTTTCCCGGAAATTTACTTCAGGCCGCCACAAGCACATAACATAATGTATAAAAATTAATTCAGGCCTGTCTACACCCGGGACTCCTGTCGTAACTTCCTACACCTAACCAACGATCAAACCATCAAGCCATGAGTCCAGCTTCCCACGGTTCGATTTAATTTGATCCGAGCATGACTCGCGCATTTCATTTGCAGAAATCTTGGGGACTTTGTAGTTCGTTTTGATGGCAGACCCGTTGAGGACTTGGTAACACACGGCACACTGCTACATCCACGGAATTGAACCAAATACTTCAGTCAGAGGACGGCATGACGAACCAGTTACCAGATAATCTCGACGCAGCCAGAGGTGGTTTGTTTCGTTTGACGTGGTTCGTGGGGATTTGCGGACACACATAGTGAGACTACGAGAGGGCTGGGGCTCAAAAGAGGGAGTGGTGGGCGGACGGATGTATGCAGTAGGTCCGAAAGTCCTGTTCAGATGATCCTGGACCTCCAGTTCTTCAAAAACTGACACCAGTGGAGCTAGGGTAGGGTGAGTAGCATTAATAGATTTAAGCATACAGCACTGGGGCGTCATTATGTATGTCCACGATTGTCCGAATCCCTTGCTCTCTGCTAATATGTAGGTTGAATCCGGCGAGCCCGGGCAGGGAACGACCGTTTGCGTCATTTGCGCCCATCACTGCCGGGTGAAATTCATTCAAATGAATCCCAATGAAATCGGTGGATGCCAGGGAAAAGAGGTCCGATGCCTTGATGTGTGGGAGATGCTGTGTGTCAGACTACGCCGTACACGACAATGCGGTGCGTTTGACTTGCACTGGCAGCGAAGAAAATTCCAAATTTTGCCACTCAGAGTCCTCGGGCTTCCTTAGAAACCGGATTTTTCGGAAGGATATCACATATTTCGTGGATGTGAAACTTTGTGTGTCGATTGATCGAGGCTCCGATTCGAATATTTTCTGCGACGTTGCATCTCAAAGGAACTTCAAGCCTACCCTGTACTCGCACTTCGTACCTACTCGTGGCGGCCACTCACAAAAAGGCTCGTGTGACGCCGCTTCCGAACAAGCACCACGACGCAAATGACCCGACGCCAACCCGAAAAAGGCTTGGAACCCCAGATTGGGCATTTGGGAATTCCATCACGGAAGGAATGTGAAGAGGCGGGGCGTGCTGGTGTGAAAGGGCGGGGGTGTCACATTTTTGGACGTGTACTAACACATTTTGAACATGGAAGCCGTCGAAAAAAGGTTGAGAAGACATGATTCATTTGATGGCGGACCGATTGGCCGATGTGCTTGCGCAAAAGAGGTGGTTTCAGGGTGGTTGGAGGGTTGGGGTGGTTTTATAGATGCTTTGGGTGTGTAGGAGGAATAAAATGAAGATATAGAATTTTTCCCCCGCGTTGAGAGAATCACTGGAGGAAAATACTGTTGAAACGCTTTTTTCGTCTTTCCTTTGTATCCGTGCACCCAGCTCACTACACTCAAAATAATCCTTCTTCATATGCCAGACATCAAAACTCACAAAATGCACCCGCCGCCTACCCCCACCCTCCAGGGAATATTTCTTTGGGAAGAAACCGTTCACACGTGATTCCCATTCTGACAGATGTCCCAAAAAGGCAAGTGACGCGCCCTTTCACAGAAGCCGCCTCGGCCGACGTATATAAACGCCCATCTCGCTCTTCCTCCTACCTCTTCCTCCTACCTCCTTCCTCTACCCCATACCCCCTCCTCATACCTCCTACTACTCGTATATTGCTCCCCTAGACCATAGACCAGTGCACGCACTCAAATATAGACTAGATTGAGGCTAGGTGTGTTTCCTTCTTTCCCCGTCTTTTCCTGCTCTTTTCCTTCGTTTTTCTCGTTTCCTGTCTTCTTTTCTGCATTTTACGCCGTTTGGGTGTCTTTCTGAGCGGCTGGGGGCGTATTCTCGTGTGCGGTGGCCGTGGAGAGCCTGGGGAACGTCTCATGCACTTTTTTCTTTCTTCCTCTCTCTTCGATGGCCTTGCGGAGGTTTTCGGGTGACGGGGACGCGTATTCTCGATGCACGCGTCGCTCGTGGAAAGCTGGGGTCGCAGAGGTTGACCGTCGTGTCCTGTTCATCGTCTTTTCCTTGCCACTTGATTTTCCCCTCACTTCTCTCCGTCTTGAGGGTATTATGGCTCGAAGAGACTGGAGAGGAGAATTTTACCCGTACCTAGGCCCATCGATGCAGAGAGTGCGAATTCCACGCGTCGGTCTTCTGTCTTTTCTCTTTCTTCTATTTTTCTTTTCTCTCTATGTCATTATCGCGGTCGGACGGGTAGACGAGACGCGTCTTTCTACCACGGCCCTCTACCCGCATTTTTATTTTATTTCTTATCTTTTTCTCCCATTTTTTCCACGAGGGCTCGAGAGCGTCCGAGTCTGGCGGGTCCGTGCGCAGGTGTTACGTGATTGGGCGCCTCCTTCCTTTGCTCGTCTTCGATGCTGCGGTCTCGCAGCGGTTCTGCCCTTCCACGATCTCCCGTCCTCTACTGGCTGACACGGTTTTACACTATGTGGATCCAGCCTACTATGCCTCCGCTTCTTTCGTCCTGCCACTCTCGTCGTGTCTTGTCTATTCGTGGTTTTTGACGCGTTTCCTCGCCTTGCAATGGTCGGATCGCGTCCTGGAGAGCTGGAGAGCTGGAGAGCAGTATCGCGTTTCCAACTACGCCAGTGAGATGCGGAGACTGGAGTGGAGTTTGGTCTTTCTTGTGCGCGTTCGTTCGTCTGTTCTTCTGCCTTCGTCCTCCTGTCCTCCTTCATTCCTACTTTGCTTTCACGCTTCCCATCGCCTTCGGCTAATTTTTCTTTCTTTTCTTTTTCTCTCTATGGAGGTTATTCCCCTCTTTACGACGCGTTTTTCCCCGCGTTTTTAATGCTCTCCTTCTCAGCCGTTCGACCCTACTTTCATTTTTCATTCTCGCATCCATCTCCCCAACTCATCCACTTACTGACTTCGTCCGTATTTCCAGCACCCACCCACTCTCGCTCTCGGCCACGAACTGAGAACCAAAAATGCAGCAGCCGCAGCCCCAGGCGCCGCACCACCACGCTCTTCCGCATCCTCTTCCGCACCACCAACAACAGCATCAACACCAACTCCAGGGACAGCACCAGCACCAGCACCATCAACTCCAGCAGCAGCAGCACCAGCTGCAGGGACAGCACCAGCCGGGCGCCAACAACCCTTTCCGCGCCCTACCCTCCCTCCCGCGGTACGACTACGACTATGCACACGTCCTCGGCCCCAAGCAGCCCGTGTCCGCGTCTCAGTCTCAGTCTCAGCTTAACAGCAGCGCCAGCAGCAACGGTAACAACACCACATCCGTTATGGGCATGAACTCGATCTGGGCGCCGATCGCGAGCGAGGCGACGGCGACGATGTGGGCGCCGCAGCCGCAGACGGTGTGGCCCGTAACCGTGGTCGGACGCACTTCCCTTCCTGTGTCTGCGCGTCGAGCGGGGGCGGGGGCTGTTGGGACGACGACGGCTGCTAGTGCGATTGGGATGGAGATGGGGATGGGGAAGGAATTGGTGACGCGCGAAGATGTGTTTGGTCTCATGGGTGCGAGCGCGGGTGTTGGTGTTGGTGCGGTGGGGGATGGACTCGGACTCGGACTCGCGCGGACGCAGCCGTCGTTTCCGCTCGTCGAGGATGTTGATGGGGATGTGGGTGTGGGTGTGGCTGGTGGCGCGGGTGGAATGCCCGAGTTGATGAGGGGTGATAGTGTGCTTATTGCCCTTCTTTTTTCTCGAAAGAATATATACTGACATATTTGTTTTACTTTCTGCAGCACGTCGAACAGCTTCTGCGCACCCTCAACCTCAACTCACCCGAACCCTCGCCCGCCGCTTCGCCCGCCAGCGCTCACTCTGGCTCCGGCTCTGGATCTGCGTCGGCGTCGGTCGCGGGGAGCGTCCGTAGCTCGCACAGTGCGCACAGTCTCCACAGCGTCCACAGCGCAAGCGCGAGGACCAAGGCAATGCCGCCCCCGCTCGACCTTAGCTTTGCCTCCAACTCCAACAACTCGGTCTCGTTCTCGAACAACTCCACCTCGAATAGCTCCAACTCCAACTCGCTCTCCAACGGCTCTAGCTCTGCTGCTTCCGTCTCCGTCTCCGTCTCCACGTCCAACACCTCTGCTGCGTCCTCTTCCTTTGTCTCCGAGTTGGATTTGGATCGTTGCACCAACCTTAGCATCTCCGCCTCTGTCGACGCGCCGAACCTGAACACGAGCGGGAGCACCAACGACTCGATCCCTTCGGTCCCATCTCTCGCTTCCTCCGCCTCCGCCTCCCCGTACCCGCACTTACCTTTGCCCTTGCATTCCGCGCACAGCAACAACAGCACCAGCAATTCGCATCCAGGCTCGGGTCCGGCTTCCCTCGGTGCAGCGTACACGCCGCACTCCCCCGGCTCCGACTTCTCCCCGCTCTCGTTCAGCTCCGTGCTCCTCACGCCGCGCGACTCGCCCGGCGCGCACGCGGGGCTGTTGCAGCTCCACTCGCCCATGCACTCCCCCACCCACCACACACACGGCCACGGCGGGCTGCTGCACTCGCCCATGCACTCGCCGACGCACCGTACCCACGGCCTGCACTCCCCGCACGGACACGGACACGGGCTGCACTCGCCCTCGTGGCTCGGCGGCGGCGCGGGGAGTGGAGGCTTCTACACCAAGGACGGCGGTATAGGGCTGGGCATGTACGAGTCTCCGCCCTCGCCGTACGGCACCACCACCTCCACGTCGTCGCGCTTCCTCGCGCTCCCGCCGACGCCGCCGTCCCGACAGAATCAGAGTCTCTTCGGCGACGCGCTTGATCAGCACCAGCACCAGCACCAGCTTAGCTCGCATGCGCCCGCGCTCTCGGGGCTTCAGCACCAGCACCAACAGCAGCAGCAGCAGGGGCTCTTCGGCGGGGAGGGCGCGTATTATCGTTCGGCGGGCAACGGGAACGGGAACGTCGGTGCAGATGCGGGTGCGGGTGGCTGGATGCGCGCGGACGACGGGCTTGGGCTCGGGCTTGACTTGGGGCTCGGCTTCGGCGCGAGCAGCAGCACCGGCACTCTCGGCGGCAGTGCGAGCGCGTTGTTCGGCGGTTCGTCGGGATCGGGTGCGGGCGGGGGTTTCGGGGCGGGCGCGTTTGTAGAGGACGCATCGGCGTCGCCGTTGCGCGGGGCGTTTGGGTACCAGCAACAGCAGCAACAGCAGGCGCAGGCTCAGGCGCAGAAGGTTCAGCAGCAGCAGCAAGCTCAGCAACAGCAGGCGTTCCTTCAGCAGCAGCAACAACAGCAACAGCAAAGCCAGCAGCAGCAGCAGCAGGACGCGCTTGCATTTGAGCTGGGGCTGTTTGGGGGGAAGGGGTGGGCTGAGGTCGGGATCGCTTCGTCGTCCTCGTCTCCTGCAGCGGGCGGCGGTGGATCTGCGTCTGTGGTGGATGCGAGTCCGGGCGGGGGCCCGCATGGGCACGGTAATGGACACGGGCATGGGCACGGGCATCATCGCGAGGGGCGGACGGCGAGTGGTGGAGGAAATGAGGTATGTCTTTGCTACTTTCTTTCCTTCGACACGACACTGATGATCTACTCCCATAGCCCATCAACTTCCTCTCTCTCCTGCACCCGGCTTCGTCTCCGCCGTACGCCACGTTTGTGTCGCGTATCATCAAGAGCGCGGACCAGCAGGCGAGTATCTTCTTGCAGCAGAAGCTCAAGGTAATTTCTCCCTTGTCTTGTCGTGAGACTTGACGTTAACGACGCCCACAGGTTGCAGGAGCAGAGGAGCGCGGACGTATCGTCGACGCGATCTGTGCGCGCGGCGGCGAGATGATGATGCATCGGTACGTTCCTAACTTCTACCTTCTCCCTTGATTGCTCAATGTCGAACCAGGTTCGGCAACTGGGCGGTACAGCGCTGTCTCGAGGCCGCCGCAGGTCCTGAGGAGCGGCGCAAGATTGTCGCGTGCATGCGGTACGTTCCCTATTCCTCTTCTCTCAAGTAATCGACTAATGAATCCTTGCAGCGGCCGCGTCGTCGACCTCGCAACGAACTGCTACGGGTGCCACGTTCTCCAAAAGGCGCTTGACTGCGAGGAGGAAGAGGTCCGCTTGCTGATCGTGTCGGAGCTGCTCATGGGCGACCCGGCGCAGACGCTGGTCAACAAGCACGCGTCGCATGTATGGAGCAAGGTCAGTTTCCTTTCTTCTTTCTTCTTCCTTGGGTCGCCGCTAATGCTTGTATCGTAGATCATGGAGCTGTCGTGGACCCCGCCCGCGCCGCCGATCTTTGCGTAGTATGTCTTTTCACTCTTCGAAACTTTTGACTTGATATTGAGCATATCTTCGCGCAGCGTGAACAAGTCCCTCAAGGGCAAGTGGGCCTCCCTCGCGTGCCACGAGACGGGATCGCTGGTCGTCCAGGTTTGTTCTCTTTACTTCTCGCATGCATGTTCTCGTCTAACATCTCTTCTCTTAGCACGCATTCGAGAACCTCGAGGAGAGCGCCAAGGACGGCATCGTCGACGAGCTGCTGGGACAAGGCAGTGCGGTCTTTGGCGAAGTCGCCAAGAGCCAATGGGGCTCGTACTGCGTGCAGCACAGTGCGTCTCCCTTCTCCCCCTTTTCATCCTTACTCTCAGCTGATTACTCGTATGCAGTCCTCGAACACGGATCGGACAAGTACCGCCAGATGGCGCTCGAGCACCTCCTCGCGGGGCTTCTTGAATACGCGACGAATGAGCAAGGCAGCAAGAGCGTCGTCAAGGCGCTCAAGGAGGGCGGGAAGGAGACGCTTGATAGGGTCGTGCAGCGGATGTGCGAGCCTGCTAAGGGGTACGTTCTCCTTTTCTTCCCCGTTCCGTGTAGTGACTAGGTGTAGGGCGCGTCGCGCGATGATCGTGGACCTTGCGCTGTCGCTCAACGGCAGCCAGCTGATCGCGAGTGTGTTGCCGACCGTACGTTCTCCCTCTCCTCTTCCTCAGACGTTTACTGAAGATTTATTAGGCCGACAAGGACCAGCGCGCGTTGCTGTACGACTGCATCCGCGGGCACATCGTCACACTGCGTGGGTGCAAGACCGGCTCGAAGGTTATTTGGCTCTTGTAAGTTCTTCCTTCGCGTTCCCTTTGCCTCCCGGCCTCCCTGCCTTACATATTTTCCTGCAGCGACCGGATGCGCGCCTACTACGGATACTGAAACCTATTATTTCCTTTGCATGATCAATTGAATCCGGGTACGCCTTCGATTTCTCCTCCCCGACTGCGCGCTCACCTCGATTCCAGATCCTATATTATTCGCTCATTTTCCTTGCATCATCATCCGCCACGACCATCATCTCAAAATATCAACGCGCCTCGGCGCCATGCATCATCACCACTCATCTCACTCAGTTCCCGGAGCTCGTTCGACAATTATTAACATCGAACCGAAAAAGAAACATTATTCACTTAATCGACGCGACCCGACTCTACGAGGAGAATCTTATAACGGACCTTACCTTGGCTCGCTCGCTCCGCATAACGCAGACGCATACCCGGCTCGCGTATATTGGCATTCGCATTCGCATTAACGGCCCGCATACCTCGCATACTCGCTCGACCAACCATATCGAAAGAAATAATCATCAAGCAATCTCGGAACAAGATCAAGTCGTAATTCGTACCATACCATCCCATAACCCATACATATCATCTCGAGCATCCATTCCATCGTCTCTTTGCACCATCCATCCATTCACCCATATACATTCTGTTTTTTTCTGAACTCTGCATAGCATAGCATCGGTACTTATTTCACGCATCCATCCAATCCATTTCCGCTTTTTACATACTGTCTTTTGCATTCCACTCATCTCACCGCACGGACTCGGACTCTTACCTTGATACGATCTTCCCTTTTATCTCCTGACGCTTTAGTACCTACCATTTCCCGACGCTTTCACTTCTTTACGTACCAGATTTCCATTCGAGACTCGACGCATTCACGCATATCAGAACGCACACACCCACGCACATGTATCCCTATTCCTACATTCCTTTGTATCAATCTCAAGTGATTTTGTCCGTTTTTTTCGCCGTTTGCTTCGAGTTGGAGGATTTCGACGGTGTTCGCTGCAATGCGACGGAGACTTTGCAAAAATGATTTAGATGGATCGGAAGGGCGTAATCCCAGTCTCAACGCGTCCGATTGAGTATATCTGGAAGCAATCGCATACGATGCTCGATGGAAATATGATACATCGCTCCAATTGAATGTAAGTATTATACAAAGTGCAAGGTAACAAAGCGGGCACGGTTCTGTCTAATGTCTATCGTCGTAATGTACAGTAATCGGAGTCGTCTGTATGGTAATCGGGGTCGTCGGTCGTACGGTAGCAGACAGCAAAAAGGCCTGGGTCGTGTGTACAGCGGTAGCAAGAAAAAAATCAGGTCGGGTCGGACAGCAAGAAGGGAGGAAAGCAAAGCAGCAAGAAATAACGAATCGGCGGGTAGGGTCAGCGCTCGAAGAAAATCCTCCTCCTTTGGGGGCGTTTATCCGGATCCTCTTCCCCTCCCGCTCCTCCTCCTGCACCCGCGCCCGTAGAAGGGGAAGCAGCAGGCGCCGCACCCGCACCCGCGCCCACACCCACGCTCCGCACGCCTAGCAGCAGACGCCTCCGTCACCGCCGTCAACCGCGCCCTCAACTGCTGCAACGTCTGCGTCTGCGTCTGCACTGCACCTGCGCACGCGTCTGCGCCAGACTGCGCCGCACCATTCCCATATCCGCGTCCGACAGCTCCCCCGCGCCCGTTGAGCTCGCCTGCCTCCGCTGGAAGAGCATGTCGGCCGCTTCCTCGCGCGGGGTGGAGCGCGGCTGCGGCTGCGGCTCTACATCGGGCACCCCCGTCTGCCGCACAGTGCGATCCGCGCGCTCCAGCGCCTCCCGCGCACGCGCCAGCACCTCCCGCGCGCTGCCGATCATCCCATCCCCCGCACTCGCGTTTGCGTTATCCGCCCTCGCACTCCGCAGCGCGTCGCGTATCGCGCTCAGTGTCACGGTGGCGTACGCATACCCATTCCCATCAAGAGGTGCTTGATCTCTGGATCGTGGAACGATTAGGTAACGTGATGTGATCAAACGGTGATGGCCGACAGCTCTTTGCGAGTAGGGTCCTCACAATGTTGAGCGCCGTAACGTACCGTGCAGTCCATAAACGACTTATACTCACTACGATGTATGCTCCAACTTCTGTGCAGACTTTCGGTGGGCCCAAGTGGTGCCGTGTTGATGCCGCTGACTCAGAATTTCCTTTTTTGGGGGGGGAGGGAGGGTCGTGGGAATTATTCCGTGATCCAGAGATCGAGCACCTCTTGATTCCCATTGGCGTTCGCGTTTTCCGCGTCAGTGGCACCAGTACCCGCGTTCTCGGCATTAGCAGTGGCGGTAGAGAGAGCACCAGCACCCGCCCTGCAGCGCCCCGATGAGCCCGTTCACGCGCGCGAGGAGCGCGGTCTGGTCGTGTACAAGGTAGCCTACTAGCCGCCGTCCACCCTCGACAAACGTCATGTGATATTTCCTTATTGGGCGTAACGGTAAATGATAATTAATATTGGAGGAACAAGGTGGAAAATCGGGTGTTGGATCAATCTGTAACTAGATATTCCTCGTGCCCATTATGCTACAGGAACAATGGCCATAAAACATTTATAAAGAATATCTTCAACTTGGTCGAAGGGTTTGACCCAATTCAGGCTGTATATTGTTGCAAAGACATATTCGCCGGAATAGGAAATCCCACGTGACGTTCGTCGAGGGTGGATGGCGGCTACCTTAATAGCACGCAAGAGGTGCGCGATCAACCGATCTTGGCCAACGTTCCCACGGCCACCCACCCTCCCCAAATAAGGAGATTGTTTGGTTGGTGCAAACATCGGTCTGAATTCCAACGGTGCACGACGCTCTTCGTGCCTCAAAATGGAGTGAGGAGACGATCTTGGAAGATATCTGAAGTACCTACAAGCTCTCTCGACGTTTGCCAGAATCCTCAGCATTTTTCTGGGTCGAATTTCGGACATAGTCGGACTTGTTGACATCGTGGGATCGTTGGCCAAGATCAGCCGATCACTCACCTCTCTTGATAGCACGTACCTTTTATCTCCTTTGATGATGTCACGTGTGGGCAATGTGCGACCAAACATCGACCGTGTAAGTCTTCCTTCATCGCGTCTTGGACGTGTTTTAGAGGCTCAGGAGCCATTTGTCCTTCATAAAATCCATCTCCAACAAAAATCCCGGTGTCAAACTCCCCCTCCGCTCAGAATCTCGACATATCGCCCGATTTGGCTGCTTTGGGAAGTCAAGCACAATTTCTGCCGTCCCAGTAGCAGGCGGAGGTCGGAGAACGTTCAGGACGAATATATGATAGTGATGCATGTATATTGGCTCATATGTATGTAACACAGTGATGTAGGGTGAATTTTACAGCTAGAATGAGAGATGAAATGTGGATGATTTCGCGGTACTTCAACAACCGGGCCAGAAAACGGTACAACCGCACCAGTATACCTCCCTAAAGTCGGGAATCCTTCCAGCAGAGTTGAAACAAGGTGTTTGTGGATGTACAGTGGATTTCAGCTCTGGACCTTTGTGAGACTAGAGATCTCATTCAGCGACACTACTTCGACCAGTAAATCTTCAGGAACACACACCAATGGACCACTGTTGAACAACCAACTTTTAAAACAAGTTCAAGCTGTTTTTTGGTGGAATACACTTTACTATAAGAACTATAGGTTATATTGCTTATTCACTACTCAACTGAAGGTGAGATAATTGCAGGCTTCGTTGGACCTCATGCTGACCCGGGAGGAGCAGGCCGTAGGGCAGGCGGTAGACATGGCTATATTAGCGGGTGCGGACACATTTATTGGTGTTTGGTTCTCATCCTTGACCAGTAATGTGGTCCAAATTCGCCTCGGAGGTGGCCGGGACGCACGCGTAATTCATTTTTGGTAGTCAGGGCAATCTTTTATGTGATTCTGGAGTTGCCACGGTTGGGTTCGACCGTCGGTAATATATATATATATATTCTCGCCGACTGTTTGAGTGGCCCAAGCAGCCCATGCATATTGAACCTCGCCTGAGCCCAAGATCCAAACCCAACGAATATTGCTCGTTCCTCAATACCCGATGAGAAGCTTAAGGTTGCTGGTACTAGTGATCCAGGCACACAGTTTGAATTGGAGGCTACATCCACAAAATCTCAGAAGGAAGAGGTGACAAGGTGACTTTGTAAGCTTCACCAATCTGCTACCTCTTGAGAGCAGCAGAGTGGTTTCTTGGCACATTAGTTCAGTAATTCTGGCAGGAACGGAAATGAGATTTAGTTCCTTTTCCCCACCTGCGTGGTGTACAGCCGCCCAACTGGTGAGCTGGTGGCTGTCCCTGTGCCTTTTTCTTCTGCGGAAGCTGCATCGTAGGGTGTACATACCAGCATGAGGAATAAACTCAAGTGTTTGTCTAGGAGATATGTGTCTGTCCAAAGCCTTTTAACCTCCGCTGATGTGATCATACTTTGCGAGCGGCACCACTGATCACCAGCGAAAGACATTGATACCGGGATGCCGAGGATGGGCCGAGACTTGCCGTGCACCTGAAATGGCTTTAATTTGGGTCTCAACAGCCTTTACAGCTTCTTCAGAATTTACAAGAGTGCGGTCCAAGATCAAAGAACCATAAATGTAAAACTGTTGAGCTGAAAATAAAGCTGTTGAGGAACGGCATGGCTTCAGACACACACACATAATTTGATGAAGAGGAAGAGAAGAGCGCGGGGGCGCTTCAAGGGTAATAGCCAGCTCCAGCTCGAAGAACTATCCAGTGTTGAGGCCCGAGAATAAAAGCTGTTAAATTTGATGATGGAAGCATGCCATTTGCACGGCGGACCTCGGCCCGGATTCGGCATGCTTGCTATTCGGGGGTATGATCAGTGGTGCCGCAACACAGTGTGATGCTAAAAGGTTTCAAAACAGACGGAAACACGTGATTTTATAAAGAGAGGAAGTCGCGCTCTTGTGATCAAATTCCCACGGTTCAATATCTTCTCTTGATACAAATCGACAATGATAGACTCATTGATGCATCATGTTGTGGAACCGTGTCAATGCCGGTGACACTGACAGAGGCACAGATGAAGAGCAGCCAATGAAAGTGAAAGCTCTCAGGATCCCTGCGAGTATAAAGCCTTGATCATCCCAAACACTCTTCTCCCTCCTCCGCTGCAAGTTATGCCCCGTCGGTTGACAGAAGTCCGTTTGAACGACATTGTAACATGTTTGACCATCACAGTCAACACTCTTGATGTCTTTGTGAACATTGTCAAGATCTCTGGCCTGGAAGCAATTTCAAATACCACACAGTCCCTGCTGGAGGTAGTGCAGGTGTGTGTTTCCCATAGCAGCTCGGTCTGTGAGGGACTCTAAATCAGAGAGGGGGCTTAGAACATCAAACAAAACAAGGCTGAGTGCACCGAATTGATGAAGCGAACCCACGAGCTCCTCAATGCAATCATTGGTGTCTATATCATGTCCGATACTGGCACAGATTTAGCCCCAGGGACACTCGGTCAGATTGCCCAATTTATACAGTATGTGTCCATCCAATCTCAATTCCTATACCTCACTGAGTGTATTTAGCACTCTTCACAAAATTCATACCTTTGTTGAGGCTCAACAAGGTGGCAGTAAAGTCAGAAAGTTCTTTCGTCAGGGGGAATTGGGTGGGCTGTTAAAGGAGTGCAAGGCAGGGTTGCAACAAGGATTTGATTTCTTTCAGGTGAATATTTTCCATGTCCAAGTTGTTCACTCACTTAATATGGTGTGCAGATCAAATCTTCAGGTATCATGTCCAGTGCCAGAGATATGGAGGAACAGACCCGAATTAGACACCAGGAGGTGCTTAATATGATTGAGACATTATCTGATTCAGACTCAGTGTCATTTGTATGTGAGTATATTCTTCACTAGGAGCAGTAATAACATGTGTGTACAGATTAGCAATATCTATTCCGGAACACATGCAAGGTGATTCTAAATAACACCAGCTTTCCCCCACACACTCATGGTTGTCATAGCTCCAACTCCATCTCCATGTTGCCAGCAGAGCCAAAAATATTTCACGGCCGTGAATCTGAGCTCGCCAATATCCTCAAGCATTTCAGTCAAGGCACTCCAAGAATAGCCATTTTAGGTGCTGGTGGCATGGGAAAGACCAGTCTGGCAGGAGCTGTCCTGCATCACAAAGAAATTACTACCAAATACCAAGGAAATCAATTCTTTGTTACCTGTGACACTGCACCCAGCAAGGCAAAACTTGCAGGTCTCATTGGGGCTCATCTTGGAATGAAACCCGCCAAAGACTTGACTCATGCAGTTCTTCACCACTTCTCATTGGGTCCACCCACTTTGCTGATTCTCGACAACCTCGAGACAGTTTGGGAGCCAGCACAATCCCGGAATGAGGTTGAGGAGTTCCTCTCTCTGCTCACAGATATACCCAGTCTTGCATTGATAGTGTGTGCTGTCTTCTTTGTTTTTGTCCTCATTTCACTCATAAAGTCCAAGATCACACTCCGAGGAGCAGAAAGACCCTTCAAAGTGCAGTGGACACGGCCATTCTTAATTCCTCTGGAACCCTTGTCACAAGAGGCAGCCCGAAAGATGTTCTTCGATATTGCAGATGATGGACACTCAATGGAGGAAGTGGACCAAGTCCTGGGCCTCACAAACAACATGCCACTCTCAATCAGCCTTCTCGCTCATGCGGTAGATGTGGAAGGATGTGCTGCAATCTTGTTGCGGTGGCACAAAGACCAGACATCAGTCATCTCACAGGGCTATGACCGAAGATCCAATCTCGAATTATCCATCTTGCTGTCACTTGCAAGTCCCAGAATCGCATCTATGCCTCACTCTCAGGAACTGTTGAGCCTGCTGTCAATCCTACCAGATGGGCTTTCAGATGCAGAACTGAAACAAAGCAACTTTCCAATCCAGGATATTCTTGATTGCAAAAGGGCTCTGCTTCGCACTGCTTTGGCCTACACTGATGATCATAAACGGTTGAAAGCCCTTGTACCAATCCGAGAATACATGAAAAAATTTCTTCCGCCAACAGATGAAATAATTAGACCACTTCTCAAACACTTCCAAGAGCTGCTTGAACTGTTCAAAGCAGAGGGAGGAAAACAATCAACCGCCTTCTGCATTGAACGTCTGACCGCAAATTACACAAATATGCTGAACATTATTCAAAACGGGTTGCAACCGGGGCATCCTGATCTAACTGATAGCATTTACTGCACATCCGATCTGAACCGATTCAGTGAACGTACCGGTCGAGGGATCATCCCTTTGATGGATGAGGTTATCACTGTCCTGCCCCACTCGGAGGATCATCATGTCAAGGCATATTTCAATACAAGGTTATTTGATTCCCAAAAATCTCAGGCAATCACCGATCCGGAAGCCAAGATTGCTCAAACTTTTGAGTATTTTAACAACTTTAATGACCCTGATTTAAAATGTATGTGTAATGTGTACCCACACTATTATGGCCGTTGATAAATTATCTCTTAGCCCAGTTGTACACTGCTTTAGGATATCATTATTCACAGCTGGACATTCCCACAGCTCTAAAATACCGTCAAATGGCCCTCAACTGGGCACAGGCACAGGGAAATATCAGAAGACAATCTGAGGCTCTTTTTGGCCTTTCAATGACCAAATGGTCTACCGGTAGTTATGCTGCTGGCCAAGCATATGCACAAGAAATGCAGAGGCTTGCAAACATCTCTGGGAATCTGCAAGGAGAGGCCCGAGGATTACTCAGTGAAGCCATATGCTGCATAGCTCTGGGTGATTATCGTGAGAGTCTCGGTCTACTCACAAGGGCTCGGTCCCTTTTAGAGCTGTGTGGGTTGTCACAGGGGGACATAAACTATACTGTTATGAACTGTCAAGCAGAAGTTCACAAACACAAATCAGAGTATGACCAAGCTTGTACCATTCATAAGCAACTCCAGCAGAACTATCAAGGAGTCCAGTTACTATATTATGAAGGTCTTAGCCTGCTAAATATTGCTGGAGTTGAGGTACCCATGGGAGTTTCATATAACTTGATCGAGGAGAAAATTCATGCATCAAAAGCCATCTTCGGAAAGACTGGCCACAAAAAGTTTTTGGCTGAGTGCGATGCCACCCAGGCTGACCTTAACCTTAGAGAAGGAGATATGTCATCTGCACTGTTTTGCAAATGCCTCAAATCTAGTTGGGGGCGGTTTCGTGAGGTCGTGAGTCACTGCCTGGAGAGACTGGCAGATATCACTCAGTGGGCTGCACATCATGATCCTTCCTGGAGTGTGATTTTCCTGGCACACTCTCTCAAATCAAAGGAAAAACTTGGAATCCACAAGGCATTACAATTCATAGGGGATGTCCACCTTGTGGAGAATGATGAACTCACCGCTGTCAGCCTGTTCACCATTGCCTTGGAGGGATTTACCTACATGGATGTCCACCACAGCAGAGCTGAATGTATGATCCGACTTGGGGATCTAGCTAAGAGGAATGGTGATGCTCTGAAGGCACTGGAACTGTGGGAAACTGCAAGGCCACTCTTTGAGCGCTCATCACAAGCCAAGAGAGTTCAAGATATTGCAAAGAGGATTGGTGGTATCAGTGAAGAGGTGAAGGAGCAGCACCAAAAAGGCTTGGCTTGCTTGGCAGAGCTCAATGTTCTTGCGGGGAAAGTGGAGGAAGTAGCTTTTTCTGATGCTGAAAGAGTTGACTGAGTTGAGTTGGAAGAAGAATAGGTGGATTTGATCGCGGCCTGAGTTTAAATTATTATATGCAGTCCTATTCAAATGTGTATTTATGTATACCTGCTGTGTTTTTCACCGCTACAACTTGAAGTATGAACCGGGCATATTGCCCATGGGCAGGTAGAGATGCCAATGTTCTGTTCATTAATTACAGCCAACGACAGTACCGAAGGCGCGGATCAAAATTTTCTAAATTTGGAGGTTTTTGACATTTCTGAAAGAATTAGCCCTATCTCGCTCAGTTCTGCACCGTTTTGGCTGTAAGTATGCTAGATAATTCGGGCTAACTCATATGAAATTACTCATAGAGCCAAAACAACGAAATAAACTTATTTTCAATGAGCTGGGAAATTGGGTTTGCTGTGCAGTAAATTCACGCCAGCACTCTCAGGTTACCTCCAAGTGCCGCAGTTTTTGAGGGAGGGAGACTGACATGTCTTTTGATGAACATCATAGATGCAGATGACTGCATATTGCCCCCAGAAAATTTGAAACCGCACTACACGTGTTCTGACTCATTCACCCATCCACTAAGTACTAAACTCCCGCACCTTACACCTCAGTAGAAAGGGAAGGCTGGGTTGTACCCGAGGTGTGTTGTACAATTTGCATCGAGAGGTTAAATCTTCAAATCTTCTGCTCACTCACACCCGTAGATCATGTTTCCTATCATTTTAAAGCACACCTTAGAGGTCAATGCAACAGTACATGGCCCTCCCTGCTCATCTTCCCCCTCTCCACAGACAAGCTATTATTATTATTTCCTATTCAAACAGAACTGGTGGGACTTACTGCTTCCAAGTTCTATGAAGTTATTCTTCTTGTGGCTTTTGTTCCTCCTAGCACAGCATCAATCAGAATACCAAGATATCCACAGCCAATGCAAGCCATAGAGCTCAGCATAATCCACCAGTTGCTTTCGAACGAGGTGTCCGGTGAGTGGGATCCATTTCACATTTTTTCCGCTCTGAGGTACGCGACGCGTCTAATTAAGGATTCGGGACGCGTATCTCAGCTTTTTTGAGCAGACGGTTCAGTTAAATAAACCCATGAGATCTTCTAGTGTATGGTTCGCGTGGTTTAGATTGAAGAGTCCAGTCAACCAGTTGATTTCAACATGCTCGCCAAAAAATGCCCCGTAGTGTGATTTCAAAATTTCTGGGGGTGATATGCGGTCATCTGCATCTATGATAGTCTTAAGGACGTAATCAAGCTCGATGGATGCCTCACATTATCTACTGGGTGGTTTCCGGGGTTCAGATTGAAGAGTCCGGTTGATTTCAACATGCTCGCTGAAAAATGCCCCATAGTGCGGTTTCAAAATTTCTGGGGGCAGTATGCAGTCATCTGCATCTATGATGTTCATCAAAAGACATGTCAGTCTCCCTCCATCAAAAACTGCGGCACTTGGAGGTGACCTGAGAGTGCTGGCGTGAATTTACTGCACAGCAAGCCCGATTTCCCAGCTCATTGAAAGAAAGTTTATTTCGTTATTTTGGCCCTATGAGTAATTGCATATGAATTAGCCCGAATTATCTAGCATACTTACAGCCCAAACGGTGCAGAACTGAGCGAGATAGGGCTAATTCTTTCAGAAATGTCAAAAACCTCCAAATTTAGAAAATTTTGATCCGCGCCTTCGGTACTGTCGTTGGCTGTAAGGAACAAAAGTTCCGGGTTGGCTGCAGTGGAAAGGCAGATGTTTCTACAGGACATGGAAAGGAAACTTAGTAAATCCTTTCCTTCCTTCCTTCCCCGTAAAGAAAAGTAAATGACTCTTCGAAGAAAACACCTACATACGTGCCCGTGTTCTCACCTCGGTGAACAAAGGGTTTGCGGGGTGTGGTGCCACAATTGCAGATATGTAGGCAGGTTGCATGCAGCAGAGCGGGGTTCGATTCCCCGTCAGTCCCTTGGTGGAGGCGCTTTTTTCCTCGATTTTTGGTGATGCTGAGACTGCTACAACTCCCTGCTAAGATGACATTTCAACGGCCTGATACATCTGCACTTTCAGTAGATTGAGGAACGGGCTCACGGTGCGTGGTGTACGGCTGCCTCAATTGGACGCATCCACGATCAAACGATTGTATGTAGCAGAGCAGGGTTCGATTCCCTGTGAACCCTTGGGAGAGCAATCTGATTTTCTGCCGGTGTTTTGCTTTTTCCGGCACGGCCTCTGTGAGCTGAAGGGATCTTGGGTGATTCTTGAAAAACCGGTCTTGAAAGCCCTGATGTATTTGCGCTTCAGTAGACTGAGGAATGGGTTCACGGTGCGTGGTGCACGGCTGCGACAATTAGCTGGCAATAGGGTGTTGCATGCAGCAGGGCAGGGTTCGATTCCCGGTGAACCCCTTCGTGGGGCGTGCTTGATTTTCTGTTGATCCCCAGACTTCTGTAATCCCTTCAAAGCCCAGATATGTATATTTAAACTTTCAGTAGACTGAAGAAAGGGTTCACGGTGCACGGTGCACAGCTGCGACAATTTACCATGTGGGGTGGAGGAAAATTTGGATGCAGCAGGGCAGGGTTCGATTCCCTGTGATCCCTTATTATGGCTTTCTATGCTTAATTTTTCCTTCATGGTTTTTTCAGTGTTTAGCTTTCCCGTTGTTCGGTCCGGTCTTCTTGGTGATTTAATTTTTTGTCGGTGCACCTGCAAGTGATTTGCCTTGTCGGGACACCGTTGAGACTTCGACCCCGCATGGAAATTACCCCACTGCAAAATGACTATTCGAAAAACTACTTACTTGTGTTTTTGCTGCACTAAAGAACGGGTTCACGGTGCGTGGTGCACGGTTGCTACAATTATAAGTTACGGGAGAAGGTTGCATAGCAGCAGAGCAGGGTTCAAATCCCTGTGAATCCCTTCGATTTTGGGACAGATCCTTTTTCCCGGCGATTCAGTTTTGTCCCTGCCGCACTTCTCTACCTCGGTGCCTTCTTACCTATCTATACAAGTTTTGAGAGTATTGCAATCTCCATCAAGTAGGTTCCCACGGTTTAGATTTTATTTTCCCAGAAAAGTCGAGGTTAATCTTCGCTGGTTGGTGAACGGGATTAAGGCTGAACTCGGCCCCATCGGCCGACCCTTGTCGTAGATCCACCCCACATCAAACACAGCCACACTACATCTTTCCTCTCTCCACCATCCACCTCCAAAATACAAACGGATGGAGCGCGCCCGTCTGCGCCGCCGGCCCGCCGTGCACCTCCCTCGCGGCAGCCTTCCTCCTAATAACAACGATAGCAGCACCGAGGGCGAGGGTGTTAATGGAAGTGGAAGTGGACCCGGAGGCGGTGGAGGGGCGGTGGCGGTTGCGCTGCGCTGCGGCGCGGAGGAGCGCATAACGGCGGATAATTTGGTGCAGGGCGATTGGGACGAGGGGCGGGGGTGGGAGGTGCAAATGTTGCCCGATTCGCCCAGTGCGTATGAAAGAAGAAGCAAAAACAAGAGGAGGGAGACGCGCACAAATGGGTGTAGTGCGCCTGTGCACGGCGGCCAATAGCAATGGGGGCTACTGGTTCGCGTGGGACTCGGGCCCTTTGGATGGGCGGGGAGTGGGAGGTGGTGTGGCGGAGACGGTCGTCCCGCTGGACACGGTGTACATCCCGGACGCACCGAGGAAGGGGCTGCACCTGGGGAAGGGGAGGGCGGCGTGTGGGTGCGAGTCCGGGCGGGAGCGAGGGTGGTGGCGGGCATGGGCACGGTAATGGACACGGGCACGGGCACGGGCATCGAGGGGCGGACGGCGAGTGGTGGAGGAAATCAGGTATGTCTCTTTGTCCCCGCCGTACGCCACGTTTGTGTCGCGTATCATCAAGAGCGCGGACCAGCAGGCGAGCATCTTAAGGACCAGCGCGCGCTGCTGTATGACTGCATCCGCGGGCACATCGTCACACTGCGTGGGTGCAAGACCGGCTCGAAGGTTATTTGGCTCTTGTGCGTCCTTCGCGTTCCCTTTACCTCCCCGCCCTTATATATTTTCTTGCAGCGACCGGATGCGCGCCTACTATGGATACTGAAACCTATTATTTCCTTTGCGTGATCGATTGAAATCCGGGTACGCCTTCGATTTCTCCTCCCCGACTGCGCGCTCACCTCGATTTCAGATCCTATATTATTCGCTCATTTTCCTTGCATCATCATCCGCCACGACCATCATCTCAAAATATCAACGCGCCTCCGCGCCATGCATCGTCACCATCATCTCATCTCACTCAGTTCCCGGAGCTCGTTCGACAATTATTAACATCGAACCGAAAAAGAAACATTATTCACTTAATCGACGCGACTCGACTCTACGAGGAGAATCTTATAACGGACCTTACCTTGGCTCGCTCGCTCCGCATAACGCAGACGCATACCCGGCTCGCATATACTGGCATTCGCATTCACGGCCCGCATACCTCGCATACTCGCTCGACCAACCAACCATATCGAAAGAAATAATCATCAAGCAATCTCGGAACAAAATCAAGTCGTAATTCGTACCATACCATCCAATAACCCATACATATCATCTCGAGCATCCATTCCATCGTCTCTTTGCACCATCCATCCATTCACCCATATACATTCTGTTTTTTTCTGAACTCTGCATAGCATAGCATCGGTACTTATTTCACGCATCCATTTCCGCTTTTTACATACTGTCTTTTGCATTCCACTCATCTCACCGAACGGACTCGGACTCTTACCTTGATACGATCTTCACTTTTATTTCCTGACGCTTTAGTAACCCCGACGCTGTCACTTCTTTACGTACCAGATTTCCATTCGAGACTCGACGCATTCATACGCATATCAGAACGCACGCACGCACATGTATCGCTATTCCTACATTCCTTTGTATCAATCTGAAGTGATTTTTGACCGTTTTTTGGCGTTTGCTTTGCCGTCTACTTCAAGTTAAAGTATTTCGACCGTTCCCAATACTAGTACTGAGGGTCTCGTACGTATCTCGTAATGCGACGGAGACTTCGCAGAAATGATTCAGATGGATCGGAAGGGCGTAATCCCAGTCTCAACGCGTCCGATTGAGTATATCTGGAAGCAATCGCATACGATGCTCGATGGAAATATGATACATCGCTCCAATTGAATGTAAGTATTATACAAAGTGCAAGGTAACAAAGCGGGCACGGTTCTGTCTAACGTCTATCGTCGTAATGTACAGTAATCGGGTCGTCTGTATGGTATGGTAATCGGGGCCGTCGGTCGTACGGTGGCAGAAGGGTTCAGACAGCAAGAAGGTCTGTACAGCGGTAGCAAGAAAAAGATCAGGTCGGGTGGACAGCAAGAAAGGCAAAGCAGCAAGAAATAACGAAGTTCAGCGCTCGAAGAAAATCCTCCTCCTCTGAGGGCGTTTATCCGGATCGTCTTCCCCTCCTGCTCCCGCTCCCGCTGCTCCTCCTGCACCCGTAGAAGGGGAAGCAGTAGCCGCCGCGCCCGCACCGGCACCCACACCCCCGCGCTCCGCACGCCTAGCAGCAGACGCCTCTGTCACCGCCGTCAACCGCGCCCGCAGCTGCTGCAACGTCTGCGTCTGCACCTGCACCTGCGCACGCGTCTGCGCCAGACTGCGCCGCACCATCCCCATATCCACGTCCGATAACTCCCCCGCGCCCGTCGAGTTCACCGAGTTCGCTGGGTCTGCTGAGCCCACCGAGTCCGCCGAGTCCCGCGCCGCCTGTGTTTGGGTGCGCCTCCGCCGTATGAGCATGTCGACTTCCTCGCGCAGGGTGCGCGTTTGCGGCTGCGGCTCTACACCCAGCATCGACGACTGCGGCTCTGCACCTGGCACCGACACCGACTGCGAGTCCCCCGTCTGCCGCACAGTGCGATCCGCGCGCTCTAGCGCCTCACGCGCACGCGCCAGCACCTCCCGCGCATTCCCAATCCCATCCCCCGCACTCGCACTCGCGTTTGCGTTTTCCGCCCTCGCACTCCGCAGCGCGTCGCTTATTGCGCTCCACGTCACGGTGGCGTACGCATGCCCATTCCCACTTGCGTTTTCCCCGTCAGTAGCACCAGTACCCGCGTTCTGGGCACTAGTAGTAGCGGGAGAGAGGGCACTAGCACCAGCGGTAGAGAGGGCACCCGCGGCGGAGACACCCCCCTGCAGCGCGCCGATGAGCCCGTTCACGCGCGCGAGGAGGGCGGTTTGGTCGTGTACGATTTGGCGGAGGGAGGTGAGGAGGGGACCGCCGTTCGCGTTCGCGCTCGTACTCGTATTCGTACTCGTATTTGTCGTAGTCGTAGTCGTAGCCGTGGTAGAAATTGGATCGGTACTGGGGGACGCGGGGGACGGATCCGATGTGGATGTGGATGCAGATGAGGCGGAAGAAGGATCGGAAGCAGCGCCCACAGTCCGCGCAGCCCCCAGCGCCCCCAACCGCCTCTGCATATCCGCGAGCCTCGCGCGCTCCGCCGCGATCGCCGTGCGCGTCGAGGTGAGCAGGTCCGCGCGGGGGTCCGGGTTCGCGTCGGGCGCCGCACCAATACCAATATCGCGAATACCAGCTCCGGGGGCGCGGCTCCTCGTGATCGGCAAGGCCGAAGTGGACGTGGAAGTGGAGGGCGCGCCGGCGGGACGCTCGATGGTCACATTAAAAGTCATGGGCCTCCCCTCGATCACAGTCGTAATGGTGTTACTATCCGAGTCGGGATCGTAGCCACTGACATCGGCGTCGCCGAAATACGCGAAGTCGGCCCCGTCGTCTACGAAGAGAACGGGCATGTATTCGGGTTCTGGCTCCGAGGTCGAGGGGGGCAGCGCCGGGACGCGCTGGCTCCATCCCCCGGACGTAGGAAGGGAAGGAGGGGGCGGGGAAGCGCGCCGCGGCGGCGTAGGCAAGAACGCGGGCGGCCCACCGACGGGCCCGGGCGGGGAGGCGGGGAAGATGACGCCCTCGTCCGCTGCACCTGCACCTGCTCCTCCCCCTTCCTGTTCACCGGCTCCGCGCCCTTGCCCACCACCCCCGTCTCCGCGCGGGCGCGGGCGCGGAAGCGGGGCCAACGGGCCGACCGTATCCTGCGCCCACCACGGCACGGGCGGGGGCGGGGGCATAGGCGCGTGCACCCACGGACGCGGTTGCATAGGGGGCAGGGGCCGCGAGTCGACGTTCATCCAGGGCGGGGGCGGGGGCGGCGATTCAGACATCGACATGGTGCGCAGCTGGGCGAGCGAGGGCAGCGAGTCCAAGACCCCTCCTGCTCCTCCTCCTCCCCGATCGCCCGTGCGCATGGCCATATGCATCTCCCGCGCGTACTCCTCCTCCTCCCGCCGGTCCGCCTCCGCCCGCTCCTCCGCGGTCAACGGCGTCAGGACAGCGAGCTGCTCCGCGCGCGTCATGAGCGCCCACTCTACCAGCTCGTCCCTGCCCATCCACGCCGGCGGCTGCAGCCCCGTCCCCATCCCCAGTTCGCCCACCCCGCGCGGCGTCCTCGTCAAACCCCGCTCCCCCTCGGTGCCGTTATCATCCCAAGTTGCGCTGCGAGCGGTATCGACGTCGTTGTACGCCCTCCACAAGTCGTCCGGGAAACTCGCGGTCGCTCTTCCTCCTCCGATGGCGATAGCTGCGGTAGGAGTCGTAGGACTCGGGGTGGTGGTAATTATAAATGTGGATGGGGATGGCGCGCGCGGCCTCGTGACGATCTCCCTATATATCTCCTCCGCCGAACGCGTACTCCCAACGCGTCCTTGGGCGGTGGACGCGTCGGGAGTAGTCGCAGCCGCAGCCGCAGCAGTCGCAATAGCAGTAGCACCCGCATCGCCATCGCCATCGCCATCGCCCGCATCGCCCGCAAAATAGCGCTCCACACTCCCGGGCCGACGCAGCGTGCGGCGACGGCGGGGGGCGGGGCGGGGAGGCGCGGTGGCTGCTGCTCCACTTGGTGTTGGTCTGGGATTCGATGCGGATGCTGCTGCTGCTGCGTTCGAGGGTGCTCCTTCGCGTGGGGCGAAAGGTGGTACCGCGGAAGACGCAGCAGTGGACGCCGACGCCACCGCCCACGGCGGCGCGGACAACGTCGGCGGCCAGCGGGTCCCTGCCTCTTCTCCGTGCCCTCTTTCTCCCGGCGGCACGGGCAGGGCGCGCGCGCGCGGGAGCTGGCTGCAATTTCATGTTATTATGAGCACCATCCCGTCAAACGGAGAGGAGGGGACGCACGCGTTGTACATGTCGGGAGTCCAGGTCCAGCGCGCCGGGCTTTGCGTTTGCGTTTGCGTGGTATTGGCATTGGTATCAGTTTGCGTAGTATTGGTATCGCTGGTATCGCTGGTATCGCTGGTATTGGTATTGGTGGTATTGGTACTGATAGTAGTACTAGGGATTGCGGTGGCGGTGACCGCCGACGGCGCGAACATGTACCCTTCCAAGCCCATGCTGCGCGAAGAAGACGAAGGGGAATTTGGATGCGCTTGGGCGTGGGCGTGCGCGTGGGTGGGACAGTAGGATTGGAGGGCGCCGAGGGGGTTTCCGCTGCGTGAGAAGTGGTTAGTTAGTTGGGTGTATTGGGAGGGAGGAGGGAGGAGCACGGGGATGGGAACATGAGAAGGGGAAAAAAGAGGACAGGGATGGAAGGACGACAGGACGATACCCGCGAGCCTCTCCAGACTCGACGAGGACGATACTGCTAATGATCCTCGTGCGCGTCGTCGTCCACACGACGCGTCCGCCCCGATGCAATGCACCACGACGAATAAGACAGGAAGGGACGATGCCAATAGTGCGAGTGTCACCGCTCTACCGACTCCGCAAAGACACAAAAGACAGGGTACTCGAGTCGTTTGTGGCGCTGACGAGGTTTGTGGCGTCGCAAAGGAATGATTGGCAAAGGCCGACGCCCTCCTTCGACGGCGCAGCCCATGCGCTCGCAAGACAACGGATAAGAGTTATCCGTACAGCGGGTCCGTTCCGATGCGATGCACGATGTGTAGAAGCACCAGACCAGCGCGCGGGGGTATTGTGAGTGCTACCACTGCTCCATCGCACCGCTCCCTGCGCGAGATCGCGAGCCGAGAGGACGCAGGACGCAAGACGCCAGACGGCGTGGCAGATGTTTGTGACGATTCCGCGTTCCCATCGTAGGGATCGCAAGAACAACGGTCGCGAGGCCTTCTGCTGACGCCGTCCTCCCTCGTCAACGGTGCATTCTAGCGTCGCATGCGGCCGACAACGAAAAAAGAAAAGAGGGTAGGGAAGAGGTTTGTGGCGCGCGTCGGGGTCACTGCAAAGGAAGCGCCACCCACCGTCCTCGGTCGTCGTTGAATAATACGGCGCCATCCCGTCTTTCCGCCCCGCACCACAAAAAGACACGAAACGAAGAACAAAACGCGACTCACCAAACGGCACACCCCACTCCCCTTGCCTCGCACCCACACGCCGCCCCTCCCTGCCCCAATCGCAGCCCCTTCCTCAGCGCGTCCGGGAAGTACGCCGTATCGAGCGGGACGACCGTCTCCGCCACACCTCCCCGCCCGCCTCCCACTCCCCGCGAGTTCCACGCGAACCAGTAGCCACCATTGCTATTACCCTGCAAGCCACCATGCACGGGCGCACCACACCCATTCGTGCGCACCTCCCTCCTTCCGCTTTTTGTAGACGTAGATGCACTGGGCGAATCGGGCAACATCTGCACCTCCCACCCCCTTCCCTCGTCCCAATCCCCCTGCACCAAATTCTCCGCCGTTATGCGCTCCTCTGCACCGCAGCGCAGCGCCACCGCTTCTCCACTGCCTCCACTTCCATTAACACCTTCATTGCTATCGTTGTATTGACTATCATCGTTATTGGGAGGAAGGGTGCCGCGGGGGAGGTGTACGGCGGGACGGCGGCGCAGACGGGTGCGTTCCATCCGTTTGGATTTTGGAGGTGGACGTCGGAGAGAGAAGTAGTAGTGTGGCTGTGCTTGATGTTGGCGGGAGGATCTGGACAGCGGGTCGGCCGACAGGGCCGAGTTGTTGTGGATTCGGATTCAATTGAGTTGGGGCTGTTGGGGCTGTGGATTCAGAGGAGAGGAAACAGCGCGACGCTAGTAATCCCGTTTGCCAACCAGCTGGAATACAAACTGAAGATTAACCTCGACTTTTTTGGGAAAATAAATTATGAACCGTGGGAACCTACTTAATGAGGCATTGCAATGCTCTCAAAACTCATATAGATATGTAAGACGGCACCAAATTACCTCCACAGAGCTTGGAGCTGCAGGGACAAAAACTGTACTGCCGTGAAAAAGAACAGTGTCAGAAGGCAAGGGTTCACAGGGAATTGAACCCTGCTTTGCCGCATGCAACCCTCTTACACTTAACCGAATTGAGGCAGCCGTGCGCCACGCACCGTGAACCCGTTGCTCAGTCTGCGGAGTGCGCAAATACATGTGTGTGTGTGCTTACTTGGGCTTTCCTTCAAGGAGGGGTTCGAGGGATTGATGAGGTCTTGGTTTCATGCTGTCTGCTTTTACAGCGGCAGTTCTGACAAATTCATTTACCAGAGGATTGAGGAAAATGCAACAACAGGAAGACCAAAAAAGGCCCAAAGAGCCACACTAAGGGCTCACAGGGAATCGAACCCTGCTCTCTGCATGCAAGTCAAGAACTTTCACCCAATTGAGGCAGCCGTGCACCGCACACCGTGAACCCATTGCTCAGTCTCTTGAACGCACAAATGTATCCGCGCTTTGAAGGGACTGCAGAAGTCTCGGCATCAACAAAAAAGGCCGCGGCCTGATGAAGGGGTTCACAGGGAATCGAACCCTGTTCTGCTGCATGCATTCCACAATTATTCGCACTTACTTCTGGCAGCCGTGCGCCACGCACCGTGAACCCATCCATCAGTTTAGTGAGAGTGCAAATAGGTACACATTTTATTCAAAGAGCTTTCTTTTTGGCAATCTCAGGTCTCGGTGTCTCCAGGCACTAATAAAGTTACTTTTAGGATTCTTTAGGGTTGCATCGGCAGAAAAAAGTCACATCAACAAGAAGAATCCAGGGGGGAAAAAAGCTGTTCGCCAAAGGGGTTCATAGGGAATCGAACCCCGCTCTGCTGGATGCAATTTCATATTCACATGAATTGTCGCAGCCGTGCACCACGCACCGTGAACCCGTTCCTCAGCCTACTGAGCGCACAAATAGACCAGAGGTTTCAAGACCGGGTTTTTCAAGAATCACCTAACTGTGGTCCAAAAACTCAAAGAGGCTATACCGGAAAATCAAACCACCGACAGAAAATTGAACCAACACCGGGTGAAAGGGGAAAAAAAACCAGTCCGGACAAACGCACGGGTTCACAGGGATTCGAGCCCTGCCCTGCTGCATGCAACCTTCTGGTCTCTTTAAATTGAGGCAGTCGTGCGCACCACGCACCGTGAACCCTTGTTCAGTGGTGTGAGAACACAGATCGATACATGTATCACAGAATACTTGTTCCGACAAGTCATTTTGTAGAGGACTTATTTTCACACGAGGTCGAAATTCCTCCCCTGTGTGCTGTACCTACCAGAGCACGGACAAAAATTCCAATCTACGTGGAGCAAGAACAAAACAATGAGAGAAAGAGAAAAGATTGGTGACTCTAATGCCTTACGAGGGGTCCACATGCCATGCTGCATTCACTTCAGCCACTTCTGGCAGCCGTGCACCACGCACCGTGAACCCATTGCTCAGTCTCTTGAACATAGAAATGTATCCGCGCTTTGAAGGAACTGCAGAAGTATGGGGCTTAACAAAAAAAGCAGGCACGCACAGCGAAGGGGTTCACAGGGAATCGAACCCGCTCTGCTGCATCCACACTGCTTGAATCGCAAATTAGGGCAGCCGTGCACCATGCACCGTGAACCCGTTCTTCAGTCGACTGAATGCACAAATATAAGGGGTTTGAAAGGGACTGCAGAAGTGTGGGGATAAACAAAAAGCAGGCGCGCACAGCGAAGGGGTTCACAGGGAATCGAACCCGCTCTGCTGCATCCACACTGCTTGAATCGCAAATTAGGGCAGCCGTGCACCATGCACCGTGAACCCGTTCTTCAGTCGACTGAATGCACAAATATAAGGGGTTTGAAAGGGACTGCAGAAGTGTGGGGATAAACAAAAATCAGGTGTGCACAGCGAAGGGATTCACAGGGAATCGAACCCGCTCTGCTGCATCCAAACTGCTTGAATCGCAAATTAGGGCAGCCGTGCACCACGCACCATGAACCCATTGCTCAGTCTCTTGAACGCACAAATGTATCCGTGCTTTAAAGGAACTGCAGAAGTATGGGGATTAACAAAAAAGCAGGCGCGCACAGCGAAGGGGTTTACAGGGAATCGAACCCTGTTCTGCTACACACAATGGTTTGTTCGAGCATGTGTCCAATTCAGGCAGCCGTGCACCGCGCACCGTGAACCCGTTCTTCAGTCTACCGCACGCCCAAATACATGTGCACATGTTTCCTGGTATCTGTCTTAAATTTGAGGTGTCTCTTTGGCCTTTTCAATTTCAAGCCGAGTCCATAATATCTGTTTCTTTAAATTCCCCTCCCTGCGGCTGTGATAATAAAGTCAAAGCCAGAGCACCAACAAAAATTGAACAAGCAAACGAAGGGGTTCACAGGGAATCGAACCCTGCTCTGCGGCATGCAACTATTTGTCGAAGCCGACTAATTGAGGCAGCCGTGCACCACGCACCGTGAACCCATTCTTCAGTCTAATGAGCGCGCAAATACACCAGGTGTTGAAATGTCATCTTTTGGAGGGGATTCGGATTGGGGTTGGATTGAGTTGGGGCTGTAGATCCAGAGGAGGGGGAACTGTCAGTGTGAACACTGGGAATCCAGTCTCCCGAGCAGCGAGAACAGTTGCATTGATTCTGGCCTAGTTGTTGGGTAAAAGAAATTCTGAAACATGAGAACACACTTGATGGAGTATTGTACCATGCTCTCTCAATGCTTACAGATAGCATCCCACGAAAACACCTCCAACTAAAGGGTTCACATGGAATTAAACCCTGCTCTGCTGCAATCAACTCTGTAATCGACCCCAGCTAATTGAGGCAGCCATGCACCGCACACCTGTGAACCCATTGCTCAGTCTCTTGAACGCACAAATGTATCCGCGCTTTGAAGGGACTGCAGAAGTGCGGGGATCACCAAAAATAAGCCGCGCACAGCGATGGGGTTCACAGGGAATCGAACCCCGCTCGGCTGCATGCACTCAAATGTTTTGTGAGAACCAGTTGATTGAGGCAGCCGTGCACCACACACCGTGAACCCGTTCTTCAGTGTACTGAGCGTGCAAATGCATCAGGGCTTTCAAGACCGGTTTTTTCAAGATTCCTCCAATTATGGGTCCAAACCCCCTTCTACTGGGTTAGGTGGTTAGGGTGGTTAGAGGTTCGGGTTAGGTGGTTAGGGTGGTTAGAGGTTAGTGGTTAGGGTTATGGTTAAAGTTAGTGTTAGGGTAAGGTATCTAGGGTTAGGGTTTACTCACAGAGGCTGTATCAGAATCAAAGCACCGACATAAAATCAAATCCGCATGAAAAAACAACGAGTGCGAATCCTCCCAGGGGTTCACAGGGAATCGAACCCTGCTCTGCTGCATCCAAATTTGCCTACATGTCATCGCAAATTGGGCAGCCGTGCACCACGTACCATGAACCCGTTCCTGGGTCTATCAAAAGCCCGATTTCAAGCAGCATTTTTGGGGGAGAATTGCAGCAGTCTCGGCATTAACAAAAAATGAGGAAAAAAGCACCTCCGGATCCACCAAGAAGGGTTCACAGGGATTCGAACCCTGCTCTGCTGCATGCAACTATTTTTCGAATCCTCCTCCCAATTGACGTAGCCGCGCACCACGCACCGTGAACCCTGTGTTGAGTCTACTGAATGCGCAAATGCATCAGGGCTAGAGGTCATTTTTTAGAGGGAATTGTAGAAGTCTTGGCAACAACAAAGATCCAGAGAAACCAACAGCCAAGGGGTCCACAGGAAATCGAAACCCGTTCTGCTGGATGCACTCAAATGTTTTGTGAGAACCAGTTAATTGAGGCAGCTGTGCACCGCGCACCGTGAACCCATTCATCAATGTGGTGAGAGTGCAAATACATCAGGGCATTCAAGACCGTTTTGTTCAACAATCAAGAATCACCTAATTATGGGCAAAAATCTCTTCCACGCTCAGGGGTGCTGTACCGGAAAACCAAACCATCGACAGAAAATCAGATTGCTGGGAAAAAACAACAATTTCTGTCACTCAGGGGTTCACAGGGAATTGAACCCTGTTCTGCTGCATCAGACTTCTCACATTCCCTAAATTGGGGCAGCTGTGCACCACGCACCGTGAACCTGTTCACCACTCTATTGAACACCCAAATACGACAAGGCTCTCAAGACCGGGCTTTCTTTCATTCTTTTTGAAGAATTCACATCAAACTGGGTTGGGGCTGTAAATTCAAAGGAGGGGAAATACAGTGGACACTGGGAATTCAGTCTCCCGAGCAGCGAAAATATAAACTGAAGATTAACATCGACTTGCTTTGGCACAAGAAATTATGAACCGTGGGAATACACTTGATGAAGCATTGCAATGTTCTCAAAGCTTATATAGAGATGTAAGACAGCACCAGATTACCTTGAGAGACATGTCGAATGCACAGTCACCAACTGGCCGGGAAAAAGAATCTTACAATCGAAGGGGTTCACAGGGGTTTGAACCCTGCTCCGCTACACACAAATGCAACTTTCCTTACCAAATTGAAGCAGCCGTGCACCACGCACCGTGAACCCATTCTTCACTCTATTGAACGCGTAAATACACCAGGGTTTAAAAGAGCCATAAATTGCTTTTTGAAAAATTGACAAAGTCCATCCTGCATCCGAAGCATCCTCTGCGGTAAGTACAAGTACATGATGGCTTGTGCGCAAGAGTCAAGTGGAGAGAGGTTCATTGAAGAAAAATTGAAAAAGGACAAGACTGTGGATATTTTCAGGGGTTCACAGGGATTCGAACCCTGGTCTGTTGCATGCAATACCCTCGACTTCAAGTTGTAGCAGCCGTGCACCACGCACCGTGACCCCGTTCTTTAGTACAGCGAAAACACAAGTAAGTGGTTTTCGAACTGTTACAGAGGGCTAATTTCATTCCTTTTTAGTGGTCCGCTTATTGCCGTAAAAATGGATAATTTACCGTGCATCTCCCTCCGCCGGGGGCAGCCTTTTGACGCTTTCCTTCGCGCACGAGGATCATTCGCAGTATCGTCCTTGTCGTCGGTCGCCGTGTCTCTTTTGTTCGTGCATATGTGGAAAGACGGGATGGCACTGTATTATTTAACGACGACCGCATGCGCCGTTTGGAGGAGGAGGTGGGCGCGCTTCCTTTGTTGTCAGTATTGCGACGACCTCGACGCGCCACAAACCCCCGCCACCACTGCCCTCTTCCCTCTTCCGCCCTCGTGTGAAATAAATACAAGTTGTCCGTCCCGATGCACGATGATAAAGAATGGAAGAAAAAAAAGCAGTCGCGACGGACGACACGTGCGCACATTATGGTACTGCATGACTCGCGCATCCTCCTCCAGAGTGCTCCGTTCCGACACCGCGAAGACGCGGTATAGTCGGAGGCGGACGGAGTTGACCGCAGCAGCACAAGCCGCGGCCGGCGGAGGTCGGACGCAGCAGAGGGATGCCCTGAGGAAAGAAGAAAGAAAGGAGCCCCAGAAGATAAGTGGGGACATGTGGCTACGGCACCACCGCAAGAAAGATTCAAAGAATGAATCAAAGAACGAGAAGGAAAGCTCGGAACTCGTCGTGTCCGTCCCAATGGAGCGATGACACGATGAGAAAGGCAGTTGCGACGACTAGCACGCGCACGCGCACGATGGTACCGCCCCACGACGCGGGAAGCAGCGCCTGCCGTAGCATTGACATCGCCAAAGGAGGGGGAAAATGAGAAGCGAGGGGCAGACACAACGCATCGGTCCCGATGCAATATGGATGATACCAAGTAACAAAAGAGAAGGCAGTGGCGACGTCGCCTGGGATGGCACCAGCGCACCAGTCCCGACATAATTGCCGAATCTACTAAGATGGCCGCAAGACAAGGGGCGGTGTGGCAAAGTCGGACGGAGGTTTGTGGCGAGTAGCGAGCGACGTTAATGCCCTCGCCGCACGCTGTCAATCCGGCATCGCGCGTTGTCGTTTCTTTGCATGCGCCTGACAGTCCGCATCTCCGTCCCAGACCGGTCGACGCCACATGCTCGCAGACGAATCTGCCAGGACAGAAGGGCGGCGTAGCGGAGTGGGACGCGGTCTGTAGCGTTGAGCAACGTCATTCGTGCCCTCGTCATGAATACAGCACCATCCCGCCCTCGCGCCTTTCCGCCCCGCACGCACCACAAAACAAAGAGACAAGAAATCACAAGGAGACGGGACTCACCAAATCGCACACCCCACCCCCCTCGCCTCGCACCCACACGCCGCCCCTCCCTCCCCCAACCGCAGCCCCTTCCTCAGCGCGTCCGGGAAGTACGCCATATCGAGCGGGACGACCGTCCCCGCCACACCTCCCTGCCCGCCTTCCACTCCCCGCGAGTCCCACGCGAACCAGTAACCACCATTACCATTGCCCTGTACGGCACCATGCACAGGCGCCCCACACCCATTCGTGCGCGTCTCCCTCCTTCTGCTTTTACTTCTTCTCTCAGATGGACTGGGCGAATCGGGCAGCATCTGCACCTCCCACCCCCGCCCCTCGTCCCAATCGCCCTGCACGAGATTCTCCGCTGTTATGCGCTCCTCTGCGCCGCAGCGCAGCGCCACCGCCTCTCCACCGCCTCCACCGCCTCCACTTCCATTAACACACCCAGAATGGAATTCTTTTAGGCTTGATTAAAACACTAGTGAAAGTAACTTCTATTGATAGGAAAATACATCGTAGTCAAAATAATGTGAATCAAGGACGTAAAATAGACTTCCTAAAGCAAGCAGATTTGACTGCAGCTTTCTGCAACGAGAAGTCAGCTTGAATAAAACATGGAAGAAAGAACTCCCAAACCTTGACAAGTTTATTGCCGAATTCAACAGAATTGATTCGTCTTGAAATGATTCTGTGTGAAAGGGATCATGAAAGGTGAGGTTTCAAAGGGCCTTTGCAACAGGCTTAAACAAAGGGTTTTCAGCAGAATTAAAACTTTGTCAAAGGGAAGTTTTAATTCTGCTGAAAACCCTTTGTTTAAGCCTGTTGCAAAGGCCCTTTGAAACCTCACCTTTCATGATCCCTTTCACACAGAATCATTTCAAGACGAATCAATTCTGTTGAATTCGGCAATAAACTTGTCAAGGTTTGGGAGTTCTTTCTTCCATGTTTTATTCAAGCTGACTTCTCGTTGCAGAAAGCTGCAGTCAAATCCTCTTGCTTTAGGAAGTCTATTTTACATCCTTGATTCACATTATTTTGACTACGGTGTATTTTCCTATCAATAGAAGTTACTTTCACTAGTGTTTTAATCAAGCCTAAAAGAATTCCATTCTGGGTGTGTAACACCGTCATTGCTATTGTTTTGAATATCGTTATCGTTATTGGGAGGAAGGGTGCCACGGGGGAGGCGCACGGCGGGCCGGCGGCGTAGACGGGCGCGTTCCGTCCGTTTGAATTTTGGAGGTGGACGGTGGAGAGAGGAAAGATGTAGTGTGGCTGTGTTTGATTTCGGCGGGTGGATCTACGACAAGGTTCGGCCGATGGGCCGAGTTCAACCTCGAGGTCGGTTGACTTGATGAATTCGGGTTGGGGTTGGGGATTCAGAGGAGGGGGAACACTGTCAGCAGATACTATGAATCCGGTTCTCCGAGCAGCAAAAACAGTAACTTCGACTCTGCCCGAGTCGTTTGGCGAAAGAAAATCTGAACCGTGGGAACCTATTTAATGAAGCATTACAATGCTCTCAAAACTGATGGACAGGTAAGAAGGCACCAAATGACTTCCAGAGAAGTGCTGCAGGGACGTTCACCAACTGGCACAGAAAAAATGAACAACTCGAATTCACCGAATGGGTTCACAGGGATTCGAACCCCGCTCTGCTGCAATCAACTCTGTTATCAACCTCAAGTGAAGCAGCTGCGCACCACGCACCGTGAACCTGTTTTTCAGTTTACCACAAGCCCAAATACATGCACATGTTTCCTGGGGTTCGCATTGAGGTGTCTTTGACTTTTCAAGCTGAGCCTATAATATCTGTTTCTTTAAATTCCCCTCCCAGCGGCTTTGATAATGTCAGAGCGAGAGCACCAACAAAAAATTAATCTCTAATCAACTGACGAAGGGGTTCGCAGGGAATTGAACCCCGCTCTGGTGCATACAATTCCTGATTTCCCTAATTGAGGCAGTCGTGCACCACGCACCGTGAACCCGTTCCTGGGTCTATATAAAGCCCGATTTCAAGCAGCATTTTTTGGGGAGAATTGCAGCAGTCTCGGCATCAACAAAAATCCAGAGGAAAAAAAGCTATTCGCCAAAGGGGTTCATAGGGATTCGAACCCTGCTCTGCTGCACACAATAATGAATCGACCCAATTGAGGCAGCCGTGCACCACGCACCGTAGGGAATCGAACCCGGCCCTACTGCACACAAATGGACTAGCCCAAATAATCCAGGCAGCCATGCACCACGCACCGCCTACCGAAAGCGCAAATACACCAGGCCACTAAAGAGCTATTTTTTTCTGTGGAATGAATAATTTATTGAATCTTGCTTGCATACACCCAGTTTACATCTACTGTACTCACTAAAGCCGAGAACGGGACTTTGGATCGACAAGAAGAAGAAAAAGGAAAAAACCTCAGCACATCAGCTCAAGGGTTCAGAGGGAATCGAACCCCGCTCTGCTGCATGCAATTTCATAGTCACATGAATTGTCGCAGCCGTGCACCACGCACTGTGAACCCGTTCGCCACAAGCCCAAATACATGCACATGTTTCCTGGGGTCTGCTTTAAATTTGGGGTGTCTCTTTGACTTTTTCAAGCTGAGCCCATAACTTCTGTTTCTTTAAATTCCCCTCCCAGCGCCGGCTGTGATAATAAAGTCAGAGCCAGAGCACCAACAAAAAGTTAATCTCCAAATAATCAAGGGGTTCACAGGGAATCGAACCCTGATCTGGTGCATGCAACTCATTTGAGTTGCCTCGCTAATTGAGGGCAGCCGTGCACCACGCACCGTGAACCCATTGCTCAGTCTGCTGAAAACACAAATATATCCGGGCTTTTAAGGACTGCAGAAGTTTCGGTACCAACAAAAAGAGCTAGAGCAGAACATCAAGGGTTCACAGGGAATCGAACCCTGCCCTGCTGCTGCAACACATCTACAAGACTGATCAATATTAATTGAGGCAGCCGTGCACCACGCACCGTGAACCCGTTCTTCAGTCTACTGAAAGCGTAAATACACCAGAGACCATTTGCTTTTCGAAGAATTGACAAAATCCATCCCGCAACTTGAACCGGATGCCGCCACGGTCAGTACACAACAGCTTGTGTGCAAAGTCAGGTGGAGAGAAGTTCATTGAAGAAAAATTGAAAAAGAGCAAGACACGGGTGTGGGTCACGGGCTCACAGGGATTCGAACCCTCTGCTCTGCTGCAATATCACACTGTAACAATTGTGGTAGCCGTGCACCACGCACCGTGAACCCGTTCTTCAGTATACCGAAAGCGCAAATATATCAGGGCTTTTGTTAGAAGGAACTGCAGAAGTGTGGGGATCTACAAAGATCGAGCATGCCAACGAAGGGGTTCACAGGCAATCGAACCTTGCTCTGCTGCATCCAATACCGCGGTTGACGTTGAGTTGTAGAAGCCGTGCACCACGCACTGTGAACCCTCTGTTCAGCCTACTGAAAGTGCAAATGTATCCGGGCTTTGAAATGTCAGGAGGGAATTATAGCAGTCTCGGTACCAACAAAAATCCATCATGCTATCAACACAGGGGTTTACACGGAATCGAACCTGCTCTGCAATGTCCGAAATTCCTCAATTGAGGCAGCCGTCCACCACGCACCGTGAACCCGTTGCTCAGCCTGCTGAAAACGCGAATGTATCTGGGCTTTGAAGGGATTGCAGAAGTCTGGGGATCAACAAAAACAGATAGCGCAAGAACTCAAGGGTTCACAGGGATTCGAACCCTGCTCTGCTGCATCCAACTTGTCTATTTCCTAATTGTCGCAGCCGTTGATGCGCACCAGCTCGCGCTGGCCGGGTACGCACACCATTACGGCAACACTGCTACCGATACAGCGCCTTATTCACCGGCGCACAACTCCCAGCGCCTCTCCCACGGTTCATCAAAGTTGATCACGCCTTTTTACTTTGCGCCTTTACGCGGCGCCTTTTCTATTTATATCCGTAGGTACGGCGCACTCTCTCTTTATCTCCATATGCACGGCGCCCTTTCCTTCGCAAGGTGCACTTTCTATTTATATCCTTTTGGCGGCGCCTTTTTACTTTGCAAGACGCGGCGCCTTTCGACTTATCTCCATTCTCATAGCACTGCCCCCTTCCTTTCCTATAAAAGCCCCCTTCTTTACACTGTACTGTAGAGACGATGAAACGGCAATGTGCGCTTGACGGCGGACTTGGCTAAACTATGCAAATGGAGATGGAAGCACTAGCTGGAAACTAACACCCCACTAACCAAACACACAACCCAACCAAACCCCCCTTTATACTCCCAAAGACTAGCGCAAACTCCTTGGTCGAGTTCGGGTCCGGGCCGTAGTATGCGACCACTGGTTTAGAACAGCAACAGGAACTGAATCCGACTTTATTGACCAACACTCTTCTATACAACACAACTCTCATGGCAATGCTTCCTCAAACTCAACGACCCTAGGCTTGTGATGTACATAGCAAAGGATTGTTACTAGGAATCGCACCGAAGTACAGGTGCCTAGGCGAGGAGGTGTAGCTTTGGACTGAAAATCCCGTTTAAGGGCTATGCTGCTTCGTCTAGACGACCTCTATTGCACTGCTAGCCTCTCGAGAACTAGCGGCAGACTCAGACTCCTTTGAATCCAAGATCTTTTCCGTACACTTGGGCTTATTAAGGACCTCAAAGTACTATCCAACACGACTAGACGACCGGTGGTTGTCCCAGGGTTCTCCCAAAGTGCTGTGCCGGGCGTGGTCGGTTTTAGCGAGGCGTTTCCTGGTCACCCAATGCGGATGCCCTGCTAGAGTCCACTCGCGACGACAGTCGCAGTTCTCAAGCCTTCTTTGTGCGTACGGTCCTGATTTATACGTGGAGGCAGTTGCCGCCTCACAACCTCCCAACGCGATGCTTTGCTTATAGGTTCACACAATGTTCCAACAAACAATGCTTCGATTGTATAGACTTCCTTACACACAGATAGAGAATGTACTTTATCCCTGCTTAGTGGCCTGAGCACACCCTTACCGCCGTAGCAGTGAGCGGGGCATGAGCTGGCCTTTAGCAGTAACTACTGGGTCCTTATATACTATTCTAGAGTCCATAATGTAATACCTATCTAATAAGCATGCCGGGGTGATTCCTCATCCAAATGTCAAACAATATGACTGATTTGTGCCATTTAGCCTCACCGTCGGCCTAATTCCGGGTCATAGGCCTTGGCTATAAATATCCCGGAGCCTAAAGCCCATAACTCCGAAATACTCCGGAGCCATTGCCCCTTAGCTTCGAACTGACTCATGCTTGCTCATATGTTGAAGTGTTCAGTTCGACTTCCTCAACATACTATCATTGCCAACCCAGGAAGTTGATCAGAGTTCGTCTAGACAGCATTTCCTGTGGTCTAGACAAGCCAAGCTTTGTAGCCCAACCATGCTAGTCCGTCTAGACGACTTCAATGATCATTCCCTGAGCTATATATCCCTCTGTGACCTTACTAGCACAGTTACTTGAGTGCTAGTATCATTGTACATGTTTCTACTTCGAATTCAAGTACTTGGACTCGCTCTGAATGATACCTGAGGCCCAAGGCACTCAAAGGCAATAGCTTCGATGTCAATTGTGGTTGCTAGCTCGATAACGAGCCGTCTAGATGCATAGTTCTGCCGTCTAGACGCTTAGTCGAGCCGTCTAGACACATAGTTCTGCCGTCTAGACACTTAGTCGAGCCGTCTAGACGCTTAGTCCTGCTGTCTAGACACATAGTTCTGCTGTCTAGACGAGCTGGTTAGCCCTCTGTTAAGTCCCATTCGACGTGGTCTGTGCAGTCATTGGTTCTCCTGGTCGGATTATGATCCCCATTGAATGTCTAGGCTTTTGTACATCTCCTTGATAGTGTATCTGTCCAGTGTAACACTTGTAACCGTGTCTAGCACTGTGCAGAATACTACAGCCAGCAGGCGGAGCTCACTCTGGCTCTCCTTCATATCACCGAACAGGGTACTAGTGCACTAATCAATAATGCGGCTAGAAGCTAGTCTATGGCCTGAGTCCCCTAGCACCAACTAGTGCTCATTAAGCTCAAAATAGCCCGACTGCGACACAATTGGTGTTGCGCCGTCTCAACGGGCCCCCACCAATACATCTCTCATTTGGTTTGTCTATCGCCCTCTGCAGTTCACCTGCCCACGTTCTGAGTCCTTCGTCGCCCCCGATCACTGTCGCTTCTGTGTCCTTCGTCGTCCCCGATCACTGTCGTTCTCGCCTTCGCCGTTGCCCTCGCCTACGCTTGTCCTCCGTCGCCTCTGTCTAGACCGCGCACACGTACCTGATTGGTATTGGGACGTTTGGACCACCTCGCACACCCACGTTCAGACTCTCGCTTGCTGAGTGTTGTTGTTCATTCGTTTGTTCAGCTCTGCTCTTAGGGCTCGAGTCAGCGTATCATATTGGAGCCCACTGCGAGGGGTTCTAAAATAGCTTCCAATCCATCCCGTGCGTTGAAACGGCGTGTCATTGAATACGCTGCCATCTGGTTATTATTTGCGCTTTTTAGCAATAGTCTGTCTAGACGCTACTAAGTAATAATACAGCCGTTTAGACGGGTCAATATACCTACTAGAACTCTGTTCGGTGGTACAAAGGAGAGTCAGAGTGAGCTCCGGCTGCTGACTGTAGTATTAGTACAGTGCTAGGCGCGGTTACAAGTGTTACACTGTGCGAAGTACACATACCAAGGAGGTCTATACGGGGTCTAGTACCTCAGAATGTCAATTACCCTATCAAAGGAACCAACGACTGCACAGGAAAGCCATAGTCTTCACTAGCAGGGCAAGCAACATGATATAGGGTCTGTCTAGACGAGTCGGCGCACTAAGCTACAGGCGTCTAGACGAGCATAGGACGACTCTATAGGCTGTCTAGACGGCAAAGTATCGCGTCTAGACGGTGCAAGGAGCTTAGGGATATAAGGAGGGGTCGCCCTAAAGGTGCCCCTCTAGCCAGTCAGGTGACCGACGCGACACGGTCAGCGTTGGGGCGCCACAAGCACAAACAGGACGAAGGGGTTCTTGTTGAGATGTAGCCATGGGCGGACGTACATATGTCTAGTCCGTGTGCTATCGGGATATACGAGCGGATTGGTGAGCAGTCCGGCGTCAGGGGACAGAGTTTTGCAAATTACAAAGGTTCGGAAGCTGTCTAGACGACCCGAACTGGCCATATACCCGAACTGGGCCCCCAAGATCGTCATCTATATGACTTTCTGGCAAGCCCAGAGCCAGCATAGACCCGGTTAGCCTTCCGAGGATGACCGCATGACCAGAACATCGGCCTGTTTTACTCATTTCTCTTTACCTCATCTCTTTCTCTCAGAATCGTATATAAAGCCTCATAAAATACCGCAACAGACCAGTGTATGCCCCGCTCATCGTTACGACGATTCGGGTGTGCTCAGGCCACTTAGCAGAGATTAAAGTACCATCTCTCTCTGTGTAACAGTAGTCTATAAAATCGCAGCGTTGCTTGTTGGATCCAGAACATTTGTGTGAACCTATAAGCAAAGCTTCGCGTTGGGAGGTCGTGAGCGGCGACTGCCTCCACGTATAAATCAGGACCGCACGCACATTAGAGGGCTTGAGAACTGCACTAAGCGTCGCAAAGTGGACTCTAGCAGGGCATCCGCATTGGGTGACCAGGAAACGCCTCGCTAAAACCGACCACGCCCGGCACAGCACTTTGGGAGAACCCTGGGACAACCACCGGTCGTTTAGCTGTGTTGGATAGTACTTTGAGGTCCTTAATAAACTCAAGTGTACGGAAAAGATCTTGGATTCAAAGGAGTCCGAGTCTGCCGCTAGTTCTCGAGAGGCTAGCTGTGCACCAGAGGCCGTCTAGACGAAGCAGCATAGCCCTTGAACGGGATTTTCAGTCCAAATCTACACCTCCTCGCCTAGGCACCTGTACTTCGGTGCGATTCCTAGTAACAATCCTTTATATATAAACCTGCACATCCTTCCCTGGAAGTCTTGTTTAGAAGCCAAGCAGCCAAGCCAACTAGCGTCTAGACGCTGCATTTTGAGACATTTTGAACGCATAGAACAACTATACGTGCTCTAGACATCAGATCCGCAGTCGCATACTACGACTCAGGACCCGAACTCATCGAGGAAGACGCGCTACGTCCCCTGTGAGTCAGTTTAGATAGGATTGGGTTGGTGTGTGTGTGTTAGTTGTTCAGCTAGCCCGCATTCAGAGCTTAGTTTAGCCCATTCCGTAGTCAGCGCATCTTGCCCGTTTCAGCGTTACGCGGAAACGAACTTCGTAACCTTCGCCAAGAAATTATAGCCGCGGGTTTTAACCCTGAAGATCCATCGCTTTTCGAACTCGTCCCGTACCACTCATCACACCACGCAAATATTGCCTCGCCTTCGCCTTCGCGTTCACCATCACCGCTGCTCTTACGCCCGGCAGATTTTATCGAACCACACACCATTCCCATTTCCATAATGGCCCAACCATCTATGCCCGCTCGTGGTGACCGTACGGCCCCCACGTTCGACTCAACCAACCCGCGCGAGCTCCCACGCTTCTTTACCGACCCTGAATTCCACTTCACGCGTTGTGGTGTCACGGACCATGCCGAGAAGAAGTCCCACGCGACTCGTTTCCTCAGCTTCCGCGACCAGGATGCTTGGGAATCTCTTCCCGAGTTCACCACGGCAACTGTGTCCTATACGGAATTTAAGGCGGCTGCCTTGAAACTTTCTCCTGGAACCGATGCAGATAAAAAGTATACTTTAGCAGATCTAGATGTTCTTGTCGGCGCCTACGCGCGTACGGGAATACACACGAAAGGCGATTTTAGCGAATTTTATTGTGACTTTTCCACGATCTCCGTGTACCTTATCAAGCAAGGCCGACTTGCTGCGTGTGAGCAGACTCGTTCGTTCAAACGCGCGATGCAGCCAGAGTCCCTGTGGGAGCGCATTGATCGCCGCCTTCAGGTGAAGCAGCCCGATATCGGACCAGAGGACGCACATAGTTTGGCAGACTTGAAAGAAGCTGCAGATTTTGTCCTTCAGGGAACATCCATAAAACTAACCTCTTCTGTCGAATATTCATCGCCCGCGGGGACCCAGATTAAATCTGAGCCCGAAGTTGCGGTATTGGCCAGCACCTTCACCAAATTCATCGAGTTTATTAGCCAAAATCCGGGAGTCCTCGCTGCGGCGAATACTCAGACCCAGAACCAATTGTACCCTCCTCAAAACACAAACACTCACCCCAACGGTTGCACCTATTGCAACGGGCCGCATTATATTGCAAATTGCGAAGCCGTCACTGCGGATAGCCAAACGGGCATCTGTAAACACGACATTAATGGACGAGTTGTCCTTCCCTCCGGCGCGTTCGTTCCGCAGCACGTTCCAGGCCGTAACCTTCGCGAGCGCATCCAGGAATGGCACCGCCAGAACCCCGGCCAGATTGCTGCAGCACAGATGATGCTGGACACCTACCAAAATTCCACCTTCCAACAGACTTCGAATCGCCTCTCAATTGAGGAACATCAGGCTTGTTTGGACCAAGAAGATGAAGCCTTGGAAAAATTGCGCCAGGCTCAATATATTCAGACTCGAGCACAGGCCCGCCGTGTCGCTGAGACCGGTGGCCATGTTGAAGAACCAGAGCAGCCGATTCGGCGAGTACTCCTGCGCCCTCGCTCCCCAATTGCACCTGCATATATTCCTGCGCCTCCGCCTCGAGTTCCCGTTGCTCCCCCAATCCAGCGCATGCCGGAGCACCCATACGCGAACGTACGCGATGCCGCTTATGTCGAACCCCGTGGCCGTAATTTCGGAGGACCAGCGCCGCCGATGCCTACCGGAAAGCGCCACGAGCCTGCTTATCGCAGTACCGCGCCGGTGGTTGATAATAAAATTGCCACAAACGTTTTTGACCGCTCGATGGATGTGCCCGTTACACTTTCGCAGCGCAAATTGCTTTCCATCGCTCTGGACCTTCGAAACCAGTACAAGGAAATAACCATGAGTTGGCACGTTGCTCCCGAAGCGCATCTGGAACCTGCGAAAGCCCAGTTCTTCAATAATATCGATGAAAACTCGCTCCTGTTCAACGCTGAACCGACCGTCGAATTCAAAGAACACACAACCGAACCTATAAATGTTGCAACATTTGGCACATTCACGAGCAGCATGCCCGCTACATTCGAGCAAATCGTTGAACAAGACCTTCCTCGTGACGCCCTAGTGGCTAACGATGAATTTGCAACCTTATATGATTCTGGTATACTCCCCGACGCCGGCGAACTTCATGTTGCCGAAAACTCTTCCGCAATCCGCTCAGTTTTACCTATTGTGGATAACCAGCGCCGCGTCGAGTGCACTCACGACACAGGTTCTCAAACTGTCGCTATGTCCGAGGCAGTTTGCAACGACTTGCAGCTCCCATATAATCCCCGTATTATGATTAACATGGAATCCGCGAACGGCACCGTTACTCCGTCCCTCGGCCTCGCTCGCAATGTCCCGTTCAAATTCGGCGAAATTACACTCTACCTCCAAGTTCACATTGTTCGTGCACCTGCCTATGATATTCTCCTCGGCCGCCCATTCGATAAATTAACCGAGTCCAGAGTAAATAACTCCGCCAACGGCGACCAGACAATTACGATCTGTGACTGCAATAGCGGCATGGAATTGACTATTCCTACGGTTCCACGTGGCCGGACCCGGCAGCCTTTGCCGCAGGATTTTCGCGCCTCGAGGATTTGATCCCTGATCAAGGAGAAGTCGCCCTCGTCATAATTCCGCATTCTAGCGCCCCCGGAAGATTTATCATTGAAGCATACTCGGTTCTCGCATCGGACTACCCCCACGAACAACTTCAACAAGCTTACCTGTCAGCTTGCTCGGAGTTGCCTTCTCCCGACCCTATTAATCCTATGTGCACCCTCGTTCAACCCGTGGTACCGCCGCGCAGTCGTGATTCAACTCACACTGCTTATACCAATTTTGTTTCCTCGCCTCCGCTGGCAACATATGCCAAGAAGAAATATAAACTAGTCGCACAGAAAGTCAGGCCTGTCCTTGGCAGTTTACCTGAAAAATTCCGCATCGTCCGCAATATTCGTGGTGATCCCTTGGCACAGATGCCTATTCTCTCACCCAATCCACCACCATTCTTTCCAACTGGACGTTACACTTCCGAATGCCGTGATATTATTGATCGCGCTCACGCCGGAGATTTCTTATGGCCCGCCGAACGCGCCTTCATGCACTATTTCATGTGCCTTCATAATAGAGGCTTCGCCTGGAGCGATTCCCAACGCGGAAAATTCCGCGAAGACTTCTTCCCACCCGTTGAGATACCCGTTATTCCGCACACACCTTGGGTTCAACGGAACATTCCCATCCCGCCCGGCATTTACGAGGAAGTTTGCCAATTAATCCGAGCAAAAATTGCTGCTGGCGTGTACGAGCCCTCGAATTCGTCATACCGCTCTCGTTGGTTCTGTGTGGTCAAGAAAGACACCACCAGCCTTCGCATCGTTCATGCGCTCGAAGCGCTCAATGCTGTTACTATCCAACACCGTGGAGTTACTCCTTTACTCGATCAAGTTGCAGAACAATTCGCTGGTCGCGCCTGTGGCGGAATGCTTGACCTACACGTTGGCTACGATGAACGCGTCATCACAGAGTCTTCGCGCGACTACACCACGTTCCAAATGCCATACGGCGCCCTTCGACTTGTCACCCTTCCGATGGGTTGGACAAATTCCGTGCCAATTTTCCACGACGATGTCACACACATCCTACAGGCCGAAATTCCACACCATACAATCCCTGTCATTGATGATTGTCCCGTGCGCGGTCCTGCTTCGCGCTACCAAGATTCCCCCGAGAACCCCGGTATTCGCTGTTTCGTCTAGGAGCATTTCCAAGTTCTGAACCGCATCATTACGTGCATGATATATTGTTGAGGCACCTTCTCAGGTCCCAAGGCCATTTTATGTTGGCACATGATCACCGTTCTTGGCCACGTTTGCATCTTCGAAGGCCGCGTTCCCGATCAATCCCACATCGCGAAAATACTGAACTGGGGACCATGCAAAGATTTATCTGAGGTCCGCGCATTCCTTGGAACCATCGGAGTTGTACGGATATTCATCTACAACTTTGCACATCGCGCCCACGCCCTCGTTCTCCTCACGCGTAAAGATGTACCCTTCCTTTTTGGTTCGCCACAGATCGAGGCACAAGAAGACTTAAAGTACGCGCTGGTACACTCACCCGCACTCCGACCCATTGATTATGCCTCATGCGCACCGTGTATTCTCTCCGTGGACACCTCTTCGCTCGCTGTTGGATTCCTCCTCACCCAATGTGACCTTGAGGATTTATCGCGCCGATATTACGCGCGTTTTGGTTCAATCACGCTCAATGAGCGCGAAGCACAATTTTCCCAGGCTAAACTGGAGCTTTACGGACTCTACCGTGCACTTCGCGCTTGGAAGATTCATTTAATCGGAGTTCGGGATATTATAGTGGAAGTCGACGCACGCTACATTAAGGGCATGCTTGCCAATCCAGATCTCGCACCAGGCACCAGCATGAATCGTTGGATCCTCGCCATTCTCACCTTCCACTTCACCCTTGTCCATGTACCCAGAGTTTCGCACCGCCCCGATGGGCTTTCGCGCCGTAACCCTCAGCCTGGAGACGAACCCGAACCAGAGGACAACTTTGATGACTGGATCGACCAGGTTCACGGCTTCATGCACTTCATAAACGACTCGCCGCATGTTGCACGCCCGCAGAAGACCATTGCAACTTTATCCGCTGAGATCATCCCTGACAACGAGTTGGCACCCGAATCCCTTTCATATGACAATGTCCCGCGCTCGGAGAACGCGCAGCTCGCCGATGCCCGTGTAGACCGAGTTCGACTCTGGCACGAGACGCTTCAGCGCCCTCGAGACATGAAAGATGCAGATTATCAAGCCTTCGTCCGATATTGCCAGGAGTTTTACATCACCGATAATCAACTTTGGCGTAAAGACCCGCAACAGCGCCATAAACTCGTTGTCATTCAATCGCGCCGGTTATTTATCTTGCGCTCCGCACACGATGATGTCGGACACCGTGGTTTTTACGCGACTCGTGGTCTCCTCAGCGAACGATTCTGGTGGCCGTACATGGCCCACGATATCACCTGGTGGATTCATACTTGTCACCTCTGCCAAATCCGACAGATGCAACAAGTTTGTATTCCTCCCACGGTGGCAGTCCCCGCAACATTATTCTCCAAAGTTTACATGAATACCATGCATATGCCGTTGAGCGTACATTGTTCAAGGGCGCTGTTCAATGATCTATTACCCCGAATTTCGCATGCTGCACAATGAGAATGCGAAAGCGCTCGGCGATTGGATTTTCGAGGATTTATTGTGTTGTTGGGGCACACTGGTCGAAGTCGTCACGGATAATGGTACCCCCTTCGTGAAAGCGCTAGTTTACCTCGAGAAGAAGTATCATGTGAAGCACATTCGCATTTTCGGCTATAACTCTCAGGCCAACGGCATCGTTGAGCGCCCGCAGTTGGACATTCGGAACAGTATATTCAAGGCCTGTGACAGAGTCCAAAATAAATGGCACACCATTACATTCTCCGTATTTTGAGCCGACCGCATCACCATTCGTAGACGTATGGGCTGCTCCCCTTACTTTGCAGCAACTGGAACGCATCCATTAATCCCTCTTGACATCTCTGAAGCAACATATCTGCTTCCTCCGCCCGATTCGGTTCTCAGCACTGAAGATTTAATTGCTCAGCACGCCATAGCACTGCAGAAACGTCGAGAGCACCTCACTCTCCTTCATTCCAATGTCTATACTGCGAGACTTCGAGCCGCCATTAAATTCGAGCAGGACCACGCTGCAACACTACACAACTACAACTTCCAGCGCAGAGACTTAGTTCTCATGCGAAACACTGCCATCGAAAAGTCACTCAGCAAGAAAATGCGTAAACGGTACCTCGGCCCGCTCATCGTTATTTCACGCAACCTTGGTGGCGCATACATTTTATGCGAACTCGACGGTTCTGTTTTCCACCGACCAATCGCTGCCTTCCGAGTTATCCCATATTTTGCCCGCCAGAGCATTCCTTTACCGCTATTAGAGGAACTCCTCGATATCTCGACCGAACACCTTCGCGAAATGGAACAGAGTACACTTGTGGACCCTGAGGACGACGACATAGAGCCATAGAACCCGCGGTTTCAATCTCAGTTGGGAGGAACAAACACTATTCGATTTCGGCTGCCTGAGGACAGTGAGTTTTTCAGTTGGGAGGAGATGATGCGCACCAGCTCGCGCTGGGCGCGTACGCACACCATTACGGCAACACTGCTACCGATACAGCGCCTTATTCACCGGCGCACAATTCCCAGCGCCTTTCCCACGGTTCATCAAAATTGATCGCACCTCTTACTTTGCGCCTTTGCGCGGCGCCTTTTCTATTTATATCCGTAGGTACGGCGCACTCTCTCTTTATCTCCATATGCACGGCGCCCTTTCCTTCGCAAGGCGCACTTTCTATTTATATCCTTTTGGCGGCGCCTTTTTACTTTGCGCTCTTGCGCGGCGCCTTTCGACTTATCTCCATTCTCATAGCACTGCCCCCTTCCTTTCCTATAAAAGCCCCCTTCTTTACACTGTACTGTAGAGACGGGCCCCCACCAATACATCTCTCATTTGGTTTGTCTATCGCCCTCTGCAGTTCACCTGCCCACGTTCTGAGTCCTTCGTCGTCCCCGATCACTGTCATTCTCGCCTTTGCCGTTGCCCTCGCCTACGCTTGTCCTCCGTCGCCTCCGTCTAGACCGCGCACACGTACCTGATTGGTATTGGGACGTTGGGCCCACCTCGCACACCCACGTTCAGACTCTCGCTTGCTGAGTGTTGTTGTTCATTTGTTTGTTCAGCTCCGCTCTTAGGGCTCGAGTCAGCGTATCCCCGTGCACCATGCACTATGAACCCTTGTTCAGTGGTGTGAGAACACAGATACATGTATCACCAAATTTACTTGTTCCGACAAGTCATTTTGTGGAGGACTTATTTTCACACTAGGTCGAAATTCCTCCCCTGTGTGCTGTACCTACCAGAGCACGGACAAAGATTTCAATCTATGTTGAGCAAGAACAAAACAATGAGAGAAAGAGAAAAAATTGGTGACTCTAATGCCTTACGAGGGGTCCACAGGGAATCGAACCCTGCCATGCTGCATTCACTTCAGCCACTTCTGGCAGCCATGCACCACGCACCGTGAACCCATTCTTTAGGGCAGCAAAAACCCAAGTAAGTGGTTTTCCAACAGACATTTTGCAGTGGGTTACATGTAATTTCCATGCGGGGTCGAAGTTTCAACGGCGTCCCGATGAAGGTGCACCCACCAAAAATTACATTGCGAAGAAGACTGGACCGAACAAGGGGAAAACTAAACACTGAAAAAAACCATGAAGGAAAGATTCGGCACCGCGACGATATCGGGGGCTTACAGGGAATCGAACCCTGCCATGCTGCATGCATGCATGCATTCACTTCACTCTCTTCTGGCAGCCGTGCACCACGCACTGTGAACCCGTTCCTCGATTTACTAAGCACGCAAATACACCAGGTCTTGAAATGTCATCTTTTTAGGACGGAATTGCAGCAGTCTCCGCATCAACAAAAATCGAGGAAAAAGGCTCTTCACCAGGAAGGGGCTCACCGGGAATCGAACCCTGCTCTGCTGCATCCAATACCGCGGTTGACGTTGAGTTGTAGCAGCCGTGCACCACGCACTGTGAACCCGTTCTTCAGTCTACTGTAAGCGCAAATACATCAGGCCTTTGAAATGTCATCTTTTTGGCAACGGCCTGCGGAAGTCTCGGTACCAACAAAAACAGACAGGGCTGGAAATCAAGGGTTCACAGGGATTTGAACCCTGCCCTGCTGCATCACACCAACAAAAAATTAATCTCCAAATCACAGGGGCAAACATAGACACACTTGTCATAAGCGCATCCGACGCGCATGTGCAACGTCTTCGCTGCGTCCTTACTGTGTCTTTGCCCTTAAGCTTAGGTAATTTGATTTTTCCTCTGCGTGAGTTTGAATCTGTGAAAGGTCATCTTTTCATTCTTCAATCTTTAATGCCTAAGCTACAAATATAAACAGCTATAGGCCAAAAGAAATAAACCTGTGACTGTGTGTGCTCCAACTGTGCACAATGAAGGCTCAGCAACTGGCAACAGAAGTTTATAAATTAGTTTGAATCTGTTGATGTACCTATTTGCAATCTCATGAACATTTGTGAATGAATCTCTCTGTTCCCCAGTTCCGTGATTCCCTGAAACCTTGAGAACCCTTCCCAATGCCTGATGGTGTTACTTCTGTCTGCCACATTTATCTCGGTTGATTGCCCTGAGTTCACGGAAATTGCAGAGTCTTTGCAGGCCCGAGATTCCAGATGAGAAGTGGTGACCAGTTGTGCTAGTTTCAGCTTTTGGGCCCATTTCCTGGGGCGCAACCAGTGCTTTGCAGGTATCAACCCATGACAATTCTGGTGCAATGAAGATTTGTTGATATTTCAAGTCTATGCCAGACTGCTTTCACAGGATATACCGGGGACGGTTATATGGTGTGTATGACCCTTTCTCATGATTCTGAGCAGCCCTGAGATGATTTTTTGCTGTTGAACTTATTACTTATTTGAGGACCAGCACCCTCCATTTGTTCATGCAGATTAGATGGTCTGTGTGTCTGTCATATGAATCACTTGACATGTAACGGATGGACGGCACACATCCCCTGAGCTCACACTGAACTGCAGAAGACACAGAATCTGAGCAGTTATACATTCCCAGATTGTCAAAGTCTGAAACATAAAAGTTGACCTTTCACAGATTCGAACTCACGCAGAGGAAAAGTCGAATTACCTAAGATCAAGGGCAAAGACGCAGCAAGGACGCAGCAAAGACGTTGCGCATGCGCGTCGGATGCGGTTATGAGAAGGGGTTCGCAGGGAATTGAACCCCGCTCTGGTGCATACAATTCCAGATTTCCCTAATTGAGGCAGTCGTGCACTGCACACCGTGAACCCGTTCTTCCATCTATTGAAAGTGCAAATACACCAGGGCTTAGAGAAGCTATTTGTTTTGGAAAAATTGACAAAGTCCGTCCCGCAACCGGATGGACATTGGATAAAGCATGCTGCATCCTCCATGGTAAGTACAAGTACGCGACAGCTTGGAGTCCAAGAAGCTGAAGGAGTATATGTGTGAATTTTGCGCAGAGGTCAGGTGAAGAGGTTTATTGAAGAAAAATGGAAAAAGGACAAGAATAGATGGTGCCAGGAGTTCACGGGGAATCGAACCCTGCTATGCGGCATGCATGCATTCAATTTACGCACTTCTGTCAGCCGTGCACCACGCACCGTGGACCCGTTCTTCAGTCAATTGAGAGCGCAAATACACCAGGCCACTAAAGAGCTATTTTTTCTGTGGAATGGATAATTCATTAAATCTTGCTTGCATACACCCAGTTTACATCTACTGTACTCACTAAAGCCGAGAATGGGACTTTGGATCAACAAGAAGAAGAAAAAGGAAGAAACCTCAGCACATCAGCTCAAGGGTTCAGAGGGAATTGAACCCTGTTCTGCTGCATGCAATTTCATATTCACACGAATTGTCGCAGCCGTGCACCACGCACCGTGAACCCGTTCTTCAGTCTACCACAAGCCCAAATACATGTGCACCTGTTTCCTGGTGTCTGCTTTAAATTTGATGTGTCTCTTTTTACTTTTGCAAGCCGAGCCCATAATATCTGTTTCGTTAAACTCCCCTCCCAGCGGCTGTGACAATATATTCAAAGCCAGAGCACCAACAAAAAATTAATCAACAAATAATCAAGGGGTTCACAGGGATTCGAACACTGGTCTGCTGCATCCAATACCGAAGTTGTTCACGCTGAATTGTGGCAGCTGTGCACCATGCACCGTGAACTCATTCTTTATGGCAGCAAAAACACAAGTAAGTGGTTTCTCGAACAATCATTACTTCCCCTTTCAACGGCGTTCCGGACAAGGCAAGTCACTTGCAAGTTGCAGCTGCATCGATAAAAAGATTAAATGACCAAGAAGACTGAATTGAAGAAAGGAAAGACTAGACATTGAAAAAGCCATTTAAGCAGCATAACACCACAAATACAATAAGGGATCACCGGGAATCGAACCTGCCGTGCTGCATGTACTCAAATGTCCTGGAAAACTCCTCAATCGAAGCAGCTGTGCACCACGCACCGTGAACCCATTCCTCAGTCTACTGAGAGCACAAATGCATGTGTGCATGTTTCCTTGGTGTCCATTGAGAAGTCAGCAGCAATTGATGAAGTCTCGTTCACATGCGGGGTCAAAACACATACCTACTCAGGTTATGCACTGGGAAATCGGAGGACGAACGAAAAGAAAAAAGCGGGACAATTACCGAGGCAAGGGGTTCACAGGGAATCGAACCCTGTCCTGCTGCATGCAACCTGCTCCTATCCAACTCAATTGTAGCACGCTGTGCACCACGCACCGTGAACCCTTTGTTCAGTTGATTGAAGACAAATACATAGTCTGTAGCATACATGCCTAGAGGCACATGTGTGTAGGTACAGAGCCCGCTTGTTCCTCAACAGGACCGCCGCAGTTATACACTTCCTTCCTTCCTTCCAGAGGTTTCAGGCATCATTCTTTGCGGGACGGCAGTCTCGGCATCAATATAATTTAGGAAAAAAAACCCTTCTCCAGGAAGGAGGAGGATGTATTACTGCCGCGGTCCCTATAAGGAACAAGCAGGTACTGTACCAACATACACATGGCACCTAATATGTATGCTACAGTCGTCAACGGCCTTGTTGCTGTGGTAGCATAGGCACCGATAGCACCTACACTTCTCACGACAAAACAAAGGGGTTCATAAGGGATCGTTGCGTCTAAATATAAGACTGATCAATTGAGGCAGCTGTGCACCATACACCGTGAACCCATTGATCAGTGTAGTAAGAGTGCAAATAGGTACACATTTTATCGCTTTCCTTCTGGCAATAAAAGGATTCTCAGGTCTTGGTGTCGGTCTAGCCAGGCACTAAAGCTACTTCCGGGACTGCACCGGTTACAGGAAAGGCAGAAAAAATCACATTAACAGGAAGAAAAAGGAAAAAGTCGAGGGGAAATTGAACAGGGGTTCACAGGCAGACCTGCCCTGCTGCATGCATGCATTCACTTCACCCACTTTCGTGCACCACGCACCGTGAACCCCTTCTTTAGTGCAGTGAAAACACAAGTAGGTGGTTTTTTGAACAGTCATTTTGCAGCGGGTTAATTTCCATGCGGCCCGGACAAGTCAAGTCACTTGCAAGTGCGCCGACGAAAGATTAAATCACCAAGAACCAAGGGGAAATTAACCACTGAAATGAAGAAAAATCGAGCATCAGAAAGCCATAATAAGGGATCACAGGGATTCGAACCCTGTCGTGCTGCATGCAACGATTTGGAATCGTTATATCATCAATTGAGGCAGCCGTGCATCACGCACCGTGAACCCATTCTTCAGTCTACCACAAGTAATGTTGCCGCGACTCGCGACTCCGAGCCTCCGAGTCGACTCTGCAAGTCGATTTAAGTCAAGTCGAGTCGAGTCACGGATGTGACTTTGCGCGACTCCCAAGTCGAACTAAGTCGACTTGCACCGACTCCGAGTGACTCTGAGTCGGTCTCAAAATTCAATCAGGTACCTTTCATCAGATACAGCTCAAAGGAGTTGAGGGAAGACGCGTAGTTCACATTGAACTGTTATTTCTCTTCGCGTCGTCGCGAGGGTTATGAAGTGGCTTCGTTAGCAATCAACATACCTCAAGAATATTTGAGCAGGGTTGGGAAGAGGTATATAACACTCTAAGACTTACTACGTGAAGTGTGATGTCCTTAACTTGACAAAATGCGATGTTGAAGTCAAAATATCAAAGGTTGATGTCCCATCACTTTTATGTGAGGGCGCCGGTAATGGTTAATATACCTCAGAAATATCTAGGAACACTTGAGGGGAGTTATATGGGCACCCTACAGCAATTTACAACAGCATTAGACCTTTCTGCGGAGAATATTAAGAAAACACCGACTCCACCGACTCAAGTCGACCGGCTTTTTAAGTCGACTCCCTGAGTCGTGACTCGACTTTTCGAGTCACGGCAACATTAACCACAAGCCCAAAGTCATGTTCACATGTTTCCCGGTGTCTGCTTTAAATTTGATGTGTCTCTTTTACTTTTGCAGGCCGAGCCCATAAAATCTGTTTCGTTAAATTCCCTCCCAGCGGCTGTGACAGTAAAGTCAAAGCCAGAGCACCAACAAAAAGTTCATCTCCAAATGACCAAGGGGTTCACAGGGAATCGAACCCTGTTCTGCTGCATACAACTGTCATTTTGGCCCATTTGAATTGAGGCAGCCGTGCACCATGCACCGTGAACCTGTTCCTCAGTCTACTGAAAACGCAGATATATCTGGCCTTTGTTAGAAGGGACTGCAGAAGTGTGGGGATCAACAAAAAATCAAGTGCATTCCGCGAAGGGGTTCACAGGGAATCGAACCCTGCTCTGCTCTGCTGCAATCAACTTCACGGAATTGAGGCAGCCGTGCGCCACGCACCGCGAACCCATTCTTCAGTTTGCTGAGAGCGCAAATGTACCAGAGGCCATTTGTTTTTCGAAAAATTGACAAACCTGCATCCGAAGCATCCTCTGCGGTAAGTACAAGTACACGATGGCTTCTGCGCAGAGGTCAGGTGGAGAGGTTCATTGAAGAAAAATTGAAAGGGGCAAGACTTGGGTGTGGGCCAGGGGTTCACAGGGATTCGAACCCTGTCCTGCTGCATCCAAATTTTCGTACATGTCATCGCAAATTGGGCAGCCATGCACCACGCACCGTCAACCCATTCCTCAGTCTACTGAATGTGCAAATACATGTGTACATGTTTCCTTGGTGTCCATTTAAGAGTCAGGAGCAATTGATAAGATCTCGTTCCCATGCGGGGTCAAAACACCTACCTACTCAGGCTGTGCACTGGGAAATTAGAGCACCAACGAAAAGAAAAAAGCGGACAACTACCTAGGCAAGGGGCTCACATGCATTAAACCCCGCTCTGCTGCATATAATTCTAGATTTCCCTAATTGAGGCAGCCGTGCACCATGCACCGTGAACCCGTTCTTCAGTCTATTGAAAGCGCAAATGCAGCAGCGGCCATTTGTTAGAAGGGACTGCAGAATTCTGGGGATTAACAGAAGCCAGGGAAAAAACCCAAGCAAACGGAGGGGTTCACAGGGAATCGAACCCCGCTCCGCTGCATGTACTCAAATGTCTAATGAAACATCTCAATTGAGGCAGCTGTGCACCATGCACCGTGAACCCATTCATCAGTGTGGTGAGAGTTCAAATGGGTACATGTTTTATCCAAAGAGCTTTCCCTTTCATTACCAAAGGATTACTTGGGTCTTGGTGTCGGTATCTCCAGGCAGTAAAGCTACTTCTAGGATTGCACAGGAAAGACAGGAAAAATGACATAAACAGGAAGGAAAACAATGTCAGGGCGACAGGAATATTGAACAGGGGTTCACAGGGATTCGAACCCTGCTCTGCTGCATGTACTCAAACGTCCGAAATTCCTCAATTGACGCAGTTGTGTATCACACACCGTGAACCCGTTCTTCAGTCTACTGGATTCACCAATATGACAGGTCGTTGGGCAATCATACAGGTGTTATCTTTAGTGGGATGTTTACATTTTGGACGGGTTATTTTACCTCTATGCGCTCCGCTTCCATGGTGACATATGGCAGTCGGAGTGCCCCTTTAATAAAACTGGGGTAAACTTTGTGTTTTCACACTGATTTTTGGGACCTGAGAGTGTGAAATTTTCGACCAGTAATTCTTTTCCCCTATCCAGCACTTGAATTTGTACCACGAATTTGGGCGAATCCGGACCACCACTACCAGGCCTTTCTTACTTCCTGGGCAACCTGCTTACGCTGACGACTTTACCGATGCAATTTCCCCCACTGCGCAATGGATTCTCTTTCACAAATCTCTGACCACTGCCGGCACGTCTTTTCGCGTTCCGTCCTCTGGTTTCCCAGTTATGGTCGACTCGGTGTCACAAATCAATGAGCCAAAATACATCCAAAATGGGGGTAGTACTTTGGTGTATAACTCACCTCGGCTTGGTCCTCCTCGGCAGAGCTCCGCTACCTCAAACCGGCAACCTGAGAGCAGGACAAAAAATTTCACGCACCGACAAGCTTTTCGGAAACAGCTGTAATGCAGGTCGGCACATAAGCTAATTCCCGTGATTTGCTACTTTTTCTTACCTTTGGTTGCTTTGCCGGGTTCGCCAACATTCACCATTTGTTGTGTTCATTGTCCGCCGTGTAAGATACGGACTGTGCTTTGCACTGGAGGGTATGCTATTGATTTTTATTTCCTTTCTTTCTAGTTTGGCCGCCCGAAGTCTTCTTTTCTGCCAGTGCAAGAATCTTAAATTTTTGTTGACGCTCACGTGTCACCGGTACATCAGCCGCTGATAGCATCAGCGTCAGCCGCCTTGTCTTGGGACTCGAACGGGCTATCTCAAGTCTTGAGAGCAAAAAACATACTCCGAGAACTCAATTACACTGAGAACAGGTCGTATCCAATGGGACCTTGGCAGACATTCAAACACGTCTGCCCGGCCGATGAAGGCAGTGCAGCTATTTTCAACCATGTGAAAATCTATTGGTGGGCATCGGGAGTACGCAGCTTCAAGTTCCCGGTGTCTCTATTTCAACTCTTCCATATTCTGTGTCGACGAGGTATTTATTACCTGATACAGTAGTGAGCGTAGTCAATCGTACCACCGTATCATTAGTAGTCATCTTGCTGCTCTTCCTTCCATTCCAAAATCAAAGATGTGGAGACCTTATTGGGTGCGAAGGAGTTCGCGGTGAGATTCCACTGAGAAGATGTGCTAAGTAGACATGTGATGATGACATGCGGCTGCCAACTCTAAAGAACAAAATATAACTAAGTTACGTTCCTTGCACACCTTTGAAGCAGCTTGGATTCCGCATAAATTCCGAAGTCGAGCTTTATTTGCCGACCTGGTTTGGATGTGTCTCTGTGAAAATTGTCAGTCATTTCGGATCGTGGCAGAATGGCGCGCTTCCATCGTTCCTGGAGGTTCTTGTGCCTGAGATTAAATGTCTTCTCTTGAATGAATAGTGTTTTCAACGTTGAAGCCGCGGTGATAGTCATCGATCCCAAGGATGAATTTTGGCAGGGGCTTCTGAACTTCCCACAGACCGTTGATTTAAACTGACCGACCTCGCAGTGTGGCCATCCAGAATGCCTACCCCGGCCACTGCGGTTCAGTTACGATTAACCAGCATTGCTGCATGTGTTTCCACCGCTGTGGACACGCTCGAATTGGTCTCCGAGACGCTCAACAGTCCGTTTCTGGCCGTTATCTCCAGTACAACTCGCTCACTGTTGAGATCCGTGGAGGTGAACTCTGCCAGGCTTCTTCTCGATGCGTTTTTGACTCTACATAGACTGCCAAACAGAATAGGGGGTCGTGCATTGAGTTGTTGGAACAGACTCACCAGTTAATCTATGCAATTATCGCCTTGCATATTCGATCGGAGGGCGCGGAACTTTCCCCAAGTGCTTTGAATCATATTGCAAGCTTCACCAAGTAGGTTACTGTCCGTCTTCTGAACTTTTAACTGAGCTGGTCCGAGAACACTCCATAAGATTCATCATTTTGTTGAAGCCCAGCAAGAAAAAGGCTGGCTAAAACAGTTCTTCCGCCAGGGGGAAATGAGTGCACTTCTTAAGGACTGCAACATCGGACTCCGAGAGGCGTTTGACTCCTTTCAGGTGAGTCCATTTTCTTATGCACACAGTGTGATAGATCATTGACAATGGTTTGGGACAGATCAAGGCAATCGGTGTCGTAAACGATGCTGTCGAGTTGCAGAAATATACACAAGATGCGCACCAGGAGGTGCTCAACATGATTACCTCACTCCCTGAAATGAACGGCTCTGACAGAGCTTCCTCCGTCAGTCATTTTTCTGTTGCTTCAGCCAGATCCTGATTTCCCGTCAGATAAATCGAGGGCTTTCGAGCGCTGGAAGCAGGTATGTAGCACCTTGATCCGCATTCGACTTCCTTGATATACTTATCTGCCAGTTCAACTTCCATCTCCATGCTTCCATCTGAACCAAAAATCTTCCATGGCCGCGATCTGGAGCTCGCAGATATTCTGCGGGCCTTTGAGCAGGGATCCCCTCGGATCGCGATTTTGGGCGCTGGCGGAATTGGCAAGACAAGTCTGGCCAGAGTGGCTCTTCATCACTCCCAAGTGGTCGGAAGATACGGCCAGCATCGTGTCTTTGTTGCTTGTGATACTGCCCCTACTAAAATCGAGCTGGCGGCTCTTATCGGAGCTCACCTTGGACTGAAGTCGGGGAGAGACCTCACACGACTTTTGATCCGCCACTTTTCCAATGGCCCACCCGCGCTCTTGATTTTAGATAACCTGGAGACGGTGTGGGATCCAACCACGTCCCGCGGGGAGGTCGAAGAATTTATGTCCTTACTTACGGACATAAAGCACCTAGCGTTGATCGTAAGTATCATCCACCTTCTGTCTCACAAGAACTGACCTGTGTTTAGATTACAATGCGAGGAGCCGAGCGGCCAGCAAAAGTACCGTGGACTCGACCATTCCTACCGCAGCTACTGCCGCTTTCCCAAGCGGCGGCACGCCAAACACTCCTCGATATCACTGATGATGTTCACGAGAAAGAAGATTTGGACAATATCCTCTCTTTGACCGACAATTCACCATTGGCAATCAACCTGATTGCTCATTTGGTTCAGTCGGAAGGCTGTTTGATGGTGCTATCTAGATGGAAGGAAGAGAAAACAGCGATAATTTCTGAGGGCTACGATAGGAAGTCCAATCTGGATATATCCATCTCGATGTCGCTCTCGAGTTCACGGATTATCTCTGTGCCTCGCTCCAGGGACCTGTTGAGCCTCATATCGATGCTGCCTGATGGACTTGCGGACGTAGAGCTTCGGCAGGCTAACATTCCGATTGATCATCTTCTGCATTGCAAAACGGCCCTCCTGCGGACTTCACTAGCGTATGAGGACCAAGGGCGGTTGAAATCGCTGGTACCAATCCGCGAATATTTCCAAAAATTCCATCCGCCTTCTCCACAGCTTCTTCGCCCCCTCCGGCTTTACTTTCAGGAATTACTGGATCTGGGCACAAAATATCGTGGGACCCTTAACAACCTTGAGGCAACAAATCGGATTACATTGAACTTCGCAAACGTTCAGAATGTACTTTTGAGTGGGTTGAACATCGATAATCCAGATCATGTGGATACTATCTACGGCACAACATATCTGGATTTGTTCAGCGTCAGCGCGGGTCGCGGAGGCCTCACGTTTATGGACCGAATCTCCAACCTTCTACCAGATCTGATGAACCATCGGCTAGAAGTTGCCATCGTCACGCGTCGTCTCGTTGACTGGAAATACAAACCCATTCCTGATCCATGGGCACTGGTGGATGATGCGCAAGAGCATTTTAAGCACTTTGAGGATCCTCCACTTAAAGGCAGGTATTGGTATTGAATTCCGTTAGGAAACTATTAACTCCAAAGAATAGTCCGATTTTATATCACCGCAGGATCATATTATCAGTTCCACGACGATGATAGGGCCACTGCGCTTAAATTTTACGAGGACGCCTTCAATTTGTCGATCTCCAGTGGAGACATCAAAGGCAACAGTGATGCATTGGATTCGCTTGCCAATCTCGAGTGGCAGAATGGAGATTACACTGCCGGCCAGAAGTATGCGTTTGAGTCCCAGCGGTTGGCCAAAACTATAGGCGATCTATACCGCGAGGCCAGAGGGCTTAAATGCGAGGCCATGTGTTGGAAGATGCTTGGCAATTACAAAGAAGTTTCTTCCGCATCCACCCGCGCCAGAATGCTCCTTGCTCTATGTGGATTATCCGGTGGAGAAGTGGATTCCGCCATAGCAGGTGAAATGGGTGACATACACAGGGCAAAAACCGAGTACGCGGAAGCTCGGAAGATCTATGAACATACTTTTCACCGGACCTCATCGGGACAAGACCCGTTTGAGCACGCTATAGCATTGTTCAACCTCACCGAGCTGGACATTCGTCTGGGTGTCTCAAGGGAACAAGTGGTGCAGAATATCGATAGAATCAAGTCCATGTTCACCACAATGGGATATAAGCGAGGGGAAATGGCGCTCGGTGACTTGATCTCCGGAGATCTCGAGCTACGGGAAGCGGACTTCCCCATCGCAGAGAAACTACTGCGAGGATGTATCCAGGCCTCCCGAGGAAAGGACGGAGAAATATTCGTCGTTACTTTAGGAATGCTTGCTAATCCCGAGCGTTGGAATCACCTGCCCTCAGCGGAAAACTGGAGTGTTGTCTTCCTGGTGCACGTACTCAAGTCCGGAGAGCAGCTAGAAATTCACAGGGCTCTTCAATTTCTCGGGGAGTGTTTCCTGCATCGACACGAAAGCGAGACCGCAAAAAACCTCCTCACTGTGGCTCTGGAAAAGTTTACCAAGATGGATATCCACCAGAACCGGGCAGAGTGCATGCTTCACCTCGGAGACATTTCATGCCACGGAGGGAATTCGCCCCAAGCTGTTGAGCTTTGGACAGCGGCACGGCCACTGTTTGAACGGTGCTTGCAGATAAAAGAAGTTCAAAAAATTGACACCAGGCTTGCCGGTATATTAAGAGGAGCAGGAGAGGAACAGGGAAGATATGAGAGGACCTGGTCCACATCAACGCACCCACCGCTGTAACCGAGACACGGGATGCCAGAGTCTGGTTTCGTTCTGAGCCAACTCGGTAGTTATTGTTCAATAGTCTTTTTTGTACCATCTACGGGATCTCTTAAACACGACCAGTTTTTCACCATCTTTTTCAGCGAAAAATTTAAACTTTTCTTTTTTGGACTCAAGCCAGGGTTCGCGGTCGCTTCGCCTTTTTGAAGGTTTTCGACGGATTCTTTCCCGCTTGGACAGCAGTTGTACGGAAAACCAGTCACCCAGCATTAGCAAAAAAAATTAACCATAGTTACAAGCTAGGAGTTCAAGGCTGGCAGTGTGAACTCACTGCATTCCGCCGCCCCCTAAACTCAGTTGAGGGTAGTTCAGTTCGGGTGAGTGCAGGTGCTAGACAGCCTCTGTGTAGGTCCCTAAACGAATCTACACACAGCGGCACAGCCTTTGGCTAGCTGATGACGGCTTCTGCCTAACCGAGTCAGGTCGCCTAAACACACTTCGTACTAGCTGAGTCCTCCTCAGTATAGCTGAGCGGGGCTGAGTTTGGTCGCCTACCCTCACCTCTACAAACCCTCATCGCTCATCAGGCTCTTCCAAAGGCAGAATCTCGTCGCGTAGCCATCATCACTGCGGTGCAAGCACCAACTTTACACCTTTAAACTTACGAAAACGCGCCGCGTTGCAGAAATTAAGCAAGGATCGTCTTTGCTTGGGCTATGTGTCCGATACCAAGGTCCGAGCAGTACTAGCTCAAAGATGGTGAAGAGACACAGATAGCCTGGACCGGAGATACAAGGGCAGTCACCGGTATAGTTGGTTAGTCGTCCGGCGTAGGTCCAGTACGGACCGGAGCGATCAGTAAGAAGGAGCGAGCCGGAGCGGACCAGAGGCATATCCAAGAAGCAGGAGACAACCCGGAGTCGTACCGCAGTTGTTGGTATGGCCGAGCGAGAACTCCGGGGACGTGACCGAAGGTTCCAGAGACACGACCGGAGACCGGAGGTGACCGGAGTCCCAGAGAGAACCAGAGGGAGACGGGAGCAAGGCCATTAAGAGAGAGACGTCAAGAGGCAATGAACAGGAGCCTCAGGAGACGATGGAGACAGTTGGCAACAGTCCATGAAGAGGAAACATGGAAACAACGTTAATTTTCCGGATAGTTTACAGGAAGTAAAGTACCGGTATAAATACTAGAGTCAGGTAATTAGTACAGAAGGAAATAAGAAGCATGAGGCAATGATAAGTAACATGAGGCAGAGTATACCATGTGGAAGAAGAGACTACCTTGCGGCAGTATAGGTCAAGTGAGTGTGAAGAACAATAGCAAGTGAATAAAGAAGAAAGGCAAAGCATATGGTTAGATAGATAGATAGATGGATAGAAGAATGATAAGATGATAATGCTAAGATACCTGCCTTGAGGCAGATGAAGAAGCAATGTGGAATGATGGAAGTGTGATGAGAAGGCGCAGCATGTGAGAAGACAATAAGGAGAAGTGATGTGGGTGTTGAAACAATAGAAGGGAAGTGATAAGGAACGGATAAATGGATAAGGAGTGAATAGGCATGATACCGCATGATCCAGACAAGAGTCCAATGTCTCCGGTGACTCCGGATTTCGGAGAGATGTCCGAAGCGACCGGAGTTTGAGCAGGAGCGTGGGAGCATAGGCGAAGGAGGTATAAGTGCACCGGAGGTTTGACCGGTACGTGGGTAGTCGATATGGACAAGGTCCGAGGTACTGGTTGGCGATTTGGGAGCTCCGGGTCGCCGGAGCGAACATAAAAGCAAGCAGTCATTCCGGAGATAGCTGACAGGACTTCCGAAGATGGAATGATGGAAGTGTGATGAGAAGGCGCAGCATGTGAGAAGACAATAAGGAGAAGTGATGTGGGTGTTGAAACAATAGAAGGGAAGTGATAAGGAACGGATAAATGGATAAGGAGTGAATAGGCATGATACCGCATGATCCAGACAAGAGTCCAATGTCTCCGGTGACTCCGGATTTCGGAGAGATGTCCGAAGCGACCGGAGTTTGAGCAGGAGCGTGGGAGCATAGGCGAAGGAGGTATAAGTGCACCGGAGGTTTGACCGGTACGTGGGTAGTCGATATGGACAAGGTCCGAGGTACTGGTTGGCGATTTGGGAGCTCCGGGTCGCCGGAGCGAACATAAAAGCAAGCAGTCATTCCGGAGATAGCTGACAGGACTTCCGGAGACGTGCGTATGCATAGGAGCAGGGTCTGAGGCGACGCGGGTGAAGCAGAGCTCAACCAAGGGACGTGGAGGACCGGAGTTCGGAGTGATGATGTAATTGCAGTCTGGAATGTACCATGGAGTGCAGCGGTGCCATGCGGCTGAGCCACGGTGAACCAGAATGACCAGAGGGTGAACGAGGTGAGGAGTGAGGCCGGAGGTGGCCAAGACAAGATGGAGTAGTGAAGTTGAAGTGAATGATAAATAGGAAAGTACTCGGCAATCCATCGTTGGATGAGAGCTATGTATTCCGGGATAGGTCTGGGAACTGGTGGACCATGGTCGACGGAAGTAAGCCGGAGTGATGCCGGAGTATTACCGGAATGGTGCCGGAGTATTACCGGAATGGTGCAGGGTATGATAGAGTGTGTAACGATGTGTCCGGAGGTGACGGGAGCACAATTGGAGTCAGTTTGAGTGCGACCGGAACCGATAATAGGAAAAATTGAAAGACTGGATTGCACGGATATAACACAACAAGAGGAAGAAAATGTCACATTCACGTGCGGAGTGACTCAGGCCGCCATCACAGGCAGGAATAGGGGAAGTCAAAGATCGATTCTGCAGGCCGATTCAGCGTCCGATTCTGACGTCGATTCGAGGACCCAGAATCGACATCATAATCGACGATTTTCGTGAATCGGCGTGAATCGGTGAAGTGACTCCGGAGGAGGAGCAATAGGGGAAGTCAAAGATGGGATGGGCAGAGTGATTCACGAACGATTAATGTGTCGATTCTGGACCGATTCAAAGACTAAAATCGGCGATGAAGCAGCTTCAACTTTGACCGGTGTAGTTACTGCTCGACTCCTGATTCGAGTTGAAGCTGATTTACACTGCCATCAAGCGAAGCATATGGGAGCGATTCGAAGCGAGCCAGAATCGACACCGATTATGCGAGGGCTCCTCCTCTGGAGTCGCTTCACCGATTCACGCCGATTCACGAAAAGCGCCGCTTTTGATGTCAATTAAGCATCGATGAATCGGGTCCGATTCGACGTCAGAATCGGCTTGTGAATCAGTGTGTCGAATCGATCTTTGACTTCCCCTAATCACATAATCGGCATCGATTCTGGCTCGCTTCGAATCGCTCCCATATGCTTCGCTTGATGGCGGTGTGAATCAGCTTCAACTCGAATCAGGAATCGGACAGTAACTACACCGGTCAAAGTTGAAGCCGCTTCATAGCCGATTCTAGCCTTTGAATCGGTTCAGAATCGACACGTTGATCGCTCGTGAATCGCTCTCCCCATCCCATCTTTGACTTCCCCTAATGCTTTGGCCTTCAATGGCAAACATTAAATTTAGATATTAATACTGCCTGAACACACTTCTTTCTGCACCTACCACCCTTTATGATCCACTGCATTGAATTTAATTTTGTTGCTCAGCTTGAATTCTGCTTTATGGCGTTCAAAATGGACATTTAATAAAAATCACTCTTTTTCGACTTTTTGCAACTTTTATCCCTCTTTTGACTCTAAACGTGCATATCTCCCTCTCTGAGTAGTGCTGAGTGATGTGAAAGAGGGAGATGAAATTTCGAACCTTTTATCTCTCCCTACTTTTGGATGTGCTTGGCATCCCGATACTTTTTCACACGGAACTTCATCCCGATACTTTCTGAACCGAAATTTTATCCTGATACTTTTTGAACACTAAATTTTTTTATCCCTCTCTTTTGCCAGGGTTGAATGATTATACATCCCAATACTTTCTGACCTTCTCTTTCTCGTTCGTGGTTTGGACGCGCAATGTCACAACATGTCACAATCACGTGCAGAGGAGGAGCATGGGCTTGAAGTCAAGCCCTGCGGTGCGAGATCCTCGATGCAGCTGAGTCACCAGCGGAAATGGCGGATAACACGCCTACCACCCTTTATGATACGCTAGATCGAATTTAATTTTGTTGCTTAGTTCGAATTCTGCGTCGGATGGCGGCCCGAGTCACTCTGCACGTGATTGTGACATTGCGCGTCCAAACCACGAACGAGAAAGAGAAAGAAGGTCAGAAAGTATTGGGATGTATAATCATTCAACCCTGGCAAAAGAGAGGGATAAAAAAATTTAGTGTTCCAAAAGCATCGGGATAAAATTTCGGTTCAGAAAGTATCGGGATGAAGTTCCGTGTGAAAAAGTATCGGGATGCCAAGCACATCCGGCCAAATAGCGATGTTGTGGGCCATACTGTACGAGCCTGTATGGGAGCAACGGCTCTGGGACCGTGACACACCCGTTGCCTTTTTTCCAGGCAACACGACCTACCGTGAGCGTGACGGTTGCTCGAAGAAGCAACAATAAATAAATTTGCGCAGCAACTGTGTAGGTATCATTTGGGTATTATGGAAGTTTGTGCACTTGACTGCTGTTGGGGCACTAAACTCTTGGTCTTTCACTCATTTCAGGTGCTTTCGAGGGCAGAGGAATTTTTTCAACTTGTTTCCTTGCGGCGTCACGATAAATTCAAGGCAACAAGCCTCGTCGTGACCGTGACCCCGCCAAAATAAGCAACGCAACGGGGCTCCCGTTACCGTGACCGTTGCTCCCATACAGGCTCGTACAGTAGGGGCTGAAAAATAATAAAATCCCAAAAAGGAAAGAGGGAGGAAAGAAAAAGAGAGGATTACCTGTCCCTCAGTTTTGATTCTCGCCAGAAGCACTCAGGACGGATATTTCCATCCAAAACACACCCCAAAAGGCCGAATTCTGTCTTGGAATTCGATTTTGGCGTTGCCGTGGACCGCGGAAGATAATGGTGGGAAACTGCCTTTTTGGAATAAATTTTGCGGAACTTGCCGCACATCTCGTGCTGGGAACAAATAGCGGCAACCTAAAAAAGGTTTATTCGGTCGGCCCGACCGCGCGTTTGCACGCAACAGCCAAATTTTGATGACGAACCTACTCTGACAAAGACTCTGCTCAAGTTGAACTTGCTCCCCGCCGACATTTGCAGCACCTCTGGTGCCATAAAAAATGTAAGATCTAGCAAGGTCTGCGAGGTGTCTCTCTTGATATGGAATCAACTTCACACGGGCAGAAAACACTGACACGTCCTCAGACCTCCTCCCTGCATCATTTACTTCTATTTTCCTGATTGTTTGTGGGTCTTTCTGGGTCCTTAAAGGCCTGAAAAAAACAAAAAAACACTTCTCTTCTCACGAGTCGTGTTTTGGGTACCGCGCCCCTGCAATTGGCGTGATAGTTCACATGTAATTTCACTTATATACCTCTATCCAACAGTTTCGCGTGAAGGCCGGACCTCTGATATGTGCAAGCCATATTTGCCTCAAATTCAGAGGTACCTAGTACTCTGGAATGAGTCTCTTCAAGCTTTACGTTGCTAGGTACGACATCGTGCCCACACTCCTCTTTTAATTTTCCGCCTCATTATGATTCCTCCCGGGATATTTGCCCCCTCGGTGTTCACAGTCTTCCCAACCCATGCTTGCAGGCCCTCTGCTGATGCGTGCAGCGGCCCGTTTATGTGCATCAGGTACACCAATCTCGGTACGCACATGTCGAGGAAAATATATTATCACCCCGGCCGGTATAGCGGAAGAAAATTATATTGTGTGCACACAATGGAGCCTATATCAGAAGGAAATAAGCTACCTATTTCGATTTCCAGATGGTGTATGTACGTAGTATGTATACTCCTGCATATTATCTTCCGGCTTTGAACTGGGACAACGATGCCGGATTGAACAAATATAATGCTTACATGGAATTTGATGGGTTCTTGTGGTAATGGTGTGAAGAGCATATCATTGGGTGAATTGTGTAGTGCTGCAATTGATTATAGCGGCAAGAACCGCCTGGATAGGCTGAGAATCGGTGAAGGCGCTCAGGGGGAGGCTGTGGTCGATCATCAATCAACATCACCCATACTGGGATATATTCGCTATTAGCGCGCTATTGGCCCACAGCTAGGGATAACCAGGGGTAAGGGTATACCCCCAAAGGTATGGAGAGGGGTACAGGAAAGGTAGAGGTAAAGGTAGTGACATTTGTACCTTTGAGCAAACCTCTCCCAACCCCCCAAGGTACAAAGGTATGAAGAGGTATCCGACCGGAGGCTTAAAATGTCTTCTTGGCTGAGTTGTTGATGCCTAGAGTGTGACTTTTCAGGTACTCCCGACAGGTCCTGGGTTTGACCCTTAGTCTGCCCCCGATCCGAATTTATTCCGCCCAGCTGTCCGCATTTCCCAACAATGTTATGACATCCATGTGCTCAAGTTCTCCAAGTTAGTGTACTTGGCATCATCACCAAGTAAGCTCTAGTTACATTTTATTACTTATATAGTATACTCTTTATTTGTCTGTCGAATATACAGTGTTTTGTGCCATACCTCTGGAGATACCTTTGAAAGGTTGTGGAGAGGGGTACAGAGGTTTGTACCTTTGAATACCTCTGGCAAGGTAGAGGTATTACCCCTCTAAGGTAAGGGTTTGAGAGGTAGAGGTAGAGGTACAGTGTTTTGTACCCTTACCTTACCCCTGGTGAACCCTACCCACAGCATCAGTATCTGGCCGCACATCGCACATCCGAAAGTAGGGAGAGATAAAAGGTTCGGAATTTCATCTCCCTCCATCACATCACTCAGCACTACGAGAGGGAGATATGCACATTTAGAGTCAAAAGAGGGATAAAAGTTGCAAAAAGTCGAAAAAGAGTGATTTTTATTAAATGTGCACTTTGAACGCCATACTTTCACACAACTCAGGACCATTTATTAAATGTGCACTTTGAACACCATACACTTTGAACGCCATACACCCGAAAGTAGGGAGAGATAAAAGGTGTAAAATCTCATCTCCCTCTTTCACACCAGTCGGGACCACTCAGAGATATGTATATATGCTCATTTAGAGTCAAAAGAGGGATAAAGGTTGCAAAAAGTCAAAAAAGAGTCATTTTTATTAAATGTGCACTTTGAACGCCATACACACAAGTGGTTGGTAAGTAATTATCCCTAATTGAGGCAGCCGTGCACCACACACCGTGAACCCGTTCTTCAGTCTACTGAGAGCGCAAATACATGTGTATGAGTTCCTTGGTGAGGTCTTGGTTTCATGTGATCTACTTACAGCGGCACTCCCGACAAATTTACTCACCAGAGCATTGAGGAAAAGGCAACAACAAGAAGAGAAAAAAAGATTGAACACTCCAGAGCTAGGAGTTCACTAGGATTCGAACCCTGCCCGGCTGCATGCACCATTTGGTATTAGCTTAATTGAGGCAGCCATGCACATCAGGAAAAACCAAAATACTCTCATAGACAAAGGGGTAACTATAACGGTCTTTATGTGTCTATGACGAACTTCGAAGTTAACCCCGTTCTATGTGGCGCTATATAGGTCTATAGATGTCTATGGATCTTCTTCTCCCAGGATTAATGTCTATGAACGTCTCTAAACCCATTGAAAATTCAAGCAACAGAAATTCAATGTAAAATAGAGGAGCCTGAGTTCCTAGGCACGATGATGGTCAACAGATGCGTGGATGGGACTGAATGATCAACCTCCGGCACAAGAGGTGGAGTTGCAAATGATACAATGGCCTTGGGCTCGCCGAAGTACTCTCCCACATGTGCATTTTATGTCACTGAAAGTGGCGTGGCACATAACATGTTCTTTTGAAATATGTTACAGCCGATTTCCACAGTTACCGCGTAGGTATGCAGATGCGGAGTGTGGGCGGTAAACTTCGAGTAAATAATTAATAAAATTTGCCACACGCACTTGTCACGGCATTTGGGTAATTGTGTTTATCCCCGAGTCCGGGGTTGAAATGAATGCAATGTCGCCATTTCTCCAGGTAACAAGGAATTGCGTACGCGACTTGGCGAAAAGTGCCGTCATGTCACGTGTACGCGTTTTGGTTCGTTTTGATCGGTGACAAACAAAAGTCGTCTTCCTTCCCTCTTTCATGTACACCGGCAGCGACAGCGGCGAAACTCTCGTCGCAGCTGTTATCTGACCTTGCCTCTTGTCTGATTGCTTTGTTGCCGCCACGGATGTATCGAGTAGAACAGGAAAGAAGACTCGGGGAGAACGAGGTGCGTCTCTGGAGTGGGACTTTTTTTCTTCCTTCTTGGTGGACTCTTTGCTCAGAATAGTGTGTGTATACGGGCTGTGTGATGACACGGATGGGATTCGCGGTAGTTCATGCCGTGTATCCCACACCGTTTCCTCCTTTTTGGCGTACTTAGTACAGCGGTGCCATTCGCATGCGTGATGTGGGTTGCTGCCACATGTCACGAATGCAAGCGATGCCCGTCAGCAGGCATCCCACCCACCCTGCACCGTATGTAGTTACCTGTTGTCGCACCGAATTTGGGCGGTTCCGGGGCGAGCGGAATGTTGCTTGCCGTGCTCATTCCCCCTCTTATACCTGGCAATGACCCGGAGGACTTGCTTCTTGAAGCCTTATCTGTTCTATTCCCCTCCTCCATGGCAGATACCCAATGACTTGTCTGCCCGCTTTCTTTCTTGTGCATCCTAAAATTCCTCCCATCTCCTCGTATCCTTTTTCACCCCTTCTTTGTGTCTTTTTACGACTTCTTTGCACTAACTGCAACCCTCTAGCCCGACAATGGTTTATAGTAACCGGACCTACAGGCATCCACAGCACGTCCAATTTCCTCCGGAATGGGCTCTGCCGTATTCCTCGTATTACGCGGGCATCACGTCCGCATTAAGGCGCGCTCCGGCCGCTTTAGCTCGCTCACGAGCCCACCCACGACCATTCCCCTCACAGTGCGTTGTAAGGATGCCATCCTCACACGTGCATCTTACCAGTAACCTGGTTCTTCACATGTCACTTACTCAGCCACATCCTCTTTTGTATATATAGTCACCATTTACCTTACCTTCTGTACCGCTCGAACCCCCCCGACCTGACCCTCTATGTATTCCTCCTGTTGCTCGTAGCCTGGTGATCTCACCTCTAGGAATATATCGTGGTCCTGTCAATGTGTGTGTCTCTGTCCCGGTTCGCCCGTTAGTGTCTGTCGAGAGAACGACAGCCTTTCATGCGTGCGCCTTCGGCCTCCGCGTGGTTGTCTACTGGTATCCCACCCGCCAAATCACAGTCAAATTCACCCTCGCAAGTTACCAACAGCCACGTGCTCGAACCAGCCACTTTAACCAAAATTCATCTGAACTTCAATCACCTTGCAAACTTCCCACATCGGCAATTCTTGTCAAGTCCGCAACGAGACCTGAGCTTCAACTCTCACCCTCAACTTCAACCGTCTTCAACACTCCATAAACCGGCAAATCCTCCTCACGTCAAGTCCGCAACGCATCGAGCGAGACCTGAACTTCAACCCTCAACTTCAACTGCCTCCAAGACTCCGCAAATTACCAAATACACGTCGAGTCCGCAGCGAATTGAACGAGACCCCTCAACCCTCAGCCTCAAATTACCCCATCTTGTCCACTCCGTGACGGCAGCTTAGCTTCGATGATCTTCAACTGGGCATTGTTGTCCCCTCATCGAAATTCTTGTGCCTCTCTTCACTCACATTTGCTCTTGATTCGAAGATTTCCTTTCCACCCTTATATATTCCTCGTCGCATCAAGATGGCGGATAGCGGCGGCACGCTGTACCTCGTAGAAATTGTACTTGGATTCTGCAATAGACCTGTTTTTTGTTTCAGTTTGGCGCGATTTTTTCCTTACTATGAACCACTATAATGTCTATAAAGTCTATGACTATGACCAATTCTATAGACGGACCACCTACTATAAGTGACTCTGAGTGTCTATAAAATTGCACATGGTCCCCCCACCTTACTAGTGGGGTGACCGGTTTACTATGACGTCTATAACGTCTATAGCGGTCTATAGTGGTCTTTGTGGGTCTATACGGCAACTTTGGATTTTCCTGATGCACCATGCACCGTGAACCCGTTGTTTGGTCTACTGAACTTGCAAATACATCAAATCTTGAAGGGACTTGAACAAAAATCAAGGAAAAACAAGGCCCTTCACTATGGCGGTCACTTTGCACATTTATTATTCCGGGCTTTTTTTTTCCATTTTTGACCCTTTTGTCAGGTTTTGAACTTTCTGTACTTTTTTTTTCATGCTCCTTCTTTCAACCAGATTTTCTTTCTCTGAACAGAGGATGTCGTATAGTTATTGCAAGATTGGAGTCAACTTTCACTGAACTCAAGAGCTCAACTATTTTTTGGCGAGACAGGTGTGCAGGCTGACTCGCCGCTTGACGGCCTTGATCGGCACAGTGTGCCGAACTCATCAGAATGTCTCACATATCGGTTCCACAGCTAGTATACGAGTGCCTCTGAGTGATCACAGTGCTCACTACCCTACATAGCTCTATTCCCAGGTCAGCAGTAGACTCTACCTAAGAGGCAGTGGTACTTGACCAGGATTGATCCACCCCAGCCATCAATGGGTGATAAACCCAATCTAGGGATGCCGCTCAGAAACCATGGTTCCCACCATCCATCCCTCATGAAAACACATTGCCTACCAATGTTTCCAAAGATTCATAATCTTAGAAAAAAAAGTCCGGTACCATAAAAAAAAGTACAGAAAGTTGAAACCCCGAAAAAAAGGCTGAAAAAGTGGGAAAAGGCCAGAATAATAAATGTGCAAGGTGACCGCCATACTTCACCACGAAGGGGTTCAGAGGGATTTGAACCCTTCTCTGCTCCATGCAACTGTTCATGAACACAATTAACTGTAGCAGCCCTGCACCACGCACCGTGAATCCTTTGTTCAGTCAGGTGCAGGTGCCAGGTGCAACTTGCCAAGTCATCATTATGTGGCAAAGGACGAATTAATCGATCTGGGGGAGCCCACTCTGATGGAGTGACCCAATACTCAATACCCCCACTCTGTTGTTAGCATCGTGTTGCGGCACCACTGAGTATACGGCCCAAAAATACGAGTATGCCGAATCCGGGCCGACATGGCATGCTTCCATCAGTAAATTTTATTCTCGGGCCTCAACAGCCTGGATAGTTCTTGAGCTAGAGCTGGCTATTACCGTTGAAGCGCCCCCGCGCTCTTCTCTTGTTAAATTATGTGTGAAGCCATGCCGTTATTCAACGGCTTTATTTTCAGCTCAACAACTTTTACATTTATGGTTCTTTGATCTTGGACCGCACTCCTGTAAGTCTTGAAGAGGCTGAAAAGGCTGAAATTAAGGCCATCTCAGGTGCATCTCGGCATCGCGGTATCAATGTCTTTTCGCCGGTGATCAGGGGTGCCGCTCGCAAAATATGATCACATCAGCAGAGGTTAAAAGGCTTCGGACAGACAAGCATATCTCCTAGACAAACACTTGAGTTTATTCCTCATGCCGGTATGTATGCCCTACGATGCAGCTTCCACAGAAGAAAAAGGCGCATGGACAGCCACCAACTCACCAGTTGGGCGGCTGTACGCCACGCAGATGGGGAGAAGGAACCAAATTGGCGAAGCTTACAAAGTCACCTTGTCACCTCTTCCTTCTGAGATTTCGTGGATGTAGCCTCCAATTCAAACTGTGTGCCTAGATACTACTTCTCATCGGGTATTGAGCAACGGGCAATATTCGTTGGGTTTGGAGCTTGGGCTCAGGCGAGGTTCAATATGCATGGGCTGCTTGGGCCGCTCAAGCAGCCTGCGAGAATATATATATATATTACCGACGGTCGAACCCAAGACAAAAGTTATGGACATCCAGAATCACCTAAAAGATTACCAAAAATGAATTGTGCGTGCGTCCCGGCCACCTCCGAGGCGAATTTGGACCACATTACTGGTCAAGGATGAGAACCCAACACCAATAAATGTGTCCGCGCCCGCTAATATAGCCATGTCTACCGCCTGCCCTACGGCCTGCTCCTCCCGGGTCAGCATGAGGTCCAACGAAGAGGCAACTTTCCACCCGTCTGCTCTCAGGGCTGAGGCGAGTTCGGCAACCCAAGTCGCCTCACCGTTGGTTGAAATATATATTCTCCGCAGATCTTGAGGCGGAAGTGCATCTTGCCTGGCGGCGCCAATCTGCACTTCGCGCGCGCGAGCAACGATCACCGCGGGTGAAGGCCAACAGTGGTCGAGAGCGGCGTCCCGACGCGATTGATTGTCGGGAATATTAAGGTAATCGGGCAGCGCGGGCCAAACGTAGCCGTCTTTTGAAGCTGGCGTGAGCCCGGGAGTTCCCATGAGATTCCAGGCGTTATAATCTGCCCCACCGTTGGCGAGGTTGATGCAGTGGCCTTCATAGTCCCCTCGACGGACATGAATTCCTAGAAGCCCAGCAATTGACGGGGCAGACGATTTGTATGGCCGGAACGACTGGAAGCCGTATGGGGGCTCACCCATAGGGGCGAGCAATTTTGGTGGAGCATCGTCGCTGAGGAAGTGGAAATGTCTCAACATGGCGGCGGTGACGAGAGGAGACCAAGCGAAATATTGGAGTACGGGTGAGTTCGCGTAGTCGGGCCAAATGCTGAGAACCCTGCTGGAGCCGATGAATCTGGAAACAAGGTTAATACTATCGCCAACTGATAAAGAAAGACTGACATATAGTCGAATACGGAACCATCCACAATACTGACACATGGCTCAGACATCCCGAGCAACTTGTTCGCCCATTTATCCATCATGTCCTTCCCGTCGCTCCCGCCATCTAGGCCCAGTTCCTGCAGTGTGTCGTACAGCTTGACGGTCACGACATTCTTGGGTGGACAGACGAGATTCCACCATTCCACTGAGACCGCCCTCCGCAAGAGACTGTCAGTATTATCCGCCGATAGTGGCCCACCGCCCGTCGGCCCCGAGACAAATGCGTTCATGGGAACCTCCAGCATATGGCGCGTGCCATTTGGAAGGATATCAGGGAATGGTGGGTGGTCGCGCGGGATATAGTTGGGAAAGACATACGCCCGGTGGGCACGATACGCCAAGTGCGTATTTAACAATCTGGACAAGGTCATGAGCAGGGAAATATTGTTTTAGAGGCGGACCGACTGCTCTGGAGGAACATGAGCGGACTTGAAACAAACATAGCAAGAAATCACGCACCTTGAAATACGTTGTTCCAGCTGCCGAAACGAGAAGGTGGTAAGAATATCAGTAGCTGGTTCAATGCATCGAATGCCTACCCCGAGCCCCAAGATGCCCATGGGAAAAATAGGTACCTAGGGCTCACGACTTGAGTTACAGAACCACAGTGACTGGCCGTGCCTCACCTCGGACGGTTATCACCCTTTGGCAACATTCCTCGAGGTACATGTTGAGGAAGCTCTCGCTCGTACAGTCGGATATCGTTGAATGAGGGATGACCCAGCACCTGCGTGAGAGGATCCACAATTGGGGGGCCAAATATGGGGGGCGGTAATGCTGGCTCTCGAAGGTGTAGGGTGATCAAGAGTCCGACGAGGATAACGATTCCCCATAGCCAGATACGGGGCTGGAATCGCAAGAACCGCAGCACAGTTTTGGAGGCCATGGAAGGAGAAAAGGCCCTTGTTTGGCCGCATGATTTCCGACGCACTGCATTCTTATTCTTGTGTGGGTGCCAGGTGTTAAGTCACCGCTGCTGCCGAAGTATCACTTCCTGTTCCAATTTTTTTTGTCCAGCCACAAGTGCTCACCTGAATCACATCGACGCGGCACAGAGGTCCGTTCGTATGCCTGCACCTACAGGTTTATTCTCGTGAATTTCAATTTTTTTACGAGCTCGACCTGGTACCCACATCGTCGCGAGGAATGCGGATCGGAGATGGATGCCCACACACAGTACGAGCCCGGGGTAACTTTCCCGCTCTCGTGTTTCCACGTGCCATATCTCTACCTACCTACCTACCTACCTACCTACCAAGCATAAATCGAGAAAGCTGCTCAGGTATTTGTTAAAATTGGCTTAGTGGTACAACGAGAGAAGTCCTCTGGAGGCGAACCCTTTCCAGAGAGGGAAAACATGCATCTTTGATACCCGACATGGCGGGATTCAGGGGAATTCTTGGATAGCCGTCGTACCCACCGAGTAACCAGCCAGCGTCCCGCTGTATTCAGTTGTTCCCGAAGAATCAGCCAGCGTCCCGCTGCATTCAGTTGTTCCCGACGAACCAGCAGGGCCTCGAGACCCTGAGAATGTTACTATCTGTTCCCGCTCGACGCGGATTCTGAAAAATACACTGACACATGAAAATGTCTAGCACGAGCACCGCGGAGCGCGCAGGGGAAATGAGGACACATCCATTCAAAAATCTCAAGTGCGAAACAGGATACACAACAGATTATGAGCAGGATGAACAACGCGAAAGAGGATGGCGTACGCAGCTTTACTCTTATGGGCGACGAGAGATGTTCAGCTCGATAGAGCGGAATTTTCCTCGCGAAGCTGAGTTTTGAGTAATGCAAGAGCACTCACCACTTCGTTTCACATCGACCACTCCGGTTCCTTCCGCGGCGAGCCAATAGATTCCAATTAACCGTTCTATAACGAGATGCCTCGTGTTCGTTTGCATTTCTTTGGTTCAATCTCAATAGAGCTGTTTGGCAACCGCAGAAAAACGAAATTTCTCTTAACTCCAGGCCGTGGATTTCTCTCTTGTGGGGCGCCGTTTTCAATTGACAGCAGGCCATTTCTTTTACAACGTGGAGCACCATTTCTTAACTGATTTTTAAAAATCTGTGGTTGCCAAACAGCTCTAATGTAGAACATCTCCTTGCATCTTGCTCTATCTTGCTCTACTCTCGCACTGGCCCTTATTTTCCCCACGCACATCTTGAAATCAATCAATGTACCTATGCACCATTCAACAGAAATGAAATATCTCACACGCAGCCCGGAGTTGCGCTCAGGAATCAACGTTCGTATCTCACTTCGGCTAATAACTGGTGAACCGAGTGCTTGAATCCAATTGAATCTCTCGAGCCAATATATTCATGGTCTCGCGCGGTTGAACAGCCTCATAATTGTGAGATCCTTACCGCACTGCCCGCAGCACAATATATATCCTCCATCCGACCGAACCATCCTGTCCTTGCCCCCCGTCTCTCGACGCGTTGTGCCCCTGGACCGCAATACTTCAATTTGAGATCACAAAATGCCGGTCAAGCTCTACGAAGATGATTCATTCTCATACCACCCAACTCTTTGATCTTTCTTGACTGTCTTGCCGTTCCTACCCGCTTTTCGTGACCTCGCGGCGTAGTCTAAATTTAAACCCCAAGTTCCAGCCCTGAAAATGCCACCTCCTGCCCCTCCCACTGGCGAGTTCACCCAATTGCTGCTCCACATTTCTACTTGCCCTGACTCTATTTCCACTTATTATTTACGCCCGTTACCCAAAAAATTATTCCCCTACTCGCGGGGTCCAGCAATGTGCGAAATGCTACAACGAACCCACTGATCGAATCACCCTGCCAAGATAAGAGCTCAGGATAGTCTATTGCCTTCTCGTACTACTCCCTGAACATGTGCTCAACAATCCTTGAAAATCACTTCCTTTCTTCTGCTTCGAGAATTCGGAAATAGTGCCTACATCCTCCGTTCGCCGGAGTGTACGGCGTTTGGGGAGGCGGATGCTTGTGGGGTCGCAACTCTCTGGCATTGTGTTTGATTTGAGTTCGAAATTTGAGAGCCTGAGGTGGTAGATATGTTCTAGGAGGGCTGAGGATCTGGATACAGCATTTGGTTTACTGCCCTTGTTCACTGTTTGTACCGGATCTTTGATGTTTGAAACGGCCTCTGGATTTCAACCTTCCTGTTGCAATCAGTACATTACCTGCAAGAATGTATGCTCTCCCCGCCGGCAGGAGCTGAAGGCGGATTCGATGATAGGTGAAGTAGTATATTTTAGTACAAGGACTAATTGTTCTAAATTTTACGGGAATGAGGCTTAAACGTGAAGCAATTAACCTTGTCGACTCTCGCCAATCGCGGCTCCTTACGATCTTGCTTATTGGGCATCATGGGCGTCAGTGACTCAGTGACCATGAATGACTCACGAGGACAGAGTGCATTCTGCAAATCTTTCAGCGCTCTCCGGCGCTCCGATCTTCGAGGGCGACGGGGATTTCTGCGCACTGGCGATGTTATCGAGCCTGGCCACCAAACCGACTCACTTAGATATCCTTCGCACGCGAGAGTGCTCTCAACCATCGAATGTTCATACAGTATCTGAGTTGAATCGTCTTACCAAACTTGCGGCAGATCAAGCGCCAAGATCAATTCCATTCGTACTGTCTCATAGGCTCTTAGTAGTGAATGCACACTGCTCGTTTTTATTCTAGTCTTCGCGGAGACGTAAGTAAAATGAATGATAGATACCAGACGGGCGACGGACTTACAAGTGAATGGGTTCCAATCGGTATCAGCATACTGGCGAACAGAGAGGTCTCCAATCGTGGGGAATTCGCGCCGGAGCGCCTCGTCGGATGTTTCCAGCTCTCCAATGATATGCACCTTCTGTAGCTTGCAGCCTACTTTCAAGATCCAGGCCCGCAGATCATCCAAAGGTGTCGACCCAAAGAACCATGCCGGGATCTGGAGAGTGCGGAGGGCGGGGACGACGAAGCTGGTGAGCAGCCCGCTCGGGCACTCGTGATACATGTCCTGCAAGATTAATGTTTGGAGGCGGGGGAGGGTGAAGTTAAGAACTACGTCTGTTTCCTCCGGAGAGAAAACAAAGCGTAGCTCACAATGCACCAGATTGAGTCCCTGAGCGAGTATTGGAACGCACTCATGCGGGAAGATGTAGTATAGGGTCAGCGACGTTAGTTGTGCCCACGGTACGGGGATCATCGCGGCCGCTTTGTAGTTGAAAACCACCGCGCGCAAGAGGGGGGCGTCGAGGAACGTCAATGGCGTGGAATCCTCGTGGAAGAGACTGTTGATATCAAGGTATCGGAGGAGAGGCATCGGCCCATCGGTGCGAGGGACATCAGCCGTCGAAGTGGGAATGCGAAGGGTTAAACGCTCCCAGCGAAGTCGGTGAGCAATGAGCGATTTAAGGCCCATCAGGTTTTGGTCCTGGTTATTTTGCAAATCAATAGCAAGCGCGCGAGAACGAGACCTCCTGATCCAGAGATCAGAGATTTCGATTTGTGTATCGAGCGACAATTCCTGAGCGGACAATGTTATTCGACTCCAGAGGTACGGTGTCGCGTCGGCAATATCTCGCCAAGTACGACAGACGTGCGTCAGGATGGTGGGCGAAAAGGGCCCAGTGATGGGCGGGCAGGCGGGGTAGGGCGGTAAAAAGTGCAGGAATATTTCACAAGTAATTTCCGTCGGCAGCGTTAGGACTGGGTAGGTGTACGAGTCCAGCGGCTCTTGGAGTACCAATCGCTCCGCACGCAATATGGCGATAGATACTTCGAGCCGTTGAATTTGAGCGTCCAAATCTGAGACGCGAGTTCGTGCCCTTTGAAGCCTATCCAGCATGGTTGTTGGTCGGAGAACGAGACTGGAAGCTGTGTTTTTCCTAATTAAACATACACCCATGGTAAAGACGTGAATACGCACTGCAGTGGGATTCTCGCAGGATCTAACTTATAACGCGCAAAGCCGCCAAGCTTCAAGCCTCAAGGTTCCGCCCAAGGGAGGATTTTAACCGATATTGTTTGTTGCCCGGTCAAAACAGAGCGCGTGATGCTAGGAATACACTGAGCAGAAGACGAAAGAGCCAGGTGGGCAACCAAGGATGGATGGGGGGGGAAGGCGAATAGGCGCCCTGGTGATCATCAATCCGCACTGCCATCGGCTTTAGTTCCGATACGGCCGCGATTCACGTCTCTTCTCCATAGCACTTATGGAAAGCCATTTATCCTTGGTTCAACCGATTGAACTCACCTCGAAACGCCTAGAGCATCTCATCTGCAGCAACGACGTGCCTCTTCCCCAGGAGATACCTTTCCTCGAGAAAATCCTCGCAATTCAGCGCAATGGTGTAGCGCGTCTGCAAACCCAGCTTTCTCTACTCCCAAACGACGCAAACCGGGGCCAGCTGGAGCTCGAGCTGCAGGCGGCAGAGTTGAACGCCCTGAAACATGCCGCAATCTTGTCCATTCTGCGGTGGTTTCCCGCCGAGCTCATTTGCGAGATCATGGCACACACACTACCGCACATGAAGACAATTGACTCGTATACCACGGCTCCAGAGGCGCCCTGGTGGCTTGGCCATATCTGCCGCCGCTGGCGCGCTATTGCGCTTGGTTATTCGCCCCTCTGGAGCTCATTCGGCCTCTGCGGGATTCGCGATGAGATGGACCGCATCTCCCCTCCGACAGCGCTCGAAATGCAACTCCAGCTGACGGGCTCGGAGTCCCCGCTCGACATCACTCTCATTTGGAAGCGGTACGACGCAACCGCAGACTCCAGCTCGTTGGACCTACTCCTCACGCAGAGCGCACGTTGGAGATCATTTCGGCTCGAACTAGGCTGGAATACCCCCGACTACTTTATTCCTACAGTGCTGCACGGCATCAAAGGCCGCCTTCCCCTGCTCCGCACGTTGGAATGCATCTCTGCCCGACATCGAACTGCGAGCCTGTTTGGCGACGTGTTCGCAGATCTGCCAAATTTGCGGGAGTTGCGTTTTACAGACGCAGACGTAGAAGGTGCCGATCGCGACGAATCGCCACCGCCCAGCGTTAATGTGCCATGGCGGCAGATAACGCATTTCCGTGGGCGGTATCGTACCCTGGACGATGGCTTCGCCATTCTACGCGCTGCACCGAATCTGGTTGAATGTGGCCTCACCATCAACCAGTGGCATCCCGACCACGACCCCGCATATGCTCCCTTGGCCCCAGCGCAGATCGAGCTCCTTTGTCTCCGCCGACTCAGTACACGGTGTTACCCGCCGAATCTTCTGGGGCGACTGACAATACCCGCACTGCAAGAATTATGGATCACCTTTCCTGAAGCCGCATCGCTCCTCTCTTGCATCGAGCGCTCGTCAGCATATCAACTAGTTACGCTAGTCGTGTACCAATGCGCGGGGGACGTCGCTCCGACGCTGGTCCCCATACTGCGCGTCCTTCCTGACCTCACCACCATTTTTCTGGAGTTTCTGGATGGGCGTAATGCGACGCGCGATATCTTCGATGCGCTCGCGGTCAAAAACCGCTCCGCCTTGCAATTGGATTTGAACCCTCTCTGCCCGGCCCTCTCGCGCTTTGCAGTCGGGGATCTCACCGCATCGCACATAAACCCCTTCCTCGACATGGTGCAGTCGCGGATAACCTCGAATGCCGACACCGTCCAAAAACTCACTTTCGTGCGCGCTTATTCGAATCTCTACAGATACGCGTGGCCCGAGGATGCGGTTTCGCGGGTGGGAAGGATGCACGAGGCGGGCTTGGACATTCGGCTTGACAGTGGATTTCGCACAGTGTTCGAGGCTGGGTATATGCATCGCGGACGGCCGTAAGAGCGCGGGGGCGGGGAGGGGCTATACTTGCAAAATGGGTTGGCGACGAACGCGGGAACGATTTCACGCGAGACACGCGGCGTTGATATCTCTGCTCCTTTCTACCAATGTATAATCGTGTATGTATCGCTCGGGATTCTATGCCAGCTCCCGTTTGTTTGCCTGATTTTCGAATCCTGCCTCTCCCCTACCGGGCTGCCGCCGCAGTGGGGACGGCCGCCGCAGTGGCGCCCGGGCATGCTATGCGGACAGCACTGACAGAGCCGCCAAGGCATCCGCCGCCTTGCATCTGGGTAATCTCGCTATTACAGCTTGACTGCAAGTACATCAGGATAATTCTCTGAGATTTGCTATAGAACTTACATCCCCGAACACGCCCCAAATGGTGCCTTGGCCGATATTTCCCAGGTAGACAGATGGATACACTGTATATCCCGATGTGAGTCTTTGGCGTTCCGCAGAGAGTGCCCGGCCAACCTTGATTTAGAGGATAGCAGGTCCCGCAGACGAGCCCACTCTCGAGGCCAGTTATGGCGCCCGGGTCACAGGTTTGGGACTGCGCGAATACAGAGAGGAGGCCCCCGCCTTGAGCGAGTGCACCTCCAGCAAGAGCAAGAGAACCAAGGGCGTATTTGAAGAAATGCATTGGCGATGAGGCTGGGGAGAAACTGAGGTGACTGAGGCGCACAGAGCACTTTATATATTCAACAATGAGTGCACGTGTCATTGAACATGTCAGCTCAGGACAGCTGGATGGATTCTCGAAATCGGTCCTGGGGCCCCACCGAGAATTGAATTTTGGCAGTGGTAAGTCCCGGTGGTGCCGGGGGCCACAAATTATGTTGAAGTGACCCGACATCTCTTCAGATGAACGGTAGGCAGCCGGAAGTTTGTACCGCCCGCCCGTTCAGCACGTCGCGGGGAGCAAGCGAAGTTCAGATTAGTGTCGGCGGTCTCGGCGTTGTCCAGGCATTCGAACCCGTTTTACCGATTTGCGAGAAGCCTGTGCGTCCTGATTCATGAAGTTCTCTCGCGCTTAAACCTACAACATAACGAGGCACGAGTTCTTTCTGTTGTAGCGTCTGTTTAGAAGAAACTGTGTTAAACCCGAGCGTGTAAGTGTCTTAGAAGACGGCCCTCATTGCAAGCCGCAGATATTTCGCACAAAGTGAATATTGATATGTCAAAATGTGTTCTTGAAATGAGGTTACAAGGCGTAAAGGTTCATACCTCTGGGTCCCTCTCTAGCTTCGGAGGTTGGGAGGGGTTTAGCAAAAGGTACAGCTCTGGCAACTTTTACTTCTACCTTACCTGTACAGTGCAGAACACACCCGTCTACTCGTTACGGGCGTGATGTTGAGCGTGCCGCGTCCGATCCGGAATTTATTCAACTACTCGACGGGCCGTTTTGACACGGGCCGTGCTGTTGTCAACAAACAGACCTTGACCCTGGTCGGCAACGTTTATTAGGGTTGCTTTTCATCATCAAGGCCCTCCGGGCACCCCTGCTACCTCTGCCACGACCTTCAACTCGGAGGCAAATATCAGATGTCAGATTCGGAGGAACGGCTCGCTCAGCAAGTCTCCGACTCGCCTTCCTCGCCAGCCTTTATGCTGAAGACCTTCAAACCCCTGCTCTTGACTTCCTCTAACCGCAGGCCCATTTTTCTGAACAGAGTCAAACAGTAATTATTAATAACGGGTGGGATCAACTTGAACGGGAGGTGGGATCATGAAAAGACGTGCAGTTGGTGGGGAGACAAACCACGGGCTTGGCAAGAAGAAAGGTGGAAAGCACTGGGGGCTGATGGCCCGTTATCAAATGAGGAGGCAGGGAAAAGGGGAAGGAAATATAATATAAAAACATTTCTTTAATTATTTGTTTATTAAGTTTCGAGTTTCATGTGTGATCGGGTGATGGCTGGACTTTTTTCATTTCGTTTTGGAGACCTGGACCTAAATCGGTACCAGGAATTTCCGATTGGCAAATTCTTCTCTCTCCGTACTCCCGTGATTCTCGTGGCATCTAAAATGCCGAGCCGATGTCGTGGAAACGTCGACATGTTCAAAGTCTCCCGCTGTCCATTATATGCGGTGTGCGTAGAGGGAAACTTTGACGGCCGGAATGAAGATACGAAGATCCATTTCGTCTGGTGTCGAATGGTTCTTGCTCCCCCCTCGCCATCTTCCCACTTTTCCCTCTCCCTTTCCTCTCTCTATGCAAGTTCAAGTTATCAAATATGAAGAGCTTGGCCGGAGGACTTCCGATCGCTTCAAGACTCAAACTTCCTCAAGCTTCATGTATTCTGAATGTTATCTTAGCGTCTATTATTCTGGCGTCAAGTCTCGGTTGCCCGTAAACTGGTGTTCCTCATTCTTCCCGCCGTTCAAATGCATTGAAATATCTTTGAAATTTACTTTCTGATTGTGTGAGTTTCAATACGCGCCACCATTTCTTTAGTCGGGGCCCGGAGTCTCGGAGATAATACCGGGTACTAGGCCCGCTGCATAGAACGGCGCAACTAAATGAATGCCGCACACATGCCATATCATTTGGTGGTGTCCGAAGGGCGGAAGCGCCGCTAATTACGGGGGAAAAAAAGGCCAGTGCAAGAAACATTTTTCTGCCGTCAGGCTCCACAGCAAGAGAGCTGCCACCACAAAACCGCTCGCATACTTTGCCGAGCTTTGCCGAGCGGGTGGAATGGTGTTGGTGGATTGAGTCCGACGGGTACCGGAAGGCACGGTGATAGCGTGGGTGACTTGTGATTTGCGGAGGAACAAAAAAGACGAAAAGTTGAGCAATGCGCGGTTAAAAGCTTGTTGGATGTTCAGGGTTAAATGCGCGGGCCGGTCGGCATCGGCAATGAGCTGATGCGGGGGCACAACAGGGCCAAAGCGCCATGCCACTCTTGCTCGACATACCCGCGATCTGCCTGGATCTAACACAATTTCGCTGGACAGGCTCTATTTTCTGGATGTCAAGAATTCGGGATCTCCCCTCTCTTCACTTGGCTTCAAGGCACCGGCGGCAGCTTCCTGAATCCTCTTAAAAGTGAGGCTCGGTGTCTCTCTCTTGAATTTTCTGCTCTCCCATCCCGTTTCTCTTAGTATATGGGCTACGACTCTTGGGACGCCTTGGCGCAGTATCTCTTTATCTGGCGTGCATGGCACGCGACCCCTGCGCTCGCCACAAATGAGGTCAAGAAAGACACCGCCAAAGACAAGTTCACGAAGAAGTGTCTCCGCGGCGGGCACTGGAACCTCTCCAACACCCTGTTCTCTCCCGTTGGCGACCCGCAGAAGCTGTCCACCACGAACTTGGGGCGCACGGCACGGCCGATTCGGCTGTTTGCGCCGTTTTATGGAGGGCTGGGGGCAGGGCTGAGTTTATGTGCGTGGATGGAAAAAGTTACATGCATTTGCCTGCGCTGCATTTGCGATTAGCGATCGCCATAAGCGCTCCGTTGTGCTTTTGTGGCAACTTTCCGCCTTTTTCGCTGGCGTTACTTCCGCCTTTCAATTTCTCTGCCCCCTTATTTTCAAGATGCACCACACACTGACACACCATTTGTTTTCCCACCCGCAGTCTTCGTTACCCGTGGCCTCTCGACATTGCTCATTGAGTGGCGCTACGACGGCGACTACACACGTTTCGCGCTCATGCTCACTGCGCCGTACCTCTTCTGCGTCTCACTCGTGGGTCTCGCCGCTTCCGTCACCCCAATTAATTTAATGTTCTCATCGGCTCGCAGTTCTTTGCGCTGCAAGTGATCAACTGTGTCTCGTTTCTGTGGGTTCTTTATTCCCTTTCCCTTTCGTTCACCTCCAGGCCTCGGACCCACCCTGTTCTCGCCAATTCAATTCCGGGTTTCAATCATTATCATCGTCCGCCACTTTCCTTCCTTTCCCTCGCGTAACTGAACCCAATCCAAGCTGCCATTTTTATCTTTCTTCTCTTCCTCCGTGTTTGAATGAATCCAAACTGAGATACCCTTGCTCTCACGGCGCAGAGTCGGCCCTGTCGCGCAGTACCACCAAAACTCGCGGTACTACTCCGCCATCCGCCCCGATGCGAACCCCGAGGTCGACCGCCACCTGCCTCATGTAACGGTCGAGCTGCCTGTGTATAAGGAGAGTCTGAAGGAGGTCATGTGAGTGGCTGTCTTTCTTTCATCTCTCGCCTCTTGCTGACACAACCACAGCGAGCCCTCTGTCTGTTCGCTCAAAAAGGCGATGCAGACGTACGCGCGGCAGGGCGGAACATCCTCCATCTTTGTACATGACGATGCGCTGCAGCTTCTCGATGCGGATGAACGCGCTCAGCGCATCGCCTTCTATGCAGAACACAACATTGGCTGGGTGGCGCGCCCGCCGCACGACGACAGGCCCGGCGGCTTCAAGCGCATGGGGAGCTTCAAGAAGGCGTCGAACATGAACTATGCGCTGGCGCTGTCACTCAAGATGCAGGCGCACCTCGCGAAGCTGAAGGGGATGGGAGATGGCGTGCGGATGGAGGGCTTCCAGGAGGGGGCTGGGAAGTATCTGGAGGACCGGGCGCTGGAGCTGGCGGTGGAACAGGTATATGATGAGTCGGGGAGGAAGTGGAAGCCGTGGGCGAGCAACGGGAGTGCGTGTCGCATCGGGGACATCATTCTGATTGTTGACTCGGATACGATCGTGCCTGAGGTGCGTTTACGCTGCCTCTTTCTTGGTTGCGTGGACCCTAATTGCCCCTGCGCAGGACTGCTTCCGAGATGCTGCTCGGGAGTTTTTTGAGTGTCCCGAAGTTGCCATCATCCAGCACGAGTCTGGTACGTCGCGCTCGTTCCTTCCCCGGAGGGGGCTTGCCTACTCATTCGTTCGGTCGTGGTAGATGTCATACAGGTCGCACACCACTACTTCGAGAATGGCATCGCGTACTTCACGCGCCGCACCTCCAAGGGCATTTCAATGGCCTGTGCGAATGGTGAGGTCGCGCCATTCATGGGACACAACGCCTTCCTACGCTGGTCCGCCATCCAAGACGTGGCGTTTGTGGACCCCGACGACGGCGTGACCAAGATCTGGTCTGAGTCGAATGTGTCGGAGGATTTTGATATGGCTCTGCGATTGCTGGTACGCGGATCTCTTACTCGTGCTCCCGTCCGTAAAGTTTTCGACATTTTTTCTGTGGGCGTTAGATGCAAGGGTATATCATTCGCTGGGCTACGTATTCAAAGGGTGACTTTAAGGAGGGTGTGTCGCTCACGGTCGAGGATGAGCTCCATCGGTGGCAGAAGTACTCCTATGGTGCACTATCCCTCTTTCCGTTCGGACTAGGCTATCGGCGACTGACGCGCGCCCTTCTCTTCTAGGCTGCAGTCAGCTTATCTTCAATCCGCTCGTCCACTGGTGGCACCTGGGCCCGATCACGAAGAGGTTCCATGTACGATGCCTGATATTTCCATCTTCCCATGCCGCGTCGCTCATGTGCCCTTTTAGACCTTCCTGTGGTCCGACGTGCCTGTCCACTACAAGATCTCCATGGGCACTTACATGTTTTCATACTACGGCATTGCCGCGTCTGCGATCCTCGCCGTTATCAGCTATCTTAGCTCTGTCCTGAACATCAGCGGCTTCTCTTCGCACAGCTTTGAGATCTGGCTCATGTGCACGGTGGCCTTCCCAATCGCAGCCAGCCTAGGGTACACACTGCTCGAGTATCGACTGGGACACCGCAACATTGTGCCGGCGTTCATTGAGAATATGACTTGGCTACCATTCTTGTGAGTGGGGTGGCTGGTTATGCTGGGTGGGAGTTGACTGACTCGGTTTGGAGCATCTTATTCTTCAGCGGGCTCAGCATTCATCTTGTCACTGTGCTGTTCGCACACATGTTCTCCTATGACATGACCTGGGGAACAACAAGCAAGGTATGAGCATTTCTGGTTTATCTATCTATCCTGTCCTTCCTCCCATCCATACATCTGCCTGTCTGCAGGAAGTCAAACGAACCAACTTTTGGATCGAGGTCCCGCGCATCTGGAAGCGCTTCAAGCCTGTGTTCTTCATATGCTTCGTTTTCATCGTCGCCATGGTCGTCCTCTCGCTCCCGGTCGTAACGTTCGCGTGGCAGACCCCCGGCACGTCTTGGACTGTGGTCCTCCCTCTAGCGTAAGCGCCGTCCGGCTCTGAATCTCCAGCGCTATTTCTGACACGCATGGTTCGTTCGCAGGGTCGTCGTGTGTGGTCACATGCTATTCCCGGTGTGTTTTGGCGGCTACTATTTATACGCCCTCCCTTGAGACTAACTTTCACCCACTTTCCTCGCGCAGCTCGTGCTGAATCCGTGGTTGATAATCTTTTCGCGCTAGAAAGCTCGGGCATCTAGGATCAATTCGATCGTGTTGAGTGATTTAAGAGTTGGAGAGGCTGTGAGTCTTGAGAGTCGCAGGGAACGGAAAAAAGATGCATGCAAGGATCAAAGTTGCATACAGTGATACTCAGAATTCATTATAATAAATCAATACATGCCTTCGCTCCGCTCCGGCATCGGTGAAGACCACAGCACGTTGAAAGGCAACCTTGAACCAATTGCCATTGACAAATGGTTTGACTGATCGATTCTGCGAAAATAACAGAAGGTAATTACGCGTGTACGGGAATTGCGGGCGGGCAAATCGGCGCAACTGGGGGTTCAGTTTCAATGCGGTAGACGGTCTCATTGTTTAAGAAGCAGGGTGATGGATAAGGAGACGCGCGCGCGATTCATGGGTAAGCCGTACCAGTAATTTACAGAGCGCAGAGTCAGTCTCGCCTCGGTATCCGCAGAAATTAATCGACGTCTTCTATACCAGCCAACGCGCGAAAATCCTTCAGGGCGCACTTCTCCCAGCTCGAACCTGATTTCCACCATGCCTGCCCATCTTTGCAGAGTCAGCCCCAACACTACATTTTACAGCAAACTCACTCAGACAACAGGCGTTCAGCGTTGGACACAGCTCTCCCAAGTCCTGAACCGTCTTGCGATCTTTCGACTCATCTTCCCAGAAAGGCGAAAATAGTTCCGAAGCGATGAACATGGACTCCATCGACAGAAAGGCGAGGTTTGTCAAACGCGGGAGGCAGCGTTTGAGGGCCGCCATCTTCTCCTGCAGTAAAAAGACTCTGAGTACGGAAGCAGACGTAAGGGGACAACTTACAGCAGGCTCTTCGATGCGACAAAGTTGGAGGCGGAGAAGTTTTACTTGTGGCAGATTCCGCGAAACAGACTCAACGATCTGCGGCAACCAGTCTTGTGCCCAAAATATGCGACATTCAAGGGGGATGTTATGGCGCGTCATTGACTGGAGGGCCACGAAGATGGGCTCGGCTTCAGATTCCTGGTCAGAACCCCACCAGAATAGATTTACACTCTTCAAGTGGTTTGTATCAATCTGGGGAACGAAGGAGGCGGGGCCTTGGAAATGTTGAAGGTTCGAAAGAGGGATGGACAGTGAGGGTGGACATCCAGGAGTACCAGGTAAGCGGAGAGATGTCAGGAGCGGGTGGTTAATGAGAAAAGAGGCCAGCGCGTCAACCCACGCGTCTCGAACACCGAATCTGCAAGTGACAAGTCGGGGAAAGGTACATTGCAGAAGGAAGGTATTGCGATCTTCATGCGATAAGAGTCGTGGGAGGAGTGAAAGATGCTCGAGACTCGGAAGAGTCTTGAGAGAGCGCAAGATAAGCTTGCTGTGAGAGTTTTCGGCATCCTCAACACTGTTTGACGTGGAAGAAGAAAAAAAAGACATTCAAGGTCGGTTCACCGCGCATTGCAAAGTACACACGATAATCTGCGAGAGTCAACGACCTTACAAATCGCGACAAAGAGGAATTCGACACGATGCAACGACAAAAACCAATGATTTTGGTGAGTTTTCTGAGCTCCACGACGCTGTATATCACCGGGGTGGCCAGCCCATGGAACAGCTTGCAAACGCGAGCAAGAGTCGCTTGATCTGCTTTCGCCACGGCCCGAATGACCTCGATGAGTATTTCGTTGGGGAGCCATCTCGATATAGTTTTGTACTGGCGGCGAGTTAAGACCATGGTCAAGGACGTGAGCGGAAGGAAGAAGGAAGGAAGATCGTCAGTGCGTGCCATGTTTGTATTCCGACGAAGCCTTGCCGAGCACCGCCACGCTTCGGACCATTGATCCTAAACCGCTTTGCGCAGAACCATCATGTCCGACGAACAAGACGCGCCCTCACCCTTCTCGGGCGCTCAATCCCTCCCCCGACTTCATCCTACGCTCTTACGATGGCATAGACTTCCACGTCCATAAACAATTCTTGCCTTTGTCTCTCTGTCTTTTTTCGGTACTACGCGCCAACCGGGATCCAAACTTCAAAGGGACAGGAAAGATGTTTTGAGCTTTTCTTGAACGTGTTATGACGGCTTCTCTTTCTCGCTTATCCAGCGAACCCGCCAGCAGTATGCTCTCGCACCGGCAGATTTGGACAGCGTAGCTGCGTATGCGCGGACCACGAGGTACAGATTTGTGCAGGCGCAAAACTCATCGCGGAAATTTGCTGGTGGGAGGAACGGGTTCATTCCGGGACAAAGTGCACGCCCATCTACGATTCTGACCAGGAGTGGGGTAATGACAACACCCGCGCACAGGACTGGTTTTGGGACCACATCGTGCGTGTCGCTGGAGAAGTTCGCCTGCAATTCGGCGTGCAGCTGGCGCCCTTCATCGAGGAATTAAACAGTTAAATTGGTAGGTGCTTTATATATTGAAATCCGTGACTGCTTACCTGTCTTGCCAGCACTGTCGACGACGTTCTTCTGATAACCCTCGAAGCGAAATGAAACCTCTGTTCCCCGAGGTTGGTGTCGTTCCCCGATTTCGCGAGACAGCAGGTCCTCGGCGACTTCAGTCCACATGCTGTAGACTCTCACGCAAAAGTCTAAGAGACGTATAAAATAACAAGAAGTCCCGGCCACGGCAAAAACCCATGGTTCTTCTCGAATAGCAATTCACTTTGACATCAAACCCATTGCTAAAAGAAATGCAATCTGGAATTCTCGTCATCCAACCGCGCAATGCTCGACGGAGCGAAACTTCCTTCCACGCAACGAAACTTTCTTCCACGCCGAGTGACTATAGACGAGGCCGAGAACGTTCTGTTGCGGGCCGGCGGCAAACGGACCTTCGAATGATCGCGAATCCGGATTCAGACCAAACACGCGCCCCATCGCCCGATGAGACATTGTTTGATCGGGCCGGACGTCCTGACTCCTTTCTTTTTCAGTCACCTCTCTCCCTCATGTTTTCATGCCTGCCTCAATCCTCCAACTTCTCTGCTGCTGCATTCGCCCCGAGGTCTCCCCTGAAGATGATCCCACCGTGTGTGGCATGGCACCCCATTCCTGAGCAGCGACTAACCAGGCCCGTCAGGTCATCCCCACAGAGACTACACACCTTATCCCCAATTCCGCTGGACTCTCCTCGTGCGCTGAGATTGGTTTTATAGTCCACATATCTCTAACTCTCTCAACCCAGGCGGCGACTCCCCGGAGCCATGATTGTAGACCACCAAAAACTCAATGACCGAATGAGTATCATCGTGCGCGCCAAGGAGGGGTACGTTGAGAACTCCGCTTAGCTTTACCCTACACTGCTAGCTTGACACGCAGAAAAATGGTCAACGTTAGCGCGCGTTTACCGTTTACGCTCCAGAGCGCAACTGCCAACTCGCCTCTCTCATCTAACGGGCTCTCGTCTTCGCCGACGGCGTCAACATCGACAGCCCCGACCGCTCCCGCACCACAGACGTCGGCAGGATCTTTAATCGCGAGCCGACGCCCGCCGGTACTCACCATGACTCCCGCGCGGTCGCGTCTACACGCGGAGAGCCGTTATTCGTCGCCCTCCGGCTCGCGCTCGTCCTCCCGTCGCCGCCCCGAGAGTGATCGGTATACGTATCCCTATAATACTTCTACTCCCGCGTCCGCGGTCGAAGGTGGTACTGGGAGGGGAAAACAGGCCTCCCTTGGCGGCAAATGGATTGGTGAGACAGAGTCCGAGTCCTCTGAGACTTCCCCTCAATTAGACTCTCAGGTGTGTACTTCTCCTTGATTTATCTCCTCCATTGACCTCGTCTCATAGGCAAAAACAACACGCGGCGTGGCCATTGCAGCTAAAATGGAAGAAAATGCGGACGCAAATACGATGTCCATCGCATTTTCCTGGAGCGACACCTAACATTGTACTGCGGGCGGTGTTCATCCCGACGCCACAATCAATAGTAACAATAGACCCTTACCTACCTTGGTTTTCGCTATAATGTCGGAATTGATATCTTTTGTATGTGCTTTATAGTTGAAGCAGACCCTGCTGTATTCTTCGGCCCGTTTCGAATCCAACCTGCCCTGGGGTTGGTTAACGACTGGTGCGTATGGCCTCGTTCCAATCAGTCTGAATTGGACTCTGAGTAAACCAAAGACATAACGAACCTCGCAAAAAAAAAATCGGGAATGACGGAGTCAAACCCTGAATATTTCCTCGTCTTCGGTAATTTCTCAAACCTCAAAACAACCCTCTGTGAACCCAAGGCCCCGTTTGACATATCGTGAACTTTTGATCAGCGCGCATCTAGTCTCTGATCCGCGCACAGCCTGACGCTGCCCCACGTTCACTTCTTCTTTGTTCCCTTCACTATGTCGCCTCCATTACTTCCCACTCACGAATCCTACCTTGTAATCGGCGGTGGGACATCTCTTGGAGAGCTTATCGTGGAACAGCTACTCCGCCGCGGCGAGACTCGCGTCAACATCTTTGACTCGCAACCTTTAATCGCTGAGCAAACTGCACGCTTTGGCAATGGCGTCCGTGTGTACGTGGGCGATATTCTGGTGCCGGAGAGTATCGCGGACGCCGTCAAGTCTGTGAGCTGACCGTGACCATGGTCGAATTGTACTCACCTCCAACGCAGTGTGAAGCCACCTGCATAATTCACACGGGAATGGTCTCCACAGCTATTGAGACCGAGGCGCGTTATTTCTCCAGCTACAGCCCATCGCAGACCCCCGCCGACGACAAGAAGAAGTTGGATGAGCTTCTGGCGATTCACAAGAAGGTGAATACGGCGGGTACCCGCCACGTCCTTGCGGCCGCTCTCGAATACGGCGCCGCGATGAAGCTGGTGTATGTTGGGAATGCCAATGTCGTATTCGATGGAGAGGACCGCCCGATGCTGCGCGAGGCGGACGCTCAGCAGCCTGCCAAATGCTGGGACGAGCGGCACGAGCCCCAAGCTCACGGCGAGCGCATGGTGCTGAGCTTCAACGGTCTCAACGAGCTGCGCACAGCCGTAATCCGACCGGCTACGGTTTTTGGGTACGTACATATACCTGCTTCACTCAACTCAATACTCAATCACTGCCGTGCGGTTTCGTTCATTTATTCAGTCCTGGGTTCGTTCAGGGCCTTCACTTGCTTCGAATCCGCACGGTACCGGGTATCGTGGGCATCCAGATCGGCGAGAACACCAACCTCGCAGATAGGACGTTCGTTGCCAACGCTGCGCACGCAGCTATCCTCGCTGCGGACCGTCTATCGCCAACCCACCCGCAGCACAGCGCAACTGCCGGCAAGGCCTTCTTCATCACCGACGGCGCCCCGCGCCCCTTCTGGGACTTCTCGCGTTCTCTGTGGGCCGCTACTGGCGGACCTGGAGCTGCGCCCACCATCATCGGAAAAGGTACCCTGATGTTCGTCGCCGCCGCGAAGGACATGGTGGGCAATCTGCGCGGGGAGAAGGCCGATTTCTGGAAGCAGGCGCGTGTCATGTGTGTGACTCGGACCTACGACATCAGTCTGGCACGAGAGGTCCTCGGTTATGCACCGATTGTATCGCACGATGAAGGAATACGGAGGACGGCGGAGGTGCGTATTGGCACATCGGGGGCTCAAAATTCGTGCTTACGAGCATTTTGTTCCAGTGGTGGCTGGAGCAGCAACTTAGGGCATGCAAAGAGAAGCGGGCGAGAAGCGGGCGATCACGGACACCCCAGCGGACGAAGAGTTGCCGGCATACGAGCGCGAAGAAGTTTCGTGGCTCGCAGAGAAGAGTCCGTTCTTCTGAGTGTACTTATAATATCTTGTACAACAATTGCTTTGTAATTATACCCTCAGAGTGGCTGCCGGCTGTACCTGCAGGTCTCCCGACAATTCGACAACCACCGATGGTTTACGGCGTAGCTTGTTCGGGAAGGAGCGACGACTCCAGAAGGCTCAAGTCGGCCTCAAAATGTCTCTGTAGTTCATTCCAATTCTCATACGGCCTCTCAGAACCTCCAAGCGTTACTGTTCCAGACTGCGGTTCGAACTCGGTGCTGAGTTTGTGGCCGAGTGTGTTCAGCAATTGAGCAGCACGTTCCAAGTCGGCGGCAAAGGTCGGGGCCTGTCGGACACATTCAGGAGAGGAAGGGTGTTTAGTGCCTTTTGCGCCGATTGAATGAGTGAGTTTCCGAGCGGGGGGGGAAAGACGGCCCTGGTGGAGGAGGGAATCGGGTTAAAATGCAAGCCGCCATTTGTAAGATGGGGCACCCAGAAGTGCCTCATGCGCAGAGATGTTGACACCGTGCACTGTGCAAGGGGGAAAAATTCCTCAAGGGAAAGGTCGAAAGACTCCCACATCAGGAAAAACCAAAATTCTATGATAGAACATGGCCTTTTATGGGGGTCTTTGATGGTCTTTGATGGTCTATGTGTGTCTATGAGGCAACCCCCCGGCTCTATGTGTGTCTATGGGGAGCTATGGATGTCTTTCAATGTACCTGCACTGTTTATGGCTGTCTTTGGCTGTTGATTGATGCAACATGATTGTGAATACATAGTCTAATGAGGGTGAAACCATGCTAGCTGGTGAGTTGCATTGAACCACGCTCGTGCATCAGGAAAACTAAAATGCTATGATAAAACACAGCCTTTTATGAAGGTCTCTGATGGTCTATGAATGTCTATGTGTCAACCACCTTTTTTGGAAAGTCCTTGTTCTGAATTGTTCAAGTCTTCAAAACTGTCACATCCAGGAAATGATTCCACATTTTGTGCTTCACTTAAGCTGTTGAAGGAAAACTTGTGCTAAACAACTCTTATACCTCTTTTTGAGCTTTTGGTTTGGGGTCTATTTTCACATCTGCAAATATATGCCTTTGTGAGAAATTTGCTGAGTTTCTTGCTAGAGAAGTATTCATGCCCAGATACTTTCAGCAGAGGAGATGTGGATAGGACAGGCAAGAACTTGAGAGAAGTAAACTGACCTGGAGAATAAGAACTTAGACACCTATCAGAATAGTGTCCGTCCACTTATATGGTCCTTTAGCTCAGTTGGTAGTGCACCTGATTCCGTATTTTGTCCGAACCCGCCAGGTCGCGAGTTCGATCCCGTTGAAAAGCACTTTACTTTAATTACATTATAGATACCTTGACCAAGTCGTCTTTACTAAGTCCGGTAGTTAAATTGTTCGTTGAATGTTTGAAAGTAGTTCACAATGTATGTATAGTACCTTAACTGAAAGTAGTTTACATTCAAATGGAAAAACAACGAGAATAGTAAGAAAAGGCCTGAAAAGGTACCGCAGTACAGGAAGTTCTGGAATAGAAACCTGAAATGCTATCTGACATATGTTTTTGTGCGGGTTTTAAACTGCTGTGAAGCAAAAAAAAGTTCACAAATCTCATAGAAAACAGGGTAGTTTCATAGAAAACAGGGATTTATGGGTGTCTATGGGTGTCTATGGAGTTGACCCCCCCCCATCCCACCTTGCTATGGGGGTCTTTCATAGAAGGCCATTGTCTATGGTGTCTATGACGTCTATGTGGGTCTCTGTGGGTCTCTGGGGCAAGTTTGGTTTTTCCTGATGCACGCCTTCGAGAGCCCGGCGATCGCAGAGATCCAGCTTTCGTTGGTGGGGTCCAAGAGTCTCTCGTGGTCGGATGGAAAGTCGAGTACCCAAATGGAACGGGCAATCAAGACAAATTGTGTTAAGGATGTTCCCGTGCCTGCGCCCTCCGTAATCTTGTGCCATTGCCAGTGGGAGGCATCGACAGCGACGAGGACATTAATCCAGGTACACAAATCTGATTGTATGAATGGTTTCTACTCGGAAATGTTCGCCAGGTGTGCTCCCAGAGTAATGTAGCGTGATGCACTGCTTGGGTATGCCATTGCAACGCGACCAAGGTGCTTCCATACAGAGGATCTGTGCGGTGTGATGGAGCCAAGAGACCCGGTTCGAGTTTTGCACAGAACGAGGAATGCCACAAATAAGATGTCTGCTGGTGGAGGTATTAGGAGGGCAGATACAATCATGTTCATGGCGTCCTCAGAGGGGTGATTTGGAAAGTTCCCGGTTTCACTGAGGATCAAGAACTGCAGAAGACTGCGTACTGCACAAGTGGTTGAGTTATCCCAGCGTCCACTATCTTCCGAAGATTCTTGCCTCTCGTCTGGCAACCACTGTTCGTGTTCTAGTGCGGCGAATACCCACTCCACAGGGAAGGGCATGACCTGAAGGATAGCTTCCAACTCCTGGAGATCTTCAACTCTGCCTAGGGTTGCCGCTGTCACGAAGACATGTGGTGATTCCTTGCACATGTAAAGCAGGCAGCAAAGAGTGGAAATTTCCGACAACATTTCGAGGACAAATGCGCTGAATCCATCCTCATGGAGAGTATGATGTGCTAATTCGGCAGTTGTCTCGATGACTCGAGTAACGGTGGGCGCCTCAAGGAAGGGGGCTTGCAAATTCTTGAAAAGCTCCGTTATTAACACGGATTTTAAATTACTGATAAGTGCCAAACATCAGATAAGTAAGATATCCACTACACGGATGTTAGGTGGCAACGTACCTTTTATCCCGCTGAGCTAATATTCGGTGATTTAGCCGACGGATATGCAACAGAGGTAATCTGTGAACACCGCTCGGTCGATGCTCGTTGATTCATCCACATGGAACTGGTCAAGAAAAGAATGTAGGAGACCCTTGGACTCAGCGCCGAATGGGTTGATTGAAGGAATGACACGCAAAGCCCATCTGCCAACAGAGGTTACCTCCAAAGCATTGGGACAATCAGGCGATTCGTTGTAAACCCGGATGACATTCCATAGCTGCCCGAAGCCGAGCAGAATTGTTCTGTTCATCTTCATTTGGAACAGTCCAATCACAGTGCCAGTAGGGTTCCTTGCCCTGCGGAGCACCTGCTGCACGCGAGATGTGTCGAAGGGAGCAATAGGCTCGCCCATACATAATCGCGCGAGAGACCATCCCTTTCCGCAATTTGTGCACAGGGAGACGGCCGTTGGACTGGGTATAGAAACAGGACTTGAGGGCTTCCATCAGACGGACCATCGAAGGTGCGAGATCCATGTTCAGTGGCCATTGGAGATCGACGGCGATTTCGGCTGCAGCATCGATCACCCGAGGATCGGTGGTCGTTTCTAATATCCACGCGATGGCAGGAACCTCGGGCGACCGTTTGGTGAAAAATGTCATGGGGTGGATTTGCCATAGCGGCTTTCGATCACGGGTCGAAACCGGAGAGCGAATAAGGACGGAGGGGAGAGTAAATGTGGTCGACTTGGTGAATTGAGTCAGAGACGCCTGGAGGTATCTGTTTATTTTCCTCGGAACAGAATTCACGGTCCTGCGTATCCTGTCGAGCACGGGATCAATGGTTCGCAAAGTCTGGTATCCGATATGAGCTGCGATGGGTGCCAACTGAGTGTAGCACGAGTATCGAATATCACGAATATTCGTGCCAAGCCATTCGCGAATCGCAAATATTTGTATTCGTGAATTGAGGTGGCAGTGCTATTCGTGCGAATGCGAATATCAGGTTTTGGAGAAGTTGATATTCGCGAATATTCGTCAGGTAATCCTCGGTTAATCACCGTGGAATACTGTACTATTTTAATCAAATGTCCAAGTGACGGGTGACAGAGGGTGGTAAATTGAACAAATTTAGTGAATGTAACGGCATCATTCCAGTTTTTGGGCTCAAATAGGGGTAAAGAATGTCAAAAGCTGTCAACCGGCACTTGCCGGCCATCTATTTATGGTAATTTTGGGTGATTGCCAAGGAATGAACACCAAGCCGAGTGAACACCTGTGGTGACAGGTGACATGGCATAAACCCAAGGGGGAATCATCATTAAAATTTTATATATACAGTCATAAAGCTTTTTTATTCAAGATTCTGACCCCCCCTCCCCCCTCCCCCCTATATGAGGAAGCTCCTTCCCACGGTTATCTCGGCAATCACTCGTTTGCACGGACATATTTCGGCCCGCCACTGGGAAATGTCGAGGTAGGCCGCTTTTCTGTCATTTCAGACGGTCTACTGTCCCCAAATAATGTGTAAGCCATTTAAGGAAGGGTTCTGCAAATATTCGGGTTCTTTCATTGAAGATCAAACTGGACGATGGGTGACCGAGAACAGAAATAATGGTCGTTCTCACGTGTTGACCACCAAACGTGCCAACATTCGGCTTATAAGGGGTCTTCGAGGGTCGACAGGTCCCCTGGGCCACAAAAATACCCATCATTTTTCTTTCAAGTGGTTTAAAGTGGTTTTTGAGTGAATTCACAATGTATGTCAAAAAGTTTTTTTATCCAACATCTGGACCCCCCCTCCCCCCCACCCTATATCCGGAATTTTAATAATGATTCCCCCTTGCATAAACCTTTGGTCAAAATAGTACAGTAGAGCAACCTCGGATAAGGAACACTGACAGGGAGTTTGTTGTTGAAGATGACAGCTCGACAGCTCGTAGTTCAGTAGCTGAAATTGAACTCTATATGCATGGTATTTTTGAATAACTCACAACTAATGAGTATTCAAACTCACTGAATGTGAATAGTTGCCACTCACGAATATTCGTGAATACTGCTTACTAATCAACGAATATTCACCATCAATACTCGTACGAATGCAAATATCACTTCTCCAACTTTGATGAATATTCATATTCGCGAATGTGTATTTGTGCTTCACTCTAGTGCCAACGGTGCTTGGAAGGGCGAATCAGAGGATAGGATGGCTGATGCAGAAAACAAATATAGGCGCAAACACCGAAGATGGTCAACGCCAGAACGATAGCCGCGATGGAGCGATGAACGGTCCACAAATATAACCAGAGCGCACTCGAGAAAAGCAGCAACGCAAGCTGCAGGAGTAGAGGGAACATCTGCAGGATTGCGTCGAATTTCCACCGGCGTAAACCGTCGAGTTTGCGCTGGCGTTCGAGTCCACGCTCCTCCATTGTACCTCGGCTTCCGGCTGCCTGGTAATGCATAACCCATTGCTTTCCCAACACAGCAAGTAGCGCGGCAAGCAGTGTGGTAAAGAGGCTAATGTATAGCAAGCTCTGGACGGCGACGATAATGCTGGGGGCATCCGACTCCAGCTTTGGCTCAATCTGAATAAAGGCTGAGCTGACGGCAGAGAACAAACCGGCGTATAATCGGTCAGAGCGGCCAATGATACAATATCGGAATACGAACGAAAATAAGTGCTGTATCAAGATCAGTGCTGTATTTCTGCTGGAATTCCTTGTCATGTTCATCGGCCAGCTTCATGTACATGGTCCAAAATGTTGACTTGGCATCCGTTGGCGCTGCTTGGGGTCTGAGCGCTTCCACCGCTCGCTCGAGCCTTGAAAATGTCTATGAGCGACTACTCAGTCAAAACAACGCCGGAGAAACCTTTCCGTGTGCTCATCTTGCTTCTTAATGAGTTCGGAGAAGGACGAACGAAGAGTGTCGATGAGCCTGGTCAATTTATCAGTAAGTGTCCCCACGCAAACTCCATCGTTGCTTACTTATCATTAGCATCGATTGTGTTCTGGGGTTCGTGGTTCATGCCTGGTGCAGCGATGAAGATGACAGTAAAGAGCAAAGCTGTTAACCGACTGTGATGCGACCAACGCGGAGAAAGATGGCTACTAATATCTGATGAACGCTCGAACACTGCAGTGGATTTAGTTGGTTTTACTCACATTAACTAGCCGCATTGATCTGCGCCCATCGTGTTGCTATGTCTGGAGAGTTCTAGTCTAAATGAGGAGAACCGATTTCGAAGTACATACGATATTCTCGAATGCCTTACGCCGATCTGCTAACACCCAGCAAATTGTCGACAGAATCCTTGCACATCCTGTTATGTGGAAATGAGGAATCTTGGCAACTCGCAGAGAGTGCAGCTTGAAACCTGGCAAGGTAGTTGACTAACCGCGGTATCGACTATCGGGTTTAATTTTTAAGGTACTGACATTTGCTCGAACTGTAGCTCTAACTGTAGTTATGTTGAGTACTCCGTTTTTAGGGCGTCTAGGCGAAGGTCGAGGCCCCTAAGGGCATGAAATTGCGCGAATGCTTCCCTAATTTCAGTCGCTGCCAGCTCGATCTGCCCGGGGTGCGGACAACTCGGACGTGGGATTCCTTCACCAGAGGCGGTGTAGGGACGGAGAAACAAACCGCGAGCGATGGAGACGGATGCACAGGATGCACCTTTTCGACGAGAAGTTGATCCAGAAGCGACCATGTGGAAGGATGGGACTGGAAATATCGGGCTGGGTATCGGACCTCGTCGTCGATTTCGAGGGTGAGCTGGGTGAAGACAGGGGATGTTATGCTGCGAAGGATGGAGGGCAGGCCAGAATCTTGCCACTTGTTGAGTTCGGGATCCGATGTGAAGGTGTCGCAAGCGCGTGAATGTGCGAAGATCGAGAGTCTGTGCGATATCAATGGTAACCTCTGTACGACCGGATAATGTCAGGACTTAGGTAGAGGGGAAATTTATTCGACGAACCGCTATGACCAGGGTAAGTAAAGGTCAGCTCTTCGAGCGAAGTGTGTAGAAATTGTGGAAACGGAAGACCGTTTTCGTTTGTTCCGATGCGCAGCTCCAGCCTAGTAAGACGACACGTTGCGACCCAGTTAATGGCATTGGCTAGTCACTGCCGGTACCTCAATCGAGAGGGAGGTGAGTTAAGGAGGCGGAGTCACGGATGCCGCGGGGAGGTAGAGCGCAGGCGCATATGGGGATGGGAGGTTTTGCACGCTAACCGCCAGCCTCCCTGACGTTGAAGTTCTGGACTGAAAGGTGTAAAAGAGCTGGGAAGGCGCAAAATACCTGCAGCGCGTGGTCGAAATCGTCCAGGTTAGCGCAGTCGACCTCGAGATCGCAAGGGCACACGCTGCGAGATCCGACCTGACTGCTTTTCGTGGACCGTTCTGAATGGAAATGAGGTCGATGAGGCAGTATGTCAACTCTGAAAAAAGGGATTGCTGCATATGGGTGAGCTGAAGGGGTGCCATGGACTTTACCGACATGGCGGTAGAGGAGAAGAGGGTTATCCGCTTATAGCAGGGCCAAGGTTAAGGTTAGGGTCAGCTCTTCTTCCATCATCACGTCGCTCGTCGTTTTGCTTTCTTGTCTCCAGTTGAGTTAGATCAGATCTTTGGGCCTGCTTCAAGGTGACATCTGCCGATTCCGCTCGGGGCCAACTCGGGACAGCTTATCTCCTAATTCCTTGCCTAATTCTGGTTCATCGCGCAACTGTCTTGAGGACTGCGTCTTGACACCTGGAACAACAACTTGGCGCCTCTGAAAATCTGCTTCGCTTCCACTCCACGGCCTAGAAATCCTCAGAACGCCAGGCCTATTCAAGTTGATATTTCGCGATTGGTGGCACGGCGAGAACTCGGCTTTGCAAATCTGTCTACGCGGCATTCGGACAACTGGGATTTTTTTTGTTTTTTTGTTGAGACCTGCAAGAGTACCGCGTCGCGTTGTGGCCCATCTTTATCTCAGGACGAACTCCAGATCAACAGTCTAGATTATGACACCGTGGTTCGTGATTCGTCCTGTCGCCGTCCTCGCCTCGTTTACCCACTCCATCGTGACGAGGAGGCTCTCCCGATTGGCCACCTGAAGGCCAACCTGTCCACCAAGTGTGCTCTTCGATGTCCACAGAATCTGATGAAGATGGATCCTGACTTCTCGTTCTGAACCTCCGCGCGCCATGGAGAAACTTATTGGCAGTATAACTGACAACAGACAATGGACCTCTCTGAACGCTGTTGGGGCCGTAGTGAACGTGGGCACGACCAATGCCCACTCATTGAAGCAACACCTGCGCTGAGAAGGTGTTCGTCCATCCGCAGAATCCTAGACTGTCCCTAGGCTGTCAGTGATTGACAGCCTAATTGATAGTCTAGATCGCTTATAATTATGCCGGTGCAGGTTCGAAGGGCGCTAGCTCTCCTCGATCCCCACCCACGATGCTCAAAGCACTCTCGCTGCTGAGTCTGGCGATTTTCTGTCAAACAGTCCACGCCGCCGAAGTGAAGCATTTCATCGACGACTTTGACTCGGTCGCCGTCTACCAAGGCGCCACATTGAACCGAAGTCTCGCGGGATTCGCACCCAGTGAGATAAAGGACGGCACGGTGACCTTGGTTACAGCGAGCGGGAGTGACCCGGCCGCGATCAGCATGAACTTCACTGGTACGCAGTGCGGTTTTCCCGATTCCTCGGAATTCATATCCCATTTTCTAGGAGATGCGGTCTACGTCTACGTAGCCTACCCTTCTGACCGCCCGGCAGTGGTGCCCTCTGCCTTTTTAATACAAATTGACGGTGTAGCTTCGGGAGGGTGGACACGCGGCAATTTCTCAGACCCGTTGACCGGATTTTTGGCGTACGAAAACACAACATTGTCTAACAGCACGCACAATGTTGTGATCGAAGTACGCCAGGGCTGGGAGCTATACTTTGACTACGTGGTGTATACGTTCGTCCGTTTCTTCTCTCGCAAATGAATGTCATTTCAAAGCGCCTGCAGATCCTTCGTCCCCGATTCCACCTCCGCGTCCAGCCCCGCGGCAACATCCGCATCAGCTGAAACGAAGCATTTCATCGATGACTTTGACTCGGTCGCCGTTTACCAAGGCGCCACATTGAACCGAAGTCTCGCGGGATTCGCACCCAGTGAGATAAAGGACGGCACGGTGACCTTGGTAACACCAAGCGGAAGTGACCCGGCCACGATCAGCATGAACTTTACTGGTACGCAGTGCGGTTTGCACAATTCCTCAGAATTCATGTCCTCTTTGCTAGGAGATGCGGTCTACGTCTACGTAGCGTACCCTACTGGCCGCCCGGCATTAGTGCCCTCTGCCTTTTTGATACAAATTGACGGTGTCGCTTCGGGAGGGTGGACACGCGGCAATTTCTCAGACCCGTTGACCGGATTTTTGGCGTACGAAAACACAACATTGTCTAACAGCATGCACAATTTTGTGATCGAAGTACGCCAGGGCTGGGAGCTATACTTTGACTACGTGGTGTATACGTTCGTCCGTTTCTTCTCTCGCAAATGAGTGTCATTTTAAAACGCCTGCAGATCCTTCCTCCCCGATTCGACCTCCGCGTCCAGCCCCGCGGCAACATCCGCACCAGCTGAAACGAAGCATTTCATCGATGACTCGGTCGCCGTTTACCAAGGCGCCACATTAAACCGGAGTCTCGCGGGATTCTCACCCGATGAGATAAAGGACGGCACGATGACCTTGGTTACACCAAGCGGAAGTGATCCGGCCACGATCAGCATGAACTTTACTGGTACGCAGTGCGGTTTGCCCAATTCCTCGGAATTCATGTCCCATTTTCTAGGAGATGCGGTCTACGTCTACACAGCGTACCCCACCGGCCGCCCGGCATTAGTGCCCTCTGGCTTTTTGACACAAATTGACGGTGTCGCTTCGGGAGGGTGGACACGCGGCAATTTCTCAGACCCGTTGTCCGGACTTTTGGCGTACGAAAACACAACATTGTCTAACAGCATGCACAATCTTGTGATCGAAGTACGCCCGGGCTGGGAGCTATACTTTGACTACGTGGTGTATACGTTCGTCCGTTTCTTCTCTCGCAAATGAGTGTCACCTCAAAATGCCTGCAGATCTCCGAATCAGCCCATGGCCCCGACTATGACGAAGAAGAAGAAGGCTCCTGTCGGCGCCATAGTCGGTGGTATAATCGGTGGGATACTTTTCCTGCTCTTGACACTTTTCCTTCTGCGCCGTCGAGCGAAGGGAAAATCACGCACCATTTCAAGACGAACTCATCTCCCATTTATCGAGGAGCATGATGATAAACAAAACTCAGTGGAGAAGGACTCGTCCCGCCCGCCGCTGACACCTTTGCGAGCCCCACGATTATCTAGTCGCACGAAATATGTGCCTGGACTGGACATTCGTCACTCCCCGACGGTGGGAGACCAGGACCAGAGCCCGATGTCTCCTGCAGGCGATCCGTCCATCCACCTTGTCGCCGCCGAAATTCGTCGCCTCACTGCGTCCATGCAGCGCTTGGAGACCGGGATGACCGAGGCGCATGATGGAGGCCCCGTCGTATTTCAGCGTCCGCCGGTCTATATATATGGTCGTCGGACGGGTGAAACCAATTGAGTCTGATTTGGTAGGCGAACAATGGTAACTGTAGCTATCTTGTAGTGTTATCAGTGTAACAAGAATTTGGAATGAAAATTTGTCCAGCTCAGTATCCGCACAGTCTGCCTCGAATCAGCCCGTGGCCCCGTCTGTGACGAAGGAGTCCAACTTAGCATCCGCACAGGCTGTTAGCGGTATATATTTTATTCCATCTCTATACTTACATCCGTTCATCCCGACATCCCAACAACGTATCTCGGAAATCTTTTACCGTCGCGTAGCCTCAGTTACTCTTGCTTTGCTCCGTAACTGAGGCGTACGTCCATATTCCATTCTACCTTATTTATTTTACTTACAGTCCTGTAGTACTACGCTAACAGGTACTTGAATACAGAGTTACTCTTGCTTTGCTCCGTAACTGAGGCTACGTGTGTTTGAGGGGCCAATGCTCAGCATGGCAGGTACGAGTCCTTGGAAAGCCGCTTCGCGGCTTTGTCCTTCAGTCTGATAGACCTGGGAGGATAAAGTGTACGGCTTCTCCCAGGTTCCCGCGATTTGTTGGTCGAAGTTTCAAAAATCTGCCTCGTTGCGGTGTAAAGCTCTAAGAGAATCGCTACACTGGGGTGCAGTTCTTCAGATTTCTCAATGTTGTTCCAGTACAGGGATGAAGGGAGCACACTGGTTGGAAATAGAACCAAAGAGTTATGAAAGAAAGAGCTTTTGTATGGAGCAGTTGATCTCAGCAAGAGCGGCCCCGCTCAGAATACCCGCTGAGGAAATTACCAAAGTAGAACTCTCAGAGCAGACTCGAATTCAACGTGAACACTGGGTACCAGCCGTGTATAAAGTCCCCGGAACTGTCGAGACTTCATCGGAAACATCTTGAATAGTATTCTTCATGGCTGCGTAGCCACTAAGATTGGACAATGCATACCTCTTTGCGGTCATGCTGTGAGGAAGTCCACAACGAGTTGCGAACTAGGATTTCCCATACAAGGGGAACACAAGGGGAACTCTGATTAAAGTTCCGGGGGGAGCGGGGGGGCTCTGGTCGGGGGCTGAAAAAGTATTTGTGCTATAATTTATGGGAGGGTGTAAAAATGTTAGCAGAGGTATATGAGGGCCATTAATGAGTGAAAAACCTCAAATTTGCTTCCCACTTACATCAGACGGTGTTGAAGTAATAATTTCGGCCAAGTTCACCAAAAGTGGCCGGCGGTCCCGGAGCAGGTTCAAAAGAAAATTCTGCAGGTCTAATTCACGCGTTTTAGCACTTGAGAGATAGATTTAGGAAGCTCAACACATACCCCGGGCATTAACATCGAGTGGTAGTCGCCCTCCCCCCCTTCTGATTTGTCGAATCCTGAGCTCTCACTGTCCCCATGTGGGTTGCTCTGTACTTGAGTTGTTTATAATTTCGAAACACGTAGGATGAGGATCAAGAAATACAACCAAGGGTTTGCCGACGGTTTAGCTGGACACAGCCACTGATACCTCAAAGTGCCGACACATAACCACTACATTTCTGTACAGCCGGAATCCTCGAAATTATTCACGTGATGTCCTTGAGTCTTGGTGGCTTCCTAGTTATTCTTTCTTCAGCACTGGGGCCTTAAGCGAAGCTTGGTGTTCTTGCCTCTCGATGCTGGGTGATTGCGCTTAACATGTTATGTGCATTTTGGCTCGTTTCGCTCTTCCTCTAGACTCGAACCAGCCCAAAGGTGCTAAAGATCAAAGACAGTCGTTTGATCATTGCACCGGAGGGACTGGAAGCGAATCACCGTCGGGTAAGAGACACGGAGAATGCCGAGGAATGTTATTGAAGGTCCGGTAAAAAGTTTTTCGTTTTGGAAATTTGAAGAGACAAAGTTTTGGAGAGACAAAATATAAGACTTCGGACGTTCTCGGATTTTTATTCCCCCCACAACTGCCCTTGTAATGAATTAATCTTACCCTCCCAAGAAGCGCGGGAACATCACATCATTCACATGATTCGCTCTAACCCCGAAAGCCCGATGAAAGTTCACCAAAACCTCACTGCCGTGGGGTGAATTCGGGCCCTAAAAAAATCTAAAAACGTCCAAATTCTTAGGATTTCAATGGCTAAAAATCTGTCTCCTCAGGTTTCCGAAATAAAAAACTTTTTACAGCACCTTCAAAAAGATTCCTCGGCATTCTCCGTGTCTCCTACCCGACGGTGATTTCATTCCAGTCGCTATTTTGGTACCCTATTGATCGACCGTCATCATGGGCAAAATATCGACTGGTTCGAGTCTAGTCTTCCTCATGTTCTGTCACTTTAAGCAAGACCATACCAAGTGATAAGCCACCTCCCCACGGTGATTTATGTCGTTCACCCGGAGGAGAGTTTTTCTACGGCCGCAATTCCTGGGGTGAAAACTGGCCGAAAATGGCAAAATAAAAATACTAACCCCCCACTTTCGAGACTCCAACCCCTGAATACAATGTGTGTGACCTTCCAGCCACTCTGGGCTGCATCGAATTCCATTAGCAGGATTATTCCTGTCCAAGGATTCAGCGTGATCAAAAGTCCCACCGTTTCCGAAGAAAACAATAGGGTGTATCACAGTTGGCTGGATTTCGTAGTTTTGGATTTGGATTTCGTAGTTTTCACAACCAAATCTCGAAAACTACTTGAAAACCAGCTCGAAAACTGGTCGAAATCTGCAACTGTGATACACCCTAATGCACGCAATATGTATGCGACCTGGAGCGAGAGCGACGAGGGGCAAAGCGGAATTCGGAGGGGGGGAAGTATTGTTTGGAGTGGATACAGGATTTGTGTTGTGATGACAGTGTGGAGCTATAACGAGCAGAGTAACGATGAGAGCGAGAAGCACTTTGCTACAAAGGTCAAAAGCCTGTGGTGCCTAAATGACAGTGTGGTAGTGCTCGAGAGCGATGCTGGAAAATAATGCGGGGAATAGGGATTTGATTGGCAGAAGAAGCAATGAAAGTGTGAAACGAGAGTGTGGGCAAGTGAGACGGAGGTGGAAGTGAAAGGGCGAACGATGAGAAGGCAATTCGGTGATCTGGGTCATGTTGATTTATTGGCATGGCACGGCACGAGGCGTGCAGGGTCTACTTTAATCTTCCCCGGTACAACTCAAGCATGCCCATCTGGAATTGTCCGACAAAAGACATCTACGGTTCGATGTCGAGAACACTGAGTTGTTATAAGACACCCCAATGAAGTGAAGGTTCACGATAAGCAGAACCTTGGCTGATTCATCGGATTATTCAAATTTAAGCCTTTAATACTGCCATCTATACATCTGAAGCAGTTTCAATTGAGGTATGTACATCTTCCGAATTCAAAATAAAATGCATGCCCGTTATCTGACATTCCGTGTCCACCTCCCGCTACATGTTTCGAATCTCTGTTGCTTCCGATTTCACCCTTAGCGTAGCACGGGCAAACAGCTAGTTCATGATAAATGTATTCAACAAGACATGAGCCAAAGTTGAGGCCAAAAGGCCTGAGGAAGAGTGCACACCAGAGTGGATCATGGTATTGGAACATAGCATTTTTCAACATCGCCGAGATGCCCGAGAGGAAATTGATCACCGAGATGACTGAGGTTTTTGGGCTGCACCAGAGCCCAGCTGTGGCGGTCTCGGTCACTGTCTTGGTCTAAAATGTTCTCCCGTCAATATTTCTCTACTTGAAACAACGAGAGGAACCCATCTTTAGTGGGTTCATGCGGCGAAATCCGCCCCATGAAGTCATTAAGGATCTGTCCATACCTTTATTTACAAGCCGTTCACGCCACCTCGGGTCGTTCGAGTCCGTTTAAAAAGATTTAACGCTTCAGCAGGGAAGCCAACAACACCTCAGCTACGCATCGGGAGTGATGGATTAATGTTTGTTCCTGCAGTTGATACCTTGGCACTTGCTCTCCCTCTTACCGGCCACCAGTGTGTTTACCATGTCTCTACATGTTTTACTCAACTTTTCCATCTCAACCATCCTGTTGTGTTCGAGGTCTTGAACAGCCGTCGAGTTCACGGTCCGTACCGTGTCAATACTGTGAATTCCACAGCCGTGTCCGTCACGGGCACGGGCAGCAGCCCTCGGACCTGTTGAGATGAGCGTGCATGGAACAAGAAAAGAAAGAAAGAAAGAAATAACTAAACTCAGACAACCCTTTCCCGGATTTAAATTTCATGTGGTAAATGCATGTGGCTTGTAGGCGCGGGTGGTGGTTCTACTCATGGGAGTAATATTGCTATTCCCTATTGCCCCGAGTCAGGCAACTTAGAGTCAGGACATGTGGTTTTGTTCCGTGTTCACACGCAGCAAGAAAACAGGTGCCTATTGAAGAGCGGGCAAACATGGGCCAAGAAGCCCCTGTGTCAAGCGGCAGTGTTTGAACGCGCCGCCGCCGCGGGATCACGTAACGGAGGATTAGGACTGGACAGCAATTTAAACATAGCTGTGCGTGCCGTATGCCGATGTGTCAATTCTCCCATACATTGCTTCAGCGCAGACACACGGAAGAAAATAAGATTAGGATTCACACACTGTGACTACTTAACAAGACTCGCAGGAAACGGAAAGGACGAACAAAATCAGGAAACGCGATGGAACACTTGACGAGATGTTGAAATGTTAAGATCTCACTTCAACTACGTCATGTGTGAAAAACGGCTTTCTGCATGGTGGCAATCGAATGACAAAGAACGATCCTAATTAAAATTAGGACTCGTAACTGCGCTAACAGGTTATGGGCCCCGACCGGAATGGCGTCAGATCTCGGGCTGTCCAGCGCGATAGGCAGGGCCATCCCCAAGCTAGCTCCTGGGGGAGCCAACTATGTCTCCTACAAGGAGAAAATCACCGAGTTTCTGACTGGCCAACCGGGCTTCCGCAAGCATCTCGTTGGCCGCGCCCCAGCGCCCGTCCAGCCAGCGGAGCTGAAGACCGGCGCAACCAAAACCGAGCAGGACGCATACAATAAGCTCATGGAGATGTTCTTCGATGAGGAGGACGAGTACCTCCAGAAGCAATCGGCCATCATGAGCATCTTCACGAATTCTTGGCCCGATAACGTGCACCAACAGCTCATCGGTGTCCGTCCTGTCCACAAGCTCTGGAATTCATTCTGCGCACTCTTCGAGAACAAGAGCGTCCTTGGCAACGTCGACTTGCTCGTCGAACTCCTCCACATCGAGTGCACCGGCGACGAGGACGAAGATGCACTCGCCGTCATCGACCACTTTATCAAAAAAGCGAAACGAGTGTATCAGCGCCGGCGGAGAGCTTCCTGAAGACGTTTACGCTGCGTTCCTGATCAAGGCTATGCCGTCCAGGTATCGTCCTACCATCCTTACCACCTTCACCGCCGCCGCGACCATTGGTACACCACTCGATTTCGAGACGGTCCGCGCGCGCAGCTGAAGGAGGCGATTCTCTTCGACATCTCGCAGGAGAATTGCAAACGCGAGGAGGCCAAGGCCATGACAGCAAAATTCGAGCGCCACAAGCAGCAGCAGCAGCAACAGCCGAAGAAGCAGCGGTGCGCTAACTGCAATATTCCTGGCCACAGCAAGGAGGAATGCCGGAAACCGGGTGGCGACAAGGAGGGTATACCTCTTCCAAATTCGAAGAAGGGTAAAGGCAAGGCGAAGTCGGCCGCTGCCGCCGAGGAAAAGCCATCCGAGGCGAGCGAGAGCCACGCCTACGTTGCTGCATCTGTCTCTGACACCGCTCTCCGCGCGTCAGGCAGCCAAACCCTCCGCTTTCTTGACACTGGTGCGTCGCAGCACTACGACGGAAATCTCGCAAATTTCGTCGACATTCGGCCATGCGCCCCTTACCAGATCCAGACCGCATCTGGCATCGAGTTCGCTACTCAGATTGGTACGGTGAAGTTCGTCTGCCACCAGGACAATGTGGAGAAAGTCTTCACGCTCTCGAACACCTACTATCTCGAGTCCTGCACCACCGGCCTCATCTCCCTCACAATTCCTAGAAGCCGAGTAATTGACGGGGCAGACGATTTGTATGGGCGGAACGACTGGAAGCCGTAAGGGGGCTCGCCCATAGGGGCGAGGAATTTTGGTGGAGCATCGTCGCTGAGGAAGTGGAAATGTCTCAACATGACGGCGGTGACGAGAGGAGACCAAGCAAAATATTGGAGTACGGGTGAGATCGCGTAGTGGGGCCAAATGCTGAGAACCTTGCTGGAGCCGATGAATCTGGAAACAAGGTTAATACTATCGCCAACTGATAAAGAAAGACTGACATATAGTCGAATACGGAACCATCCACAATACTGACACATGGCTCAGACATCCCGAGCAACTTGTTCGCCCATTTATCCATCATGTCCTTCCCGTCGCTCCCGCCATCTAGGCCCAGTTCCTGCAGTGTGTCGTACAGCTTGACGGTCACGACATTTTCGGGTGGACAGACGAGATTCCACCATTCCACTGAGACCGCCCTCCGCAAGAGACTGTCAGTATTATCCGTCGATAGTGGCCCACCGCCCGTTGGCCCCCCTCCAGCATATGGCGGGTGCCATTTGGAAGGATATCAGGGAATGCTGGGTGGTCGCGCGGGATATAGTTGGGAAAGACATACGCCCGTTGAGCACGATACGCCAAGTGCGTATTTAACAATCTGGACAAGGTCATGAGCAAGGAAATATTGTTTTAGAGGCGGACCGACTGCTCTGGAGGAACATGAGCGGACTTAAAACAAACATAGCAAGAAATCACACACCTTGAAATACGTTGTTCCAGCTGCCGAAACGAGAAGGTGGTAAGGACATCAGTAGCTGGTTCAGTGCATCGAATGCCTACCCCGAGCCCCAAGATGCCCATGGGAAAAATAGGTACCTAAGGCTCATGACTTGAGTTAGAGAACCGCAGTGACTGGCCGTGCCTCACCTCGGACGGTTATCACCCTTTGGCAACATTCTCGGAGGTACATGTTGAGGACGCTCTCGCTCGTACAGTCGGATATCGTTGAATGAGGGATGACCCAGCACCTGCGTCAGAGGATCCACAATTTGGGGGCCAAATATGGGGGGCGGTAATGCTGGCTCTCGAAGGTGTAGGGTGATCAAGAGTCCGACGAGGATAACGATTCCCCATAGCCAGATACGGGGCTGGAATCGCAAGAACCGCAGCACAGTTTTGGAGGCCATGGAAGGAGAAAAAGGCCCTTGTTTGGCCGCATGATTTCCGACGCACTGCATTCTTATTCTTGTGTGGGTGCCAGGTGTTAAGTCACCGCTGATGCCGAAGTATCACTTCCTGTTCCAATTTTTTTTGTCCAGCCACAAGTGCTCACCTGAATCACATCGACGCGGCACAGAGGTCCGTTCGTATGCCAGCGCCTACAGGTTTATTCCCGTGAATTTCAATTTTTTTACGAGCTCGACCTGGTACCCACATCGTCGCGAGGAATGCGGATCGGAGATGGATGCCCACACACAGCACGAGCCAGGGGTAACTTTTCCGCTCTCGTGTTTCCACGTGTATCTCTACCTACTTACCTACAGTCGTTAACCGGGAAGCGCAACAACACCACGTAGCGCAACATCGCCAAACAAACAGCTTACAAGCACGGCTGGACCGTCCTCGGACCGTATACCCCTGTTTTCGAGGTCGCTGAGCACGATAGGACACATCTAGAGGGTTAAAACATTTACGACGACCCAGAAATACGAGTTTCATTGAGCAAATACAGGGGAAATGGTCAAATTTCAAGGTTTTTCAAGTCCTTTGACACCATCTGGTGGTGCCGCTGGGTTGAAAACTCCTGAGGACGTATTAGGGCATCGTACCACATGGCATGAAAAATATCTAGCCAAGCAACCCAAGTATAGCTCCATAACGAGCCATGTAAAACTGACCATCTGACAAGCACCAATTGCGGTGATGGCGCCCGAGTGCTAGAAGCTAGAAATCTACAACTCTGAGTGTGTAAAGATGTTTTTGGGGTTGGAGATAATGCTCATGAATTTTCTTGGCTGAAAATATGTACTGCATTGGCCTCAACTATTGACCATAACTTGTTGCGCTTCCACGTTATTTGGCCAAATTTGGCCTCCCGGAAAGATCGATGCCGTATGGGCCCGTCAAGTGCTCAAACCCCGAGAAGTAAATTGGAGGTTGGAATTTAGAACCTTATGAGTCACTTAGCCCTTTGGCGCGCGTAATTTGGTCCAGAAATGGACGAGATATAGGCGGCGCCAACTAAATGTTGCGCTTCCCGGTTAGCGACTGTACCTACCAAGCATAACTCGAGAAAGCTGCTCAGGTATTTGTTAAAATTGGCTTCGTGGTACAACGAGAGAAGTCCTCTGGAGGCGAACCCTTTCCAGAGAGGGAACCCGAGCTTTTGGGTCGAACATGCATCTTTGATATCTGACGTGGCGGGATTCAGGGGAATTCTTGGATAGCCGTCGTACCCACCGAGTAACCAGCCGGGATAGACTAAACCGGGACCATACACACATTCGCAAAGCAGACACATTCGATGCAAATCCGACACATGGCATTGAATGTGTCTGCTTTGATGGGATTGATTTGGCGGCCGTCATTCGGCGGAATCTGTGCCGACTGTTGCCGGTTAGGGGTTGGTTCAGGTTAGCGGTTCGGGTTAGAGGTTAGGGTGGTTTGGGTTTTGGTTAGAGGTTCAGGTTAGAGGTTTTGGTTAGGGTTCTGGTGAGTGGTGAGGGTTTTGTTAGTGTCAGGGTCAGGGAATATTGTAAATGTGTTGGCGAAAGGACTTGTGTGTGAACTTCGGAGATTGATGGCTAATCAATTCCGTTAACGCCGGCACAAATAGGGCATCAAACCGCCCGTTTTACGCCGTATTTTTCATACGCCACGGCTCCACCCGTACGTCAGGGCCTTCCGCAGAGAGCCAAACGGGACGGGTCCCGTACGTACCGTACGTTACGCCGTATTTTACGGCTCTGTCGGCGGTTTGTAGAGGTGATTGGGATGACTTTGACCACTCACCTGCAAGTTAACATTCATCGCACACCGAGATTGAGAGTAGGAAGAAATTAATTTATAATTGACACTAAGTATCGTCCTCGTCCCCAACAAGATCAATAATCGCCTTGCGCGCCAACCTCAGTCTGGCCTTCACAAACATAAGAGTCTGGATCGTCTCCGCCTTCAAGCTGGCGCGCCGGAGCCCAATTGTGTCGCGTCCACCTGAGAAGATTCTCTCAACGGCAACAGCAGACCCTAGAAAAATGAGGGAACTTAGTGTTATATATTGAATGCGGTGCAAATAAAAATACCAGGAATGCACAAGACGTTACGGACCAAGCGGTAGAGGTTAGGGAACTGTCGGCGCCGACTATACCACCATTGGAGGGGGTCCACACCGTCAAAGGGTTCGGGAACACTTGTGATGCGGAAATACTCGGTGAGTTCATTGGACGTCGCCGTTTCCCCGAGTTCCTTATACCGGCTGGTGAAATCAATCTTTTGGGGAGAGCCATCGTCGGGAGTGGGTGCAGCAGCAGCGGTGGGGATAATCGGTGTCGATGCATAGTGAGCGTCGAAGTGAGACTGCAAGCTAAACTTGGCTGCATCGAGCTCAGTGAGTAACTCGTCGTCGTCGGCGTAGTCCCGCTTCAACGCTTCGTACGAAATTCTGGGGTCCAAAACTGGAATGTGTGAGCGGTGGAAGGACAAGGGGTATATGTACACACGCGCAGCCCAGGTGCAGTACCGTGATTCATCGAATTTGGTGAAATAATCACTCAGCTTGCGGTGTGCATTGACAAGGCCCTCCTTGAGTGCGGGATCGGCGGTAGCAGGCAGGCCAGCGATAGTGGTCTTCAGATGCCGCTGGAGGCCACGGAAAATCGCATGGGTGGTGGACAGCATGGGCTGCTTGGTGGCCGACATTTGTGTTGTCGCGGAACGGAAAACCTTCAGCCAACCTGTCACCATCTGGAGTGCTTCCCACTCAACAGAAGTCAGCTCATGTTCGCGGAGCTCACTATCCTTTGCTACATAGTTGAAGATTGGCACGCGGTACAGAAGGGAGCGGCCTGAGTCATAATTAGTACAGGCAAACAGTTGAACTCAACATAAGAATTGAACCTACGTAGCATTTGGTGAGTTGAAGGGCATCCAGTTTGGATCGACAAGTAGGTCAAGCAGTATGCCAGCTCCTGTGGTGTGCTTTGCAGTGCAGCAGTGAGACGAGAGCCGAGCAATATAGCGGCGGTCAAAGCCGTGGCAGAAGGTAACAGGAACAGTGAAAAATTGACGACAGCCCAGGCCACACAATGAAATGTAATGGACTGTAGACTGGACGTAAACAATGTCCCGCGCTCTATAAAAGACATAAGATTGTTTGAGTGGGGTACAGTGAGATTAAACACACTTGGGAGAAGCTTGCCGCGAGGGCGGGCTTCATATTTTATAAGTGCCTCAGACATGCCACGAGAGAGGACCCAAGGTACTTACGATGAGAGGGGCGGCTTAAATACCATTGCCAAGGGTATTTTTCGGCGTCAAAGTCCCGTCGAATGTGTAATAATAGGCTGGGTAAAGCATGGAGATTTTCGATTACCTCCGAGTAAATATTTCTTTGCAGGGTTCAGCAGTGTTTTTCTCGTTCCCTTTTGGATTTCTTTTGGTTTGAATGGGCTTCAGGAGGTTGGAGACACAAGAAGGAAAATTGAAGGGGATGGGGAGGGCCTTTGAGAGCGAAATGGAAGCAACCTCCGGAAAAGAGTCGTATCGTTCCGGTGGCGGTATCAAGTGGTCGTGCGCTTGCGGAGCGTCGCGGAGCGACAGGGTCAGCAGAATGGACTCATTTCGGACCATTTTGTCAAGCCGAGGCGATAGAAATCGAAGTATGTGTTCAATGTCTACTTGATTTTACCGATTCCAAATTCTTCCGCAGATTCCTTCGTCCCCTGGGCCCAGCAGCCCTTCAACGTCGAATCATGCAGGTCCATCGAGACCACGGAAGGCTGTAAGCACACGTACATCTATAGGCGGGTGGAACTAACTCGGAATAGAAACCGAAACGTAATGCGATTTACCACTTCTTCGAGGAGGTGAACCAGGCCGCCGATGGTTCAATCGAAGAGGGTGCACATTATTATAGATGTTATCTTGGGAACCGGAAGACTTTCAAGATTGGGCGTAAAATGAATTACAATACACACGGTAACATGTCCCTCCTTCGGCGTGACGGCGTTAACCATTAATTTCAGGTCTTCAGACACATTTATCGTCGCACTTTGTTGCCCATTATCGACTTTACAAGGTCCTTAACAGCCGCGACGCTCCTCCCACTGATATAGAGCTCGCGGTTGCTCATGGGAGATCACCCATGACCGCAGTACTGGCTACGCAATATCTAGAACAGCTTGATTCCATCTCGAATAACATTAAGGACATGTTCGAGAAGCAGGGCGCTGCAGCCGAGGTTCGCGCGTTTCCCTACTCTTTGTCTACCTTAAATTACTCACGCAACTGTTTAGGTTCCGTGGAACCAGGAGCATTTCGAAGATTTGCTCGCCAAGTGGGTTGCGGCATGCGACCAACCGTTCTCGGCTGTCGACGATGCCGAGTTCCGTGAACTTCTTCAGTACACCCACCATCCCGCTCGGAAACCACTCAAAATTCCGCACGCCCAGTCCATCAAAACTCGAATCGACAAAATGGGAGAGGATATGATCGAGGGCTTGTCCGAAATATTTAAAGTGTGTGAGATATCGCAGACTAGTGCCGTAGTTTAAATGCGGATGTGTAAAGGAGAACACTTCGGATTTTGTCGCCTCCTTGGACGCGTGGACATCCAGCAACGGGTTCGCATTCCTAGCAATTGTTATCCATTACATAGGAAACAACGGCAAGCTGGGTGCGTGATAACACACCGTCTAGCATTTTGTGTCACCTAATTTACTTGTAGAGGAATGCCTCATTGACTTCCGGGAACTCGTCGGGGAACATTCCGGGGAGAACATGGCGGCAGCAGTATGGGATAGTCATAAAAAATTCGGACTTCTCGGCCGAGTACGTTGTTTTCGTTGTTTTCGTCTCTAGCTCAGTCCGTTCATTCCCTTCAGATCACCGCCTTTGTGATGGATAACGCGACGAACAACGACACAATGGTGACAGCCTTTGCTCGTCGTTGTCGGACGGAACGGATCCCCTTCTCGGCTACAAACGCCCGCATGCGATGCATGCCTCATACCATCCATTTGTCTGCATTGAAGGTACGAAATTTCTCCATGCTTGACTTTCTCGGTGTTCACATTGCTTCAGCTGTTGGAGGCGATCGGGGCTCTCACGAAAGAGGAGAAAAGAAAGGCGAAGTCCCGCGCCAATGCCTACCAGGATGCCGCGACTGAGCCCGTGGACCGTGCGCAGGATAATATGGCCAGTCAACTTGACGACGGGGACGATGCGGAGTCGATAAGACCGACAAGTATCATCGGCAGTGCTGTATTCAAGGTAAGTTTCTTTGCGCCCGAATTCTACGTGAGTTTTAATCACAATTAAGCTTCGAAAAATCGTCCGCCATGTCCGTTCAAGCCCTCAGCGTCGTAAAATATGGCAAAAGGAGGTTGGGGACGTTGCGGCTGCCGCACCGGGGACCATCGACTCCGTGCTTATGCTCATTTTGGATGTCAAGACGCGGTGGTCTTCAACTCACCAAATGCTACGTAGGTTCAATTCTTATGTTGAGTTCAACTGTTTGCCGGTACTAATTATGACTCAGGCCGCTCCCTTCTGTACCGCGTGCCAATCTTCAACTATGTAGCAAAGGATAGTGAGCTCCGCGAACATGAGCTGACTTCTGTTGAGTGAGAAGCACTCCAGATGGTGACAGGTTGGCTGAAGGTTTTCCGTTCCGCGACAACACAAATGTCGGCCACCAAGCAGCCCATGCTGTCCACCACCCATGCGATTTTCCGTGGCCTCCAGCGGCATCTGAAGACCACTATCGCTGGCCTGCCTGCTACCGCCGATCCCGCACTCAAGGAGGGCCTTGTCAATGCACACCGCAAGCTGAGTGATTATTTCACCAAATTCGATGAATCACGGTACTGCACCTGGGCTGCGCGTGTGTACATATACCCCTTGTCCTTCCACCGCTCACACATTCCAGTTTTGGACCCCAGAATTTCGTACGAAGCGTTGAAGCGGGACTACGCCGACGACGACGAGTTACTCACTGAGCTCGATGCAGCCAAGTTTAGCTTGCAGTCTCACTTCGATGCTCACTATGCATCGACACCGATTATCCCCACCGCTGCTGCTGCACCCACTCCCGACGATGGCTCTCCCCAAAAGATTGATTTCACCAGCCGGTATAAGGAACTCGGGGAAACGGCGACGTCCAATGAACTCACCGAGTATTTCCGCATCACAAGTGTTCCCGAACCCTTTGACGGTGTGGACCCCCTCCAATGGTGGTATAGTCGGCGCCGACAGTTCCCTAACCTCTACCGCTTGGTCCGTAACGTCTTGTGCATTCCTGGTATTTTTATTTGCACCGCATTCAATATATAACACTAAGTTCCCTCATTTTTCTAGGGTCTGCTGTTGCCGTTGAGAGAATCTTCTCAGGTGGACGCGACACAATTGGGCTCCGGCGCGCCAGCTTGAAGGCGGAGACGATCCAGACTCTTATGTTTGTGAAGGCCAGACTGAGGTTGGCGCGCAAGGCGATTATTGATCTTGTTGGGGACGAGGACGATACTTAGTGTCAATTATAAATTAATTTCTTCCTACTCTCAATCTCGGTGTGCGATGAATGTTAACTTGCAGGTGAGTGGTCAAAGTCATCCCAATCACCTCTACAAACCGCCGACAGAGCCGTAAAATACGGCGTAACGTACGGTACGTACGGGACCCGTCCCGTTTGGCTCTCTGCGGAAGGCCCTGACGTACGGGTGGAGCCGTGGCGTATGAAAAATACGGCGTAAAAATTACGCCCGTGGGCGTAAAACGGGCGGTTTGATGCCCTAACTTTGAGGTCTTCCGAGACCTGTAAATAACTCCCATGTTTCGTTTTCAGTTTCTTCAAGAGGGCGGACTGCATGAGTGTCCTGATGGTCTCGCACAACTGCCACGAATGGAGAAGGATGCATCATGCGAGGACCTCACCGAGCATAACTGGGTGTAGGTCTTTGAGCAGATGGGTGAGCTCTCAGATTCGCGTTGCAGCCGGCCCAGATTTAGCATATTGTTTTGTTCGATTGTGAGAATTCTGGTCCCTAAAATAGACAACACGCTCAAAGACGACTAGCTATCAAGCCCGGCATTGCTCGGCCATGACAGAAATTCGGCATCGTGGCGGCATCGTAAATAAAGTCAAAACTATAATCTATAAATCCGGATATGGGTAAAGTTGTGAAAAGCTTATGGGAAAAAAAAATGCAAACTGGGTAAATGGTTAGGGGTAGGCTTCTCTCAATTCTCACGAAGCGAGACTGAGGCGAGTAGGCCGAGGAACGAGGCCGCGCGAGACTCGCGAGCCACGAAAAAAAGGTATGGATGTTTATATGCTACAGGGTCTGGGAAGAGGTACCAGGGATGCCCAGAGGGCTTTGATAATTTAATACTCTAAAACATATCTACATACCTGCTCACGACGTTTTCAGCAATTTCAACCACATTTCCCTTTTCGGCCATTCTGAATTGGGGTTTCCATTGGACTTTTCACCCGGTTCTAACTCAGGGCTCGACCCTAAATTTGGGCTTGAACGGGCCTGGCCTGGCGGGCTTCGGGCTTGAAGCTTGAAGCCGGGCCCTGAGCATCACTAGTTCGAGATCAGACATTAGTAGTTCTCCGCGTTGGTCGCATCGCAGTCGGTTAACAGCTTTTACTCTTTACCGTCATCTTCATCGCTGCACAAGGCATGAACCACGAACCCCAGAACACAATCGATGCTAATGATAAGTGAGCAATGGTAGATCTTGCGTGGGGACACTTACCGATAAATCGATCAGGCTCATCGACACTCTTCGTTCGTCCTTCTCCGAACTCATTAAGAAGCAAGATGAGCACACGGAAAGGTTTCCCCGGCAGTCTTTTGACTGAGTCGTCGCTCATCGATATTCTCAAGGCTCGAGCGAGCGGTGGAAGCACTCAGGCCGCAAGCAGCGCCAACGGATACCAAGACAACATTTTGGACCATGTACATGAAGCTGGCCGACGAGCATGACAAGGAATTTCAGCAGAAATATAGCACTGATCTTGATACAGCACTTCTTTTCGTTCGTATTCCGATATTGTATCATTGGCCGCTCTGACCGATTATAGGCCGGTTTGTTCTCTGCCGTCAGCTCAGCCTTTATTATTCAGATTGAGCCAAAGCTGGAGTCGGATCCCCCCAGCATCATCGTCGCCGTCCAGAGCTTGCTATACATTAGCCTGTTTACCACACTGCTTGCCGCGTTACTCGCTGTGTTGGGAAAGCAATGGGTTATGCATTACCAGGTGGCCGGAAGCCGAGGTACAATGGAGGAGCGCGGACTCGAACGCCAGCGCAAACTCGACGGTTTACGCCGGTGGAAATTCGACGCAATCCTGCAGATGTTCCCTCTACTCCTGCAGCTTGCGTTGCTGCTTTTCTCGAGCGCGCTCTTGTTATATTTGTGGACCATTCATCGCGCCATCGCGGCTATCGTTCTCGCGTTAACCGTCTTTGGCGTTTGCGGCTACATTTGCTTTCTGGTTTCCGCCATCCTATCCTCTGATTCGCCCTTCCAAACACCACTGGCACCCATCGCGGCTCATATCGGATCCCAGATTTTGCGAATCATTGATCCCGTGCTCGACAGGATACGCAGGACCGTCAATCCTGTTCTGAGGGAAATAAACAGATACCTCCAGATGTCTCTGACTCGATTCACCAAGTCGACCACATTTACTCTCCCCTCCTTCCTTATGCGCTCGGTCACCCCCGATCGAAGGCCGCTATGGAAAATCCGCCCCGCATCTTTTTTCTCCGAACGGTCGCCCGAGGTTCCTGCCATTGCGTGGATACTAGAAACGACCACCGATCCTCGGGCGATTGATGCTGCAGCCGAATTCGCCGTCGATCTCCAACGGCCACTGAACATGGATCTCGCACCTTCGATGGCTCGTCTGATGGAAGCCCTCAAATCCTGTTTCTATACCCAGTTCAACGGCCGTCTCCCTGTGCAAAAACTACGGAAAGGGATGGCCTCTCGCGCGATCATGTGTGGGCGAGCCTATTGCTCCCTTCGACACATCTCGCGTGCAGCAGGTGTTCCCCAGCATAAGGAACCCCGTTGGCACTGTGTTTGGACTGTTCCAAATGAAGATGAACAGAACAATTCGGCTCTGCTTAGAGAGCTGTGGAATGTCATCCGGGTTTACAACGAATGGCCCGATTCTCCCAGCGCTTTGGAAGCAACCTCCGTTGGCAGATAGGCTTTGCGCGTCATCCCTTTGATCAACCAATTCCGCTCCGAGTCCAAGGTGTTCAATTCTTTTCTTGACCAGTTCCATGTGGATGAACCAATGAGCATCGACCGAGCGGTGTTCACAGATTACCTCTGTTGCATATCATCCCTTATCCGTCGGCTAGATCACCGAATATTAGCCCAGCGGGATACAAGGTACGTTGCCACCTAACATCCGTGTGGTGGATATCTTACTTATCGTATGTTTGGCACCTATCAGTCATTTGAAATTCGTGTTAATAACGGAGCTTTTCAAGAATTTACAAGCCCCCTTCCTGAAAGCGCCCACCGTTACTCGGGTCATCGAGATAACTGCTCAACTAGTGCATCATACTCTCCACGAGGATGGATTCCTCGGCATCTTCGACATGTTGTCGGAAATTTCCACCCTTTGCTGCCTGCTTTATGCGCGCAAGGAATCACCACATGTCTTTGTAGCAGCGGCAACCCTCGGCAGAGTTGAAGATCTCCAGGAGTTGGAGGCTATCCTCCAGGTCATGCCTTTCCGTGTGGAGTGGGTATTTGCCGCACTAGAACACCTCCAACAGTCATTGCCAGACGAGAGGCGAGAGTCTTCGGAAGATGGTGGACGCTGGGACAGTTCAACCACTTTCGCAGTACGCAGTCTTCTGCAGTTCTTGATCCTCAGTGACGCCGGGAACTTTCCAAATCAACCCTCTGAGGACGCCATGAACATGATTGTATCTGCCCTCCTAGTACCTCTACCAGCAGATATCTCATTTGCGGCATTCCTCGTTCTGTGCAAAACTCGAACCGGGTCTCTGAGTTCCATCACCCGGCAGAAATCTTCCGTATGGAAGCACCTTGGTCGCGTTGCACTAGCATACCCAAGGGGTGCATCACGCTACATTACTCTGGGAGCGCACTTAGCGAACATTACCGAGTGGAAACCGTTCATGCAGTCAGAGCTGTGTACCTGGATTAACGTCCTCACCGCTGTCTCCCGCTGGCAATGGGGCAAGAATACGGAGGGAGCAGGCACGGAAACATACTTGACACAATTTGTCTCGGTCGTCCGTTCCATTTGGGTACTCGACTTTCCATCCGACCACGAGAGACTCTTGGACTCCACCAATACAAGCTGGATTTTTGCGATCGCCGCGCTCTCGAAGGCGTGGCAGTCTTTCGACTTCTCCCTCGAGGATTTTTTCCCCCTTACACGGTGCACGGTGTCGCAGTGTTCGCCCTAAAGGCCTTTATCGGAGGTCGGGAATTTCCAAAGGCCTTTCAAAGGGCAAAGGGCTTTGGCCAAAGGGCACGGCAAAGGCCTTTGATCAATTTCCCACACGGTCCAACAGCGCCAATTTTATTCACGCAGAGCACGATTCTAAGCCCGAACTCGTCGTTACATATATCAGGTCTACCCATAGCTTCTAGGGAAAGCCACCATAGTTATTATGACCGTCATAGAGAGCCGTCTACTTTTGATGTACTTTTTGATGCAGCCATTGCAGTAGATTTTGGAGTGGGCTGCATTCTGTTCATTCCCTGGTGAAAGGAATACCACAGTGGGTTCAAATCCGATGTCTGTGCACTGCAAGTCAGGCAGGAGAAAAGGAAAATTGAAACAACTCATCAGAATGCTGTGATGGCCAAAGGCTTTGGCAAAGGCCAAAATTTTGAGCGAGATCCCAAAGGCCTTTGCAAAGGGCTCTCAAAGGCCTTTGGCTGGCAAAGGCCTTTGCCCTTTGGGCGAACACTGCGGTGTCGACATCTCTGCGTACGATGCACTTCTGGGTGCCCCATCTTCCAAATGGCCGCTTGCGTTTCGGCCCGGTATTCTCTTCCACCAGGGCCGTCTTCTCCCTCCAGCTCGGAAACTCACTCATTCAATCGGCGGAAAAGGCACTAAACACCCTTCCTCTCCTAAATGTGTCTGACAGGCCCCCGACCTTTGCCGCAGACTTGGAACGTGCTGCTCAATTGCTGAACACACTCGGCCACAAACTCAGCACCGAGTTCGAATCGCAGTCTGGAACAGTAACGCTTGGAGGTTCTGAGAAGCCGTATGAGAATTGGAATGAACTACAGAGACATTTCGAGGCCGAATTGAGCCTTCTGGAATCGTTGCTCCTCCCCGAACAAGCTACTCTGTGAATTATTGGTGGTTGTTGAATTGTAGGGAGTGGCCTGCAAGTACAGGCGGCAGACTTGTCAACATTCCGCCGCTTGCCCCTGTCCCGATTTGGAGATTTGATGTCGGCAGGAATTGCGGATCGGTTTGAGATCAATGATGCCACAGACGGCCCGAGACCGCAAGTACTTAAGAAGAAATCTGAAGGCCTACAAGCCTTTGCCTCAGAAGGTAGTGCTGGGGGGGAGAATGGTACTCTTCCCCTATCTCCCCTCCTTCCACATAACGGTATGTCAACGTCGTTGAATTCACCCCTTTTGCTGATCTGAGTTCAAATGATTAGAGAATCGAGATGATTACTGACGGGGGAGACCCTGGTAGACACACGACGCAGGGCCTGCGCCGGCCCACTACGTGCTGCGGAGCTCGCCGCCGGGCCCGCTGGGGGGAGCGCAAGGCAAACATTTTTGTGCGAACTTGGGGAGTCGATCGAGTGACCGCAAAAAAGTGGATGACCTGGAACCTGATACTCTCATTACCGTTGAGCGATGAGGCTGACCAGTTGGGTGAAATTAAGCCCCATCCAGTGCGCTTGTTGTCCAAGACACGGCTTGACTTGCCGACATCAAATTCCGCCGAGACTGCCGACATCAAATCCCCAAATCGGGACAGGGGCGAGCGGCGGAATTCGAACAGTGAGGCGGCAGCGACTCTGAATTGATCGCAACTACAAGTCTACAGCAGTTACATAAACTAATCGTAGTATTTCCCGACGCGGATTAATTTTCAATTTTGAACATATTGAGACTGGAAATAAATCTCGGCCCGGTATCGGCACACTCGGGGTTGCGGAGCCGAAATATCTTGGCGCGATGATCAGCGGTGCCGCAGCGAAGTGTGATCGCATCAGCGGAACTTGAAAGGCTTGAGCCGAAAGGTGCGTAATTTTATAAAGAGAGGGAGATACAGTAGACGACCGCCCAGGCGAGGTTTCGGGACAAATAATTATGCTCGGGAGCTTACTAGTAGGCACACACCGATAATACAGCCCGTTGCAGAGACTGAGAATATTTCACAACACCATTGCATAAACTATGACTCGAGAATCGGTACAAGAAATTATAAGTACACTCAGAAGAACGGACTCTTCTCTGCGAGCCACGAAACTTCTTCGCGCTTGTATGCTGGCAACTCTTCGTCGGCTGAGGTGTCCGTGATCGCCCGCTTCTCTTTGCATGCCCTGAGTTGCTGCTCCAACCACCACTGAAACGAAATGCTGGTAAGCACAAATATCGGGCCCCGCTTCGCCGGTACGCACCTCCGCCGTCCTCCGTATTCCTTCATCGTGCGATACAATTGGTGCATAACCGAGGACCTCTCGTGCCAAACTGATGTCGTAGGTCCGAGTCGCACACATGACACGCGCCTTCTTCCAGAAATCGGCCTTCTCCCCGCGCAAATTGCCGACCATATCCTTCGCGGCGGCGACAAACAGCATCGTACCTTTTCCGATGATGGTGGGCGCGGCTCCAGGTCCGCCAGTAGCTGCCCACAGAGAACGCGAGAAATCCCAGAAGGGGCGCGGGGCGCCGTCGGTGATGAAGAAGGCCTTGCCGGCAGTGGCGCTGTGCTGCGGGTGGGTTGGTGATAGACGGTCCGCAGTGAGGATAGCTGCGTGCGCAGCGTTGGCGACGAACGTCCTATCTGCGAAGTTGGTGTTCTCGCCGATCTGGATGCCCACGATACCCGGTACCGTGCGGATTCGAAGCAAGTGAAGGCCCAGGACGAACCCAGGACTGAATAAATGAACGAAACCGCACGGCAGTGATTGAGTATTGAGTTGAGTGAAGCAGGTATATGTACGTACCCGAAAACCGTAGCCGGTCGGATTACGGCTGTGCGCAGCTCGTTGAGACCGTTGAAGCTGAGCACCATGCGCTCGCCGTGAGCTTGGGGCTCGTATCCCTTGTCCCAGCATTTGGCAGGCTGCTGAGCATCTGCCTTGCGCAGCATCGGGCGGTCCTCCCCATCAAATACGACATTGGCATTCCCAATATACACCAGCTTCCTCGGGGCGCCGTGTTCGAGAGCAGCCGCAAGGACGTGGCGGGTACCCTCGGTGTTCACCTTCTTGTGGATCGACATAAGTTCGTCTAACTTCTTCTTGTGGTCGGCGGGGGTCTGCGATGGGCTGTAGCTGGAGAAATAGCGCGCCTCGGTCTCGATAGCTGTGGAGACCATTCCCGTGTGAATTATCAGGTGGCTTCACACTGCGTTGGAGGTGAGTACAATTCAGCCATGGTCACGGTCAACTCACAGACTTGACGGTGTCCGCGATACTCTCCGGCACCAGAATATCGCCCACGTACACACGGACGCCATTGCCAAAGCGTGCAGTTTGCTCAGCGATTAGAGGTTGCGAGTCAAAGATGTTGACGCGGGTCTCACCGCGGCGGAGCAGCTGTTCCACGATAAGCTCTCCAAGAAATGTCCCACCGCCGATTACAAGGTAGGATTCGTGAGTGGGAAGTAATGAAGGAGACATCGTGAAGGTAACAAAGAAGAACGTGGGGCTGCGTCAGGCTGTGCGCGGATCATGTCGCCTTCAGAGAGAGAGACTAGACGCGCGCTGATCAGAAGTTCACCATATGTCAAACGGCACCTTGAATTCACCGAGATTCACCGAGGGTTTGAGGAGGTTTGAAAATTTGTCGAAGATGCAACGAAGATGACAAAGAAGATGGAACTGATTCGAACGAGGCCATACGCACCAGTCGTTGACCAAGGGCAGTGAATTTGAAAGGGCTAAAGAATACAACAACAAAGTTTGCTTCAACTATAAAGCACATACCAAAGATATCGATTCCGACATTATGGCGGAAACCAAGGTAGGTAGGGGTCTATCGTTATGGCCGATAGCGGCCACAACAAATCCGTCGCGGGTGAAGACCGCCCCGCAGTACAATGTTAGGTGTCGCTCCAGGAAAATGCGATGGACATCGTATTTGCGTCCGCGTTTTCTTCCATTTTAGCAATGGCAACACCGCGGGCGGTTTGTGCCTATGAAGACGAGGTCAATGGAGGAGATAAGCTAAAGAGAAATACACACACCTGAGACTCTGGTTGAGGGGAGGACTCGGACTCTGTCTCACCGATCCACTCGCTGCCGAGGGAGGCCTGCTTTCCCCTCGCAGGACCGCCTTCGACCGCGGATGTGGGACCAGAAGGAGTATAGGGATACGTATACCGATCGCTCTCGGGGCGGCGACGGGAGGACGAACGCGAGCCGGAGGGCGACGAATAACGGCCCTCCGCGTGCAGACGCGACCGCGCGGGAGTCATCATGAGTACTGGCGGGCGTCGGCTGGCAGTTAAAGATCCTGCCGATATCTGCGGTGCGGGAGCATTCGCGGCCGTGGACGTTGGTGTCGTCGGCGACGATGACAGGCCGGGGGGCGAGCTGGCAGTTGCGCTCTGGAGCGTAAACGGTAAACGCGTGCTAACGTTGACCATTTTTCTGCGTGTCAAGTTAGCAGTGTAAGGTAAAGCCTAAGCGGAGTTCTCAACGTACCCCTCCTTGGCGCGCACGATGATACTCATTCGGTCATTGAGTTTTTGGTGGTCCACAATCATGGCTCCGGGGAGTCGCGGCCTGGGCTGAGAAAGTTAGAGATATGTGGACTAGAAAAACAAATCTCGGCGCACGATGAGAGTCCAGCGGAGTTTGGGATAAGGTACGTAGTCTCTGTGGGGATGACCTCACGGGCTTGGTTAGTCGCTGCTCAGGAATGGGGTGCCATACTACACACGGTGGGATCATTTTCAGGGGAGACCTCGGGATGGATGCAGCAGCAGCAGAGAAGTTGGAGGATTGAGGCAGGCATGAAAACATGAGGGAGAGAGGTGAGCGAAAAAAGAAAGGAGTCAGGACGTCCGGCCCGATGAAACAATGTCTTCTCCGTCGGGCGATGGTCGGGCGCCGGCGTATGGTTTTGCCAGGATTCGCAATCATTCAGCGATTGACAGTTTGAAGGTCCGTTGGCCGTCGGCCGGTCGTTTTGAGCTTCGTCTGCGTGAAAGGTCTCGCTCCGTCGAGCATTGCACGGTTGGACGACAAGAATTCCAGATTGAATTTTAGCAATGGGTGTTTGAATTCCTATTCGAGAAAAACCAGGCTTTTTGCGTGGCTGAGACTGCTTGTTATTTTATACACCTCTTAAAAACTTTTGCGTGAGAGTCTACCCAATGTGGAGTGAAGTCGCCGAGAGCCTGTTGTCGCGCTAAATCGGGGAACGACCCCGACGTCGGGGCACAGAAGTTTCATTTCGCTTCGAGGGACATTAGAAAAGACGTCGTCGCAATACGGGTGACATGCATTCCAATAAATCAAGCACATACCGATCGATTCCTCGAGGAACGGCGCCAGTTGGACAACAAACTCTTCGATGGCCTCCGAGCATGTTGGCAGGACTGTATTAACGCACTCGGTGTCGTCGAGAGCCTCCTCACCTCGAACTGAAGAGTACTTCCACAATGCGAACTTCTCGAGCGACGCGCATGATGTGGTCCCAAAACCAATCCGGTGCGGATGTTTCAGCGTATAAACAGTCGCTTCAAGTTCTCTCGCCAGTTCCGGGATCTGGCGCAGGACGGCGATGGAGACAAGTCGGTGGGGATAGGTCTCGGGCAAGGCGGCGTCCAGGAACATCTCCGCGATCAGTTTCTGCGCCTGCACGAATTGGTACTGCTGGGCCGCATCGTGGGCCGCGCATGTGTACGTTGTCCAGATCTGCTGGCGCAAAAGCATCTCCTGGCGCGAACGTGCTGGGTATGCGAGAGATAGGAGCCGCAACAACACGTTCGAAGACTCGGGAAATTTCAAGACGCCTTCCCCAACTTTTTGAATTTCGGTTGGCGCGGTACAGAGGGGACCAGAACATGGCCGAAGACAAAGGCGAGAATTTGCATGTCTATGGATGTGGGAGTCAATGCCATCGGAGAGCATAGGATGAAGTCGGGGATTGGATAAGACTCAGGATAAATTGAATCATCGGGGTCTGGAGCGCCGGAGAATTGCCCGGCGTCTCGTTCGGTGGACATGATAGTTGTGCGCAACGACAGTTTGGGATCAATGATCCGAAGCGTGGCAAGCGTGGCGGGCCGCGGTGCCCGGCAAGGCTTCGGCCGAAGTTCCTGTACCTTTCAGACCGATTAAAGCCTTGACTGTTTGAAATTTGATTTTGCACCTCTCGGCCATCTCGGGCGTGTTGAAAACACGCGTTCCATTAACCAACCAAAACGAAACGGGATATCTGGAGACTCAGTGACTCATTCGCCTCCATTCGAGTTCCAACTCTTCCGGCATCTCGGCCATCTTATCGTCTGTGCTGTAACTCATTTGGCGGACACCTGGTTCGGGAAGTACATGAATGTCTAAGGCGGGATAGCGCATGGGATGCACCAAGATTACTTGGCTTGTTGGGATCCCTTCCCAAAGCAATCCTTTTTGTTACGAATCTCTTCAGCGGGGAATCAGTATTGTTGAACTTTCCTGGAGTGCAATAACCTGGTTCACTCGTTTGATGTGGCACCCCGTCCTTCCCCCGTTTCGCAGAAACATTTTGCATTTCTACTGCATTTGTTCGGTGTCTCGTCAATTTAGCTCGGTCAGATCCTCTCATAATAACCGAAGCTGACCGCGTTAAACTTGATTATTCTCGGGCATCGCGCGCACCTCATCCTCTGCGCTGCAATTGATTTCGAATACACCTACCTGGTTGCAGAAATGAATAGATGCAGAAGGCGGGGTAACACACGGTGTGCGTCAGGGAATTACCGACCACTCTCTGTCCACTTGGATCACCCGTTGAACTCGGGACCCCGCCATAACCGGTTACATCTTTTTTTTTGTGACAAACATAGCCTGCCATTGGTCTTCTCGTTCGGGTTTCTCTTCAGCTGGGGTAGTTCAAACTAGTTGAATCTTCCTGGAGTAATATATTACATGAAATTGCAGACGCTGCCGCACAATGTAATAACCTGTTCAATCCGGGTTCCCGCCCTCGCGTGTTTCTCATAAACATCCCGAAGCCGTGTATGAGGCTTCGGAATGACGGTTGACCGCCCGTTGAATTTCGTTATTCTCAAACATCTCAGGTACTGTATTATTTCGTTCAAATCGACAGGGGGGGTGACACGAGACAGGTTCAACCATTTCGACATTTCAGCGGGGGCCGAATTTTTGCGTGATACCTCGAAAATTTCGGCATTTGAACCGAATTTTTTTTGTCTTTTTTGCACTTTTTGGGCAGTTCAGGGACCTGTGTGACCGCTAGGAGGTTCGATGGAGGCCCGAGTGATGCGTGACCACGACCAAAATTCAACATCGACAGGGGGGTGTGTGACACGTGACTGTCGATTTGAACGAAATAGTACAGTACTACCGAGATCAACTGCACCGCAGAGGATGAGATATTATTTTATTCTCTGTTCTCATCCTCTGCGTTGCAGTTGATCGGACACACCTGGAACCAATGTAGAAGGCGGGGCAGCACACGGTGTGTACCAAAGTTATATGCAGCTCTCCAGCATGAATGCACTCGGATCACCGTTCGACTCGGGACCCTGCTATACATCTCATCTCTGGTAAACAACCTTTTTTGGGCAGTTTATGGTGTTTATTATGAGGGTTTACAGCTCTTTGCATAAGTGATGGTGTCTCATTGATTTACGATCAGTCAGATACTCTCATGATACCCGACGCTGTGTGTGAGGCTTTGGAATGACCGCGCGTTGAATTTCACTAGACCTTCGGACATCTCGGGCATCTCATTCTCTACACCGCAGTTGATTTCGAACACACTTGGTTGAAAAAATGAATAGATACAGAAGATGGGGTAGCACATGGTGTGCCCCAAGGCTATATAAGCGCTCCATGGTAAATGTGCTTGGATCACCCGTTCGACTCGGGAACTCCCTTCGGTTTGTCCTAAACTGATCCGCAAACATTGATCGTGCTATAAAAGGGATTACGCCACCTGATGAGTCCTTTGACGAAACGTTATCCCAAACGTAGTGGCACCCGTCTCCTCTCGCACTCTCCTGGCATCTACTAGGCTTTCCCCCAGCTCGGTCGCGCTATCGTGCTCCCTCGCCTCACCAGTCGTGAACGATAGGAAGGATTGTGAAGGTGATCTATATCCTGAACGTGGTAGGAGGCTCGTTAAGGCTCGAATACTCCCTTCAGGTGCGGTGGAATCGTTCAGGTCTCCTCCGAACCTTCAAGGTCCTGTACCTCGTTCACGTAGGGACATATCGTTAACGGTTTTGTATGGCATTAATGGCATTAATGCCATACTAATCCTCTACAGATTCATCGTTCTCTGATTGTTTGAATTTGATTTTGCACCTCTCGGCCATCTCGGACGTGTTGAAAACACGCGTTCCATCAACAAACTAAATGAAACGGGATATCTGGAGACTCACTGACTCATTCGCCTCTATTCGAGTTCTAACTCTTTGGCCTTAAGGCTTTGTCTCCCCACCTACCTCTCCCTTCTGTAGTTTAGCAGATCAACAAATGTTCGGTTGTAGCCCTACTGCACGATCCTATTTCAGTTCGGCAATAGTAATACAATTCTGCTCATCCTGCGAACCGAAAATACTCACAAGGCCTTTGCAACCTCCGCCGTTTTTTGATTAATGAATGCAATCCCCGCCTCCCTAAAATTGTCCTTTTCAATCGAGCTCCCACTTCCAAATCCCTGGAACACAATATGCTGGCCACCACTCGGACCGTACGAAGGCCAGACGGGTGCACCAGCGATGAGGTTGTTGTTGGGAGTCTGGTCGTGCGCGAAAGCTGAGAAAACATAAGCAGGGGCCCTATGATCGAGAAGAGCGGTAGATGGGGAACGCACAAATCCACATGCTACTCATGAGCAAAGCCAGTTCGGTGTCGATAACTCGAGGACCAAGAGGCTGGTTAGAGGGTAACGCAGTGTTATTATTTCGGTCGTTGAACACATAGGCAACCTCGGCGAAATGCGTAGCTAACAGCAAACGTGATCAGAGACACCCCGAGAAAGGCAACTAAGAGGCCGTACCACCAATTTCCATTGAGAAATGGTAAGGCGGCTGATTAAATCTGTACGAGAATGTAGCTGCCCCTTTGGCATTCGCCTGGGCAAAAGCACGTCGGGGTCCAACCATGACTGCGTCGCCGAAGAAGGCCGCGCTCTAGGTAGAGTGTCTGGTTGAGGAATTGGACCCAAGTTGAAAGTGAACAATGCTCACTCTCTTGTCCTGGAATCCAGTCGATAGTACACCGTCTCCTGTACCAATAGGAACACCTTGAGCAGGGTCATCGGGGTAGAGTTGCAATATTTGTTGAACATCTGATGCACTAGTGAGGGCGTAGCTTGCTGCGAAACTAATATATAATCTGCAAACTGGCATAGAAGGAGAGGACACACTGGAGTTCCTGGCCAGAATGGCATTGACTAAGTCTGAATCGAAATTAATACCGCGAGTCATGAACATGGTCCCTTCGTCCGAGTTCGCTGTTCCGTGTAATTCAGTACTCGGGATTAAAGAATGCACAAGCCGACTCACCGCCGACAATCAATGGAACCTTCACGAAATCTCCATCGCTAACCTGCCCTGCCGGATCTACCTTGATGAAATCACCATCCACGACTGGACTAAAGGTATTAAAGGCCCCTGAGCCAACTCGCGCTATTGAGGCGTTGAAGGTGGAAAGAGGGAGTGCTTGGAGACATGCGATGTCCGAACAGTTCGTGATGGAGAGGAGGCTGTTCCATGTCGCGTTGTATATGGCGGCGCGATTGGAGGCCATCGAGGGAGCCCAGTAGCCACTTTCAGATATAACTGGCGGGAGGTTAACAGCATTCCAGTGGAAACAAGAGAATCAGAGACACACCACCACGGAAAAGATGATCATTTCTTCCACCAAACGCCAGCATGTGTTGGAATACTGAACTTCCACCGGCACTAGAGCAAGTGACATTAGTAAATAATAAAGTAATGAAACTCAACGTACCTCTCACCCTGGATCGTCACTTTCGAGGGGTCTCCGCCAAACGCAGCGATATTCTCACTAATCCAATGGAGAGCGAGGCGCTGGTCCTTCAATCCTAAATTGAGTATACCAGCTTTTGTGGGTTCGTCGCCGACAGGGAAGCCATAGGCTGTAAGACGATAGTTGAATGACGCGAAGATCTACGAAAGAATTAGAAACATCTCCGAAGGGAAGATGGGAGCCCTACAATGGACTTGCTCATGTTGACGGACCGCTGAACATTGAAACTTCCATTATATCGGATATTGTCCGACGATCCCATGATGTATGCACCGCCTATAGGCAAACGCCAGCGTTTCTTTATTCCTACCGTAGTGAAAATGAACAACTTACCATGAATCCAAACCAACACCGGCAACCCCTGCCCCGGCTTCACACCTGCTGGTCTTATGACATTAATCGTCAAGCAATCCTCCCCCTGGACATAACCAATCTCTTCCGCGCCGATACCTACACACCCCACCGAATAATTCAAAGCCTGTCTCACTCCGCTGAATTGTTCGTCAAGGGATTGAGCGGGGACGAAACGACGGGAAGGTTGGGCGTAGGGGATTCCCCCAAAGAAGTCTTGATTGAAGGTCGGGAGAAAGGTGCCGGCGTAAGTGCCATTGAGGGTTTTCACTGTTGGTTGGGTGGATGACTGAGCGGAAATGGGGAGAGCAAGAAGGGAGATGCAGGAGAATAATAGGAAGAGCTGCATTGTGGTCGATTCTCGGACGGGACTTTGCAGAATCGCCCCTTTTACCCAGAGTCAGCCGGACAGAGTCAGCCGGACACCGACAAGGCATTGCTTACTTATACAAGATCGCGGTGGGCTGCTTCGCACCCCACCACTTCGGTTGAAACTCGGAGGGTAAGCGCGATTTGAGCGCCTGCTGTGGGAAGGCACAACAGCTTCCCACCGTTTCATGCGGTGATTTGGAGATACCACTTCGGACAGACACTGAGGCTTGTGTCTCCGTCAATCAGAAATGACCACAGTATCGAAGGCTGCATGAATATAAGGCAGGGGAATGAATTCTGCTCCTGCCGCAACCGTTTCTCTTCGCAGTTGAGAATATACCGGAGCTGCAGGGCCCACGTCCATTGCGCTCAACCTTCGTTTGACGTCGTGAATGAGAAGGGGAATGCAGCGTGGGAGGGGACACTGACGGAAACGTACCGCGATTTCAACGGCGAGGGAAAGGCCGGGAACCGGCAGCAGATCCCGTGGTACTTCGAGCTGCCGTTGGTGGAGAGCGCAGCGGCAGGGATCTAGTACGGCTCTTGAACAGGAGATAGTTGGACAGCGTGCGATAAAATTGTTCCTGTCGATATCCGGCGCAGAAAGCGAAATTTTTACTCGAATGCTTTGCGGTAAATGCGCACCGCGTGTGACCGTTATTTGGATCCAAGTAATGAGCGGCTAAGACTAAGGCGTGTTTCCATCGTACTCCGCAGAACCGAGCGAGCATTGCACGGGTGGACGATGACATTTTAAGATTGCATTTTTAGCAATGGATTTGGAATTCCTATTCGAGAAGAACCAGGGTTTGCCGTGGCCGAGACTTCTTGTTATTTCAGACACCTCTTAAACTTTTGCGTGAGAGTCTACAACATGTGGACTGAAGTCGCTGAGAACCTGCTGTCTCGCTGAATCGGGGACGACACCTACGTCGGGGAACAGAGGTTCCATTTCGCTCCGAGGGTGATCAGAAGAACGTCGTCGACAGTGCTGGCAAGACAGACGAGCAGCCATGGATTCCAATATATAAAGCACATACCGATTGACCTGTTTGATTCCTCGATGAACAGCGCCAGCTGCACACCGAACTGCACGAGATCGCCTCTGAGCACATTTTTCAGGACTGTATTACCGCCCTCCACCTCGGATCGAAGAGTACTCCAGTGGGCACAAGGCGAACTTCCCCAGCGACACGCACGATGTGGTCCCAAAACCAGTCCGGTGCGCGGGTGTTGTCATTACCCCACTCCTCGTCAGAATTGTAGATGGGCGTGCACTTTGTCCCGGAATGAACCCGTTCCTCCCACCAACAAATTTCCGCGATGAGTTTTGCGCCTGCACAAATATGATACTTGTGGGCCGCCTCGGGATCCGCGCATACGCAGCTACGCTGTCCAAATCTGCCGGTGCGAGAGCATACTGCTGGCGGGTTCGCTGGATAAGCGAGAAGGAGAAGCCGTCATAACACGTTCAAGAAAAGCTCAAGACATCTTTCCTGTCCCTTTGAAGTTTGGATCCCGGTTGGCGCGTAGTAGGTAAAAAGACAGAGAGACTATGAGACCCTTTTTCGCGTTTTATCCAGGTTTTCAGTCGAAAGTCATCAGATTCCGCCTACTTCATAATTGGAGGTCGATAGTTTGGCCATGGTCCGAAACCCGAAGTCCGAAGTTTTTGGCTACCGCGAGGTTCGAACTCGGTACTCACCACATCAAAATGGCTAAAAGCGGTAATCGATGATTCCGGTATTAGCCAGGTCTGCGGCCCAAACTATGAAGTTACACCCTGAGAGGTGTAGGAACCGTGGCTGGACCATGGTTGATTTTGATCGACTAATCCCAATGGAGGATGATCAATATCGGCTAAATATCTGAATATTCTCCTGAGCTATGTAGTTACAGAAATAAATCACTTTACAGGGGGTAAAGAAACATGACAGAACAGTTAAGGCCGATATAAGGTAGGGCGCATCTTTGTCGCCAGAATGTGTTCACAAATGATTGAATTTTCTCACGGTTCATTTTTTCATTTGGATATATATCGCGGCACCCCAAAAAGCTGCTATAATATGTTCCCCCTCCTTCAGGTACCTAGAGCATTGCAGGGTTCACATAGGGTACGTTGTGATATGTATTGGCCAGTATGAACAAGGATATAATCAGGACATATTTCTCTCCGCCAGTCAGTTTACATGGCAATTTAGGGTGTAAATTAAACTATGGTCCATGTCAGAGGTATCAATGAGGCAGTGATGTTATGAACCATTTTGTAAGCTTCTGAGTAGTCAGTGGTGCCACGCCAGTGCCCCGTCAACATGCACTCCCGTGTGCGCGATGCCGCGTCACTACACGTTGCTGCCGCGTCAGTGCGCCTTGATGTGCACCGGTGCTTACCATAAGTGTGCATGTCCCACCAAATTCACCTTGCTCAAGCTTCAGGGGTTGAACACAAGATTTGGATGGTTGAACTACTGATCAGTGATTCCAAAGTGGTCCTCTCTCTGTCCTTGGATCGATTTCACTCAAGCTAAACGGTTCACAATTTCCCACGAGCTCTAGAAGGCATAGGAACAGCAGCACCGTGTATTGAAGCAAACTCGCCGGAGATACCGGGAACAATGTGATTATCTTTGAGTCGAGTATGGCAACATTGTCCACTTTATTTTGGTCTTACATGTGGACGGGATTCAGAGCTTCTGAGGTGTCCAAATGCAAATCTTCACCTGACTGCCCCAAGGTTCCAGGAGTACATTGATATGTGCTAAACGGGCCGGGCCGTTTTGATTCCGCTCCAAAACATCTCCCCGACCAAGGGGGCCCAAAGATAAGAAAAAATGATATCACCTACAAATTCATTTTTTCACGACTTTTGGCCTACCTCCCCCCCCCCCCCCCCCCCCCTACGTAATGATGATGCCATCAAATTCCATTTTTGAGAGGGATATCCGAGGCAGCAGAGTATCAAGCTGCGATCTTTTGGCAGTAGAAAGTGGCCGTAGCAGTGATTTGAGGGCAAAGTGAACAATAGTAGTCCATGTGACAAGAACCGACTGAACCATGAGCGTTCTCTTGACACTCACACAGTTGAAACTTGGTTCAAAATGCACCGCGGTGACCAAATCTTGCTAATGGATGAGTGAGAGGCCTGCAATGCACCTGCCATTCCCAACTAACGGACCTTGTAGGACCACATTCATCCCCCCTAAATGTGGTCCTAGGTAGACCTCAGCCATCCAAAGTCCCTCCTGCAGCCACCCTATGGGGACCTACAGGGACCGGGGGGGGACAGCGGGGGACGGTCCCTCTAGGGGAGGGGGACGCATAGAGTGCCGGTGCAGGGACAAGGATACTGTAGGGACAAGGGCCAGATATAGGCGCGGTGGGGGGACAGGGGGGACAGATTGGACTTACAGCACCTCGGGCGAACATCCACGGTGTAGGGACAGGGGGGACAGCCGCGGTGGGGGGACAGGGGGACATCTCACAGGACATCGACGGTGAGGGGACGTTAAGAGGGACATCATGTGCCTAGTACACACACGGTGGGGGGACGTTAAGAGGGACATCACGTGCCCGGTACACACGCGGTAGGGGGACAAACGGGACATTTTTTTTCACAGTGTGGGATGGGATCACGTGCCTGGTACATCTGCGGTGGGGGGACAAGCAGGACATTTTTTTTCCAGTTGTTGGTGGGTGTGGGATAGTGTCACGTGCCCGGTACATACACGGTGCAGGGACAGGCGGGACGTGTTCTGCATTTCATTGTAAAAGGGATGTAATGGCGGTGTGGGGACATTCAGACTTGTAAAATCTTCAGACAGTTTATTTCCCTCGGAACAGGATTGACGGTCCTGCGTATCCTGTCGAGCACGGGATCAATGATTCGCAAAATCTGGGATCCGATATGAGCCGCGATGGGTGCCAGTGGTGTTTGGAAGGGCGAATCAGAGGATAGGATGGCGGAAACCAGAAAGCAAATGTAGCCGCAAACGCCAAAGACGGTTAACGCGAGAACGATAGCCGCGATGGCGCGATGAATGGTCCACAAATATAACAAGAGCGCGCTCGAGAAAAGCAGCAACGCAAGCTGCAGGAGTAGAGGGAACATCTGCAGGATTGCGTCGAATTTCCACCGGCGTAAACCGTCGAGTTTGCGCTGGCGTTCGAGTCCGCGCTCCTCCATTGTACCTCGGCTTCCGGCCACCTGGTAATGCATAACCCATTGCTTTCCCAACACAGCGAGTAACGCGGCAAGCAGTGTGGTAAACAGGCTAATGTATAGCAAGCTCTGGACGGCGACGATGATGCTGGGGGGATCCGACTCCAGCTTTGGCTCAATCTGAATAATAAAGGCTGAGCTGACGGCAGAGAACAAACCGGCCTATAATCGGTCAGAGCGGCCAATGATACAATATCGGAATACGAACGAAAAGAAGTGCTGTATCAAGATCAGTGCTATATTTCTGCTGAAATTCCTTGTCATGCTCGTCGGCCAGCTTCATGTACATGGTCCAAAATGTTGTCTTGGTATCCGTTGGCGCTGCTTGCGGCCTGAGTGCTTCCACCGCTCGCTCGAGCCTTGAGAATATCGATGAGCGACGACTCAGTCAAAAGACTGCCGGGGAAACCTTTCCGTGTGCTCATCTTGCTTCTTAATGAGTTCGGAGAAGGACGAACGAAGAGTGTCGATGAGCCTGATCGATTTATCGGTAAGTGTCCCCACGCAAGATCTACCATTGCTCACTTATCATTAGCATCGATTGTGTTCTGGGGTTCGTGGTTCATGCCTTGTGCAGCGATGAAGATGACGGTAAAGAGTAAAAGCTGTTAACCGACTGCGATGCGACCAACGCGGAGAACTACTAATGTCTGATCTCGAACTAGTGATGCTCAGGGCCCGGCTTCAAGCTTCAAGCCCGAAGCCCGCCAGGCCAGGCCCGTTCAAGCCCAAATTTAGGGTCGAGCCCTGAGTTAGAACCGGGTGAAAAGTCCAATGGAAACCCCAATTCAGAATGGCCGAAAAGGGAAATGTGGTTGAAATTGCTGAAAACGTCGTGAGCAGGTATGTAGATATGTTTTAGAGTATTAAATTATCAAAGCCCTCTGGGCATCCCTGGTACCTCTTCCCAGACCCTGTAGCATATAAACATCCATACCTTTTTTTCGTGGCTCGCGAGTCTCGCGCGGCCTCGTTCCTCGGCCTACTCGCCTCAGTCTCGCTTCGTGAGAATTGAGAGAAGCCTACCCCTAACCATTTACCCAGTTTGCATTTTTTTTTCCCATAAGCTTTTCACAACTTTACCCATATCCGGATTTATAGATTATAGTTTTGACTTTATTTACGATGCCGCCACGATGCCGAATTTCTGTCATGGCCGAGCAATGCCGGGCTTGATAGCTAGTCGTCTTTGAGCGTGTTGTCTATTTTAGGGACCAGAATTCTCACAATCGAACAAAACAATATGCTAAATCTGGGCCGGCTGCAACGCGAATCTGAGAGCTCACCCATCTGCTCAAAGACCTACACCCAGTTATGCTCGGTGAGGTCCTCGCATGATGCATCCTTCTCCATTCGTGGCAGTTGTGCGAGACCATCAGGACACTCATGCAGTCCGCCCTCTTGAAGAAACTGAAAACGAAACATGGGAGTTATTTACAGGTCTCGGAAGACCTCAAAGTTAGGGCATCAAACCGCCCGTTTTACGCCCACGGGCGTAATTTTTACGCCGTATTTTTCATACGCCACGGCTCCACCCGTACGTCAGGGCCTTCCGCAGAGAGCCAAACGGGACGGGTCCCGTACGTACCGTACGTTACGCCGTATTTTACGGCTCTGTCGGCGGTTTGTAGAGGTGATTGGGATGACTTTGACCACTCACCTGCAAGTTAACATTCATCGCACACCGAGATTGAGAGTAGGAAGAAATTAATTTATAATTGACACTAAGTATCGTCCTCGTCCCCAACAAGATCAATAATCGCCTTGCGCGCCAACCTCAGTCTGGCCTTCACAAACATAAGAGTCTGGATCGTCTCCGCCTTCAAGCTGGCGCGCCGGAGCCCAATTGTGTCGCGTCCACCTGAGAAGATTCTCTCAACGGCAACAGCAGACCCTAGAAAAATGAGGGAACTTAGTGTTATATATTGAATGCGGTGCAAATAAAAATACCAGGAATGCACAAGACGTTACGGACCAAGCGGTAGAGGTTAGGGAACTGTCGGCGCCGACTATACCACCATTGGAGGGGGTCCACACCGTCAAAGGGTTCGGGAACACTTGTGATGCGGAAATACTCGGTGAGTTCATTGGACGTCGCCGTTTCCCCGAGTTCCTTATACCGGCTGGTGAAATCAATCTTTTGGGGAGAGCCATCGTCGGGAGTGGGTGCAGCAGCAGCGGTGGGGATAATCGGTGTCGATGCATAGTGAGCATCGAAGTGAGACTGCAAGCTAAACTTGGCTGCATCGAGCTCAGTGAGTAACTCGTCGTCGTCGGCGTAGTCCCGCTTCAACGCTTCGTACGAAATTCTGGGGTCCAAAACTGGAATGTGTGAGCGGTGGAAGGACAAGGGGTATATGTACACACGCGCAGCCCAGGTGCAGTACCGTGATTCATCGAATTTGGTGAAATAATCACTCAGCTTGCGGTGTGCATTGACAAGGCCCTCCTTGAGTGCGGGATCGGCGGTAGCAGGCAGGCCAGCGATAGTGGTCTTCAGATGCCGCTGGAGGCCACGGAAAATCGCATGGGTGGTGGACAGCATGGGCTGCTTGGTGGCCGACATTTGTGTTGTCGCGGAACGGAAAACCTTCAGCCAACCTGTCACCATCTGGAGTGCTTCCCACTCAACAGAAGTCAGCTCATGTTCGCGGAGCTCACTATCCTTTGCTACATAGTTGAAGATTGGCACGCGGTACAGAAGGGAGCGGCCTGAGTCATAATTAGTACAGGCAAACAGTTGAACTCAACATAAGAATTGAACCTACGTAGCATTTGGTGAGTTGAAGGGCATCCAGTTTGGATCGACAAGTAGGTCAAGCAGTATGCCAGCTCCTGTGGTGTGCTTTGCAGTGCAGCAGTGAGACGAGAGCCGAGCAATATAGCGGCGGTCAAAGCCGTGGCAGAAGGTAACAGGAACAGTGAAAAATTGACGACAGCCCAGGCCACACAATGAAATGTAATGGACTGTAGACTGGACGTAAACAATGTCCCGCGCTCTATAAAAGACATAAGATTGTTTGAGTGGGGTACAGTGAGATTAAACACACTTGGGAGAAGCTTGCCGCGAGGGCGGGCTTCATATTTTATAAGTGCCTCAGACATGCCACGAGAGAGGACCCAAGGTACTTACGATGAGAGGGGCGGCTTAAATACCATTGCCAAGGGTATTTTTCGGCGTCAAAGTCCCGTCGAATGTGTAATAATAGGCTGGGTAAAGCATGGAGATTTTCGATTACCTCCGAGTAAATATTTCTTTGCAGGGTTCAGCAGTGTTTTTCTCGTTCCCTTTTGGATTTCTTTTGGTTTGAATGGGCTTCAGGAGGTTGGAGACACAAGAAGGAAAATTGAAGGGGATGGGGAGGGCCTTTGAGAGCGAAATGGAAGCAACCTCCGGAAAAGAGTCGTATCGTTCCGGTGGCGGTATCAAGTGGTCGTGCGCTTGCGGAGCGTCGCGGAGCGACAGGGTCAGCAGAATGGACTCATTTCGGACCATTTTGTCAAGCCGTTTACGCGTAAACGGGCGGTTACGGGGGCACCGTATACGGGTGAAGCCGTTGCGTACCCGTACCGTTTAGAGTGGGTGAGAGTTGACTGACGGTACGGGTACGTAACCGTTTTTACGGCCCGTCGGTCCGTAAAAATACGGGACGGTTTGATGTCCTACGAGTCAAAGTGCTCTCTCTGATGGCCTCGTACTTCAAATAGGCGGCTATAGAAACATTTTTTATTCATTTTTTAATCGATTTTTTCAACTCATTTCTGCGCTGTGGAATATCCGCGGTATGGAATAGCCTTGGGACCTGTCCCGATGGTATTCCTTATGAGCAATTCGACTGTACTGAATTACACCGTACATAGCTCCAAGTCATTTACTCCAGCTGTAGCTGTTAGTATCTTGAATACTTCCTCTTCAGGGCGTCGAGGCGAAGGTCAAGGCCTCCAAGGGCATGCAATTGTGCGAATGGCTTCCCTGAGAGTAGTCGCTGCCAGCTCGTATCTGTCCGGGGTGCGAACAATTCGGACGCGGGGACCAGGACCACCGTGGGTTTCCGGAGGTGGTGTAGGGACAGAGAGAAACAAACCGTGAGCGATGGAGAGGACTGCAACGGATGCACAAGATACGCCTTTTCGACGAGAAGTTGATCCAGAAGCGACCATGTGAAAGGATGGGACTGGAAATATCGGGCTGGGTATCGGACCTCGTTATCGATTTCGAGGGTGAGCTGGGTGAAGATAGGCGATGTTATGCTGCGAAGGATGGAGGGTAGGCCAGAGTTTTGCCACTTATTGAGTTCGGAGCACAAAAAGAGAGGTCCGATGTGAAGGTGTCGCAAGCGCGTGAATGTGCGGAGATCGAGAGTCTGTGCGATATCAATGGTAACCTCTGTAGGACCGGTTACATAATGTCAGGACTTAGAAATTTATTTGATGGCCGTAAATTTCTCCAGGACATCCGAGATCTCGTCGAGTTGGTAGACGTATCCGCCATTCTTGTACAATGTGACCTCCTGCACGTAGGGCATAATAGTGTAGTGTTCCGAGCGAATGAGGGTGGCAAATGTTGTCAAATTATGTTTCGTGAGGCGGAAAGCTTGAAAGAGGCGAAACAGGTGAAATCTGCTTCGAGCTGGCCATGCTCGACAAACGAGGGCACACGCTGCGAGATTCGACCTGACTGCTTTCGTGGACCGTTCTGGATGGAAATGAGGTCGATGAGGCAGTCTGTCACCTCTGAAGGGAGGGTTTGCGGCACATGGGTGAGCTGAAGGGGTGCAATGGAGTTTACAGACTGAGGAACATGGCGGTAGAGGAGAAGAGGCTTATCCGCTTATAGCAGGGCCAAGGTTAAGGTTAGGGTCAGCTCTTTTTCTTCCATCACCACGTCGCTCATCATTTTGCTTTCTTGTCCTCTGGCTCTCCAGTTGAGTTACAGATCTTTGGGCTTGCTTCAAGGCGACATCTGGTTCCCCTGGGGGCAGCTTATCTCCTAATTTTGGTTCTGGTCCAGGATTGGTCCAGGGTCATCGCGCAGCTGTCTTGAGGGCTGCGTCTTGACACCTGGAAGGAAACAACAACTTGACGCCTCTGCAGATCCGTTTCGCTCCCACTCCACGGTCTAGAAATCCTCAGAACGCCATGCCTATTCAAGTTGATATTTGGCGATTGGTGGCACGGCGAGAACTCGGCTTTGCAAATTCGGCCAACTGGGATTTCCTTCTCGCGGCTTGAAAGAGTAACGTCTCGCGTTGTGGCTCATCTTTATCTCAGGACGAGCTCCAGATCGACAGTCTAGATATGACACCGTGGTTCGTGATTCGTCCTGTCGCCCTCGTTTCCCCACTCCATCGTGATGGAGGCTCTCCCGATTGGCCACCTCAAGGTAAATCCGACCACCAAGAAGAACTTTGGTGTTCTCTTCGATGTTCACCCAGAATCTGATGAAGATGGGTGCTGACTTCTCGTTCTGAACCTCCCCGCGCCCTGGAGAATCTTATTGGCGGTATAAATGGCAATGGACCTCTCTGAACGCTGTTGGGGCCGTAGTGAACGTGGGCACGACCAATGCCCACTCATTGAAGCAACACCTGCGCTGAGAAGGTGTTCGTCCATCCGCAGAATCCTAGACTGTCCCTAGGCTGTCAGTGATTGACAGCCTAATTGATAGTCTAGATCGCTTATAATTATGCCGGTGCAGGTTCGAAGGGCGCTAGCTCTCCTCGATCCCCACCCACGATGCTCAAAGCACTCTCGCTGCTGAGTCTGGCGATTTTCTGTCAAACAGTCCACGCCGCCGAAGTGAAGCATTTCATCGACGACTTTGACTCGGTCGCCGTCTACCAAGGCGCCACATTGAACCGAAGTCTCGCGGGATTCGCACCCAGTGAGATAAAGGACGGCACGGTGACCTTGGTTACAGCGAGCGGGAGTGACCCGGCCACGATCAGCATGAACTTCACTGGTACGCAGTGCGGTTTTCCCAATTCCTCGGAATTCATATCCCATTTTCTAGGGAATGCGGTCTACGTCTACGTAGCCTACCCTTCTGACCGCCCGGCAGTGGTGCCCTCTGCCTTTTTAATACAAATTGACGGTGTAGCTTCGGGAGGGTGGACACGCGGCAATTTCTCAGACCCGTTGACCGGATTTTTGGCGTACGAAAACACAACATTGTCTAACAGCACGCACAATGTTGTGATCGAAGTACGCCAGGGCTGGGAGCTATACTTTGACTACGTGGTGTATACGTTCGTCCGTTTCTTCTCTCGCAAATGAATGTCATTTCAAAGCGCCTGCAGATCCTTCGTCCCCGATTCCACCTCCGCGTCCAGCCCCGCGGCAACATCCGCATCAGCTGAAACGAAGCATTTCATCGATGACTTTGACTCGGTCGCCGTTTACCAAGGCGCCACATTGAACCGAAGTCTCGCGGGATTCGCACCCAGTGAGATAAAGGACGGCACGGTGACCTTGGTTACAGCGAGCGGGAGTGACCCGGCCACGATCAGCATGAACTTCACTGGTACGCAGTGCGGTTTTCCCAATTCCTCGGAATTCATATCCCATTTTCTAGGGAATGCGGTCTACGTCTACGTAGCCTACCCTTCTGACCGCCCGGCAGTGGTGCCCTCTGCCTTTTTAATACAAATTGACGGTGTAGCTTCGGGAGGGTGGACACGCGGCAATTTCTCAGACCCGTTGACCGGATTTTTGGCGTACGAAAACAACACATTGTCTAACAGCATGCACAATTTTGTGATGGAAGTACGCCCGGGCTGGGAGCTATACTTTGACTATGTGGTGTATACGTTCGTCCGTTTCTTCTCTCGCAAATGAGTGTCATTTTAAAACGCTTGCAGATCAGCATCCGCACCGGCTGCCTCGAATCAGCCCATGGTCCCGACTATGACGACGAAGAAGAAGGCTCCTATCGGCGCCATAGTCGGTGGTATAGTCGGTGGGATACTTTTCCTGCTCTTGGCACTTTTCCTTCTGCGCCGTCGAGCGAAGGGAAAATCACGCGCAATTTCAAGACGAACTCCTCTCCCATTTATCGAGGAACATGATGATAAACAAAACTCAGTGGGGAAGGACTCATCTCGCCCGCCGCTGACACCTTTGCGAGCCCCACCATCATCTAGTCGCACGAACCATGTGCCTGGACTGGACATTCGTCACTCCCCGACGGTGGGAGACCAGGACCAGAGCCCGATGTCTCCTGCAAGCGATCCGTCCCTCCACCTTGTCGCCGCCGAAATTCGTCGCCTCACTGCGTCCATGCAACGCTTGGAGACCGGGATGACCGAGGCGCATGATGGAGGCCCCGTCGTATTTCAGCGTCCGCCGGCATATATATATGGTCGTCGGACGGGTGAAACCAATTGAGTCTGATTTGGTAGGCGAACAATGGTAACTGTAGCTATCTTGTAGTGTTATCAGTGTAACAAGAAACTTGGAATGAAAACTTGTAGGCTTTGTTTTCATGTTTTCTCCAGCCTCAGGATTTTGTCATATCCACCAAAAAGCAATGAAACGGAAACCAAGCCGGTCCGGGTCGTCCGTTCCGAGTCGGACCGGTGTGAGTTAACCAGCCGGTTCCGACGCGTCATCTCCTTTCACCAGATAACAACGGGGATTTCGAAGGTCTATCTCGACCATGAACTCCTTCGACGCCCCCAAATCCCTTCAATTCCTCATTCTAAAGGACTGTATCGCTCGTCGTCTCCTCGCTTTCCCTGAACTCCAGAGTTCTGAATCCTCTCCGCAGTTGGATGAAGTTGAACCCGAACTCAGCGACTTTTCGTCCTATCTTGCAAATGAGGTCTGGCCGACGCTTCCCCCCGCTTTCCTGGAAGCATCACATGAAATTAAATCCCATCTACCCGAGGACCTCGACTCCATACCGCTAGACTCGACTCCCGTGTCCTTCGCGGACACCTTGATCTCCTACGGGATTGCATCCGACGCCGATGCATCCCAGACCTTCTTGCGCAAAGTTTTGGCAGACTATGTGGTCGAGGCATGTGCTCCCCCGCCAATATGGTCTTCCACGCGCGCCACGGAGTGCGAAATCTGCGAGCGGGAGATCCCGCTTACCTATCACCATTTAATTCCACGATCAACACACGCAAAGGTAGTGAAGAAGAAATGGCATCCTCCAAGTACGCTTAACTCTGTAGCATGGCTGTGTCGGTAAATCCAGTCTTCTTTTGCCGTGAAATAATATTTCCTGACTTCTCTGGGCGAAAGTCCTTGTCACTCTGTCGTCCACCACGTAGCTTCGAATGAAGATCTTGCCCAGAACTATTACTCCATACCGCTGCTTCTACAGCGCGAAGATATTCAGCGGTGGGGGAAATATGCCTCTAAACAACGATTTGGTATTCGACGCGGGTGATCTCAGCCGTCGCATCGTGATGAGTCTGGTAAGTGTAATTCTCGTGATTAATTTTGAATTGATGACCCTAGATTCCAGAAGATACATGCACGGATTATCGTTGTCCCAGGATCATTCTCCCAGGATTCCCTCCAGTCGTCTCATCGGATCATGTAATTTTATCGGCGCGCTAGGACCAAGCCTTCGTGCCATCTTGTAGTGCTGTTGAAACAATGGCCGAAAGGAAGCCTAACTTCTGAATTTTCGACGATCTTCCAGATTGGGGCGATTCAGCTCGACAGCAACCGACTGGTGTCTATCCCTAAGTATACATTTTCAAGGTACCGAATCACCTTTGTACATCCTTGTCAAGCAAACTGCAAGCGCTACCTGACACCCCTTTGCGACAGCCATATATCACAACGGAAGTCGCCGCATATGTATGCTTGCGGGAATACCGGAGATGGAGAGAAGTGTTTTAGCGATATTCGGCCCCACAGTCCCCGATGGTCTCGGTCAGCCGCGCCCCATTTGACCGTTCCAACACCGCGTCGATGTCTTCCCGGTCTCGGTCCGTCAGAGACACACCAAACACCTTGGCGTTGTCCTCGGGATACTCCGAGCATCCGAGCCGTGCGCCTACATAGGTGTCATCATCAACGGAGGTGGGTCGCGAGGCCGAGGGGTGCACTGACCGATTATGACGGCGCCTACGGCTGGGTGGTCGAGGACCCAGCGCGTGGCTACGTTCGACACGGAGAGGCCGCCATGGCGGTTGCCGATGTCGCGCAGGACGTGTAGGAGGTCTTGGAATATCGGCCAAGAACCCCAAGCTTTTAGGATCATATCGAGGTACTAAAAAGATGGACGGGGATCACGGTAAGTGAGATGAGACGGCGTGCGTGGGTATGACTCTCTCGCGAACCTTGCGCTGCGAGGGATTAAGTGAGCCCGACTCGGAATACGGCTCGGGTTCTGGGAGTCCGATGTATTTATCGGCGAGGAAGCCGCCGCACTACGAATAAACGCAGAATCGATTAGGCTGAGCGAATGAATGCCCAGAGTCTTGTGCGTACCAAGGTTCCGTATGTCAACAGTTTGACGCCGTGCCTGATGCAGACCTCGGCCATTCCGTGCAATGGACGGGTATCAATCAGCGAGAACTGGACGGCTATGAGTACCACTGGCGGAGGGCTGGCATACATACCTGAACTTGATTCGAGACGATCATCCCTGGAAATTTCGTGCAGATCTCCTCTGTCCGGGCAGAGTCGAAGTTGCACAGGCCAATGGCGGCGATGAGACCCTCGTTTTTCAACTCGCACAAGAGTTCGATGGCCTTCAGATAATCGCGATTTTCGTAATCTTGCCAATGGAACTGAGTGGTGCGATTTGGTGATGTGGCGGACAGTGGTAATTAAACCTGCGGACGAACCTGTAGCAGATCGACACGTTGAGTGCGCATCCGGTCCATGCGCTGCCGTACGGCGTTTTCTACGGACTCTCTGGAGAGCGTGGTGGATTTGAAGACGCACCACTTTGTCGCGCCCAGAACTTTGTCGGGGGATTCTAAGCCGGCGCGGAATTGGCCCTGGGTAAAATGAGCTTGAGAGTGAGGCCGTTGGGGGACATGCGCACGAATATGATCTCTGCGCTCCCGTAGTGGTCCGCTAGGAGGGCGCTGAGCATGGCAAGAAGATTGGGGGCGGATGAAATGCCACATACCCTATTGAATATTATTCACGGTGAATGGATATGCAACTAGTGTATGTACGCACCATGTCTACATTTCAAAAGGTCAGTCAGAAGTACACGCAGCCATTAATGAACGACCAACCAAATGCAGTATAACCACGGTCTACGTGGCGACCCATGGCTTGCCGAACCTTTGGGACCGACGCTGTCCCCCACGCGTTGCTGGATAGCTGCCAGAGACCCGTCCACAACCGTGGGGCAGTGAATGGTCCGAGCTGGAAGGTTTCATGGGCGGAGTCCATAGTCAATGGAAGGAATTTGAAGCTGCCGACGTTAACGATGGCCAGTTCGAGGATGATACTTGTACCTAAGCGCTAAGCGTTAGAGGCTTTCGATATCGAAAAAATGTTGATCATAGGTTCAAGGTAAGTACATATATCTACACCGGCGACTAAACGGCCAGCCGCTGCATTTTTCCGGCTTCTCAGTCCGATTCGAAGCGGATAAATGGCGTTGCCCCCGCGAGGATTCGCAGTAGGCGCATCACCACACAAGTTGGGATACTTAGTTTGATCCGATTTGCAAGCTTAGCCGAGGGGTCTTACCGATCCTCCGGCGTTCATTTATTTCCCGTCCCGTTTCATCATGCTTGGCGCATGACCGGTCAATGGCACGCACAAGGCGCGCAGAGGAGATCCTGACAGTATTCAAGTTATTCGCCGAGAAACTCCTTTTGGCATAAACGAGGAAGCAGATGCCGACTTCAAAAATCAGAACTTACATACTTACACCTTGAGAACACGCAAGCGAAATCCCGGCGGCAACTTCAACGGTGTTATATCATCCCGACACCTCCAAGTCAGCCGGAAAACGCAAGAACACCGATAGCTGGCATGTGAAATGAAGTCAAGTAAGACGGTTGTGTAAGAGTTAATCTAAGAAAGACTACATACTTGGCGCAACGCCGCCGGAAATGTGTTCCGAGCATAATGGGCACTGACGAGCTCAATGACCAACTCGAAGGAACGCCGACGGCTCGGCGCCTAGCTGAATTGAAAATGCCGATAGCAGCACCGAATTGCACGCGTTCGCAATGCCTGTCTGACATTTAAACTCCCAGATACCCAGCCTATTGGGGGTAAAACCGTCTATTGCGATCATCCACGTGACCGCGTTTCCGTGACGTCACTACTCGCTCACCCACGAGGAGAACTCCCTTGCCTAAGTTGCCTTTGCCCACAATGTCGACCCAAAGAAAACCTCATTCCGATGCCTCAGAAGACTCTGAAACCTCAAAAGTCGTGCAAATCGGCCGTGCAGCAGGCTCTGCCGCAGTCTCCACGTTCCACGCCCTGAACGACGCCGAACCCTGTTATACTCCTGGCGCGCGTTATTCGACCGTGCGGCACACACGCCCCTGGGTCTACTACCAAGGAACATCCACAGTCGTCCCCATCTCGATTCTAGGCAGCACCCCACTCCCCGCGGACCGCACGATCTCCTTGCAGCGGCGTGGTTGGCGCACTGGCCTTTTGGGATGGACTATCGGCGGATGGGTGGGCGGGACGCTTGGGAAAGAGCTCGACGTGACCCCCGCATCGGCCGGACATTGGTCGGCACTCGACGCGAAGAAGAGATCCACGGTTCGTAACCCTCTCGTGAAAAGGGGTTTGACTGAATATTTGGTTTGGTTTTGCTTTCCAGTACGACAAGGAAATCCGCGACTTCCTCGATTCGGCCAGCGCTCCCAAAGACCACCGCGCGCTCGAGACCGACCTCGTCCACATCCCCGTGTCTGCTGGTGACGGCTACTTCCGCCTGCTCATCAAAAAGGGCTCCGGCAGTGTAATTGCGACCACCGCATCCTTCCGCGTCGGCTCCCTTTCCCTCAGCTCGGCACATCCGCGCGGCTCGTCGGTGGTGACGCTCGTGCCCGAGATCTTCCTCAAGAGCGCGTCCGTGACGACGAACACGGCGGTGTGGGCGAGCTTCTACGCGGCGTTCCCGTTCTTGAAGGTCGCGCAAATGCTCCCCGGCACGAGCACCTGGGGCAACTACGCGCTCAACCGTGCGTACCAGCTCGCTGGGGGGGAGCAGACGACGGCGGAGTTGAAGGAGCGGTATAAAGTGGAAGAGCGAAGGATGCGCGCGGAGGAGTCGGTGTATCGTAACGTGCCGTTTGGGTCGGTCGGGGTAAGGACGGCGTATGATCTTGAGGAGGACGCGAGGAAGGGTAAGGGCGGGGTTTATTTTCCGCGCGATAGCTAGGGCTTGGGATGCGAAGTTGATATGTACGTACAATGTACGTATTATACGTGGTGAACTCGGAATAGCATCCGTATCAACAAGTCATCCAGGCTGTGTAGAAACCTACATACGTCGAGCAGTGAATGATGGATGGATGGACATCATGACCATTCTGCTGCGCATCGTGCTATGCTTTGTCTTCCCAACCGGATGGGCAACAACAATCATAGCTCAATCGCCCAGGATCCAAAGATCCAACGGGGACCGCCTCACCAGAGGCGAACCGACTGATGTCCCAAGGCGTCGTTGTATCGCTGGCGCCAGTCTGGACGCAGGCGGTGCAAGGAAGGTGGCAGTACCAGACACGCACGCCGGCATGCATGTCCCTACCTCCTACCTCCCCGTAACCATCGCCCACTCCGCCGTCCTCCGCGCGCTCTCCGTCTGCGACGCAACATCCCTGTTGGCCGCGCCCTTGGTCGTGGCCAGTGGGAGGGGGTGGGGAACCCACTGCGAGCGCGGGGTGGTAGTGCGTTTACGCGCCGGGGAGTTGGAGGCGGCGTTAAATTCGAATTGGCTGGGGATGTAGAGCTGGAGGCCTTGGATGTCGGTCTGCCGTCGGATCATCGTGAGGGTTGTGGAGGACAAGAGAGAGAGAAGACGTACGGCGCGCCGAATTTTGATTATTGCGTTCGCGTCCTTCATCGCGTCCTTCGAAGGCATTTGCTCGAGGAGACCGTTCCATTCGTCGCGGGCGTTGAGACTAGAAGGAACGCAATTGAGTAAGGGTGGGGCGCCCCGACGAGGCGAGAGCGGAATTTACTCACGTCGCGATGAGACACACGGAGTACAGTTTACTGAGCGAGAAGTCCCAGATGAACATCCTATGCAATCGTAAGCACACATAATCGCGATTTTGTGGTCGGGATTATTCACAGGGTTGTCCTCTAAAACGTGAAAATAGATTAGAATTTGACCACGGATGTCGCGATAAAAGCTCACTGGAACGAGGAGGAAGAGCGTGACATCCGTGATTGCAGCAAAGGACGTCAAGGTGCCAGTTTGCACCGTGAAGAAGATGATCTTGTCCGCCACAGAGTCTGTTTGCGTCTTGAAACCCGTCTTGTTTTTCCACTACCGTATCATGACATTAGTTGGGACTATCAGCACTGAGGCGAGGCGGAGACCCACGAGGAAGTTGACGAGGAACGCAGTGATGAATCTGTTGGTTGAAAGTGGATGAGATACTGTCCCCTTCGCGCTGGCGTGTTCTGGAGCTCACAGATCCGCGAACGCCGTGGAAGCCAACCAGAGGGTAATTTCTGGCTCCAATAGATGAAACTGGGCGAATTCGGGCCTTAAGGCAACGCCTATCGTCGCTCCCACACCGCCGACTGGAACCCGAGTATGTAAATTATGGTGACCCGCGGCTGAGCGCATCGAAACGCACCGAGAGATGCAAAGGAGAGGAGTGCGACGAGTCCTGAGAGCCAATTGGACTTGGTGACTCGTCGGATTCGCCATGCCAGGAAGAGCTGGCAGGGCGTCGAGATGAGCGTCTGCGGGCGTGAAGTTTGAATCGCATGGAGAGTAAGGTTGGCGCTTACAGTAACGATAGGATCTGAGGATTGCCAAGGCCACTTTTAATACAATGTCAGACTCTATGCGGAGAGTGCGCACCTGCTGCAAGGACTGAAGGATCGCAAAAGTCTGAGTTTTCCAAGCTTGATCGACGCTGTAATGACTCACATTTTGGGGAGTATATCTCCACGGACTGGGAGTCTAAGTAACGTTGGTCGGTTAAGGGACAAGGGGGAAAAAGGATGGGCGACGCACAGCGCAGCGTGATAAGAGGCTCGTAAATGAGGCCAACATCACAAATCGTATTGATAGTCTCCATCACGATTAAATAGTAAATCTGCATCCGATGAGCGCTGCACATGAAGTGGGGGAATTAAGATGGCAGCCGCACAATGTATCTGGTCCAATTGAAGTCGCTGCGGGGTGTGGCAGTCAGAAATACTGAGAGCGCAGCGGAAATGACGACGCACGTTTTGTAGAGCCGAAAGTAAGTATGAACCTGAGTAGGGCTGAGAAATGGGCTTCATGGAGGGGAAGCACACGCACCTGCACGATGAAGACACCGAAAAGTAGAGCGTTCATGATGACTCCGAAAAGAAGTGGAGCGAACCTGCGTGAGGTGGTAAGCCAGTTGTGCGGACCGATAGCAAATGGGGGCGTACGTGAGCTGAAAATCAAAGGGGGGCATGTCGCTGGGGAGCTTGCTGGTGCCATTGGCGGCCATGGGGAGAGAATGGCCAAAATTTGCCACGGCGAGATGTGGGAGGCTTATATGTCTGTTCCATCACCCCTTGACACTCACTCGGTGATCCGTACCGTTGATCTTGGCGTGGATCATTGATCGGGTTTTGTTATTGAGTTTTTGCGTTGAGTTTTTGTCAAAAGTCTGGCAGGACTGTCAAAGGTATGTCAAGGTCAAAGCGACAAATCTGAGCCAAAACAGCCAGAACAGCTGCCGGAAGTTTGACGTGCAGAAACTTCAGGATTCCCATAGCCACCAACTCCCGCGGGCCAAACTGCGGATCTTTGAAGGTCAATCGCAGTGCTGTTGCCCGATGACGGGAGCAAAGATGACAATCTAGGGAGCAACGATGACAATCTATTGATTGTGGGTTGCTGTATCTGCTAGTGCATTGTTGAGCAAGATATAGGCGGTATACTCGATGCTAGATTTTATTTTATTTTATACCGCCAGTGCCATCTAAATATCTATCATCGGGCAGTATATCTTCCCACGGTTGCCAGAAGCGCGACTTTTCAACCGCAATTATATTTCACAGGGCTATACTGGACTTTCTGCGCGTCTGGGGTCACCCGATTTGCTCAGAGACTTCGTTCAACCTTGATTTAGGTTTTAACTAGAACCGTGAACGCAAATATCAACCAAAACAACGAATTGAAAAATGTGTCGGTTTGGTGGGTGCTATCTGGAGAGAGAGGTCAACTGTGTCAGGCTGGTATATGATGAGAGCCAATATTTCTCTCTCCAAGCCTTAACTACGCCTTAACAAGCTGACACTGAATAGAGTATTCCTCGAGTATATGTGAGGGAAAAAAATGTTTATAATATTGACACGCACAGCAGCCTACCCGCTCTGAACCACAGCCTGAACATCTCCCAACCACGAACGCAGCGCGCCTCCCCACCCACCAAAGCGTCGCATTTTTCGACCTTCGACGATAACCCCGATCCCAAGACCAATTCGCGCAATCCGGGCACCTTCGCGACGCCGCACAAGCCCGTGATGTGTGAGGCACCACAGAATCATGCTCTCGCGCGAAAAGAATGCGTCCCGAAAGCGTTCATTGCATCCGGGGCTGCATGGTGCCTCGCGCCCGAGCAAGCGGCGGAACGTTCGAAGGACGATGCGGGGAAAGTAAAGAATTAGAGGGGGGTCGAGCCCTGTGGGATATAAGCCCACTGCACCAAAGAAACTTCGATTCAACTTACAAATTACGTCCGTCGCGCTGTCCTCCACTATAGTGCCAATTCGTCGACTATAGTTGCCGTCGACCACCCATCCATTGTGGACGCCTTCCAGCGCTTTCTCCACATTCGCGCGGAACTGCTCGTTAGTCTCCTTCTCCCATCCGGGCTTCCAAAACAATGCATCGAGGCAGATATAGGGGACGCCCAGAAGGGCTGCGAGCTGTGTAGCGACCGTGCTCTATATTTTGAATAAATCTCAGACTTTCCCTTCTAGCGGCGTTGACCTTAAGGAGACTTTCCTTGCCTGAGCCTGAATGCCAGTGGTGCGTCGTAGGCGTAGAATAATTAACCACGAACGGTCACATACCACAGTTACCCACAATATGGACGCGGTATACGCCCTTCTTGTCACCCAGCAGTGGTCGCAGTACGGGCGAGATGGTGGTCATACAGAAGGAGGAATGACTCGCCACAGAGAAAGTCTGTGCGCGGCCGGTTCCGAACTTAAACTGATGTGATGATCACATTCGGACCAAGCATGCGCAAACGGAAACAACCTTATCACTTCCCGTCACAACGCAAGACCTCGAGTGCCGTACACAGACAGACAAGCTTGACCATTTGACTCTGGCGTTGAAATGCTCTCTCTGGATCTCGGGGATCGAATCGTCGATGAGCGCCTCTGGGCGTTGCGTGGGCGCTTGCGTGGGCGTCAAGTTTTTTATCCAGCCGAGTCTTTCGAACGATTTCAAGTTCTATCCAACATATTACTCGGTGCTGTCCTTCAAACCCTTCCCTATGACATCTGGATTGCTCGCCGTCATCGCCGGTTATCAAGAGTTATTTTTTGAGGCACTACTGAAGATGCATGGTACAAGGCTTCAAGTTGGTGCCGGGACCTACTTTTTTCCCTTCAATATCCCACTAGCTCCCCCGAAATAACGTACCCTGGTCCTCGCGGCTCGGCGCGAAGGACCGCGACACGTCAGTCCCCGGACGACTTCCGCGATAGGGTTTGATATGCCGACTCCCTGTTAATTTCCAAGGGGAACCCACTTTCGGGGATCTCCCATGGTAAACAATTGAAAGCCCGCCGGCGCTTGGGATGCCTATTCGGGGTGAGGCACGTACATTTGCTTTGTGATTGATTCCATACATCCATTCTGAATCATGCCCTCCCGAAACAACCTTGCGAAGTCGGCGGCGGCGAAGTTAAGCTTATTCCCAGTCTCTGGCGGCGAATTCGCGCCATCAAGAGTTCCACGCCCAAGGTAACGGAACGACTTTGCAACTGGCAAAAACGGTCCAAGCGCCGTAAGATGCAAGTTCAATTGGAGTCTTTTCCGTTCAATCCATGGAAAGTACGATGCCGGCGGTTTACAGATGGCCGGATTACCTGGAGCTCGCCTCGAGGCAGGTCATGGAGCGAAGTTGAATATTCCTCCTCTGTCTGGTGGACGGCGAAGATTGCTAGAAGGATTGCATGGACATTATGGTACAGATGAAGACGCCAAAACGATACCCAAAGAAAACTACAGCTTAAAATCATGCACAGTATACACCGCGCGCTCGAAGGGAAACTCCCCGCCCCAGGTATCTACATCCCTTCGACTCGACTCCAGAGCTATTGCCAGCTCCTCGAAGGCCGCACGCCCCGCCGGACCTGCGGTAGCACCGCTCTGCAACTCTTCCTTACAACTCTGCGTCCGCATAAGTAAGCACAATTAACTCAATTTCTTTGTGGGTGGTAGCGACACACACCTGCAACGCTTGTGCAATATCCGCGTCGACCATAACCAGTGCTTGCGCCACCTCACCCTCAGCGGCCCACCGATGCCCGATTGTGGACCGCACAACCACCGCAAGCGGTGTGAGGCTTGCGAATCCCATCCCACTCCCGTAGAGCATCCGCGCGCGCGCGAGGCTGTCGAGCAGCTGCGGCGCGGGTCTGTCCCCTGCGTCGGAGAACGGCTGTTTGAGGACGAGATCGACGACGCTGGCTCCGCTGCGTTGGTAGAGCCGTGCGCGCGTGGAGGTCATGAAGGCGGCTACCAGCCCCGGAGTCTTCGACGAGAGCATATTGCGCAGGATTGCACGCAAACTAATCATAACCACAAGTGGTGAGCTGTCGCTGATTCAGTATTCAATTTTATGGATGACGTACTCCTCTGGACTTGCGTTCACGAGCACTGTGTCCGCCATCATGTTGCTGAAATTCGTTATCAGTACTTTGCAGTGGGCGTAGAGGATGCAAGAACGCACACGTGGCCCATCGTTTGCTGGAGCGGAGAGAAACTGTGGGTGTAGTTCATTTTTCTTCCTTCCTTTGAATGCGTTGGTGGGGGTTGTCCAGCGAGGCGCAAAAAGCGCGTGTTATATACCCTTCCCGAGTTCAGCCATCTGCTCCAGATCCGATGCGGAGTTCTGGTTCATCCGCACACGGACAAGTCGGTGAGCTTTCATGTAGCCGGCGGGATGCTTTGATTGCCGTACTGTTTTTTTTTCTGTACTGAGCTTCGAAATTACTCTCGTCCCTTGATTGATAACGCCCACTCAGGGCAACCGGCGACTCTAAACTACAGCTCCGTGTAACACAAGGATACAGGAACGCTTGAGGTTCAAAACTTCAAACACTTGACGTTTTTCAACATGAACGGGAATCGGCATTCGTGGAGGCTAGTGAAGTCCTACGGGACAGGGCGTCTTGAATCCCGGTGCCGGCGGGGATCCCTTATCTAGAGTGACGTCGGCGTTCCCCGTCGAGTATTGCTCCGTCTCAGTAAAGTGTTAGTTAAGCGCATCATTGTCAGCTCACCCGTTTATCCGTCAGGGACCTTCTATAAACGACGTCCCTCTCAACCCCGAATGTGGTTCTGACTGAAAGGTGAAAGCTTGGTGAAAGCTACTGGCCGCCGCCACCAATGCACTTTCTGACGGCCGTATGCTTATTCGACGACCCGCTGCGGTCGGGAAGCACATTCCAAGTGTCCAAGGTTTAGCCGCAAATTCAGGGCCAGTCAGTACCTTCTCGAATTGGCCCACTTCACCCTGTCGGAGGGAATCGATATCAAGCGCTCGGCTAACGTTAAGGACTGGTGGAAGGGACTGTGATAAAGCGATGGAAGCGTTCGCATGCATGATAGCGCACGCCACTTAGAGGCGCGCGCTTGACAATACCTCCACAAAGCGTTGAATTGAGGTTGAACTTGACTGGTTCTTGATCAGAAATTACTGATACAGCTACTCAGCATAGTACCATCATTGCATTTTGAACGATGATAGACAGAGGATTAACCATAAATGTCAGCCAATCTCGAAGGAGATGTGTTTAGACCAGCCCGGCGAATAAACTGAACCTCGATGTTGCTCCGTGCGACTAAAAATAGTGCGCAAGTAAGAGGCCCGTTAGCGTGGCTTGCGAAATGAATGGACTTGGTTGAGTTGTTATTGGCAAATCGAAGTCAACCACATCTGGGAGCCTTCGACCATTCATCCCAAACTCACGTTGAATTTTTTCGATTACCTTGCTTGATTCGCCAGACTCAAGACTGGGCGGGGGCACCATATTTCCCTCGCCATTATATTATACGTGTGGCCCGTCACCGCCGGTATCCTCGTTGTTCCTTTCCAAAGTCATGGCATTCAATTTGAGAGTGGAAGAAGAGCACAAATACCTCTAGGCTTTTTTCCATCAGTAGCGACAGGTTGCAATCGCAGTAACTCTCGGACCTCCTGGTATGCCTATTTCAGAGCAAGGAACTGGAAAGTCAGTAGCAACTTGAACCTCCAATATATGGACACCGAATCAAAGGGCAGAGCACACCGTCATTTCCCAAGTGGGAATCATAATCTGGGGGTGAAACTGCGGCGAAATTGATTGATAGAGCAAACTTCTAGCACCTTCAGAAAGCCCAGGCTTCAGTCGATATGTGGAGACAGATTGAATGTCCATGAAAAAGGTGATATTGCGAGCAGTAATAGCTGTAAATGGTTCTCACAGTAAACGTGCGCAGAAGCCAACCCCTTCTCAGGCCAGTCCGCCAAAAAATAGTTTACGACGGCGGCGCTGGAAGCGACGTTCGGGTCTTTCAAACAATTCGCCGGTGGGACCGCCGTGCGGCAAGGGTTGCTTCCTCATCACTAGATATTCTTCTCCGTCAGAGACTGAATAGAGGTGAATAATAAAATCGCAACTGAATTACAAGATATTGGATGGGTACACTGTACATGTCGGTCAAGGTAGCTTAGGGCATGATGTCAGGGGAAAAAAACACAAGGCCCAGCCTGCGTCGCTCCGAGGCCCCTCTCGTGGTCAGCGATACTCTGCCCCACAATCGCCAATGGTTTCTATCAGCTGCCGTCCAGCGCTCCGAGCCAGCACCTCAGCGATTTGGGCGCGGTTTTCGGTAGTGAGCGTCAGACCGTACACTTTGAGGTTATCGGCCGCATACTCGGTGCATCCGAGTCGCGCACCTGCAAATAATGTCAGGCCATGCGGTTACGAGAGGTGGAGGGTGACAAAGGCTCGGTCGACGCGGAGGCGGAGGAACGGACGACGAAAGGGGCTCACCGATTATGACAGCACCAACAGCGGGCTGATCCAGCACCCACCGCGTTGCGACGTTAGAAATGCTGACGCCGTGACGCTCGCTAATCCCGCGCAGGACCAGCAGCAGGTCCTGGAAGAGGGACCAGCTCCCCCAAGCTTTTACAATGATATCAAGGTACTAAGATGAGAGATAAAGGCGATGCGTGAGTATACAGTCAATGCAAGGGCTCCAAGCAGCGTACCTTGCGTTGAGACGGGTTGAGCGAGCCAGAGTAGGGATCCGGCTCGCGTTCGCCGATCCACTTGTCGGCCAAGAAGCCGCCGCACTACAGAAATCAGGGTACGCAAAAGGACTACCAGGGCGCTCACAAGCGTCCCGTATGTTAGCAACTTGACGTTGTACTTGGAGCATACAGCGGTCAGCGCATACAGTGCCCGCGTGTCAATCAACGAGAGCTGTTTCACAGACATATTAGTATGGGTATTGGTATCAGGATGGCAGCGCGTCGTAAATGCGACGATGCTCGTACCGGGATCTGATTAGAGACAATGGTGCCAGGGAACTGGGTACAGAGCTCCTCTGTCCGTACTGCGTCGAAATTACAGAGGCCGATGGCGGCAATGAGACCTTTTGTTTTCAGCTGAGATAGTATTTGAAGAGCTTGTATATAGTCATGGTTCTCGTAGTCCTGCCAGTGAAACTGAAGTTGTGGCCGTTAGTCCTGCGGCTGCAGATAGCAGTTGACTGAACAAACCTGGAGAAGGTCGACGCGCTCGGTGCCCATGCGCTCCATTCGCTGGCGAACGGCGGCCTCCACGGTTTCCTCCGAAATGACAATGGGCTTGAAGACACACCATTTCGTGGCGCCTAAAACTGACTCCGGGGATTCGAGAGAGGATCGAAATTGTCCCTGAGCGATTGAGTGGGGGGAGGGAAAGATGGACGTCAGGACATACGAATATAAGCTCTGCGCTTCCATAGTGATCCGCTGGAGGGGAGTGGAGTGAGGACAATGGGAAATCGGGTGGCGCATCAGAGAGAACCCACCCTTGAGGTCGGCGTCGGAGAAACGATAGTGAGCGGGTGGACTGCTGAAGTATGCGCGTACGCACCATGTCTGTCGGGACAAGTCAGAACAAAACGCTCATGCGAACCGAAACACTGACCAAACGCCGTGTGCCCGAGCTCGACGTGGCGGCCCATCGCCTGCCGAATCTTAGGGACGGAAGCGCTACCCCAGGCATTGCTTGATAGCTGCCAAAGGCCTGTCCAGAGACGTGGCACGGTAAACTCGCCGAGCTCGAATGTTTCGTGGGCGCTGGAGTGCATGGTAGATTATCGATGGGACGACAGTGTCACAGGTTACCAAGTCGTCGGCCAAGGCCCAGGATTTTTTTTACCCAATTATACTTATACCAGAGCGGCCGATCCCCCCGAATTCAGGCGAATCAGTTCTAGAAGGTTGTGATCGGGCCAGGGACGCGAGTGCGGAGACTAGGGAAAACCCCGGATCCCCTTCTAGGTAAACGTTCCAGTCTCCCCGATTTTCCATCGAATTTGACATAAGGCAACCTAAGACCGCAGATCCGGGGTTGGTTCTTTCTGCAGGGGCGATACGCCGCCAGAATTCTTCTCCGGCTGCCTTGCGGGGAGATCTGCGCAAATCCATAACGCCGACCTGCCCCCACATAAGGGGAGATGCGACACTGTCAGACAAGTTGCGAGCGTTAGCATATCACCTCGCTTCAAAGAGGTACTCGGGGTAAGTAAGTTGAGGTGTCGAAGCATCTCTACCCCGTGGGATAGTCTAAACCTCACACCGTCGTGGTCGCGACGTAGTTAGTCAATACCGAGGAGCGTAAACCTCACCCAGTTTATGACATGGCACCTAGAGATGTATTCCGCGGATGATCGTACACTGGCGGCTTTTACTGCGGTTCTATTTCTTCGTCAAATACTTATGTGTTGTCATAATTCATACCGTGAAGCCCGGCTTCTTCACAAGTGGCCTGAGGGATCGCATGGAGGCACATGCACCTGCCAGAAAATCTGGATGAGTATTGGTTGCGCGGAAAGGTCCGGAACATCAGAAGCAGAAGATGGACAGACTGTATCCATGCGGTCAGCATTATTTGCAGCCGGTACAGAAGACTATATGGTGTGGACCGGGAGTTTCCGCGCAGAATTCGGAATCGAATAAATTGTACTATGTGTCGCGATTATCAGCAAGATACTGGCTGAAATAAGGTTTATTGACCTTCATCTGGGGGCCCCATATTCGATTCTAACCTCCTGACACGTACAATCGTTTGCCGATATCTTTCGAAGGAAAAGAAATACATGTAACTTACTGAAGTGTCCAAAGCGATGTCTTGTTCCGGACAGCGTGCCCAAAAAAAACGCCGCCATATACGAATCCGTTATTATTGTTGCGTCGAAGGGCCAACTTACTGGTTCCGTCCGATTCAAGGTACTGCTCGATTTAGCACCCTCTGCGCGAAACATTGGAAATTGAGATTTGGTCAAATGGGTCGTACCAGTACCCTGTATGCGCCCCGTAGTATATGACCTGAAGGGGGCGTCCGTTCTCGGCCTCAGAATTCAGCACTCGGCACCAAACCGCTAAATCAGACCAGAGGGCTCACGACGCCCCTTCGACTGCGCTAGTTCCCAAATTACTGTCCGAGGAGCCTCAGGAGGCCGTCGACACAAACACCAAGGATGCTGCAGGAACCGCAAAGAATCAGGGAACGATGGGAATTCGGTGAACGACGCACCAGGTGACATTTTTAACTCGGTGAGTATAAATTGCACCGCAAGGTCCGTTCGGTGGATTATCAACAGCATAGAGGATGTCGCGTGGAAGGGATTGGAGAAAGATTTATGACTTTGGAAGGGGACTGTCGGGGTTTCGAATGAGTCACTAGAATACAAAGCCGCTTCAATGAAGTACGGTAGTACGTTTAGGTCAAGGTCATCTAGCGCGCGCCTGTGTTATGAACGAGCTTGAGACGGGGTTAGGTCTTTGGTAGGGCGCGAATGGAGGGATTTGCTTGCTCGAGGTAGCGAACAGAGAGGCGCTGCACTGCCACCAGGCAAATGTCACGGGTCCGGAAATTGCCGGGTCTAGGCTTGCCTGGGCCGATGCCGGTGCAAATGACAATGGCCTTCGTGACGCGGAGGCTTCAATTTTGTTCCGAACTCAATTCTCAGAAGGCAAGATATACTCAAGTTCTCCGGCATATTATTATTTGACCTCGGCGTCGATATTTTCAATTCCGAGGCTCGAGCGAGGGGTAGAAAGCGCTCAGATCGCAAGCAGTGCCAACCGACACCCAGACAGAAATTTGGGCCCCGTTGAACATTCAGAACATGATATGTCTTATTCCATTGCTTCTCTGCACGAGACAAGTACGGGGGGTGAATCGGCACCGACGAAGTTTAGCTGGGAAGATCAACATGCAATAGAGAGCGTGAACGATTGACTTCGAAACAGAACGTGTGTAGGGCAATTGCAACCTGGTTTCCTGGGGAACCCCAGTTCATCAGAGAAATCTTTGACTTTTGTAATGGGAAATCCCCCTGAAGATCTTCATCACTTTCCCCAGAAGATTGAACTGCGAAGATTGCCTGGTATTCCTTGACTTGAACTACCATAAACTAAGAGGGTTTGATTTTTGTACCCTTCCGCGGTGCCGCTCAGGTGCCGGGGTGCTCGGCATCTCTAAATTACCTGCCGACGTCTCGGCGGGCATCAATATCCCACAGTTGAACGTTCACTACAGCGTCGAATTGTTCGGTGGTAGGTGAGCAGTGTTGTAGTCTTTCATCCAATGACCTGCCTTTTGGCGAACTTTCCTGCTCAAGAACGAGAGATCAAAGTCTTTGATGAGACGTACCGATAGTGGAAAAGTGGGCGCCGAGGTATTTCCATGATCTCCAAAAGGTGTGCTCCTCACTTTCAAACTTTCTGTGTCAAATAATTCAGAATATAGCCAGCTCAGCAAGAAGCCAATCATGGGGTTTCGCGATAAACCGGGCTTCCCAATGACACCGAATATTTTGACAGGGTTTTCTCGAGAGTATCCGTTTAATGTTGTCGAGTCTTTGAATATCGAAAAATTGAACCGTGGGAACCTTCCTTGATGCATGATTGAGGTCCGTCCGGCTTTGGTTGGCGGCACTGAAAATCATAAACACTTTTGAACACCTTAGAGCTTCGATCAAGTTGCTCGAGTCGCGTCCCCGAAAGCGAAGGTTGAACCTTCCGGAGTGTTCCATGATGTTCTCATGGACTCGGGGCGCATCATCGTGGTGCAGAAGGAACCACCACGGTTGGCCTTGGGGCAGTGGTTGGTGCCGAGACCCTGAATATACCGGCCGGCAGCGAGTATGCGCTAAGGGTAGCGTTGAGTTCCGCGCTACATCCACACTATCTGGTGTTCCCAGGCGCCGGGAACGTGTGTCTTCGCTAGGATCGTTGTAAGGTCTAGGAATAGGATTGACTTTACCCTTAAAAACACACTCTCTAATTAACCGTTAATAGATTTTAAGGCCTTAGCTTTAGCTTTGGGGGGGACCTTTATCAAGACCCTTAAGTACAACACTGGTTGCACGAAGCGCGTACCCTCAGGCAGCCGTCGCCTCGGCACACGGGTCCTAAAGTGGCTAAAATAGAAGGCCACCGGATTTACCTCAAGTCCAGATAGAAGACCCAATATTTTTTCCTTCCATATGGCCGTGTGAACTTATCCAATCGGCATCAAAAATCCATCAAAGACTGATAGCGCAATGGCAGCATAGGGTTAGCTAGGAGATCATGATATTCGGAGGAAGGTCCGAGACCAAGTAAACACACGCTATCCGGTGCCTGGAACTTCACCGTGTTGAGACTCGATGTTTACTCAACGCTAGATAAGAGCTTGTGGTTGAAAATCGGCAAGTCCGGGCCGCCTTTTCCAAGCTTGAACCGTGGGAATTGCCATCGGTGCCTTTGATAAATGCTCGGCATGAACTGTAGTCATCAGTCATAATAACTAGACTCGTTACACGTATTGGAGATGGATGCCCATACCATGCTTGAGATTATGCGACTGACGAGATTACATTATCCCAGTAACTGCCTCTTTTACACTAGGGGCAAAGACCCAGGCACATGAAAGCCATGTGCGATAAACGCAGGTCCATCGCAGATGGACCGGAGATATCGAAAGGTAATGTGTCAATTTGACAATGGTTCTTTGCTAGACAAAGGGTGGACAAAGGCCAGACAAAGGGCAGGGGAGGTTTCCCAGGTGTGGGGAATCCTGCCCTGAGCTGGTCCTGCTCTTTGTCTAACCTTTGTCTCATCTTTGTGCGATAAAGAACCATTGCCAAATGTCACGATATTTCCGGTCCATCTGCGATGGATGTGCGTTTATCGCACATGAAATCCATGTGCATGGATCTTTGCCCCTAGTGTTAGTTCTACTGCGGCAAGCCTTCGCCTGTGACCGCGAGCTCAGCTACCAGGTGGGGAGGAGTCCAAGGACCGTAGTGTACACTTAGTGCCATGTACATTCAGTTACTCCCTGCCCAAACAACCCGCCCTTTCTTTTGCCGTAGCACAGACTGGCTACGAGTCCCCCCAACCAGTGAAATGGCGGGGTGCGAAGCGCCTCGCCGCCTTCTTGTGCTTCTAAATTTAAGGTACCTTACTTCCGGTCTACTACACTCTCGATTTCGCCCTGTAGCATGGGCGGTTTTGCAGATGTTTGTCACTGCAAAGCTTTGCCTTTTGTTAACCATCACCAGGTAAAAATCAACACTGAATAAGCGGTTTACTACTGCTTTACTCAGCTACATCGGTATGGGTACGTATAAAGGCATTCGTGCTTGGTCCTACCTTCGTTCAGAATCCCTCCAGATGCCCTCCAAATCGTTAAAACTCTTTGAGCCCCTCAAAGTCGGGAACGCGACGCTGCAGCATCGTGTCGTCCTCGCACCACTTACTCGGTACAAAGCGGACGAAGCACACGTCCCCTATCTTCCTCTTGTTTCGGACTACTACGCCCAGCGGGCGAGCAAGCCCGGCACATTGCTCATTACCGAAGCGACCTTCATCGCGGCGCGTGCGGGAGGTTATGCACATGTCCCCGGCATCTGGAGCCCGGCGCAAATCAAGGCATGGAAGTCGGTAAGAGTTACATCATTCGGCAAAGCGTTATCCCTACTATCTGATCCTGACTCCATCGCAGGTCACCGATGCGGTCCATGCGAAAGGGTCTTTCATTTTCATGCAACTGTGGGCTCTTGGACGTGTAGCGAAGGCCGAGCAGCTGCAATCGGAGGACGACTCATTCGCATACGTCTCCGCTTCAGACATTCCGCTTGCAGGACGCAGTGGCCCACCGCGACCCCTAACCGTCCCTGAAATCAAGGAGTATATCGGTTTGTACGCACAGGCGGCGAAGAACGCCATCGAGGCAGGCTTCGACGGAGTGGAAGTTCACGGTGTGTCTCAAGTTAGGATCGCATGGTTCCCGGGCAGTCTTACAAATATACCCTACAGGCGCGAATGGTTACCTGCCTGATCAGTTTTTGCAAGACGTCTCGAACAAGCGCACGGACAAGTATGGCGGGAGTATTGAGAACCGGGCACGGTTCACTTTGGAAATCGTAGACGCAGTGGTTGGGGCCGTCGGGGCGGAGAAAACGTCCGTCCGTTTCAGCCCGTGGAGTCCGTTCCAAGGTATGCTTCCAAACCCTCAATGCCTGAATTGGTTCTGAGAAATTCCGTCCAGGAATGGGTATGGCCGACCCGCTCCCCACCTTCTCCTACGTGATCTCGCAGTTCGCTGCGCGGCACCCGGGGCTCGCATATCTTCATCTCGTCGAGCCGCGTATCAACGGAAACACAACGACCGACGAATCTCTAAGCTCCCACGAATCGAACGACCCCTTGCGTGCGCTGTGGGGACCGCGGCCGCTCATCCGTGCCGGTGGATTCACCCGTGACGGCGCGATTGAGGCGGCGGAAAGCGGGGACCTAGTCGCGTTCGGTCGATTCTTTACTTCAAATGTGCGCCTGCCTTTCCGTCCATTTATACTCCTGGTTTCGTTGGATTTACTTAATCTTGCAGCCCGACCTCCCTGAGCGGCTCGAGCGAGAGATTCCGTTGAACTCGTACGACCGGAGTACATTTTACCTAATAGGCGAGAACGCCCCGAGGGGCTATACTGACCATGCTTTTACCACCGCCACGGTCGGCGCGTAAACATGGATCGGAACCTGCGAATGAGGTTCAATTTTTTAACTGGACAATCGAGAATTATACTGTAGAGCTGCCAGTTATAACTTAAATGTTACTTCTCTTCAAGTGCCGTCGGCCATGCGCCTTCCTCTATATCCGCCTCCCTTTCTGGGTAAGTACTCGGACCGTGTATTTGAGAGATCGCAGAGCCCAGGATAATATCTTGATCAGCTTGAATTCAAACGCCTGGATTGAAACTAACCCCCCCTACTTGAGCGCACCCATTCGGAATGTACGTAGCGGAGGATCGCAGAGTTGATCCTGTTATCGAATTCGTTGGCGACGGTGCGGATCCGGTAAGTAGTGATCGACGGCCTTGAAATACCAAATGGTTGACGACCAGCACGAATTTCTTTGCCTTGGTCCGCAGTAAGCACGGACGAGCAACCTTGTCCCGCAACTGCTTTCTCTTCTTCAGTTGAATTATTCCAGCGAAAAGGAAGGAGCTTATAGATCTGAATGGAGTCTACGGGTGAGCGACTGGTATTGACACTGTCCGCCCCGATAATTGTCATACGATTGTCTGCCCGATAATTGTCATCGTATGACAGTTGATGGTGAAAAGTGCTGACGAAAGTTGGGTTTAAAGTGTATGTAGTAATAAGAATCACCCTGCTTGCTCCCGTGCTGGGAAAACGATAGGTTATGCAGGTTTATGCATTATTATCGGGCGCCCTTATGAGGTACTATGGAGGGGCATGAGCTTAGGACTCGAACGTCAATGAAAACTGGACGGCTTGGAATTGGACGGGGCCTCGGATACTCCTTCCTCGGTCTGAGCACCTTGCATGCTGCCTTCTCCCTCTCACTATATCTGTAGTCCGGTGATGACTTGTCTTATTAATTATACCCAGAACTGCACTCAATTTGCGTTCCAACGACAGGCCAGGTACGACTCTTATCTGCATCTATGGAATCATCTTTGCTTCTAAGTAAGTTCTTCTAGATTCTTTCGCCTCATCTATCTCTACCTGTATTTCTAGGGCTTGGAAGGTCTTCTGCATCTCCGCCAAAAATGAATCGTCTACTCGACGCGTGGACGTTTCGCGGCGGGTGCATCGCCGTTGGTGTGCCCCTTGCCGTTGGTGTGCCCCTTGCCGTTGGTGTGTCCATTCGAGGCGGCAAAGTACTCGAGGGAGCCCTTGGGGTCCGCCTTGATGGTCTTGGCGCCCTCGGTCCAGTTCGCGGGGCAGACCTCGCCGTATTGATCCTGCGCATAAGTTTGTTGAGTCGGGAATAAAGAAGGGATAACGGAAGAAGACGAGGGAGAAAGCGCACCGTGAACTGGAACGCCTTGATGAGGCGAGTCGTCTCCTCCACAGAGCGTCCAACGGGGAGGTCGTTCACAGTGATTTGCCTACAGATACCTTTAGTCACATTGAAGGAGGTATTCAAAACAAGGGAAAAGCACCGGAGGATGCCTTTGGGATCGATGAGGAACAACCCACGGAGGGCGATACCCTCATCCTCCAACAGAACGCCATAATCGCGAGAGATTTGCATGTTCTTGTCCGCAACGAGCGGGAGATGAAGATCCGGTCCGAGCCCTCCCTGTTTGCGTGGTTGCGTCGACCAGGCGAGGTGGGAGAATTGCGAGTCGGTGGAGATACCTGGTGGAGATATAAATAAATTATGGAAAATCCATAGGACCAAGTACGCGCACCGAGAACGACCGTGTTAATCTCTTTCAAAGCCGGCAGGGCGTCGTTGAACGCGAGGATTTCCTAGAAAGATCTGATGAAAAGGCGCACAGCGCGACGATATGGCCCGCTAACCGTCGGGCAGACAAAGGTAAAGTCCCTGTGCCACCCATGCGTCGGTCTTTCTCGTTTTCCACTCGGAAATTGCACTTACATGGGGTAGAAGAGTAAGACAACCCTGTAAAACACCACAAGGTCAGCTCAGCACAGACGCCCACAGGTGCCACTTGGCCACCCTACAGACCATTTTCCGAGGTAATCCGACAAAGAAACGTCCTCGAAGACGCCGTCGACGACGGTGGGAGCGTTGAACCCGGGAGCAGGGCGCTGAACGAGGGCGACCATTTCTAGCGCGTCGGTTCGGAGCTATAGAGGAAGAGGGAGAGAAGTGGGTCTGGATTGACCCAGAAATTTTGCGTTGCACGTGCACCGATTTCTCCCTGGAGTTAAGATAAGATGATTGGAAGTTGCCGACAAGCGGCGGGCACAAACAGTTTTGGTCAGCCTAATGACAAGTGGGTCACGTTTCTTGCACCGGCACGTGTCACAGCAGCAATCATGAAATTTCGGACGAGCTGAGCTGCAAATTGAAACTCAAAGTGTTGAGTTGGCAATAGTTGGGCCTGAGATCTGAGCTGATTCTGAGGTGAAATTAAAGGTTAAACTCTGTATTTCGAGCGAGATTTCACCTCACTAGTTGAAACTTTGCATTTCGAGCGAGATTTCACGCTACATTTTTTTGTATGTCGATACCTATAGTTTCGCAACATGATTTCGGCTCGCCCTATCTGTAAACTGAAACTTTAACTGCTATTAAACTTTCACTTAAGTCGAATACAAAGGCTATTCTTTGGCTTTCAGCAGGCGTGAATTCTTTTACAAAACTTACAGAATCAGCTCAGATCTCAAACCCAACTATTGCCAACTCGACACTTTGATTTTCAATTTGCGGCTCGGCTCGTCCGAAATTTTGTGATTGCCGGTGTGTGTTGTTTGTGCGGACATTTTTGGTCTCTAGAGCACAAAAGAACTAATGTTCTGTTTGTGAATGATGGTAAGTGGCCGGCAAGCGGCGGGGCACAAACAAAAATGTCACCCCGATGACAAAGGGTCACGTTTTGTACACGGCACGTGCAATTGATGGGGACATTCTCGGTGGACTGAGCACAAAAAAAAAAAAAGTTTTTGTTTGTGAATAAGCGATAAGGGAATGTTTTCGGCCGAGCAAGTGGTTTCAAGGTTGTTCAAAGGTTTTTCTCGTACCACTACAAAGAGGTCATCCATAGGAACTAACGATTTGCCGCGTAAAGCACTTCGGAATGGTATTGGTTCGGGCCTTCCAGGTTTAGTAAATCTCGGTTCAAGTGATGCGCACTGGATGCCAGCGGCCTTCTGGGCCGGCCAAATGTTCGTGCCTGTGGATCCCACGGTTAAACTTCTGAATGTGAACGTCTCGTCAAGTACTGCTTCTAGCAGGTCTACGTCTGGCGTCTTCAAACTGTGATTTTGCGGTGTATTTTATACTTATACCTTCCCTATGAGACATTGTTGAAGAAAAAGTCTGAAAAACTCAGTTGATGTACGAAGGAGTCCTGTCCTGCGATTTAAATCGATGTATACCGTCAGTCAGAGCGTTTGAATGTCATTCTGCACTTCTCGGCCATCTCGGGGGTGTTGAAAACACTGTTACATAAAATGAAATGAAGGATGACTAGGACTAACCGACACAGCCATGCTACGGAATTAAGTGTACTTGGAGGATGCCATTTCTTCTCTTCACTATTTTGCGCGTGTTGATCGTGGAATTAAATGGTGATAGGTAAGCGGGATCTCCCGCTCGCAGATTTCACACTCCATGGCGCGGGTGGAAGACCATATTGGTGGGGAGCGAATACCTCGGCTACATAATCCGCCAAAACCTTGCGCAAGAAGGTCTGGGATGCATCGGCGTCGGATGCAATCCCGTAGGAGATCAAGGTGTCCGCAAAGGACACGGGAGTCGAGTCGAGCGGTATGGAGTCAAGGTCGTCGGGTAGGTGGGATTCAGTTTCATGTGATGCTTCCAGGAAAGCGGGGGGAAGCGCCGGCCAGACCTCATTTGCAAGATAGGATGAAAAGTCGCTGAGTTCGGGTTCGGTTCCACTTCATCCAGCTGCGGAGAGGATTCAGAACTCTGGAGTTCAAGGAAAGCGAGGAGACGACGAGCGATGCAGTCCTTAAAAATGAGGAATTGGTGGGATTTATCGAAGGAGTTCATGGTCGAGACGGAGAGCGAATGATGACGGTCCGGACGGATGACCCGTCTTCGGAAGTTCAATTTCTCTAGACTCTTTCTCTCTTTGTGCCGTTGCACTAAGTTACAATACGATTTTTACCTGCCCCAAAATATCTGTGAAAACCGAGACCTGGAGAAAACATTACAGTCGCGCTTCTCGCGCCTTCCAGTTTTCGTTCGAAATTTCTTGTTGTTACACTGATGATACTACAAGATAGCTAAAGTTACCATTATTAATTGACTGCACCCACCCGACCACCATATGCCGGCGGACGTTGAAATATGACGGGGCCGCCATCATGCGCCTCGGTCATCCCGGTCTCCAAGCGCTGCAGGGCCGCAATGAGGCGACGAACTTCGGCAGCGACAAGGAGGTCCTCGTCTCCCACCGCCGGAGAGTCATGAATGTCCGAGTCCTTCCACACTGACTTTCGTTTATCATCATGTTCATCAATAAATGGGAGATTTCGTCGTGAAATGGCGCGGCGGCGTGATTTTCCCATCGCTCGACGGCGCAGAAAGAAAAGTACCAAGAGCAGGACGAGGGAAGATATCCCGCCAATTGTCCCGCCGATTATACCACCGGCCATGGCGCCGATAAAAACCTTATTCTTCTTCGTCGTACACGGGGTCATAGGCTGATTCGAGGCAGCGTGTGCGGATGCTGACTGGGAGCTGAACGCGGAGCCCGAATCGGGGACGAATCTGGAAGCATTTTGAAATGACACTCATTTGCGAGAGAAGAAACAGACGAACGTATACACCACGTAGTCAATCGTCATAGACGGGGCTGCAGGCTGAGTCGAGGCAGCCTGATTCAGGTCAACCTGATTCGAGGCAGCCTGTGCGGATACTGAGCTGGACTTCTTCGTCATAGACGGGGCCACAGGCTGATTTGAGACAGCCTGATTCGAGGCAGCCTGATTCGAGACAGCCTGTGAGGATGCTGTGGACTCCTTGGTCACAGACGGGGCCACGGGCTGACTCGAGGCAGACTGTGCGGATACTGAGATGGACTCCTTCGTCACAGACGGGGCCACGGGCTGATTCGAGGCAGACTGTGCGGATACTGAGCTGGACTCCTGCGTCATAGACTGGGCCACGGGCTGATTGGAAGTAGCCCGTGCGGATGCTGAGCTGAACTCCGTCGTCATAGACGGGACCACGGGCTGATTCGAGGCAGACTGTGCCGATACTGAGCTGGACTCCTTCGTTATAGACTGGGCCCCGGGCTGATTGGAGGTAGCCTGTGAGGATGCTGTGGACTCCTTCGTCGTAGACGGGGCCATGGGCTGATTGGAGGTAGCCTGTGAGGATGCTGTGGACTCCTTCGTCGTAGACGGGGCCATGGGCTGATTGGAGGTAGCCTGTGAGGATACCGTGGACTCCTTTGTCGTAGACGGGGCCACGGGCTGATTAGAGGTGGCTTGTGAGGATGCTGAGCTGGACGCGGAGCTCGAAGTGGGGACGGGGGATCTGCAGGCGTTTTGAAACGACACTCATTTACGAGAGAGGAAACAGACGAACGTATACACCACGAAGTCAAAGTATAGCTCCCAGCCCGGGCGTACTTCGATCACGACATTGTGCGCGCTGTTAGACAATGTTGTGTTTTCGTACGCCAAAAATCCCCACAACGGGTCTGAGAAATTGCCGCGTGCCCACCCTCCCGATGCAACACCGTCAATCTGTATCAAGAAGGCAGAGGGAACTAATGCCGGGCGGCCAGTAGGGTACGCTGTGTAGACGTAGACCGCATCTCCTAGAAAAGAGGACATGAATTCTGAGGAATTGTGCAAACCGCACTGCGTACCAGTAAAGTTCATGCTGATCGTGGCCGGGTCACTTCCGCTGGGTGTAACCAAGGTCACCGTGCCGTCCTTTATCTCACTGGGTGCGAATCCCGCGAGACTTCGGTTCAATGTGGCGCCTTGGTAGACGGCGACCGAGTCAAAGTCATCGATGAAATGCTTCTTTTCAGTTGGTGCGGACATTGCCGCGGGGCTGGACGAGGAGGTCGAATCGGGGACAAAGGATCTGGAGGTGCTTTGAAAGGACACTCATTTGTGAGTGAAGAAACGGACGAACGTATACACCACGACGTCAAAGTATAGCTCCCAGCCCGGGCGTACTTCGATCACAACATTGTGCGTGCTGTTAGACAATGTTGTGTTTTCGTACGCCAAAAATCCGGTCAACGGGTCTGAGAAATTCCCGCGTGTCCACCCTCCCGAAGCTACACCGTCAATTTGTATTAAAAAGGCAGAGGGCACTACTGCCGGGCGGCCAGAAGGGTAGGCTACGTAGACGTAGACCGCATCTCCTAAAAAATGGGACATGAATTCCGAGGAATTGGGCAAACCGCACTGCGTACCAGTAAAGTTCATGCTGATCGTGGCCGGGTCACTCCCGCTCGCTGTGACCAAGGTCACCGTGCCGTCCTTTATCTCACTGGGTGCGAATCCCGCGAGACTTCGGTCCAATGTGGCGCCTTGGTAGACGGCGACCGAGTCAAAGTCATCGATGAAATGCTTCACTTCGGCGGTGTGGGCGGTTTGACAGAAAATCGCCAGAATCAGCAGCGAGAGTGCCTTGAGCATCCTGGGTGGGGACGAAGGAGAGCTGCCGCCCTTCGAACCTGCACCAGCATAATTATAGGCGATCTAGCCTGTCAATCACTGTCAGCCTAGAATTCTGCGGATGGAAGAACACCTTCTCAGCGCAAGTGTTGCTTCGATGAGTGGGCATTGGTCGCGCCCACTTTCACTACGGCCTCAGCAGCGTTCGGAGAGGTCCATTGTCTGTTGTCATTTATACTGCCAATAAGTTTCTCCATGGCGCGCGGAGGTTCAGGACGGGAAGTCAGGACCCATCTTCATCAGATTCTGCGGGTGGGCATCGAAGAGCACACCTTGGTGGACAGGTCTGCCTTCAGGTGGCCAATCGGGAGAGCCTCCTCGTCAAAATGGAGTGGATAAACGAGGCCGAGGACGGCGACAGGACGAATCACGAACCACGGTGTCATAATCTACACTGTCAATCTGGAGCTCGTCCTGAGATAAAGATGAGCCACAACGCGACACGTTACTCTTTCAGGCCGCGAGAAGAAAATCCCAGTTGTCCGAATGCCGCGTAGACAGATTTGCAAAGCCGAGTTCTCGCCGTGCCACCAATCGCCAAATATCAACTTGAATAGGCCTGGCGTTCTGAAGATTTCTAGGCCGTGGGGTGGAAACGAAGCAGATTTTCAGAGGCGCCAAGTTGTTGTTCCATTCCAGGTGTCAAGACGCAGCCCTCAAGACAGTTGCGCGATGCTCTGGACCACTGACAGAACCAGAATTAGGAGATAAGCTGCCCCGAGTTGGCCCCGAGCGGAATCGGCAGATGTCACCTTGAAGCAGGCCCAAAGATCTGATCTAACTCAACTGGAGACAAGAAAGCAAAACGATGAGCGACGTGGTGATGGAAGAAAAAGAGTTGACCCTAAGCTTAACCTTGGCCCTGCTATTAGTATAAGCGGATAACCCTCTTCTCCTCTACCGCCATGTCGGTAAAGTCCATGGCACCCCTTCAGCTCACCCATATGCAGCAAACCCTTCCTTCAGAGTTGACAGACTCGCTCATCGACCTCATTTCCATACAGAACGGTCCACGAAAAGCAGTCAGGTCGGATCTCGCAGCGTGTGCCCTCGTTTGTCGAGCATGGTCAGCTCGAAGCAGATTTCACCTCTTCCGCCTTTTTCTAGCTTTCCGCCTCACGAAATATAATTTGACAACATTTACCACCCTCATTCGCTCGGAACACTGCACTATCGTGCCCTACGTGCAGGAGCTCACATTGTACAAGAATGGCGGATACGTCTACCAATTCGACGAGATCTCTGACGTCCTGGAGAAAGTTACGGCCGTCAAGCGTCTGCGTATGACTGGGGATACTTGGGAGGTACACGGAGCTGCCCCACGTCGCGGCTTCATGAAGAGTCTCCCCCATGTGACCCATCTCGAGGTCGACTGCGCCAACCTGGGCGATTTCGACCACGCACTGCAGATATTTTGCGCCTTCCCCGCTCCCTTACACCTTTCCGTCCAGAACTTTAACGTCGGGGAGGCAGGCAGTTGGCGGGCAAAACCTCCCATCCCCTATGCACCTGCGCCCTACCTCCCCGCGGCATCGGTGACTCCGCCTCCTCAATGTCGGAAAAAAATTAAATTGCTCGTAACGGCTCCAGATATGTTGGGTGCCGTTGCAAGGTCATTAGGTTTTAGGTGGCTTGTAACACACATGTTAGGTTCTTAAGACCAGTCTCAAGCCACGCTGTGGCTCTCAAGCTGTCTCAAGGCCATTTGGGTCAAATGGTCTTGTAACTGATCTCAAGGCGTCTCAAGGTGTTTGGAGCACGCACTGCTATACTTAGCCGGCGCTGCAGGCAACGTTGCATACCCTTCGTATCCCCAGTCATAAGCACATAAGAATGAAAGAATATATTGCACGATGTAGATAAATATACATAGTATACTAGACGAAAGACCCGCGCGCAGCACCCCGCACACGGCTTGCGCCCACGATGCGGTAATACAGACTTGAGAGAAAGAGGAATTAGTTGCCGCAGCGTTGAGATGTAACACACATAAGTAACTTACCTTCTAAGGATGATCCGGCGCAGACGCTGCAGTAGATGACTACAAATTAGTAGTCGTAGTAGACTTAGATATAACTCGACGCACCAGGTAATATCTGAGCTTGATGGAGGCGGAGTTTGAAATTTGAAGGAAAGATGGATAAGAGATGAGTCAGTGGGTGCAGGAGAAGCCGTCTGAGAGTTGCGCACCGCTGGGGAACCCACTACAACTATTCAACTTGGCGTCGTCTGCAGAATCGTAGGTTGAATGTAAGATCGTTCGCCGTTGTGAACCCGTTCTGCGGTAAGCAAGAGGATGGGGAGAGGTGGTTGGGACGTTGGTGGTGGCGGGGCGAAAGGAAGGGAGGTGGAGTCACGCCGTCACCAACCGCCGGCTATATAGAGCAAGTGATGACGTCAGTTTGCTCCACAACTCCACTTCTCTCCACTTTGCTCGCCAGACCCACCGCCCAATGCCCGTTCAAACACGTCCCCCGTCGCACGGATTCGGGCACTACACACATCCTATGCACGTCTCCGACTCGAAGAACCCCACCGCCGCTGTCGTCCCATCTGGGTCATTCAAACTCGATACGCGTCGGCCGCCTCCAAGTTTGGAGCATGCTATCTCCCGAATATTTGCCTCTCCACCATTGAATGGAATTTCGCGGATGTGAACACTCGCACTGGCAGAGACATCAACGTGCGTTAACGGTTATACATGTTTTCGAACCAACCCAGAACGAGGGTTTAAATCCTACCTACATCAAGCCCACCGCGTCATGCGCCACAGTGCGCAGGTGGCAACTCACATCATGTCGGACACCTCACCGAGCTACGCTCCAGAGCACCGTGAGTTTACCTGCAGGAGAGTTTACACGTAGTGTGTTTAAGTAGCCAGCACAAACAAAATTTATTTTATTCGTGATTCATGCTACGCTACAAGAGCGTGTCGCCATGTATGGCAGTAAAGTGTAAGGGAAGAATTGCAACTTTAGTACCCCTGTCTCGAGTTCTGGCACACAACAAATGAACCTGCTGTGAGCCACCTCAAGGCCTCTCAAGCCGAGCCTACCTTGCCTCAGCTTGGGACCGCTTGGGAGTCACCCACTGGACTTGAGACGGCTTGAGAGAACTTGAAAGTCATGGCTGAGGGGCTTGCAACCGCTCTCAAGCCGTCTCAAGGTCTCAAGCTGATTCAATCCGTTGCAAGTAATTTGGCTTTTTTCCGACAAACTCACCTCCCTCTCGATCGATGCACCGGCAGTGACTCGCCTATGCCATTGGCTCAACTGGGTCGCGACATGTCGTCTTACTAGGCTGGAGCTGCGCATCCGAACAAATGAAAACGGTCTTCCGCTTCCACAATTTACCTCCGTCCTGACATTCACCGGTCCTACAGAGGTTACCGTTGATATCGCACAGACTCTCGATCTCCGCACATTCACGCGCTTGCGACGCCTTCACATCGGACCCCTCTTTTTGTCCTCTGAACTCAACAAGTGGCAAAATTCTGGCCTGCCCTCCATCCTTCGCAGCATAACATCGCATATCTCCACCCAGCTCACCCTCGAAATCGATGACGAGGTCCGATACCCAGCCCGATATTTCCAGTCCCATCCTTCCACATGGTCGCTTCTGGATCGACTTCTCGTCGAAAAGGTGCATCCTGTGCATCCGTCGCAGCCGTCTCCATCGCTCGCGGTTTGTTTCTCCTTCGCTAAACCACCTCTGGCGAAGGAATCCCACGTCCGAGTTGTCCGCACCCCGCGCAGATTCGAGCTGGCAGCGACTGAAATCAGGGAAGCATTTGCGCAATTACATGCCCTTGGGGGCTCAACCTTCGCCTCGACGCCCTGAAGACGAAGTACTCTAGATAGCTACACCTAGAGCAAATGACTTGGAGCCACGTACGATGTAGTTCAGTACCTTGAAACCAAACCGGATAATTATTTCTGCACCCGCGATACCGTGGTGAGGGTTTTATTCAGCTGCTCTGTGGTTCAAGCCGCAATCTGTGCGAATTTCCAAGACGCAGAACAGGATGTGCAAGAATCCTGTCGACAATTTGGTGAACGGCGTTCGGCGTTCGAGGATATCCATTGTACTTGGAAGATCGGCTCTCCTCATTTAGACTAGAATTCTCCAGACACTAAGCAACGCGATGAGGCGCAGATTTTTATGGCTACATTAATGTGAGTAAAACTAACTAAATCCACTGCAGTGTTCGAGATCAGATATTAGTAGCCATCTTTCTCCGCGTTGGTCGCATCACAGTCGGTTAACAGCGTTTGCTCTTTACCGTCATCTTGATTCTTCATCGCTGCACCAGGCATGAACCACGAACCCCAGAACACAATCGATGCTAATGATAAGTGGGCAATGGTAGATCTTGCGTGGGGGCACTTACTGATAAATTGACCAGGCTCATCGACACTCTTCGTTCGTCCTTCTCCGAACTCATTAAAAAGCAAGATGAGCACACGGAAAGGTTTCCCCGCCATTGTTTTGACTGAGTGGTCGCTCATCAATATTCTCAAGGCTCGAGCGAGCGGTGGAAGCACTCAGACCGCAAACAGCGCCAACGGATGCCAAGTCAACATTTTGGACCATGTACATGAAGCTGGCCGATGAACATGACAAGGAATTCCAGCAGAAATACAGCACTGATCTTGATACAGCACTTATTTTCGTTCGTATTCCGATATTGTATCATTGGCCGCTCTGACCGATTATAGGCCGGTTTGTTCTCTGCCGTCAGCTCAGCCTTTATTATTCAGATTGAGCCAAAGCTGGAGTCGGATCCCCTCAGCATCATCGTCGCCGTCCAGAGCTTGCTATACATTAGCCTGTTTACCACACTGCTTGCCGCGTTGCTTGCGGTGTTGGGGAAGCAATGGGTTATGCATTACCAGGCGGCCGGAAGCCGAGGTACAATGGAGGAGCGTGGACTCGAACGCCAGCGCAAACTCGACGGTTTACGCCGGTGGAAATTCGACGCAATCCTGCAGATGTTCCCTCTACTCCTGCAGCTTGCGTTGCTGCTTTTCTCGAGCGCGCTCTCGTTATATTTGTGGACCGTTCATCGCTCCATCGCGGCTATCGTTCTGGCGTTGACCATCTTCGGTGTTAGCGCCTATATTTGCTTTCTTGCATCAGCCATCCTATCCTCTGATTCGCCCTTCCAAACACCATTGGCACCCATCGCGGCTCATATCGGATCCCAGATTTTGCGAACCATTGATCCCGTGCTCGACAGGATACGCAGGACCGTGAATCCTATTCCGAGGAAAATAAACAGCTACCTCCAGGCGCCTCTGACTCGATTCACCACGTCGACCACATTTACTCTCCCCTCCTTCCTTATTCGCTCGGTCACCCCCGATCGAAAGCCACTATGGCAAATCCACCCCGAGACATTTTTCACCAAACGGTCGCCCGAGGTTCCTGCCATCGCGTGGATATTAGAAACGACCACCGATCCTCGGGTGATCGATGCTGCAGCCGAAATCGCCGTCGCTCTTCAATGGCCACTGAACATGAATCTCGCACCTTCGTTGGCTCGTCTGATGGAAGCCCTCAAATCCTGTTTCTATACCCAGTTCAACGGCCGTCTCCCTGTGCACAAATTGCGGAAAGGGATGGCCTCTCGCGCGATCATGTGTGGGCGAGCCTATTGCTCCCTTCGACACATCTCGCGTGCAGCAGGTGTTCCGCAGCATAAGGAACCCCATTGGCACTGTGATTGGACTGTTCCAAATGAAGATGAACAGAACAATTCGGCTCGGCTTAGGCAGCTATGGAATGTCATCCGGGTTTACAACGAATGGCCTGATTCTCCCAACGCTTTGGAAACAACCTCGGTTGGCAGATGGGCTTTGCGCGTCATCCCTTTGATCAACCAGTTCCGCTCCTTCGGCGACTCGGACTCGATATATTCTTTTTCAGACCAATTCCATGTGGATGAATCAACAAGCATCGACCAAGCGGTGTTCACTGACTACCTCTGTTGCATATCATCCCTTATCCGTCGGCTAGATGGCCGAATTTTAGCTCGGCGGGATAAAAGGTACGTTGCCACCTAACATCCGTGTGGTAGATATCTTATGGTTACCTTCAGTCGTTGGAAATTCGTGTTGATAACAGAGCTTTTCAAAAATTTGGGGGCCTCCTTCCTCAAAGCTCCCACCATTACTCGAGTCATCGAGACAACTGCTGAACTAGCACATTATACTCTCCACGAGGATGGATTCGTCGGATCCATCTTCGACATGTTGTCGGAAATTTCCACTTTTTGCTGCCTGCTTTACATGCGCAAGGAATCACCACATGTCTTCGTGACAGCGGCAACCCTAGGCAGAGTTGAAGATCTCCAGGAGTTGGAAGCTATCCTTCAGGTCCTGCCTTCTGGTGTGGAGTGGGTGTTCACCGCACTAGAACACCTCCAACAGTCATTGTCAGACCAGAGGCAAGAATCTTCGGAAGATAGTGGACGCTGGGACAACTCAACTACTCTTGCAGTACGCAGTCTTCTGCAGTTCTTGATCCTCGGTGAGACTGGGAACTTTCCAAATCAACCCTCTGAGGACGTCATGAACATGATTGTATCTGCCCTCCTAATACCTCCTCCAGCAGACATCTCATTTGCGGCATTCCTCGTCTTGTGCAAAACTCGAACCTGGTCTCTGAGCTCCATCACACAGCAGAATCTTCTGTATGGAAGCACCTTGGTCGCGTTGCACTGGCATACCCAAGAAGTGCATCACGCTACATTACTCTGGGAGCGCACCTGGCGAACATTACCGAGTGGAAACCATTCATACAGTCAGATCTGTGTGCCTGGATTAATATCCTCGCCGCTGTCAATGCCTCCTACTGGCAATGGCGCAAGAATACGGAGGTAGCAGGCACGGGAACAGACTTGACACAATTTGTCTTGGTCGTCCGTTCCATTTGGGTACTCGACTTTCCATCCTAGTCTAGAGTTTACCGCGCCCCTGATCAAGGGTACCCCGTACTATTACGTAAAGTGCGGAGTTTGAAATCCCCCTCTCACCGTTCAGTCACTGTAGCACCTCCATACCTCAAAGCTTAGAAGCTAATCCTTCAGTAATCCTATGCCCTCATGATCTGCATCCTCAGAATATCTCTCGGCAACTAGACTATGTACAGATCAGAAAGCTGAACTTGGTCAGCGGCAAGCCATCAAAATCCGGCATCGCGCTCCTAGGCTCAGGCGGAAATTTACTTAAGAGAATGAGTAATTGGACTTCAGTCTTTGAGCAGGAATCAACCAGAAAACACGTAGAATACACGTCCTGGAGTGCACCACAACATCCAGGATTTTGATAAGGCGGGGTAACGATCACTGATGCCGGGTAACTGACAAACTACAACATAACGAGGTACGAGTTAGCAGTTGTAGCGTCTGTTTAGAAGAGACTATTTCCATCCGACCATGAGAGACTCTTGGACCCCACCAACGAAAGCTGGATTTTTGCGATCGCCGCGCTCTCGAAGGCGTGGCAGTCTTTCGACATTTCCCTTGAGGATTTCTTCCCTCTTGCACGGTGCACAGTGTTACAGCTCTTTGAACAAGTAATGGCACAACCCCTATTTTTAGAAGAAAGAGCAATTTGAACCCTACGGGGTTTTTAGCTCATTACTCCTTCATTTTTGAACGGATTGACATGATTCTGGGTGGGTTGGAGAGCGAGGAAGCGGGGCCTTCTAACCATATCTATTTGCAGCCCTAACTCTCCCAAGCCGGCGACCCTCAAATTTGTACCTTTCGATTAAACCACAACTTGTTAATCAAATATCTCTGTGGTTTATCATTCAATTTTCTTAATTCCAGTCATGATGAAATCCATAAATGGAGTCAATTGTCCTAGAGAGTGCAGATTCTGTGAGATTTGGACCGCACTTGGGCTATATCCTGTTGAACGGAGAATTCCGAAAGGCGTGGGAAACTCGGTTGTCTTGGCACAAAAACATTGTGTCTTGTTCATGAAATCTAGGCTAGGCTTCCCCCGTCAATATGAACCCTGTTTTATGCAAATTGAATAGCACATGAGCAAGTATTGGGGTTTGCAATGCGAGATTGGCACCACCAAGGCTGATTTTTGGCACAGCCGAAAACTTTGAATTAAAGGGAAAGACCCATAGCAATCGAAAGCCCCGCTTCCCCGCTCTCTGACCCACCTAGAATTATGTAAATCGGTTTAGAAACGACGGAGTAATGAGCTAAAAACCCGGTAGGGTTCAAATTGCTCTTTCTTCTAAAAATAGGGGTTAGTGTTGCCGCGACTCAAGTCGCACGAATTCGACTTAACGCGCTTAGCGTCCGCGGATCACATCCATTCTGGGGTATTAGGGGTTCAGCAACTGGGGTTACAATAGATCCATCATGTTTACATGGCATTTGGCGAAATAGTGATTGACCGCGGAGAAACATGGGAATTAATGTAATTCGACTCGACTTGCCGAGTCGCGACTTCGGGAGCAATAAATTACGTATTACTCAATGACAAAGTGATGTCACCGGAAATGGCCAATACATATTGTAGAGGCATCATGTTGCTCCGTTTGACAGGTCCGATATTCGGAAAAATATGTAAGGGTGAGTCAGTAAATGAGTTAAGTCGAATTCGCGCGACTCGAGTCACAGCAACACTAATAGGGGTTGTGCCATTACTTCTTCAAAGAGCTGTAATATCTTTGCGTGTGAGGCACTTCTTGGTGCCCCATCCTCAAAATGGCCGCTTGCATATCGGCCCGATTTCCCCCTCCACCAGGGCCATCTTCTCCCTCCAGCTCGGAAACTCACTCATTCAATTGGCAAAAAAAAAACATTAAACACCCTTCCTCTCCTGAACATGTCCCATAGCCCCCCGGACTTTTCGGCCCACTTGGAACGTGCTGCTCGGTTACTGAGCGCACTCGGCCACAAACTCAGCACCGAATTCGAGCCGCAGCCTGGAACAGTAACACTTGGAGGTTCTGAGAGGCCGTATGCGAATTGGAGTGAACTACAGAGAGGCCGAATTGGGCCTCCTGGAATCATCGCTCCTTCCCGAACAAGCTACTCTGTGAATCATTGGTGGTTGTCGAACTGCCGGGAGGCCTGCAGGTACAGGCGGCAGCGATGAATGAAACCAATTGTTGTATTTACTGAAGCGGATGGATTTACCTCATGCGGGGCGCTTGGTTTAAACGGATGTCAATCTTAAACAAGCATGAGCTGCAAACGCTATTGAGACCCGAAATCAAGCCTCGGCCCGACCTCGGCATACTCGGGGTTGCGGAGCCGAAACATCTTTGGCCGGACGATCAGCGGTGCCGGAGCAAGGCGTGATCGCATCGGCGGAACTTGGAGCTTGAGCCAAAAGGTGCGTAATTTTATCAACAGAGAGAGAGAGTATACGACCGCCCAGGCAAGGTTTCGAGACAAATCCTTATGCTCGGGAGCTTACTAGTAGGCACACACGGATAAATACAGTCCATTGCAGAGACTGGGAATATTTCACAACCAAACTATGACTCGAGAATCGGTACAAGAAATTATAAGTACATTCAGAAGAACGGACCCTTCTCTGCGAGCCACGAAACTTCTTCGCGCTCGTATGCTGGCAACTCGTCGTCCACGGAGGTGTCTGTGATCGCCCGCTTCTCTTTGCAAGCCCTGAGTTGCTGCTCCAGCCACCACTGAAACCAAATGTAAGCACAAATATCGGGCCCCGCTTCGCCGGTACGCACCTCCGCCGTCCTCCGTATTCCTTCATCGTGCGATACAATGGGTGCATAACCGAGAACCTCTCGTGCCAGACTGATGTCGTAGGTCCGAGTCGCACAAATTAAACGCATCTTCTTCCACAAGTCGGTCTTCTCCCCGCGGAAACTGCCCACCATATCCTTCGCGGCGGCGACGAGCATCACCGAACCTTTTCCGACGATGGTCGGCGCGGCTCCAGGGCCGCCAGCTGCGGCCCACAGGGAACGCGAAAAGTCCCAGAAGGGGCGCGGGGCGCCGTCGGTAATGAAGAAGGCCTTCCCGGCAGTGCCGCTATGCTGCGGGTGGGTTGGCGATAGACGGTCCGCGGCAAGGATAGCTGCGTGCGCAACGTTGGCGACGAACGTCCTGTCTGCGAGGGTGGGATTCTCGCCGATCTGGAGGCCGACGATACCCGGCACTGTGCGGATTCGAAGCAAGTGAAGACCCTGGACGAACCCAGGACTGAATGAATGGATGGGAAGGAGGCGAGTAAGTACTCGGGTAAAACAGGGATATGTATGTACGTACCCGAAAGTCATGGCCGGCCGGATTACCGCTGTGCGCAGTTCGTTGAGACCGTTGAAGCTCAGCACCATGCGCTCGCCGTGAGCTTGGGGCTCGTACCCCTTGTCCCAGCATTTGGCAGGCTGCTGAGCATCTGCCTCGCGCAGCATCGGGCGGTCCTCCCCATCGAATACAACATTGGCATTCCCAATATACACCAGCTTCATCGCAGCGCCGTGTTCGAGAGCGGCCGCAAGGACGTGGCGGGTACCCTCGGTGTTCACCTTCTTGCGGATCGACATAAGTTCGTCTAACTTCTTCTTGTCGTCGGCGGGGGTCTGCGATGGGCTGTAGCTGGCGAAATAGCGCGCCTCGGTGTCGATAGCTGTGGAGACCATCCCAGTGTGAATTATGCAAGTGGCTTCACACTGCGTTGGAGATGAGTACAATTCGACCATGGTCACGGTCAACTCACAGACTTGACGGCGTCCGCGATACTCTCCGGCACCAGAATATCGCCCACGTACACACGGACGCCATTGCCAAAGCGTGCAGTTTGCTCAGCGATTAGAGGTTGCGAGTCAAAGATGTTGACGCGAGTCTCGCCGCGGCGGAGTAGCTGTTCCACGATAAGCTCTCCAAGAGATGTCCCACCGCCGATTACAAGGTAGGATTCGTGAGTAGGAAGTAATGAAGGCGACATCGTGAAGGGAACAAAGAAGAAGTGAACGTGGGGCTGCGTCAGGCTGTGCGCGGATCATGTCGCCTTCAGAGACTAGACGCGCGCTGATCAAAAGTTCACGATATGACAAAAGGCACCTTGAATTGACCGAGATTCACCGAGGGTTTGAGGAGGTTTGAAAAGTTGTCGAAGATGCAACGAAGATGACCAAGAAGATGACAGAATATTCAGGATTTGACTCATGCGCCGATTTAAATTTCTCTCCTTACAGAGTTCGTTACGTCTCTGGGTTAACCTCAGTTCAATTGATTCGAACGAGGCCATACGCACCAGTCGTTGACTGACCCAAGGGCAGGTTGAATCTGAAAGGGCCGAGGAATACAACAACAAGGTTTGCTTCAACCATAAAATACATACAAAAGGTATGGATTCCGACATTATGGCGGAAATCAAGGTAGGTAGGGGTCTATTGTTATGGCCGATAGCGGCCACAACAAATCCGTCGGGGGTGAAGACCGCCGCGCAGTACAATGTTAGGTGTCGCTCCAGGAAAATGCAATGGACATCGTATTTGCATCCGCGTTTTCTTCCATTTTATCTGGACCAGTAATGGCAACACCGCGGAGGGTTTTTGCCTATGAAGACAAGGTCAATGGAGGAAATAAGTTAAAGAAAAATAAATACACACCTGGTACTCTAATTGAGGGGAAGTCTCAGAGGACTCGGACTCTGTCTCACCGATCCACTCGCTGCCGAGGGAGGCCTGTTTTCCCCTCGCAGTACCGCCTTCCACCGCGGATGTGGGACCAGAAGCAGTATAGGGATAAGTATACCGATCGCTCAGCTCGGGTCGGCGACGGGAGGACGAGCGCGAGCCGGAGGGCGACGAATAACGGCTCTCCGCGTGTAGACGCGACCGCGCGGGAGTCATCGTGAGTACCGGCGGGCGTCGGCTGGCAGTTAAAGATCCTGCCGATATCTGCGGTGCGGGAGCATTCGCGGCCGTGGACGTTGGTGTCGTCGGCGACGATGACAGGCCGGTGGAGGAGGGGGGCGAGCTGGCAGTTGCGCTCTGGAGCGTAAACGGCAAACGCGCGCTAACGTTGACCATTTTTCTGCGTGGCAAGTTAGCAGTGTAAGGTAAAGCCTAAGCGGAGTTCTCAACGTACCCCTCCTTGGCGCGCACGATGATACCCATTCGGTCATTGAGTTTTTGGTGGTCCACAATCATGGCTCCGGGGAGTCGCGGCCTGGGCTGAGAAGTTAGAGATGTGTGGACTAGAAAACAAATCTCGGCGCACGATGAGAGTCCAGCGGAGTTTGGGATAAGGTACGTAGTCTCTGTGGGGATGACCTGACGGGCTTGGTTAGTCGCTGCTCAGGAATGGGGTGCCATGCTACACACGGTGGGATCATTTTCAGGGGAGACCTCGGGATGGATGCAGCAGCAGCAGAGAAGTTGGAGGATTGAGGCAGGCATGAAAACATGAGGGAGAGAGGTGAGCGAAAAAAAGAAAGGAGTCAGGACGTCCGGCCCGATCAAACAATGTCTTCTCCGTCGGGCGATGGTCGGGCGCCGGCGTATGGTTTTGCCCTGAATCTTGCCCTGAATCATTAATCAGGATTCGCAATCATTCAGTGATTGAAGGTCCGTTGGCCGTCGGTTAGAAGGGCGATGAGCTTCGTCTGCGTGAAAGAAGGTCTCGCTCCGTCGAGCATTGCACGGTTGAACGACAAGAATTCCAGACTGCATTTTTAGCAATGGGTATGATGTTTAGATTTCTATTCGAGAAGAACCGAGACTGCTTGTTATTTTATACACCTCTTGAACTTTTGCGTGAGAGTCTACCCCATGTGGAGTGAAGTCGCCGAGAGCCTGTTGTCGCGCTAAATCGGGGTACGACACCGACGTCGGGGCAGAGAAGCTTCATTTCGCTTCGAGGGACATTAGAAAAACGTCGTCGCAATGCGGGTGACATGCATTCCAATACATCAAGCACATACCGATCGATTCCTCGAGGAACGGCGCCAGCTGGACAACAAACTCTTCGATGGCCTCTGAGCATGTTGGCAGGACTACTCGGTGTCGTCGAGAGTCTCCTCGCTTCGAACTGAAGAGTACTTCCACAATGCGAACTTCTCGAGCGACGCGCATGATGTGGTCCCAAAACTAATCCGGGGCGGATGTTTCAGCGTATAAACAGTCCTTTCAAGTTCTCTCCCCAGTTCCGGGATCTGGCGCAGGACAGCGATGGCGACAAGTCGGTGGGGATAGGCGGCAAAGCGGCGTCCAGGAACATTTCGCGATCAGTTTCTACGCCTGCACAAATTGGTGGGCCGCATCGTGGTTCGGTGGACATGATGGTTGTGCGCAAGACAGTTTGGAATCAATGATCCCAAGGTGCACCGGCATTCAAACCGGCAACTAAGGGCCGGTCAGTTAGTCCGGCCGCCAGGCCGGAAAAAAATAAAATCAACTACCATCTTTTAGCTGAGAACCACCGTTTGACGAGTCCTCAAGAGGTTGATTTAGGCCTCTAATTATTGTATACCTTCATGCTGGCATGTTTACCCATCTGCACTTGTTGCTTGAGTTCTAGTCCATATATGGTAAGAGCGATGATAATTCTCGAAAGATCGAAAATGATCTTGGGAGGTTGTTTTGAAGCTTTGGATACTCCAGTGGGTGTCCTACAGTGAAAAGGGGTCAATATTTATGGTCTGTATTGATTTTCCAGCTCACCGGCGACTTGACCACATCATAAATCACCATATATGGTGCGTGGGGACGTTACTGTCGGAAAAATCGGATTTCCCTGATCAGGATCTGAGACCGCCTGAGCGGCCTATCAGGTCAGGTCAGACCTCATCAGGTATTCGGGGTGTGGCCTATCAGACAGTATCAGACACGATAAGGGAGTATAACAGTGCATCAGGTGAGAGCGGGAGAAAGGCGAGGAATTACACTTACAGCATATTATTACTGGCCGGTACCCAAAAACATGTCTGCATCGACTGTATTTACAGAGAAATCCGAGCCCTTCCTCTTAGTGATGTTGTGATTGGTAATGTGTTCAAAACGAGGTCAAGTACATTAATTGAGCTGGACTGTTCCCAGAAGTTGAGCTTACTCATGCCCGGTGAGTTGAAGTTGATTACACTCAGACGCCGGTATCCAAGCCTAGCTCACACTTTCCGTCCAAACACCAGACCTCACGATAAAATTCATGAGTAGTTAGTTCAAGAAACCATCTTGCGGAGAGTGCGGTGGCTCAGTAGATATAGTAATGGCACAGAAACAACTCCCCAGCGAAGGTGAAACTACTACATATTCCACTGTCCCCATTCGGTTTACCAAAGGCAAACTCAGCACGATCAACTCATTAACCCAATTTCCCACGGTTCGATCCTGTCGAAAATTGGTTTGACATTTAATAGTTCAGCTAAGGAGAGATGAAAGCTGCTAAGGATTCAAGTGCAGAACAATAAGGTGTGTGTTGGACTCAGATTCCTTGAAAGGATGCAGAAACAGGTCAACGGTCGACGGACATATGAAACTGCCGACGGACATATTTAAAACTGCAACTCAGAGTCACAGTGCAAGTCCATGGTGGATGTGCAGTGGATGGGCTGATAACATCTCAAAAGTATGTATCAGGCCCTATCAGGCAAAAAAATGAAGGTATGTATAAAGTGGACCCACCATAAACTCATCGGTCGCGTAGTCTAACGGTTAAGGTGCTTGATAGTCGTGAGTTCGAATACTGGTCGTCGCATAATTTAGAGCCTTTAAAATACACATAAGTAAGCATTCAGAAGAACTAGTACTGAAGTGGTAAGGTGAGGAAAAAGAGGTAGAAGTGAAGGTAGGTTTATCTTTTCACCCCATTTTCCCCGTCGTGCCTGATCAGGGTCTATCAGGTCGGTCAGATCTGCTCAGGCCACTCAGGCCTGATACAACATTATACGTACCATTTTTGACCCTTATCAAGGGGTCAAAAACCTGATCGTCTGAGGCTATCTTATCTGGCCTTATAGGGCCTGATTTGGTAAACTTGATTTTTCCGACAACGTTAAGTAGTTAGGTCGAGTCGGAAACGGCCCTATATAGTTTTTTTGAATGCCGGTTCCCCCCTTCAATGATCCGAAGCGTGGCGGTGCCCGGCAAGCAAGGCTTCGGCCAAAGTTCGAAGTTTCGCAGCCAGATTCGTTCGTGAGCATGGTTGACCTCCGGGAGGCAAGGAGCGTCTTCCCAAGTACTGATCCTGCGAGTACGTCCACGTCTGGCGCGACCAGGAAGTTCAAACTACAGCAGGTGGTCTTCATCAGGAAAAATCCAAATCACTATGGGGTCTATAGCCTGTTTTATGGACATCCATAGACACACATAGACACTATAGTAGTGGTCTATAAGGTCTACAAGACAAATCCTCTGCTTCGCTCCGGCAGACGGAGGATGTAGGCACTCAGGCTATTTCCGAATTCTCGCAGCAGAAGAAAGGAAGTGATTTTCAAGCCAATGCAAAGTGTGTACATTGTGATTCGTGAGCAAATGTTCAGGGTGTAGGACGAGGAGGCAATAGACCTTCCTGAGCCCTTAATTTTTGCGGGGTGATTCGATTAGTGGGTCCGTTGTAGCATTTGCACATTGCCGCCAACCCCGTGAGTAGGGGAAGAATTTTGGATGACGGGCGCAAATAATAAGGGGAAATAGATTCGGGGCAACCAGCAATGCGGAGCAGTAACTGGGCGAACCTGCCAGTTCAGGTAGCATTTTTAGGGCTGGAACTTGAAAAACTTGGGGTTTAAATTGCGCCGCGAGGTCACGAAAAGCAGGTAGGAACGGCAAGACAGCCAAGAAAGATCAAAGAGTTGAGCGGTACGAGAATGAATCATCTTCGTAGAGCTTGACCGGCCTTTTGTGACTTCAGATTGAACTGACCCCAGATACGGGGCAGCGCCAGATGCCGGAAACAACCACAGAGAGGGCCGCCATGATGGATTGGATCCTGTTCAGAGGCTTGAATTGCTGTGTGGGCTTGAATTTTGTTGGTAGATGTTGAAGCACAGAGTTGCGTAGATTATCGAAAAACCAACACGTTTGCGGATGGAAGTGACCGGGAATGAGGGAGCGAGGAGGAAAATACAGGACTGGATGAATGGATGGTGGCAGGTTAAATAGGTATGCATTGCACTGTGATAGCGATCCTCCGCAGTTGGAAGTGGCTTAAGTGATTTTTGTATTGAACTGCTGTGTGTGCCAGCTGCGCGTGAGGTGTGGACTCAGTCACGGCTGCGCGCGAGAGAAACTGGATCTCAATGCGGTTCGCCATTGAGTTCTGCGCAGGTTTTAGTGGAGTCTCTGGACAGCTTGAGAACTGGGCAACATTGAGGATAGAGGGAGAAGAGAGAAGTGGAGAAGGGGATAACCTCGATGGGGTTTCAACCAAAGCAACACAAACGAATGCGAGGCATCTCGTTGAAGAACGATTAATGGCGTCTATGTGGGTCTATGTAGCAGCTCATAGTGGCTCATAGCAACTTGGGATTTTCCTGATGTTTCTGGATCTTTCAAGTTTCTATGCATTTTATAACTTACTCTCCCTAATCCCATGGGTCCTTGTGAAGTCCGATGGGGAGCCTAATAATATACACAGGAGTCCTCCTGCACCTTTCAGATCGATCAAAGCCTTGACTCAGACCGTTTGAATTTGATTTTGCACCTCTCGGGCGTGTTGAAAACACGGGTTCCATTAACCAACTAAAATGAAACGTGATACGTGATATCTTGGAGACTCGCCGAGGCATTCGCACATTCGAGTTCCAACTCTTTGACCTTTCTTTGACCCCCAACCAACCTCTCCCTAGCAGATCAACAAATGTTCGGTTGTAGCCCTACTGCACGATCCTACTTCGGTTCAGCGTCCTTATTCTTTGAATCGTGTCTTCAAAACAACAACGTAGCGAGTCGCCGGATAAGCTTGGCTAAGGTTGAGCTTGACGGCACGGCTAATCAAAAAACGACACAAAAAATTGCCGCGCCGGATAGTACTACGTAGTACTGCGAGTGGATTCTTTGAATGCGAGAAGTATTCAGAATGGCACCGACAGTAGTCATATTTACAATAGTAATACAATTCTGCTTATCCTACGAACTGAAAGTCCTCACAAAGCCTTTGCAACCTCCGCCGTTTTTTTATTAATGAATGCAATCCCCGCCTCCCTAAAATTGTCCTTTTCAATCGAACTCCCATGTCCAAATCCCTGGAACACAATATGCTGGCCACCACTCGGACTATACGAAGGCCAGACGGGTGCAGCGGCGATGAGGTTGTTGTTGGGAGTTTGGTCGTGCGTGAAAGCTGAAAAAAAATAAGCAGGGGTATGGTTAAGAAGATCGGTAGATGGGCAACGTACAAATCCACATACTGCTCATGAGCAGAGCGAGTTTTGTGTCGATGACTCGAGGACCAAGAGGCTGGTTAGAAGGTAACGCGGTGTTATTATTTCGGTCGTTGAACACATAGGCAACCTCGGCGAAATGCGTAGCTAACAAACGTGATAAGAGACATCCCGAAAAGGAACCTAAGAGGACGTACGTACCACCAACATCCATTGAGAAATGGTAAGGCGGCTGATTAAATCTGTACGAGAATGTAGCTGCCCCTTTGGCATTCGCCTGGGCAAAAGCACGTCGGGGTCCAACCATGACTGCGTCGCCGAAGAAGGCCGCGCTCTAGGCAGAGTGCCTGATTGAGGAACTGGGCCCAAGTTGAAAGTGAACAATGCTCACTCTCTTGTCCTGGAATCCAGTCGATAGTATACCGTCTCCTGTACCAATAGGAACACCTTGAGCAGGGTCATCGGGGTAGAGTTGCAATATTTGTTGAACATCTGATGCACTAGTGAGGGCGTAGCCTGCTGCGAAACTAATATATAATCTGCAAACTGGTATAGAAGGAAAGGACACACTGGAATTCCTTGCCAGAATGGCATTGACTAAGTCTGAATCGAAATTAATACCGCGAGTCATGAACATAGTCCCTTCGTCCGAGTTCGCTGTTCCGTGTAATTCAGTACTCGGGATTAAAGAATGCACAAGCCGACTCACCGCCCACAATCAATGGAACCTTCACGAAATCTCCGTCGCTAACCTGCCCTGCCGGATCCGCCTTAATGAAATCACCATCAACGACTGGATTAAAGGCCCCTGAGCCAACTCGCGCCACTGAAGCGTTGAAAGTGGAAAGAGGGAGTGCTTGGAGACATGCGATGTCCGAACAGTTCGTGATGGAGAGGAGCCTGTTCCATGTCGCGTTGTATATGGCGGCGCGATTGGAGGCCATCGAGGGAGCCCAGTAGCCGCTTTCAGAGATAACTGGCGGGAGGTTAACAGTGTTCAAGTGGAAACAAGAGGATGAGAGGGACGCACCACTACGGAAAAGATGATCATTCCTCCCACCAAACGCCAGCATGTGTTGGAATACTGAACTTCCACCGGCACTGGAGCAAGTGACATCGGTAAATAATAAAGTAATTAACTCTCGACGTACCTCTCACCCTGGATCGTCACTTTCGAGGGGTCGCCGCCAAACGCAGCAATGTTCTCACTAATCCAGTGGAGAGCGAGACGTTGGTCCCTCAATCCTAAATTGAGTATACCAGCTTTTGTGGGTTCGTCGCCGACAGGGAAGCCATAGGCTGTAAGACGATAATTGAAGGACGCGAAGATCTACGAAAGAATTAGAAACATTTCCAAAAGGAAGATGGCAGCCTTACGATGGGCTTGCTCATGTTGACGGACCGCTGAACATTGAAACTTCCATTATATCGGATATTGTCCGACGATCCCATGATGTATGCACCGCCTATAGGCAAACACCAGCGTCTCTTTATTCCTACCGTAGTGAAAATGAACAACTTACCATGAATCCAAACCAACACCGGCAACCCCTGCCCCGGCTTCACACCTGCTGGTCTTATGACATTAATCGTCAAGCAATCCTCCCCCTGGACATAACCAATCTCTTCCGCGCCGATACCTACACACCCCACCGAATAATTCAAAGCCTGTCTCACTCCGCTGAATTGTTCGTCAAGGGATTGAGCAGGGACGAAACGACGGGAAGGTTGGGCGTAGGGGATTCCCCCAAAGAAGTCTTGATTGAAGGTCGGGAGAAAGGTGCCGGCGTAAGTGCCGTTGAGGGTTTTCACTGCTGGTTGGGTGGATGACTGAGCGGAGATGGGGAGAGCAAGAAGGGAGATGCAGGAGAATAATAGGAAGAGCTGCATTGTGGTCGATTCGCGGACGGGACTTTGCAGAATCGCCCCTTTTCCCCAGAGTCAGCCGGACCCCGACAGGGCATTGCTTACTTATACAAGAGCGCGGTGGGCTGCTTCGCACCCCACCGCTTCGGTTGAAACTCGGGGGGTAAGCGCTATTTGAGCGCTTGCTGTGGGAATACACAACAGCTTCACACCGTTTTATGCGGTGATTTCAGCACATATGGAGATACCACTTCGGACAGAACAGTGAGGCTTCTGCGTCTCCGTCAATCAGAAATGACCACAGTACCGAAGACCGCACAAATAATTTGTAAGGCAGGGAAACGAATTCTGCTCCTGCCGCAACCGTTTTGACCGCAAGGATCATATGAGCAAGCCAGTCCCGGCCGGCAGTTTCCGTTCGCAGTTGAGAATATACCGGAGCTGCAGGACCCACGTCCATTGCGCTCAGCTTTCGTTTGACGTCGTGAATGAGAGGGGGAATGCAGTGTGGGAGGGGACACTGACGGAGACGTACCGCGATTTCAACGGTGAGGGAAAGGCCGCGAACCGGCAGCAGTGTGGATGGTGTTCCAGAAGTAAGTAGCGCCACGAGAACAGCACAAATACGCGAATAGACGTGCCAGTGAATATCCCGTGGTATTTCGAGCTGCCGTTGGTGGAGAGCGCAGCGGCAGGGATCTAGTACGGCTCTTGAATAGCCAGCGTGCGATAAAAATTGTTCCTGTCGATATGCGGCCCGGCGCAGAAAATCAAAAATTTTACTCGGATGCTTGCGGTAAATGCTCATCGCGTGTGACCGTTATTTGGATCCAAGTAAAGAGCGGCTGGGACTGAGGCGTGTTTCCATCGCACTCCGCAGAACCGAGCGAGCATTGCAAGGGTGGACGACGAGAGTTTAAGATTGCATTTTTAGCAATGGGTTTGGAATTCCTATTCGAGAAGAACCACCGAGACTTCTTGTTATTTTAAACACCTCTTAAACTTTTGCGTGAGAGTCTACGACATGTGGACTGAAGACATGTGGACTGAAGTCGCTGAGAACCTGCTGTCTCGCTAAATCGGGGAACGACACCTACGTCGGGGAACAGAGGTTCCATTTCGCTCCGAGGGTGACGTCGTCGACAGTGCTGGCAAGACAGGTGAGCAGCCGTGGATTCCAATGTATTAAACACATAACGATTGACCTGTTTGATTCCTCAATGAACAGCGCCAGCTGCACACCGAACTGCACGAGATCCTCTTCAATGGCCTCTGAGCACATTTTTCTGGACTATATTACCGCACTCTGCGTAGCCAAGGGCCTCGTCACCTCGGATCGAAGAGTACTGCAGTGGGCACAAGGCGAACTTCCCCAGCGACACGCACGATGTGGTCCCAAAACCAGTCCTGTGCGCGGTTGTTGTCATTACCCCACTCCCCGTCAGGATCGTAGATGGGCGCGCACGTTGTCCCGGAATGAACCCGTTCCTCCCACCAACAAACGGGATCTGGCGCAGGACGGCGATGGCGGAGAGTCGGTGGGGATAGGCATCAAGCAAAGCGGGGTCCAGTAGCATTTCCGCGATGAGTTTTTGCGCCTGCACAAATTGATACTTGTGTGGCCAGCGCACACGCTGTCCAGACCTACCTGCCGGCGCAAGAGCATACTGCTGGCGCGAACGCGTTGAGTATACGAGAGAGAGGAGCCGCAATAATATTTTCGAGGACTCGGAAAATGCCAAGACAACTTTCCCCTCCTTTGGATTTGCGCACTACCTCCAGAGGGGAACCCGCAAGGAACCCGAACATTGTTATATGGCGGATAAAAAAGACGGAGACCAGAGAATTTTATGGACGTGGAAGTCAATGCTATCGGAAGAGCGTAGGATGAAGTCGGGATTGAGCGCCCGAGAAGGGCGCGCGTCTTGTTCGGCGGACATGATGGTTCTGCGCAAGGGGGTTTAGGATCAACGGTCCGAAGCGTGGCGGTGCTCGGCAAGAATACAAACATGACACGCACTTGCCTCAATCTTCTTCCTTCCGCTCACGTCCTCGACCATGATGGTCTTGACTCGCCGCCAGTACAAAAGTATATCGCGATGGCTCCCCAACGAAATACTCATCGAGATCATTCGAGCCGTGGCGACAGCAGATCAAGCCACTCTTGCTCGCGTTTGCAAGCTGTTCCATGGGCTAGCCACCCCAGTGATATACAGCGTCGTAGAGCTCAGAAAACTGGCCAGAATTCTCGGTTTTTGTCGTTGCATTGTGTCGAATTCCTCCTTGTCGCGATTTGTGAGGTCACTGATTCTCGATGATGATTGGTGGGTCCTTCCAAGCAATGCGGTGCGGCAAACGGGTCTTTAACGTTGTTTTCTTCTTCCACGTCAAACAGTGTCGAGGATGCCGAAGACTCTCACAGCAAGCTCATCTTGCGCTCTCTCAAGACTCTTATGAGTCTCGAGCATCTTTCACTCCTCCCCCGACTCTTATCGCATGAAGATCTCAATACCTTCTTTCTGCAATGTACCTTTCCCCGACTTGTCACTTGCAGATTGGGTGTTCAAGACGCGTGGGTTGACGCACTGGCCTCTTTTCTCATTAACCACCCGCTCCTGACATCTCTCCGCTTGCCTGGTACTCCTGGATGTCCACCCCCACTGTCCATTCCTCTGTCGAACCTTCAGTATTTCCAAGGTCCCGCCTCCTTCGTTCCCCAGATTGAGACAAGCCACTTGAAGAGTGTAGATCAAGTCTGGTGGGATTCTGACCAGGAATCTGAAGCCGAGCCCATCTTCGTGGCCCTCCGGTCAATGACGCGCCGGGACATCCCCTTTGAATGTCGCATATACTGGGTACCGGAAGCCGAACTGGCGACGCTTGTCGAGTGTGTTTCGCGGAACCTGCCACAAGTCAAACTCCTCCGCATCCAACATGGAGGTATCGGCATCGAACGGCCTGCTGTAAGTTGTCCCCTCACGTCTGCTTCCGTACTCAAGTCTTTTTACTGCAGGAGAAGATGGCGGCCCTCAAACGCTGCCTCCCGCGCTTGACAAGCCTCGCATTTCTCTCGATGGAGTCCATGGTCATCGTTCCGGAACTGTTTTCACCTTTCTGGGAGGATGAGCCGAAAGATCGCAAGACGGTTCAGGCCTTGGGGGAGTTATGTCCCACGCTGAACGCCTGTTGTCTGAGTGAGTTCACTGTAAAATGTAGCGTTGAGGCTGACTCTGCAAAGATGGGCAGGCATGGTGGAAATCAGGTTCGATCTGGGAGAAGTGCGCCCTGAAGGATTTTCGCGCGTTGGCTGGTATACACTTCGGTTAACTTTTGCGGATATCGAAGCGAGACTAGTCCTGTAGTTTATTCTCTATAAATTACTCGTACGGCTCACCCCGTGGTCCTGTCTCCTTATCCATTACCCCTTCTTCCTTGAACAATGCATTATGGTGCATTTACTCAAATCCGCATGGAAGCTGAACCCCATTTGCGCGCCGGCATTCAATGCCTCTCTTTCGGCTACGGATTCGTGTGGAAGCAAGTTTCTCAACAAAAGCCGTAGACGCGGACTGTCGCCCATGCACAAAAATTACACGTGGTGGTCTGCCAATGATTTTCGGAGTTCGCTGGAGATGCCGATGCCGAACAATCTATATGCCGAAGCCGCAATCATACAAGTTGCACTGCCTCCGGCTCTATCCTTTCTCTCACCTTGCTCTCACCATTCTCAAGATCTCCCGTCGACAACACTCGGCGTCTAGCAAGAGATATAGCGGAGCTCTCGACCTGGCCAATCTCAGCCTTCGATGCCCGATTCTCGCTGCAACGCTGGGAACGGCGACTGCAAGTTACTGATAGCGCTGTACCTTGGCTGTCCAGATTCGGAGTGGTTTATGGCTATTCTGCAACCGAAAATTGGACCCAAATCAATTAATACATGAATATACAATGTCATGGAGAAAAAGTAACAACACAACTCGACAAGATTCCGTCCCAAGCAGCTTCCACTCTCCATGCGCCTCGCTTGCCAACTAGTCCTCAGTTCTGCGCTTGGCGTTCCTCCCCTGAAACTCTTCCTCGTCGTTCGACTCGTCCCTTGGCCGTTTCGGCCCTTTATACGGAATGTTGTACGATTTGCACCATCCCTCGACATCGGGTACTCTTGTTAGACGGTTTCCCCGACGACCTGGTGCTGGTACACTCGCGATCGGTATGCTCCCAAGACTCGCTGATCTTCTACGAGTCGGGGCCACGAATGCAGGCGCGACCGTCGGTGTCGTCCCAGACCCGGACGCTCTGCTGCTGGCCATGGGGCCTTGGCGCGGTATGGGAACGACGGGTCTGTCGATCTGCTGCCGCATGATGCGCTGCGATCCTTGCCATTGGGCTATGAGGCGGGCATAGTCAACAGGCGGCATGCTACGTTGGTAAATCTCAAGTTGGCGCGCGTCCGGCGCGCCCGGTATGCGCATTTTGAGGTTCGTCCCCACCTCCGGACGCGGCATCGATGGTGCTGGAACCTCCTTAGCGAGATCCACAGATCTGTATGGCTGTCAGGACGCGGGGATACAGGAGTGTGAGTGGCACACGTACTCGTAGACATACTGCTGACTCTGCCGCGGTTGCAGGAATCGCACCCGCCGGCCCTGCGTATCCTCCCCAAGGCCACGGTCTTCATCGCCCTGTATAAGCTCCAACGACCGCATTTCCACCAGCGTGTCCGCGGGCTCGATAGCGTTTCGGTCGATAATGAGCGTATCGGTCCTAGTCAGTGGAACCCGCTCACGAGACACCGCGGCTCCCTCGGTGAGTCCACTAGCTGAAGGACCTCTATCGTTGGTGTGGAACGCGTCGGAATTCGCGCTCAGTGTTCTCTCGAGAATCAGTGGCCTCGGCGCTGCGGTGCCCTTCGAATTCGTCCCGGTGGTTGGCTTCGCTGCCACTGAATTCGATTCGAGGCTCCGAGTCACGGTGGCATGGGTGGCATGACCTCCCCTCTCCAGCGCCCGCGTCCCAACAACGTTCTGCGGGGTTAATCCAGGTCCTCCCGTGGTGCGGACCAGATGCGCGTTCGTGGTGATCGAAGTCTGCGTAGAGGCGGCGATTCGCGGTTCGTCTTTCGCGCTCGCAGTGGCACCAGATGTCGATTTCTCTTCGCGTTGGGCCCGCGCCGCTAGCGCATCCTTTGCTTCTTTTGCTTTCCATTCCTCCAAACTCCAACACTCTGCGTTCTGTCTTTTAGGACGCCAAACGTTCTTGCCATCGGAAGTTGTTGACCCAGACATGATGGTGGAAAGAGAGGAACAGATGAGAGTGGCGGTGGCCTATGCATTAGGTAACTACCAACACAAAGTTTGGGAGCTGAGAATACCGGAATACCGGGGGGCTGTGTTCACCGGCGGCAACGCGGCACCCAAAGCGAAGTTTGATGTCATTGATGCCATTGATGTTTCCTGCTTGGCTTACTGTAGGGCTTCGCTGATTGCCGTATTGCTGGTTGCCTGCAGTGCATAGAGACAAACATGACTTCTAGCTACCCTTTGAAAGTTTTAGCCTTTGATAACTCTGTTCAACGAAGTTCATCAGCGTTATGCACTGGCATCTTTCATTTATTTTATGATATGCAATCAGTTTAAGGGACTCATGCAAGCTTTGCCGGGATAATCCCTCCTCCAACCTCCAAAAAATGCGAGTATTTTCATGTATTACTCCATGTCTCAAGTTCCCAGCGCACGAGATAGGAGGATTCAACTTCAGTTGTTTGGTTATCAATTGTTGAACAACCAATGGACAAGTTCTATCTATCTCTCTGTTTGAACGGCCCATATAGCCCAATTACAACTATCTCAACGGAGTATGAAGTATCGTTTACGTTGGGCCGACGCCATGCCGCATCATCATTTCAGTGCGGCATCTCCGGCCGATGACTGAGACATACCCGATCATGAGCCCGGTGTATCCCGGTGTGCCGGTATTCTCAACTCCCAAATGCACTCACTACCAAAAGGACCACCGAGTCGGAGTCCCATTGTTCGCTCTGAGTCAGTCCATTTTGGGGACCACTTTGAGTCCAGTTCAGGAAATTGAACAATAATGAATTCCATGCTCGGACCTCATCGACCTTTTTTTTCCCGACGAGTACAAACTCTCTGGATAAACATAATGTTTTACAGGACATCTTCCCTAGGGTATTGCAACACGGCCGCAGTTCTGAATTTCCGCACGTCGTTCGGCTAATAATTATACTCGAAGACCACATCTCCTTGATATTCACCCTCTCACTTGCGACTCAAGAACCGTCCCACCGTCGCCAGCGCCCGCTTCAATACCAAGCCCTCATCGTGCGCCGCCCGGAAACCCCTCGCTGCAACGTCGGCTCGAAAAACCGGAGAAGTCGACGTCGCCTCGCGGATGGAACTCGACGCCCCGAAAGGCAAGTGCTCCCGAAGAAAATTCACCGCCCCGACACCCAGCCATCCCAGTGGGCCTCTCTGCGCAGGCGCGGCTGCAGTCTCTGTGAGGGTACTACTGTCGCCTTCAAACCTATGGCCAGCGGTGATGCGCCGTGCGACCCGTGGCAGAATCGCGGTCGGATACGAGGCGAACAGGTCGATACCGACTCCGACGAATTGGGAGATCCGGCGCACGGTTGCAAGCGTGATTGAACGCGACGTGGTTCTGGAATTGTGCGCGGTGGTGCTAGTGTTGAGATGGCTGGGAAGACCGTGACCGAGGCCGGCGTAGCGTGAAGAGGAGGCAGCCGTGTGAGCAGTTGATGCTGCGTTCTGCGCCGAAACGTAGGCCGTTGCGTACCGCGGTGGAGTTGCAGGCGGACTGCGTGATGGTCCTGCTATCGGAGAGAGCAACAGTCTGGATGCTAATATATCTTCTGGGAGACCGTCCAGGCCGGGTATGGGTGCTGTGCGCCGTGCAGCGAGTGGCGATGCGAGATGAGAATCGTTTGAGCTGGAGGATGGGAACAGGATGCCGAGGCCGATATGTGCCGGGGTGCTAACCTCAACCAGAGAGGCGTCGTTGAAGAAGCAGTCACTCGGAGACGGCGGGAAGCCCTCGTAAATCGCCTAACACATCATGAGCTGATTGTCAAACCCAAGGCGATGAGGAAAGGTACCTGAGTTGATATCGCACGGTTTTTTCTGCTCTTTGATGGCGCTTCGCGCGTGAAGCCCGAGCTTGTACTGGCCCTCAACGCCTTGAGCATCTTTTCTTGCACCGACGCCGACTGGAATCTACTCGACTGCACAATAACGTCGGCGAGTTCTGGAACCGGGTTTGGCGAGGCGAAGGGGACCACATCGGAATTAAAGGAGTCGCTGGACTGGCTTTGGGGAAAGGGATCGGAGTTGGGCGAGTCGGACGATGAACAGTACTCGGACAGGGCAGCGAGAGTGGTTGCAGACGGGCCAGCCGCGCTCGAAAGTGAGAGGAGGGACATAGTATTGAGCGGATGGCGGTGGTAGGAACGAGAAACAAGAAAGGGGTGAGTAAGGTTAGGCCCCTTATTTTTGCTTCCGCGGGGTGCATATGATCCGTTAAAATGATCGAACTTCGACTCGTGGAAAGCACTGTTGTGTTCGAGGTCGCACAATCTGGCTGTCTTGCAAACAACTGCAGTGAAAACGTCATTTGCGTGTGGAAATTTTCAACTTGAACTCAGTTGATTGTTCGGGCGAAATGAAATAAATATATACTTGCTCCTATGCATCCTTCTTTGCCGTCTCTGTCTTTCGCATGAGCGCGCGGCACCGCATCCCGCTCTTCGTCGCCGGTGCTTTCATATTCGGTGGTTCCCGCCTACGCCATGCGTTGGTTGTGTTTGGCGCTTAGAGCGCAACGCGTTGCGATCACATGGTCGGCAATCAGACACCACTTTCCTTCTTTGCTTCCACTCTGATCGCGACGCGGTGGTCTGCGCTGGCCCACTGAGCATGCTGCAGGAACTGTCGCACATGGACCGTATAACACAACTCCAGGGCGAAATACAGCAGCTCCTCACCATAATGTCCAGCACAATCGCGTACCTTGCATCGAGGTCGAATTTCGTCCAGATAAGCGAGGAAATCCCCATAACGAAGCAGCGGAACCCCGACAAGTACGATGCGCCCGAGGTTTTTGAGGGTGGGCTATTTTTGGTCTCGTCAACGCGTCAACTCTCTCGTATTAACTCGCAGAAAATTTTAGCGAATAAAAAAGAGCTCGTTGCAGACCTCGTGGTGAAAGCGAAGCAGGTAGAGTACCTGGTCAAATCCCTTCCTGCGCCGGAGGCGGAGGAGGAACAGGTATTCATTTGTCTCCAGTCCGCCTCTCCCTCTTTCACTAATAGTTGTAGGCTAAACGGCTGCAAGTTCTCGACGACGAGATGACCGTCGTGAACGAGGAATATACCCGGGCGGTGGCACAATCCAGTAGGCTCTCTCTCGTAGTCTTCGCGGTCCTAATCGAAGAGTTCAGAGGATCTCCACTCGCAAATAACCGACACACTTCGGTGCATGCTCGAGGCGAACGCTGGACTTGTCGAGAAGTCGCTGTAGCGTTGACAGAAGTTTCTTGTATCCAAAACATTCCTCGGCTAACTTACAGAAATACCATCTGTGTATTCAAGTTCTCGTCTCAGCCTCAGACCTGTTCCAAGACTTCTAGGCAGGCCTAATCGACCCTCGACTTGTACCTGTGCCCTTCGCAGAGAAATTATCGGCCTTTTATACTAACCCAAAGCCCAGTCACTCTTTCGGGTGACTCGCAACTGAGTGTTTTTTTTACCTTGTGGGCGTCTTCGAGGAAATGCTATGGCGGCTCAAACCTGGGGGAAAATTCACCTATACATCGCTGGGGTTGACGCAGGTCACGGCAGCGAACCTGTGTTGAACTCTATGGATGAATACGGCTGCCACGCAGTCTCGGTCGTATCTTTATTGCGCACACTGGCATCGTCTGTTAATCAATTCAGTGGTACAATTCGCCGTGAGTCAGGATTATTTCTCACCTTCCACTGCGCCGGTTCACAAAAAGGCGGAAGCCGACAGAGACTAGAGCGTGCGTGCATCCGGATTATCTGCCCAAAGTGCGTCCCCAGAGTTCATCTTCTAATCTGTATCGCTGATTATTCGCCGGCCGCAGTGACTGTAACAGATCTTCGAGCCTCACTAACGGCGCGGTCCCTAGAATTGCCGCCGTCCCCGCAAACGCTTCGAGTGAGCCACTTGACCCCTATTGCGCGACTATTCCGCGCATTTGCGTTTCAGCCACGTCGGCCTCCATTCTCCGCTTTGGCGAGAAGATTAATAATAATATCCTCGCTTAGTTTCCAACATCTCCTAAGGGTAAGCCTGTTTTCCGAGTCTGTTGATGCCGAAAAGTCTTATCTTCGAGGGTTACAAATCTTCTGCAAGCAAATTCATTCCCGCAAATTTTCCTTGCGTAGCCTTCAACACCGTCGACATTTCTTTTCGAGAGCGATGTCGACAATGGATGGCTTAGTGTCAAAATCCCCCATTGGGTTATTCCGGCACATCGCTCCCGAACACCTTGATGATCTCCACATGGAGGCACAGATAGCGAGTCATATACGGTTCTATTTCAGCTCTCTTCACACCACCGTCTCCTCGTCTTTCCGAGGCTCCAGCTTGGTTCCAGCACAAGCTTGAAGTAGCAATGAATTTCTTGGAATCAATTCCTCTCGACATCCAAGCTGTTATCAAATCAACGCGTTTCCCAATCGTTCCGCCATCGTATGTGTTTTGACCGTCTACCGCCCGTTAGGCGCTGAGCGCTTTTTGTGCAGGATCTGGACGCAGACATTGGCTGTTCCATTATACGCCGCCGTTACTTCGGGCTTTATTCTTGTTATACAAACTTGGATACGATGGCGTGAGCCCGACGACTCGGTGACGGTTCAGAGGTCCTGGAAAGACGCGCAAAGATACGGCGGCATAACTACCTTAATCCTCAATCTCTTTCGGTTCCTCGCTTGTTGTGCTCTCTTCGGACTGTCCGTCGCGTCGCTCGTCATCTCCGGGTCGGAAAAGGAAGGGCTGGGTTCAGACTTGGGACTTGGACTAGGCATTTGTGTCTTTTACGTGCGTGCTTGGCTATTGAACGCCTTCTCTCGACTAACACTCACTCGAGTTATATGCCTCTTTTCTCGCCGCACTCGCCGTTGGAGTCACAACAAAAGCGGGAGGCACCGCTGGGGTCCACCTCGCCTGTATACTTGCCGTCGCGTTCGGCGTATATTTCTATCGCGATATATTCCCGTTCGCGACGTATACATGGCCCGTACAGGATGTGGCCGAGGGCTCCATCCTGCATGCGAAGCTCATCGCGCTCACGCTCGCGTCGGTGGTCATTCCACTGATCACTCCGCGGTTATATGTCCCCGTCGACCCCAAGGTACGTCTCGTCTGCGTGACGTCTGCTTCCGCACCTCCAACGCCTCCATGCATAGAACCCCATGCCCGAGCCCAACCCAGAGCAGACCGCCTCACCGCTATCGCTTGTTCTGTACTCCTTCTTGGACCCCGTTATCGCCCTGGCATACAAATTACCACATCTGCCATATGACCTCCTTCCACCCCTCGCCGATAGCGACGCTTCTGAAAACCTCAAAAAGCGCAGCTTCCCGGTACGCTCGGCCCTTTTCCAGATGATCCGAATCCTCATTTAGTGTTATAGAACATCGACACCTTTTCCGGCGCTAGCTCTCACCACATTTTCTTCGGCATCATAAAGACCTTCCGGTGGGTTTGCATTCGTGTACTTGCTATCAATTTAGCTCATCTTTTGTCAGGAATGAGTACGCAACTATCATCCTGATGTTGCTCGTTTATGTAGTTTGCACCTTTGCATCGCCCATCGGCATCAACCGTGTTCTCGCGTGAGCTGTTTCCCTACCATCTGCCCACTCACCTTCATCGGCGAGTCTAGCTACCTCGAAAACGGTCCCGACGACTCAGCTATCCGACCCTTCGTGTGGATTCTGTGGCTGGCGTTCGGCCCGCTCACAGGAACTACCGCACTGCAGGCGTACTACCGGCTTTCTGTGCGTCGGCCAAAATATTGTACAGCAACGCAGTTTACTAACAGGTCTGGTGTAGATGCGCATCCTCGTCCAGGTCGAGGGCCTGTTAACTGAGCTTATCTTTGAGCACGCATTACGTGTCCGCGTCAAGGCCCACGACGACGCCGAGACTGCCAAAGACGCAGTCCGGGCCGCGTCGGAGGACTCGGGCTCGACTGACGGAACGCTCAACCAGGCCGACGAACAATCGGACACGAGCAGCGAAACCGCACAGGGGACGCCGAGTACCACCTCCAAAGACCCCAAACAAGGCGGTGCTGCTGCTCGATCGTCCAGCAGCAGTGTGGATGTCGGGAAGATCTCGAACTTGGTCACCACGGATCTAAAAAATGTAACGAATATGTCGGACTTCCTCATGCTGCTCTTCTACCTGCCGGTGAGCGTCGTCTTCTCCATCACGTTTCTGTATGTTGTCTTGGGCTGGAGGTGTGTGTCCTATCTGAACCGGGTGTCGCAATTAAATGTCCTCAGCGCGTTCATGGGGTTGTTGACCATGATGGTCCTGTTCCCAATATCTGGCATGGCGGCGCGAATCCTGCAAACCATCCAAAAGGGGCGCATTACAGCGGCGGACTCGCGGATCCGAACCATCAGCGAAAGTGCGTGTCTTCGCGCCGTCGCGGGCCATATAAACTGAAAGTCCTCTAGCGATGAACGTACTGCGGATGATTAAGCTATTTGGGTGGGAGGCGAAGATGCTTGCGCGTGTGAATGCGAAGCGGGAGGAGGAGCTGCATTGGATTTGGAAGCGCGAGATCTTCGAGTGGGTCGCTAATACCGTCAAGTGAGTCTATCCTCCTGCTGTCCGCCTCCTCGGGTACTGATTCGCGCATTTATTTCTCGCAACCAGCAATCTCATTCCAAGTACGACGATGATCGTAACTTATGTCACCTATGTGCGTTTCTGCTTGCTCCATACATACAGTTAGAAACTAATCGTCGCGGTAAGACGGTCATCATGAAGCAAGAACTACGACCCTCGATCGTGTTCAGCACGATGCCCGTCTTCGACATGCTTCGGAATCAACTCCATATGGCCAACTATCGTTTAATCCAGTTCATTGACGCCAAAGTGTCGCTGGTTAGTTGGTCTGCGTTGATATCCCCGCTTTTTTCTGACGCAGGTTTCATTTAGGACCGGATTAATGACTTTTTACACAACACGGAGCTCCTCGATTCTTTTACAGAGAAGGCGGAGACGGCCGAGTTCATGAACACGGAGGTGTCCGACGACATTGGGTTCCGTGACGCGACCTTCACGTGGTCGAGCGATGATGATGGCTCGGCGACACCCTCAAAGCACAAGTTCACGCTCCGGATTGACGACGAGCTATTGTTCAAGCGAGGTCGCTTTAACCTTGTTGTATGTCTCCCTTTTTTTGAGACTCCGCCGCGCATCACCAACCATTCATCGCTAGCTCGGTCCCACTGGCGCAGGAAAAACCTCGTGAGCCAAAAAATATCTCCAATAGATTGGCGTACTAATATTGTGCACAGATTATTGATGGCGCTGCTCGGTGAGGTTTGAAGTAGAGAAGCATTAGAATCCCCTAATTTATTTCTAGGCGAAATGCATTTCACTCCGGCGTTACCGGGATCGTGGTACAATCTCCCGCGCGCGGGCGGGGTCGCCTACGCCGCCCAGGAATCGTGGGTTTTGAACGAGACGATTCGGGACAACATCCTCTTTGGCTCGGAATACGACGAGGAGCGGTACCAAAAAGTCTTGTTTCAATGTGCGCTGGAGCGCGACCTTGAGCTCTTCGAGGCCGGTGATAAAAGTGAAGTCGGCGAGAAAGGTGCGCAGCTCTATGTCTTCACCAAGGCGCGGAATTCAATGTGTCACAGGTTTGACGCTCAGTGGCGGTCAGAAGGCGAGAGTGACGTTGGCGCGCGCCATATATTCCAAGGCCGAAATCCTCCTTCTCGACGATGTGCTCGCTGCGCTCGAGTCAGTAAATTAATTGTACACATTCGTCTCGAACCTCTGACGATGTTTTCAACAGCGTCCACACGTCCAAAGTTCGTCCCTAGGGTTCTTCTGCGTAACATCCGCTAACCATCTTAAAGTGGATTGTTGAGAAGTGCTTCAGCGGCGACCTCGTGGCAGGGAGAACTGTCATTCTTGTTGTAGGTTACTACTTATTATTGGGATGACGCGCTCTGACGGCCGTGCAGACCCACAATGTGGCCCTCGCTGCTCCCATTGCGGATTTCACCGTTTCAATCGGGCTGAATGGCAGAATCATGAGCCAGGGCTCTGTCGCAGATGCCCTGCAGCAGGACCTCGAGCTCGCAGAGGAAGCTAATGCCGACCTGCAGGTTATGGAGCAGGTCGTGGATGCCGAGCCGGCGCCAGCGGAGGTGAAGCCAGATACCACGGGCGACGGCAAGCTTATCCTCGCGGAAGAGGTGAAACTGGGACGTGTGAAGTGGTCTGCTGGTGAGTCGAATGGCATGTGGCAGGTCCTCGGCGGTCTGAGCGGATTTCAGTGAACTTGTACCTCAGAGGGCTGGGAGGCATTGGGTTTTACACCTTCTTCCTCGGCACAACCGTCGCCTGGCAACTTGCAGGGATCTACGAAACATGGTACTTGGGCTACTTCGCCTCACTGTACGAGTCAAGTCCACCCGGCAGTGTTTCGGTATCCTAGTGAGTTGTAGTTTGAATGCTTTCGCAGTGTCATTCAACCCTTCTCAGTCACATTGGAGTCTACATCCTCATTTTCCTCGCCGATGTCATGATCCACTCTTCCGGCGACATCGTCTTTGCATTTGCTGTGCTGAAGGCTTCGAGAGATATCCACCGCCGTCTGATAGAGTCTATCCTTGGAACGACTCTGAGGTGGCTAGATATCACTCCCGCTTCCAGAGTTATCACCCGCTTTACCGCTGATATCAATGCAGGCATGTTTGATTATCCAGTAGCAGTAAGGTTGCAAATGCTAACATCATTACAGTGGACGGCCCCATTCTCAATGTCTTCGCGGGCTTCATCTACATAACAATTTCACTGCTTGCCTCTTTTGGAGCTGTTGTATTTTTAACGCCGCTTTTCTCTGTACCCGGAGTTCTCGCTGCTATCATTGGCGGAACCCTGGGTCAATTGTTCATCAAGGCCCAGCTCTCAATAAAGCGGGAATCAAGCAACGCCAAGGCTCCTGTTCTGGGACAGTAGGTGGACCGTCCATTTGTGATATGCTGTACTAAGGGATTGTTTTCAGTTTCAGTGCGGCCATTGCGGGACTCAGTAAGTCTACCCTATCCAACAACCAGCTTCTCATTACCCATTCATTGCGAATAGTTTCGATCCGTGCATACGGCGCTCAGGCAGATTTCATCGAGGAATCACTGCGCCGGATTAATAAATACACGCGAGCGGCAAGGATCCTCTCACTCCTCGACCGCTGGGTTGCCGTTCGTCTGAATGCTGTCGGAAACATTCTGTCCGCTATGCTAGCTTTGTATCTAGTTTACTTCCAGAAGGCAAGTGCATCGGGCCCTCGACTTTCCGGTTCTAATCGCATTCATCAGGAGCGCGCCAACAACGTGGGCTTCAGTCTCAACATGGCTGGTGCGAAAGCAGTTTTAACCCTCACTCATTTCTGACCGATCTCTCAGCCGCGTTTAGCACACGAATCCTGTTTTGGGTAGGTTCCGCAGCGCTATACCAATAATTCAGAGCTAAATTGTTGATAGGTTCGCCTCTGGAACGATGTACAAATTCAAGGTGAGCCTCCTCGGTATCTTTACCTTCGATTCTAATGCTACGCAGGCAACAGGTAATTGATTCCTCTCGAATTCCAAAAGTCGAACAGTAACCCCTTCGAAATAGCTTGGAGCGGATCCAACAGGTACGTAGAAATATTACCGGCGCGATTCATTAAAAAAACCACCCCAAACAGTATATTGATATCGAGCAAGAGAAGAAACCTACGGAAGCTGGGACACCGCCGGCACACTGGCCAAGCAGCGGTGAGCTCATCGTCGAGAAGCTCTCCGCCAGATACTCGCCAGACGGCCCCCAAGTTCTACGCGACATATCTTTCCATGTTAAATCTGGAGAGCGCGTTGGTATCGGTGCGTTGCGTTATTCAATCAGTCGACAAGGCTCTTATGTCGTTGCAAAGTCGGACGAACAGGATCCGGCAAGGTGGTTTCTCCACTTCCCTAGACTCATCCGGTGACTCATCTTTGACCCAGAGCTCCTTGACTCTTGCGCTCCTGCGTTGTATATACACCGAGGGAACAGTTCACTATGACGGGCTGCCGACTTCTTCTATAAACCTGGACGCCTTGCGTTCGAACATTACTATTATCCCACAGATGGTAAGACTGATTTGCCAACCTAAACCGATATCTAACGTCCCTGAAGCCCGAATTACTGTCGGGTACTTTACGGCATAATCTGGACCCGTTCAATCAGTACGACGACGCGGCTCTCAATAGCGCGTTGCGTGCCGCTGGTCTGTCTTCTTTGCAAGAGGAGATGGAAGAAGGTCGTTTGGTGTTGGATAGTGTGATTTCTAGTGGAGGAAGCAATCTATCCGTCGGTCAACGACAAATTCTCGCGTTGGGTACGTTCCTGATTTCGGAGTATAAATTCAAACCCTGACCGATGTGTGTAGCGCGCGCGATCGTTCGGGACAGCAAGCTACTTATCCTGGATGAAGGTAACGTCTGCTGCATATGGTACATGTAACCGCCCTCATTCCCACCATTAGCCACGTCCGCAATAGACTACAAAACCGACAGCGTCATTCAGACGTCTCTGCGGAATGAACTGAAATCCGATGTCACCGTTATAACCGTTGCACATCGTCTACAAACGATTTTGGACTCTGATAAAATTGTGAGTAGTTTTCCTTAACTTCTTCTTAGCTTACCCTGTGCAGATGGTACTGGATGGAGGGCGCATTGTAAGTCGGCATCGTTCTGCACTACCATTTGCGCTAATCCCGCCTCCAGGTCGAGTTCGATGCCCCCAAGGTGCTTTTGAAAAATCCGAAAGGCAAGCTCCGCGCGCTGGTAGATGAGTCTGGTGATAAGGACAACCTATATGCTATGGCGGAGGGCAAAGCATAGCACTCCGAGTCTCCTTTGTTTTCCTTAATTGGATTGTCATGCTTGTATTCAACTCGGATATAGTGGACACATTGAACGCGACCCTAAATCCAACCCCTCTTCGGGATGTTTCGCAACTAATTTGTTTCCTCCTTGAACAACACCCGCATATTCTGTCCTCATTGACACGAGCCGACTGGATTACTTCGGTGGTGACAGCAACGTCATGCTTGACTTACTCCAGTCCGTGCGGCTGGACAACCTCACTGTGACCCCAAAGACGCCGCGATATACTGTACCATTTCGTGTCGATATCGAGTTTTGGTCGAGATCACGCGTCACGAGGGCCGATGTCGAATAGGTCCAACGGTTCGTCACGCCGACGAAAATCCAGCGCATGAACGTGAAAAGAGCCCTGCGACTCCCTGCCCTTGGCTAGTATGATTCCAAGCATTTCCCAAACTATTCCCACCTGCAACTCTAAAATTCAACCTGTGGTTGGTTTTCTGGCTTGAAAACAGCTGTCAATAAAGTCCCAAGAAAATACCAACAAGGATTTGACTCATCAGTGTCATCACGGAAATGTTGCCTAGCCACCCGAGGGAATCTTTCGAAACCTAAGGGTGGGATTTTGCGGCCACATCGAATTTTTTCCTTGTCACGCACCTTTCGGGCCGCTGTCGAATTGGTCGAACGTGTCACGCGTCACTCCCCCCCCACGATTTGAACGTAATGGTACAGTATCTGACATCCATTCTGGGACGAGATGTTCGCAGAGCGCGCCGCTCTGAAGTATGGCGGTCAGAGTGCCCCTTTAATAAACAGGGGTACACTTCGTGATTTTGGCCACATTTTGACATACCAAAAGATGAAAATCAGCTAGAGGAACACAATCTCTTTGTATGCATAACCTCTATCTCTTTTTTTTGCCCACCCAGAACTTTGTTCTTAGTTCACAAAAAAAACTTTTGCTTGATAAAAAAATTTGAACCTAAAAAAAAAAGTGTAGGAAGAAAAAAAAAACTCAAACACGGTCAGCTTTTCCTGCCGACGAGAAAAGCTTTTTGACTACAACACAACTTTCGGACGTAAGTGGCTGTGCTAACCCTAATTTGATCATTTGATCCAGTGTCCGCATTCGGCTTGAATACGAGAGTTTCGAGCTGTTCTTCCCTGCCATCTATCCCGCAGGATGTTGTGGTATCAACCTCGCATCCAGTTGCATCCCGATGAGGGAGCTCTCGTATTCAAGCCAGATACTATGGCGGTCAGTATGGCGGTCACATTGCACATTTATTATTCCGACCTTTTTTTTTTCAATTTTTCACCTTTTTTTTGGGTTTTCAACTTCTTGAACTTTTTTTTCATGTTCCCATAGTTTTTTTTTCAAGATCATGAAATCTTTCAAAACATTGGTGGCAATGTGTTTTATGGAGAGCATGGGTAGTCAGAATGAATGACCCCCTAGATTAGGGTTTATCACTGATGGATGGCCGGGATCGATCAATCCCGTACCTCTGCCTCTGAGGTAGAGTCTAGTGGTAACTTGAGCAGGCTGTTATGTGGTGTGGCTCGCACCAAGCCTATGGCGGTCAGAGTGCCCCTTTAATAAAATAGGGGTAAACATTGTGTTTTCGGGCAAATTTTGACGTACCAAAACATGAAATTCCGCTAGATGAAAACAAACTTCTTACCTGCTCACCCTCAGTTGCTTTTTTGGGCAGCAGTGAAACATCTTGCACACCCAAAACTTTTGTTTTTAGTTCACTGAACAAAGACTTTCGGTCCACAGTGAAATTTTGAGGTTGAAGTAAAAAAGTTTAGACCCAAGAAAAAACAAACAGTCTAGAGAAAGAAAAAAACAGTCCAAAGTCAAAAAAAAAAAAAAAACATAGTCTTTTTTTTCACCAACCCACAAAAGTTTTCCGACTCAACCACAAACTTTCGGAGGTAGGTGGCTGTGCTAACCCTAGTCTGATGGCTTGATCCGGTGATCGCTGCAATAAAGAATTGTGTTCAGAAGGTGTCCCGCCCCTCTGTTCCTTCTCGATTTCTGCAAGCACGTATTTTACATCCGCCCAATGTACCTCCAAATGCTGGGGACAATCGGTGCATCAGATTTAATTGAATAGCCCAGTCGCGCAGTAGTTGGGTGGGCTCCCGACACCGGGAGTCCTCGTTCACTCAGTTCTGCTCCGTTTTCCCCAAACCTTTTTGATACTATGGAGGTACACGCACCTCGGATGAATTTGAGGGCAATCCGGAAGCGATCCGTAAAGAACTGAGATGAAGCGAGGCGTGTTTCAATAAGTAGTTTCAGCGATGTCACCGGATCAAGGCATCAAACTAGGGGTTAGCACCGCCACCTACCTCCGAGAGTTTGTGGTTGAGTTGGAAAACTTTTGTGGGTTGGTGAAAAAAAAGACCATGTTTTTTTTTTTTTTTTGACTTCAGAGTATTTTTTTTTTCTTTGGACTTTTTTTTTTTCTTTGGTCTAACCTTTTTTTACTTCAACCTCAAAATTTCCACCGTGGACCGAAAGTCTTTGTTCAGTGAACCATAAACCAAAGTTTTGGCTGTGCAAGATGTTTCACTTTTGACAAAAAAGCAACTGAGGTTGAGCAGGTGAGAAGTTTGTTTTCATCTAGCGGAAATTCATCTTTTGGTATGTCAAAATTTGCCCAAAAAGACAATGTTTACCCCTATTTTATTAAAGGGGCACTCCGACCGCCATAAAAAACTTGTCAGTTCCTGTGAAGGGCAGGAAAAAAAAACTTCAAAATCTCAAGTTCAGAAAAAAAAAGTTCGAAAGTGAGAAAAAAAAGTTCGAAACCACGAAAAAAAGTTCGAAACGGTGAAAAATGCAAAAAAACCCGGAAAACGTGAAAAAAAAGACCCGAATAATAAATGTGCAATGTGACCGCCATAGTCAAATGTGCCTGGGAAGGCTTGGTGCGAACAGTCTGCCCAGGTTGCCACTAGACTCTACCTCAGAGGCAAATGTACGAGATTGATCGATCCCGGCCATCAATCAGTGATAAACCCTGATCTAGGGGTGTCACTCATCTGGCTATCCATGTTCCATGAGAACATATTGCCACCAATGTTTTGAAAGATTTCATGATCTTGAAAAAAAGAAGTATGGTAACATGAAAAAAAAAGTACAAGAAGTTGAAAACCTGAAAAAAAGGGGAAAAAGTGAAAAAAAAAAGGTCAAAATAATAAATGTGCAATGTGACCGCCATAGAGCACCGCCGAGACATTGCATCGCACGACTGACTTTCAGCGTCCCTGATAGTCCTCCTGACGGGAATGTCCGACGTAATCACCTTCGACTGAACAGCGCGCAATGTCTTCCCATACACCTCGAGGCTCGATGTCAATCTATTCCGCCTACATGTAATTATTTTGAACCCAGAACATCTATGACGCAAGTCTGTCGTTTCTTTTTACAGCAACCCACGCAACTGGCATGAATCGTTCAGTTCAGACGGATACCAGTGACGTCGAGGATAAATTGAGAATTTCCCAGGTTTAGACATGTCAAACGTCTTCCTCCGCGGCGGTATTCGTTGGTGAGATTCAAGGAGAGTTTTGGGAAGCGTGGATTCTCCTTGTTTTGGGCTCGGACGACAACGACCCCCCCATCCCGAGAATAATCTTGACCTATCTTGACCCACTTGTCCACCTCATAGTTCTCGTGACGATGACTGACATGGGAGGAGTGGAGTTCCAGCATACATCATGTCATCCCTCCATTGATCATCTTGTTTTGCCAGGCTTTGCCGCGGTACAGGTCAGCGCTATGTAGGCGCACCGTTCAATTCTTTTTTCCGTTTTATGCTGTCGAACAGCTCCACTCTTTCATTATTTGAACATTGCCGTTTCCTGCGCAACCGCGGGAAGCTGGTCAAACAAAACATATAAAAGAGACGTCGAGTTACTCTCCAACCTCACTCGAACACATCCTTCCGTAGTTCAAGCTCTCTAACAAACAATATGTTCTCCAAGCTCTCCGTTGTCGTCGCCTCTGTGCTCATCGTACGCGGCGGGCCTCCTTTGTCCTCCTCCCTCAATGACTGACCTCTTTCCCAGACCCTTGCTGCCGCCATTCCCAACGGGACCCCCCCTCCCCCGGTTACCACCCCCAGCTCCCCCCAGTGCTGCAACAGTGTGGTGCCCTCCAGCAACACCGCTGCATCGGCGGTCGCCGCCCTCCTCGGCCTCGACCTCAGCGGCATCGACGTGCCCGTCGGCCTCAGCTGCTCCCCCATCACCGTCGTCGGGAACAACTGGTAATTCACGGTCCAGTTTCCTACAATTCCTCGTTCTGACCCCGTCGATTAGTGGCTCCACCACGGTGACCTGCGACCCCCCGAAGGCCGAGTGGGGTGGTCTCATTGCCATCAACTGCATCCCCATCACGGCCTGAAGGACCAGTTATCGCGATCCCTGCGTCCGTTATGAATTTGTACTTGTTCGAAGTTGTATCCCCTTCTACCCCAGGCACTGATTCGTGTTCAATGTCGCGAATAAATCCTTTTTGTGTTGGTCTTTAACAAAAGACGCGTGAATTCACTGAGTTGGCAACGCGAAGTGTCGGTCCCGGCCGCCCGAAAAGTTGAGCTGAAAACACTTGTGGTATGCCAATTCCCAACTATGCACGGTCGCGATTTGAGCAATACCGCGGTATAGCAGTGCAGGTACAGTATATCCTCCCAGTTCTGCCCGGCCGACGACAATGCCCAAACTGCAGACGGCAACTCTCCAGCCAAATGATCCGTTGATGCGCACCAGCTCGCGCTGGGCGCGTACACACACCATTATGGCAACAACTCTGCTACCGATACAGCGCCTTAATCACCGGCGCACAATTCCCAGCGCCTTTCCCACGGTTCATCAAAGTTGATTGCGCCCTTTTACTTTGCGCCATTGCGCGGCGCCTTTCTATTTATCTCCGTACGTATGGCGCGCTTTCTATATTTATCTCCATATGCACGGCGTCCTCTCCTCTGCGAGGCGCTCTTTCTATTTATCTCCTTTCGGCGGCGGCTTTCTACTTTGCGCCTTTGCGCAGCGCCTTTCGACTTATCGCACAAAGTTTTCTGCAATCAACAATCAGACTTATATACCCGCTAAAACCCGCTGTCCTTCTATATGTCATTTCATGATTTCCGGATATAGCCGATCTGAACACCACCCGACCGGCGCATCATGTAGCCATGGTCCATGCGCTAAAAAGCCCTGATGGGCTGGATGGATTACTCGGGTTTGACTAGGTTCGACTACGGATCTCGCCCGTTGTGATTCACTGTCTCCCTACCTACCCGCACAAATTTGGTAAGACACACACAAAACCCGGCTGTTACGCTTCCTGAAGCAAATATAACTCGGTGTTACTATGGACGATTCGTTTCATTTGGCTACAACCACGGAACATTGATGATGGGTCCGCCCCGCAGAGGTATTTAAGTCGAGATGAAGGACTATCTTCCTCAGGTCGATCCTTTCTTTTTTTTCTCGCCTTTTTCGTCTTCATCTTCAGACAACTGTGTTGTCATTTTCATTCACTTCTTACCCTCAAGTTTCAACACCTCTTTCAACAATCATGAAATTCTCTGCTACCTCTGTCGCTCTCACCCTCGGTGAGCACCTTCCTTATTCTCTCTCATTCCGCTCCTGATTTGGTTGTTCCAGTCGTGATCGGCGTCCAGGCTCACGAACTCCCCTCTCGTTACGCCGCTGCGCGCCGTGGTAACCAGTTTGTCACTGGTGCCTGCTCCGTGGACTCCGACTGCCAACAGGGCTGCTGTGGATTCTCAACCGGCAAATGTGCCGGCCCCGCTGTCGCACAGTCCAACGGTTCCGGCGGATGCGGTCACGGCAACAGCTCCCCAAACTGCAATGTCGCCGCCGCTCTCAAACTGAGCGACTGCATCGCCGGCGCTGTGAACGGAGACCTCTCTGATCCCGGCGTCCAGACGGCGGCCGCCTTTGTCGCCCAGCTGGACAACCTCCCTTTCACCCCCACGTCTGGAGGCGCTGCTGCCCCGCCTGCCGCCGCTGCGCCTGCCCCGCCCGCCGCTGCCGCACCCCCTGCGGCTCAGTCGAGCAAGTTGACCGTCTTCGAGACTTGCGCGGCCGACTCCGACTGCCAGCAGGGCTGCTGCGGCTTCTCGAGCGGCAAGTGCGCCGGCCCCGACGTTGCGCAGACCAACGGCTCCGGTGGATGTGGCCACGGGAATGCGGCGCCCAACTGTGATGTCGCCACCTTGCTTGGGTTCAAGAACTGCATTGCTGGCATTGTCCAGGGCAACCTCCAGGACCCGGCGGTTCAAGCTGCAGCGCAGTTCGCTGCCCAGCTCGACGGCCTCTCCTTCACCCCCTCATAAACGAGATCACGTATGTAGCATTCATCTAGTTGTTTAATGAGTAATAAGGCAAGATGCGAATGAAAAAAAAATGATTATTATGATGATGAATTTGTGTGGTGCTCAGAATTTACACGTTCAAAAGGAGTCCGCCGCCTTGATGGTGATCGCAGTTCCGCTACGCCCAGGCGAAGAACAGAACCGACTAAGGCGTGTAACGCTCCAGGTCGATGAAGGGAGCACGAAATAATATCCATTGAGGGAACAAGGCCAGCCGTGATAAAAACGAAGTTGACTCGGGAGAAACGCGCTACGATGACGGCCGCGGTGCATTTGGCGTTGGAGATGGGGGAAAGGTCGCATTCAAAGATTTCGCATCTGAGGTCCGGGGTTGGCGGTTTCTCGATGCGCGTGAAGATGGCCGTGGCTGGTGGGTGGTTGCGCCCGACGAAGGATGTGCGCGTTGCATTTTGTGTGTCGCGCGAACGCCTCGACGATGTGCCGCCAACAAGACACCAACGGGAGGATAGTAAGAGAAGGCGTTGCCACGTTGGAGGCGCGGACGGTGGCGAGAGAGGGCATGAAGGAAGTACTGAGCAATCATTGATTTCAAGGGAGAGCTCTTGTAGTACAGAAAGGCCCGCGAGGTTTTTTCCGAATATTTCACTCGTCGGCGTTTGGGAAGAGAGGCTCGGATACGAACGGCCGAGTCACGATCAGTGACGAGTGACTCGGCCGAACACTGCACGACCACTCTGATTCTTTCCATCATCTTCAATTTTCGAAACGCACAGGCAGGATTCCGCAGGGGCACGCGTTCCTTTAGATCCACGCAAACCCATTCTCTGACCCCAATACAAACCACTTGCGCCAACTGGCGCCCCAGAATTTCTGGATTCACCTCGCAGTAAACTGTAAATAAATCTTCGAATCGGGACAAGATCGACCTCTACTCCTTGGTGTAGACCGCAAGCACCCCCTCCAAAATCATCACCTTGAAGTACGCAATTGCCCTCTTATCTCAGTCCTCTGACAAAGGCCAACGAAATTGTTCTGCGCTCTTCGATCGGGTTTCGATTTTCGAAAGGCTGTTCGTGGACTGTCGGTGGTTGTTCAAATGCTGGATCACCTCAAGAAAAACCCCCTTGATACCTGCAGGCTGAGGCTTACGCTGATATCGCGCAATTGACTCACCTTCAATGTCCGTCCGGTCACCGTCCAGGTGGAATATAAAGTACGTCTGAAGTCGTCTGTATCACCGATACGCTAGCGCTGTGCGCTCACACCAAAGTGAGAATGCACCTCTTTATTCCGTGCTCAATATCCTCACGTTGCTCGTTTTTCTTCGTCGCACATTCTTGTTCAAATCGAATACCTCACTGGTTGGTCGCTTCCAACCTCTTCGGTGGTGCGTATTCTCGCGTGCTATATTAGTAGCAGTTCATTGACTGTTTTCCCAATCATAATACCACCGTTCAACGCCACAATTTGTGGTTCCACTAGACGCCGGTTATCGTCAATTCGATTCCAACTTGTAATTTGAGTTTCTTTGCGCTCAATTTGCGCTCCGAAATTATTGGCTTGGTGCTGCTTGTACGTACAGATCCATACCGCGTTCATTCCCGGCCTTGGCTTTCGGTACATGCAACCGGATTCATCGTTCTTCGACCGCATGCCCAACCACGCTCAGGGCATCATCCGACCTCCTGCTTTCTCGTTCACACTGGTGCCACCGTAAGACACACTGCTGTACTTCGTCCGAGGCTCTACGCGCTCATTGGACGTCATCCCGGACCTCATTGGTATTCATCGCTTGAGGTGAAGTCTTCGACATTCTGTGGCATTTTTAGTTGAATGACGTCGAGTAATATGCCAGTTATAGACTTGTAACGCCGCGCTCTTCCTCCGCAAAACTCCTTCTTCACAAACCCACCTCGTTGTCCGCCTGCGTCAATGCGGTATGCGATCCTTCAAGTGTTGGAAGATTTCATTGTCGCGGCGAGTAGAAGGACGCGCCGTTCGGGTTAAAATTAATGTACGCTGGATAAGTACATGCCGCATCGTCTCCTGCTCTCGCGACGTGAGATGTTGCCAATCTTGTCAAACAGCTCCACAGATCGTGTTCCTTTGGTGTCGTTCGCTGTTGTGGGGTAAGTCCCGTAATACATTTGCCTGGTCATTTGTCCGTTCCACCCTATCGAAAGCCCCACCGCTCCATGATCTCCTTGCAGCTCGACGCACGCTGGCCTGCATAATCGCGGGAAACCCCCGTCCGAAAACATATAAAAGAGCACTCTATCCTCTCAACACTCACTCGAACATCCCCCCGAAGTTCAAGCTCTCTACCAAGTTAAACATGTTCTCTAAGCTCTCCGTCGTCGTTGTCTCTGTGCTCATCGTACGCAGCCGGCCTCCTTTGTCCTCCTTTCCCAATGATTGACCTCTATTTCAGACCCTTGCTGCCGCCATCCCCAACGGGACCCCCCCTCCCCCAGTGACACCCCCCACTTCCCCGCAGTGCTGCGCGAGTACGGTCCCCTCCAGCAGCACCGCTGCATCGGCGGTTGCCGCCCTCCTCGGACTCGATCTCACCGGCCTCGACGTTCTCGTCGGCCTTAGCTGCTCCCCTATCACCGTCATCGGGAACAACTGGTAATTCACGGTCCAGTTTCCTACAATTCCTCGTTCTGACCCCGTCCATTAGTGGCTCCACCACGGTGACCTGCGACCCCCCGAAGGCCGAGTGGGGTGGTCTCATTGCCATCAACTGCATCCCCATCACGGCCTGAAGGACCAGTTATCGCGATCCCTGCGTCCGTTATGAATTTGTACTTGTTCGAAGTTGTATCCCCTTCTACCCCAGGCACTGATTCGTGTTCAATGTCGCGAATAAATCCTTTTTCTGTTGGTTTTCACTCCTGCATGCACTGAGTTGACAAGTCAAAGTATCGGTGGTTCCGACACCCATAGAATGGAACCAGTGACTATCTCACTTGAATGACCACCGAGTTCAAATTTCTTTGATCTTGGTAATTTCGAAACTGATGCCCCAGCGCGGGGAGGGTGAGCCTCTCTGGCTCGCGACGAGCAGCGCGTATGATCCGCAGTCTGAGGATGGTAAATTTTCGGAAATATATAAGCGGTGGAATAGAGGGGATGAGATCCAAGTCGTCTAAATACTCGAGAGGTGGAATTCGCAAAGACAAACGAGTAACGTTAACGTACGTTGGTCGTGCTGTGCAGTATTTGTACAACGCGGTCAAGAGGTGAGCCGTTAAGTGAGATCGTGGTTAACTGGGCGGCCGGGCCCACGGAAGCCTCGACGTGGTAGCTGTTGCACCGCGAAGGGCTACGGTCATCAATTTTGGCCCAAAGAACGCCCTGGCGGAGACGATCATCCCAAGTCGCCTATATATCGGCAAGAACATCCTCTTCCCTGCCGCCAGTTTTGTCAGCGAAGGTATGGACAGGGACAACACCAAGACCGAACCATCCACATCTCGGGGAGCCGGAGGTGATTTTGCGCCTCGTAATTGAACACACTGATCGTCATGGCAGACCACAGGGATGGAGAGCGCTATATTACGCTATTTCTGGCAAATGTGGCCTAGGTAGATCCGGAACGCAGGGTCCGCCGCCCACGAGAGACGGGAATGCGCCTAGAGTTTGCAGGAAGATTTTCGGAGATGACTTCGTTTGGGACGGTGAGGACTGGGTATATGTAGCTGGCGAGATGGTGTTTTAGGGCCGTCCGCTCGAAGTAAGCCTGGGAGAGAGCATCCTTAAGGGCAGCTATAGCCTATTTCAAGTTCGGAATACAGCTCAGCGATCCGAGGAAGGAGTCCGAATCCGAGTGGAATCCGGTGAAAAGGGAGCCGCCATGCTCTGAAAGAAGGATTATTATAGCAAAAATCATGCCAACTGACGGAGAATATTGGGAGAATATGTACTGCCAGTGCCACGCACTACGGTGACAGTCAGCGATTCAACGCTCGTCGCGCGGCGATTTGATGACTGAATTCGCTGGCGATGGGGCCGGGTTATTTCGGTGCAGTGTATCGCTCGGAAAAAAAAATAAGCATCAACTGGAACCTCTTTGAATTCAATTCGGTCAAAGCGGCGGTCGAAGGAAGAAGAGGGGTGTGATTGCCGCGTTTCCATCAGGCAAGCAAGGGCAAAGTCAATCAGTGACGGTGCTACTCTTTGTCTTGACTCTCTGGCAACTCTCTGGCTATTCGAGTCCTTTGGCTCTCGTTGTAGAGTCGCACCCCTCAGCCACACGTACCATACACTGTCAGTGAGAGTCGGCACCGAGCCCTGACGCCAGGCCAACGAAGAAGAGAAAAAAAGGTGCCTCCCAACGCTCAAATCCTCCGGTACGTTTTCGTTGCTATTAAATTATCTTCTAGTCCACACCTTCTGACCTCAACCCCCGTTTTCTGCAAGCTTGGTATCGCTTTCTCATGCTCGACCGTCTTGCCGCCGATCGCGCTCGTGTCGCAGACCTCGAAGCTGAGATCCTGCATCTCGAGAATACAATCAGCACTTTAAAAGTCGAGAGAAACCTCGCACAAAAGCGGCTCGACTTATATCACTACCCGGTTTTGACCTTGCCAAACGAAATCACCTCAGAGGTGTTCATGCACTTCCTCCCCGACTATCCTCTCCGTCCTCCCCTCATCGGTATCCACTCGCCTACCGTCCTCACCCACATTTGCAGAAGATGGCGAGAAATCGCGGTCGGCACTCCCGGTCTCTGGAGTGTTATATCATTGACGTCCTCCGCCATTCCCTTTGAGCTACAGGTTGAAATTTTCGACCTTTGGCTCAGCCGGTCTCGCTCATGCCCGGTGTCCATCGAGGTTGTCCGTTATGACAAGGATGTTTCGGTCGCACTTGCGCGGATCTTCCGGGAGGCCGCCCGTTTAGTGGATCTCAAGCTTGATGCCTTCGTCGCATCTGATCTACTCCCAACTCCAGTCGGCGTCCAGCTACCCCTGCTGCGATGCCTCGATCTATCTTTCGAAGAGCCAGAGCCCGATTGTGTTGTCATGCCATTTCACCACGCACCCCAATTACGCACTGTGGTCCTCAATGATGGTGCTTGTATCAGTGGTCTCCTCCCTTGGGCGCAACTAACATCGGTGACTTTGGACCCAGTCTTTTCACACGAGTGCGTACCGGTTCTACAACAGACATCTAACCTGATGCATTGCGAGCTGGGGTTGCTGTGCGGTGGCAGTAGCGATTCAATTCAACTCAAACTTCCGCGCTTGGAAACACTGATTTTGCGGGACAACAAGTATCCTGTGGCCGGGTATCTCGATTCCCTGATTCTCCCTGCGCTTAGGAGCCTCTCGATCCCTGAGCCATTCCTCGGGGTCGACCCCGTCAACGCCCTGACCTCCTTTATCGCCCAGTCGGGCTGCCGGCTGGAGGACCTGCGCATCACAGGCAGAATTGAAACCGTATACATTTACCGCCAGGCATTTCGTTCAATTCGGACGTTGTCCTTCCATGGCTGGCGCTCGCTGGGAAGGGCGGAAAATGCTAGCGATGACTCGGACTCGGACGCGGGGAGCGAAATGGAGTTAATTTCGGAATGCGATGAATTGTGTGTTTGCTTTCTGACTCGTCTAGCACTTGCTCAAAGATTTCTGGTCACAGAGAAGGATAGGGTCTTACTCGTAATCGACCCGACTGGCCTAGATAGGAATATATTCGGACCCAATATCAATTTCTTCGTTGTTGTGATTTGGCCCTTTCGGCGGCACTTGAGAACTGCGGAAACTCTTTGTCTATTTATTGTGCTCAGTAAGTTGGAGCAGTTGAGGCGGCAGCGCTTCCAGTCCCAATTCATTAGTCAACACGAACCACCGCAACTAGCGGTGAGCGGCAAATCGACCGTGCAGTCGGCAGGTTCTCGCTGATCTCTTCCTCGTTTTTCGACCCGAGCTTCCTCATTTGGGCTAACATTGGAGGCAGACACCGTCAGTAGCTCAATAATTAATTATCTTAGCTCTCCGGCGGCTTCGAGCGCTCGAATTTTCGTCTGGCCAAGCCTCATTGACTCTTTCAAGGTTCATTGATGTTTGGCGTTGCTATATTCAAGGAAGGCACAAACCCAGAGTATCACTAAATTTCACTAACAATCTTCTCAGTGTGCGCCCAAAGCGCCTGTTTCCCTTCCTCCCAATGGGCATCATCCTTTCCGCCCAACCCGATATCGTCTCCGTTCTCACCGGTACGTGACGCTCCCGGCTTTGCCTGCACAGGATTTGCAGTTTATATTTCGAAAAGGTCAGAAGATTTGAGAATCAACGTACCTGAAGAAGCCCATGCAACTGGTACTCCCCACATTGAGCTACCGACTTGCCGCTCCAAAGCAAGCCCGGGAAGACGAGGTAGCGGACGTAATACATCGCGCGGAGCATTGTGGAGGGCGACTTGCGCAGGAGGGGCGTGTCGACCAACCCGGGGAAAGCATGGGTGAACGATATGTCTGGATTGCGTTCCGCGAAGCCCTGTAGAGCAGAAGCGCTGAGTGGGGTGGAATCAGGCCACCAGAATCAATCTATGGCGCACCTCGGCCATAAGATCCTGATATGAGGCAAGTTGCGATACCATCGCTTGCATACCCGACATCCCACCGGTAAGGCACTTGGCAAGTCCGAGATCGTCGAAGTCAATCGGCCCGCCCCTACCCGCGGTGTGCACGGCGGCAACGCGGGCGTCCTCGCCGGCCACCCTCGCCGCGTGCAGCGCAGGTAGCAAGCCATCCGTGAGCGCCCACTTGCTGTAGTACATGGCAGCGATCTGGCTGTCCACTCCTTCGTTCGTAACATCTAGGCCATTGAGGGAAACAAGACCAGCCGTGATGAAAACGAAGTTGACTCGGGGGAAACGCGCTACGATGGCGGCGGCGGTACGTTTGGCGTTGGCGATGAGAGAAAGGTCGCATTCAAAGAACTCGCGTGTGAGGTCCGGGGCTGGCGGCTTCTCGATGCGCGCGAAGATGGCCGTGGCTGCTGCACGATTGCGCCCGACGATGAGGATATGTGCGTTGCCCTTTGTGTGTCGCGCGAACGCCTCGACGATGCCTTCGCCTATGCCGGATGTGCCGCCGACAAAGACGCCGACGGGGGGATAAGAGGGCTTCCAGGAGGCGTTGGAGGCGCGGACGGTGGCGAGAGAGGGCATGGTGCTTGTGGAATAGTCTCGTTAACCAGACTTTATACCGGGGCGACCAAGAAGACAATCGTTCTCGGTGACCTATATAAAGTCTGGGATTTGATGGGGGGTAGGTCTGAGACTCAACCATCAGTGATGAAAAGTGTGATCCGATACCGCGGCAGGCGCCCTTTCCGGACCCGGCAGGAAAAATAACAGGTTTGACCATCCTCGTTGCAATTACGCAACAACCGTCCTTCGTACACATCTTGTATCTCAATTTCGCGCCAGAACTTCGCTCCTCATTTGCAGTCGTACCTCCGAACGGCGTCCCAGTATCTTGGTTTGAGTTCAGAGTTGTGAAGACGATTCAACAAGTCTGACTCGTCCATTGAGGCCTGGGAAATTATGTTTTGGTTGAAGTACGGGAGAGGTACTGCCGAGCCAGGGAAACACGACAAGTAATCGTTTGTGCAAACCCAACGCGGACCGCTTCGATATGGTAGCAATCACGCATTTTCAAACTCAGCATCACTGATGGTCGAGTCTCAGACCTACCCCCCATCAAATCCCAGACTACTTGTGGAACACGCAAAGTAAGCACCAATGAGTAATTATTGATCCCCGAGGAGCCTTTACACATTCGGATAGATATCCGGAAGAGTAAACAAAATTGCACAACTTCAAAGCTTCATACATGGTCTCCCTTCTTGAAGTTTGGTGGTAGGACATGGCGGTCGCGGAATACTCGCGGAACACGCATCAACGGAAAGACATCCGAGTCAGCAACTGACTCTGATCCACTGGCAGTAATCGGTTACCGCGCTCTCGTCTTTTTTTTTTTTTTTTTTTGAGAATGGTTTGGCCAACTGCTCATAACGATTCTGTGATACTGCGCACCCGCAGCCAAGTCCCGCTTCGCCATTTGTTGTCGTGCTGGAGAGGTCAGGTGACTGCGTATTTGTGGTTGACTTTTCGTATTGTGTAGTTCAACCACAGCGAACACTCATATTCAACTGCGTAACGAATGTTCAACAAAGAAAAAATGAAGGGTTCAAATCATAAACCAACCGTACAAGTTGCTACAACGCAGGCGTCTCCACAAACATCATCTCCGCCATCCCCGGTGGGTACCGCTCTCCCTGCGCAGCATCTGCCTTGGCCGCAACATCCCGCACGGCCTCCACATCCTCGGCGCTCAGCGTGAGTGCGCCCGCAGCGAGGTTCTCTTCCAAATACTATCAAGTCCGGATGCAAATATCAGCACTGCGGGCAAAATCGACTAGTAGGTATATAGAGGTATTGCGTACCTTGATCTTCTTAGTTCCAGGGATGGGGATAATGTCCTCCCCCTGGGCAAGCAGCCATGCGAGCGCGACTTGGCCGGCGGTTGCCCCATTGTACTTTGCGCCGATGGCCTTCAGCCCGTCTGCGATCTTGAGGATGCTGGGGAAGTTGGTGGCATTGTAGCTGGGAGACGAATGAGATCAACGACGGTGCATTGAGTGCGAGGGAGGTTATTAGCGGTACGTACCGTGGAATCGTCTTGCGGAAATCGCCGTCCTCAAAGTCGTCCGGGGATTTCTGCGTATCAAGTTACCGCGATATTCTACGACGAACCGAGGAAATTGAATGCACATATTGACCGGTCAGCAGTCCACGACCGAGAGGTGAGAAGGCAACAATTTTGACGCCGAGTTCGCGGGCGGTGTTGAGCAGATTAATTTTGGGGTCCTCAATGTCCAGCGTAAAGGGGGAATATTCAACCTGAACTGCCGCAATAGGGTGGACGGCATGTGCGCGGCGCAAGGTTGAGGCTGAGACCTCTGAAAGACCCAGATGTTTGACTTTTCCGGCTCTAAGGAAAACGGTTTAGACTTGAGCTTTTTGGCAACATTAGCGCCCATGTACTTCACGAGCTCTGCCATTGCAGCAACGGTAGTTTCGATAGGGACGTTCGCGTCGGCGCGCTGATCAGAAATTGGAGGTAAGTGAAAATTACTGGAGAGAAGCCCAAAACTGCGTACGTGGAGATAATAGAGGTCAATAGTTTCCACACCTAGTCGTTCGAAAGACGCCTTTGCAGATGCTCGGACGTTCTCGGGTGTCCCACTGAGTGAAAGGTCGGCGGTGAAGCCGAACTTAGTCGCCAAGAAGATATCCGCACGCTTCCCAGTACGCTTGAACCTGAAAGGGGAAGAATCAGGCATTTAAGTTGATGTACATTTTAACGGGAACTTGGTCCATCGAACCATTTGCCCAAGAGCACCTCGCTGTCGCCGTAAACGTTCGCCGTGTCCCAGAACGTGCATCCGGCGGCATACGCAGCATCGAGGACCTAGGGAAATATTGGGTACGTGGTACGCTGGATACCAACGAGCCACAAACCTTCAAGCGTTCTTCCTCCGACAAATTCACCTCACCGTAGAACGCAGAAAGATTCATTACGCCAAATCCGATGGCTGGAAAAGTGAAATTCCCGATTTGACGAGTTGGAGCCATGAGTTGTCGGAGGTTGGAGGAGGGATATTGCCCGTTGATAGGAGCAGCTTATATACCCTGCAATCCAGCCGTGTTACTAATACACATCACAAAAAAGAAAGAACAGACCTCGGAATTGCTCGGAACAGCCAGGGCGGGAAACGGGAGGCTTGCTCAGCAAACGAGCGGACAAACAGAGCTGACGAGACGGGCTCGCGGCAAGCAACTCGGCAATGCTCAGGGGCCCGATCCGCGATCACGCCGCAATAGTCGCGGTCAGAGTAACTAGGCGATTATGGCCGATTATGACACCGATTCTGTGGTCGATTCTGAGGCGATTCTAGAATTTGATTTTGGCCACAATCGTGCGAGAATCGGCCTAATTCTGACCACTGAATTCAACTTTCGATTCTGCACTCGATTCTGACGACGATTGTGGGGCCAAAATAACACCGGAAATGTAAAAATCGTGAATTAAGCCTCGAAAGAATTATTACTGAGATACCAAGGAGGTCAATAACGCACCTCAAGACCTCTTAAACAACACCCTCCCAAAGTGGCGGTCAGAGTAGGCGATTCTGCCCCGATTCTGATGTCGATTCTCAACCTCTCTCAGTTTTCCAGCAGTTTCTAATTGTCCACCCTCGCAGAACAGCGGTTTCCGTTAACCCTGCTATTTGCTTACCTGTGGTTTCTGGTAGAAACCTCCAAAGACGGTCCAAGCAGTCACTGCGTTCCATGGCCTCCTAGACTCAGCCTAAGTTCAGGGCCTACATGGACCTACACTGAGACCCACCTACGTACAATCTGTGTAGGTCCATGTAGGTCCATGTAGGTCAGTCAAGGTCAAAGTCAGCTAAGGTGAATGTAGGTGAATGTAGGTGAATGTAGGTCCATGTAGTGACCTATACTGGGACCAATTATCACCTCCAATAACAGTCCAGTACTGGTATCGACAACAAATGGTCCCAATTTTCAAGTCCAAAATATATAATCGACAACAGATCAGTTTGCAAAGCTTGGTTCAACTAAGCCACACCGGGATATATCAAAATTTAATCTTCTTGGAACCATGTTGGCGGGCCACTGTAGTTCTCGCCTAAGGTGAATGGAGGTGGGCGACACTGATCTCAATATACCCAGCTCAGGTGAGTTACGTACACCTATGCTGAGCTACATTCACCTTTATTGATTGCCGTCAAGGTGGACGTAGGTGACCTACGCTGACCTATTGTAGCCGACTACGCTGACCTACATACACCTACATTCACCTTTATTGACTCAGCCTAGGACCCCCCTGGAACGCAGTGAGTAGTTGCACTCGCTGGAAATTTGGTTTGGACGGCTTACTTGGAATTTGCAAACCCTGGTTCCAAACTATTGTGGTGAAGTAGGAAGGCCATCGAAGGTCAGTGACCTCCACCCTCGGCGACGAGACTTTGTTAGTACAATTTTACTTCCTGGGATCAGTTCTTGGTCTGATCCTCACTTCTCTCCAGACTTCCTTGCATCTTTCCATTTCGTTTCCTTGTGTAGGTCGTGTTCCACGGTAAGAAGCGTTCGATTTTTAAGGTTTACATTCACCCTCCTTCGAATGAAATCGATCTTCTTTGCTTCAAGCTCCCAGGTGAATGCGACTCGATGTAAACTCTGGCTACTAACTCCCATTAGCTCAGAGCCGGTCCTAAGCCCTCCACTTCTCCCAGTCACCTGTCCGCGGAATTTATTTCGTACCCGCGACTCCACTGTGACTAGCGTTTCGAATTCCTCGAACCATTGATCCGGTGCCTTCCCAGCTTCTTCCCTCAGGCTTCAGGAAGTGTTGCCCTGGTACCTCATGCTAGAACTGAAACCCAAAAACGTTCGAGGGCCTTGAACCTCCTATCAAAGCGCCGCTGTCTTTCTCATAAAGTAACAAGTTTCAAGAGTCATGTTGAAATTCAGAGTCTGCTCCGTTGAGAATTCCCACAGTGAGTATTTCAGAACCGACTTCCTGTGAATCCCTTGTTGAAAAAATAAAACATCACCTTACTTTCACATTCCTGACCTTACTGGCAATTATTGCAGTGTTTCATGTTCCACTTCCGAAAAGTGACATGTTTTCCCACCGCCACTGATGGGACTCGGAGCACCACGCGATCGACAACAGCCGACGTGGTAGTCCATCCCTCTCTTTTCCTCACCAAGGTCGCCTCAATGGTGTGGCTGCCGTTCACGCAAGCTGTCGACGTCGGCCCTGTCTCCGTCCTCTCTGCGGTGATCGGGCTATGGGCTCTGCGTCGCCTCATCCGTATCTTCACGATATTGCGGGTACTACGCTTCATCTTGGATACCGGTCTAGTTTTGGCTTATAAAGAACCTAGACGCCCAGCTTGTTTCCGAAATTGTATAGCGCATGGGACCCGATGGCATTGCCGGGAGTCTTGCTTCCGACAACTTGGTGGAATGTAGGATACAGCGGGCATTGGATACGGCGTTTCCAAAGTGAGGCCCCACCCAGTCTCACGATTTGACCTTTGAACTTCGATCTGGGCAGGGTATACCGGGAATGAAACAATGAACCTCGTTTCCGTTCTCGGCACGTCTCTTGCGTTTAATCTTGCATGTATCTCACCACCATTCCAGGTGGGACGTCGGGACTGTGGACTTCGAACCTGGATATTGCACGCCAAGTGTCCGCTGGTGGACATAAAACCAGCTTCGTTAAACCCGAGATGGCCAGCGGAGCCCTTCTGTGAGAGGAAACACGCTCGTCCTACTTTCACACTCATTTGTTACCTCCCAGCCTTTGGGGCATGAATTTAGTTGCGGCGGATGGACAAATGTGGCGCAAGCACAGACGTATTGTTGGTCCTGCTTTTGGTACTGAACTGTTCGTACATGTCGGTCTCAGGATGAACCGCGACATTTCTGATCTCCTGTGGTTAGGTACAAATTGGTCTGGGAACAGACTGCGCAGACTTACCGAGACATGGTTCAAACTGAGGGTTGGAATGACAAGGACGTCGTGAACGTGCCCGTAATCCAAAACATCACTACCAAAGTAGCGCCAAATTTTCCTGTTGTAATTCGTACTGATCTTGCGTAGGTGGCTTTCCTGATCATAAGCGCCTGCGGCTTCGGCTTCCCGTCTACTTGGTATGAACATTCAACTGCTGTTCGATGATACGCCAACACCCAACTCGGTTACAGGGAAACTCCTACTGGAGACGCAGATAACGAAATCCCAGTGCAGGAGGCGCTGCGTGTGGTCGCAGAGACCCATCTACTTATGATTACCGTCCCCGAATGGGTTCTCCGTTTGCCCATCCCCAGGTAATGATGTGGCGCGCTAGAACCTTTGTGAAAACTTAACAAAGTTCTGTTAGGTTCAAGAAAGCACGGACGGCGCGCGACAGACTTCGAACATTCATGCAGCAGCAAGTCACTGAGCGAAAGGCGGAAGTAGCAGCTGGTAGCACACGCGCTGATGCATTTACGATGCTCGTGAAGGCCAATCAGGATGAGGCGGGCAAGTATCAACTCGATGATCAGGAGCTGGTATGTTTTCCCGAATTTCACTGCCTTGACTCTGACGTCACAACATAATCAGATCGGCAACGTATTCCTGTTCATGTTTGCCGGACATGGTACGCTAATTTTCGAGAGCTAACTTGGTGTTTAATCTGTTGTGACAGAAACCACGGCGCACACCCTGGCCGGGACGCTTGGATTCACTGCCCTCCATCCCGAGATTCAGGACGAGGTTTTGGAGCAAATTATTGCCGTGGTGGGACCCGATCGTGCACCTGTATGCCTCTTCCCATAGTCCATGTGGATATCAGTTGATCCAAGACTGTCTACAGGTATTCGAGGACTACCCGAAACTCGACAAAGTTCTTGCTATTTTCTACGAGGCTGCCCGAATGTTCCGTGAGTCTGCATCTGGAATATTGGGGCATAACTTGACTGCGTTCGAAGCCGCCGGTCACATCCTCATTCGCGAAGCAACGGAGGACACCGTTTTGACCGTGCCGAATCCTGTCGGCGAGGAGGGAAGTAAGACTATTCCTATTCCGAAGGGCACCCAAGTATGCACATATCAAACACCCAGATATTTTCCTAATTCCGCCCAATAGGTCACCGTTGACATGGTCGGCGTCCGTGCGTATTTTTCGCAACCAGCGCAAACTGGACTATCAGGACTGATTATTTAATCAGAGTATAATCCTCGTTACTTCGAGAACGCGGAAGAATACAGACCATCGAGATGGTATGGTCTGCCAAGTGATTCCGAGCTGTTCACGGCGTTCAGTGTCGGTGAGTGATGGTCTCTCTTCGATTTGCAGGAAATTCACGGTACGATGTCGAAAAGGTCCCCGAGCCTGCTTAGGACGTCGCTTCGCGCTGGTTGAAGCCGCGTGCTTCTTGACACTGTTGTTGCGAGACTGGAAGATTTCGCCAATCCTCAATGAAGGGGAGAGCAAGCAAGCATGGGCAGCCCGCGTGATGGACGCCCATATCGCGTTGACCCTTGGTGTGGCAAACGTGCCGCTCCAGTTCGAGAGGAGAAATCGAGCATGATATTACCATATGTATTCGAAGACATGGGCTGGTCGTAATCTTTCACCCAAAATCCAGAGTCTTCGATGTCCTTTGCACTAGAAAGAAAAACTCGTTTACTCTCTCCGAGACTCTAGGCACTCGTGACCCAGACCTTATTGACATTCATCGCGCGAGATGAAGTCCTCCGACATTCTGTGGCGTTTTTAGGAACTGACAATGACGTCGCAATATAAAATTTCCAGTTATAGATTTGTTTAAGCCGCGCTCCCGGCGTTTTTCCTCCGCAACCAAAACTCTTCCCCAACAGATCCGCCTGACCATTGCCTGCGTGAATGTGGTCTACGATCCCTCCAGCGTTGGAGGTTTCGTCGTTCTGGCGGGTGAAAGCAGCACAAGTTAGGTTCATGGCCACCCCTTCCGTTTTCTTTGACGTGGGACACTCTTGTCAGATAACTCCACAGATGGTGCCTCGGTGTACTTCGCTGTTGTGGGGTAAGTCAACGACAAGGTCTGTAATACATTTTCATTCAATCCTCTTGCTCAGCGTGGACATGTTCTTGTTCTGTCCGCTCGACCGACTCCACCGCTCCATGATTTCGTTTTAATTCGATGCACGCTGTGCATGCGCGGCCTGTATACTCGCGGGAAAACCTCGTCCGAGGACATATAAAAGAGAGCTCTAACCTCTCTCAAACCTCACTCGAACACATCCCTCCGTAGTTCAAGCCCTCCAAACAAACAAATATGTTCTCTAAGCTCTCTGTTGTCGTCGCCTCTGTGCTCATCGTACGCGGCCGGCCTCCTCTAAGCTCTCCTCGCCATTATTAACCGTTTTTTCAGACCCTTGCTGCCGCCAGTCCCTGGGGAACTCCCCCTCCCCCGGTGACACCCCCCACTTCCCCGCAGTGCTGCGCGAGTACGGTCCCCTCCAGCAGCACCGCTGCATCGGCGGTTGCCGCCCTCCTCGGTCTCGACCTCAGCGGCCTTGACGTTCTCGTCGGCCTTAGCTGCTCCCCGATCACCGTCATCGGAAACAACTGGTAAATAGCAATTCAGTTTCCTCCAATGTCTTCTTCTGACGCCATTGATTAGTGGTTCCACCACTGTTACCTGCGATGCCCCCGACGCGGAGTGGGGTGTGTACTCATTCTAATTTCAACAAGCTCTAGTACTGAATGAATCCCTAGGTGGTCTCATTGCTATCAACTGCATCCCCATCACGGCCTGAGTCTGAAGGGCGAGATGCCGCAGTCCCGACGTTGTTCTGAATCTGTTGGATTTTTGTACTTGTTCTGAATTTGTTGTACCCCTTGCACCCTAGGCATTGATTCGTCTTCAATGTCGCGAATACATCCTTTTTGTGTTGGTTTTAAAAAAGCGTAAACTGAGAAGTTCCAGGCATCGCTGTCCTTTATCGAAACAAATGTTCCCTTCCACAGGAGAGCACTATTCACACTATTCGCGTATGCCATTTTGCTGTTGGCGCGGTGTCGATGTCAGATCAAGGCTCCAAAAAACGAATCCGTCATTCCCAGTGGCTTCATCCTCGCACAGCAGGTGGGCCAAAAGTGGGACGAAAATCAACATGCCGATGGTGGAAGTTGATCTTTTGATCCATTGATGTCGCCGGCCTGCGGCGGCATTGCGGCATCGATGTAGGACTTCCGCCTTGTTGCGCTACGTCAATGGCCGGCAGTTTGGACGCTAATAGCTTGGTCGCTATCCAGTCCTGGAGCCACCACGGAAGCAACAAAATCCTCATCTCGTTGTGCACTGAGTTGTAAACTCAAAGCAACTAACTCAGATGCGATTGGGGCAAAATCGCGTCGAGCAAGCTAGCCATCATCGCGATTGTCCCCGCGCCTGGGTAGTGGGAGCTGCGTGAAACGTGACCAAGATGTTCTGTGAATTGGCCGCCGTGAACATCAAATATAAGTGGTGTTCACGATAGCCATTTTTTGCTCCTTTTTCGTCCGCAATTTCTCTCCTTTTCGATGTTCCCGGTCTTTTTTGCCCCAGATTTTTTCCCTTTCAATTCTAGACTGTAAAAATGGATGAAATCAGAGAATCCAGCCCTTTATACCCTTATTTGGTCGAGAACCAACCAACAAGAGAGAAAAAGTCGGTAAAAAATGGGCTGTCGTGAACACCCAAGCAAGGGTTCAGTAGGAAAAGGGGAACATTGTTGACCTTTATTAAGGCCAGGTTCAACTGAGTCTCGCCCTTTGTAGGGTATATTAGTGGGAATATCTATGACATATATCCCCAAGAACCAAGTGGGACGCTAAACCCGTTACTGAAATCGGTACCTAAAAGGAAGCAAAAATGGCTATTTTTGACAAAATGAGCGGACATGCTCCTTTTTCGACCTCCTTTTCAGCCCCATTTTTGGTTCCTTTTCCACAAAAAGAGGCCAAAAAGGAGAGGGAAAAGGAGATGAAAAGGGAGGGAAAATGGTCAACCGTGAATACCACTATTCCTGTTTTTGTTGTTTGAAGTCTAGGTTGATTAGATGTCCCCGGGTCCTTTCTCACCGCTTAGAACCACGTATACTTCCCGCGAACGATTGACGATTGACGTTTAACGTTCTTATCTGGCTTCTATAAGCTGCGCGTTCAAAGTCCGATGGCCGAGATTTAGCCACGGAGGAACCTGAACCTTGTCGTAACTTCTGGTCAGGAACAGCTGCGGCAAATGTCTTGCGCGAACTGGGAAACAATATGTTTGGCACATTTAACGAATGGAATTATCGGTGACCTCCACACAAATTTCGTTCATACAAGAAAGACGTCAATTCATATTCTAAAACACATTTTGGTACACGACAAAGCTTTTACACGCAATAGGTAGATGTGTAGATAGATAGCAAGGACGCAAGCAAGGCGAACCACCAATCCAAAAGCCATAACGTCCAAGTCGGCGATCTACCACGTCGCAGGCCCAAACGTCTCGCCCTCGGCAAGCGAAATGAGCGGGAGCCTGTTTCCGTCGGCGGTGTTGAGCCACACGGTGTTGCCCCACCAGGTCTGGATGGTGTCCGCGCCGATGGAGCCGTTGTTGGGGTACTGCAGGATGAAGAAGATGAGGACCGCCGAGACGGCGACCCCCGAGTCGAGCGCCGCGGAGAGGACGTCTGAAACCCGCATCAGCGTTTTCCGCTCATACAGAGAGGGGACGCACAATTGTATTTCGTCCACCACGCAAAATGACGGCGCCGAATGACATACTGGAAGACGAAGCCGACGATGGCCCAGGGGACGTAGTTGTTGGAATTGGCGGGCGGGATGAGGCCGGTCCCGGAGAAGATGACGGGGAAGCTATAGCCTCATCAGCGCGTGCTCAAAACAAACGTGGGACGCACTTGAGGTAGCGGAGCCAGCTGTTAGGCCACTTGAGCGTGCAGAGCCAGGCGATGAGCGGGCACAGGAAGCCGACGAGGAAGAAGAACGTGAGCGCGTAGTAGATCTGCCCAGGTGAGACTGCCACCCGCGTCAATATTGCACAAAGCGTAGGGGTCGGTACGCACACTGCCTCCGCGGCCCAATAACGCCCCAGATGATACTCGCCGTCCCAAACACGCCGGTACTGGGGCAGCGGAACCCATCCTTCTGATGCGGGTCGCAAATCCCCTCGATGTTCGTGAACATCCACGCCTGCACGCCGAGCTGCACCGTCCCCGCGATGATCGTCGCCACAACCTGGCTTGTGAACATCTGCCGTGGGGGGATCTTCATGTAATGCCCGAGCTTAAAGTCCGAGGTGAAGGTGAGCGCCTGCGCCATGGTGATGTAGCCCCAGGTCTTGAACATCATCATCGCGACGGGGCGCCCGGGGAGCGCGTACCCGATGATGAGCTCGGTGATGACGTTGAGCCCGACCTGCTGGTTGGTGATGGCCTGGATCATGCCGATGGGAATGACATAGAAGAAGGCTGGCAGGGCGGATTAGCGGAGGTGGTGTAGTGGAGGCGACGACTTACATATGACCAGCGCGAGGATAAAGTACTGTACGGGGAACTTGGTGTCCCAGACTTCGATGGCGACGACACCAAAGATGAACATGGTGACTGCGGTGGTACGTTAGCGCGGCAGGGATAGAGGTCGAGAGGAATGTACCGAAGATAATGGCATACCACCACTCGGGGACCTGCGGGTACACGGACATGAGACGTGCATGGATGTCCGGTTGCTCGTGCATCGCACGTCGCGACTGCGTCCAGATTTGCTTGCGGAAGAACAGAAAGGCGTGCGTGATCGTCGCGGTGCTGGAGGGCGAGTGTCAGTATTGAGAGCAGGAATGGGAAGAGGGCAGGTGTAATGAGCACAAAACGAATAGATGTGGAGGGAAGGAAAGGAAAGGAACGACGGCGTCCAGAAAGACACCACAACGTCGCCACTTTTTAGCGGTCGTTCCCAAAACGGCAGGTCTATTGCCTTTTTAGGACTCCACTCGCGTGGCGAAAGGCCGAAAACGCCGACGTGCCGAAATGGGGGCAAAGGACAGATAAAAATGAAGGAAAGGATAGAATCAACACACATGCTCGCAAACGAAAGCCCGTACGAGATGGAAAAGGTCGTGGAGAGGAAGATGGGCGAGTAGGCCTTGTACTTTTCTTCGTCAAAGACCTGCGGGGAAGCGTTAGCAGGGTGAAGCGGGCGAGGAGCATGGGGAGCGGAACGGCAGTAGCAGCGCGCGCAAGTACACAGGCGGGGCCGGAGATGCTCGAGGATGAAGAGGTGGAGGTTACAGACGGCACACACCTTATCCGGCGTTAAGATCCTCGTCACATTGTACGACGCGCCCGTATTGTCAAACGAGCCGCCCGACGAGATGGGCATGTACTTGGAGTAGAAGGTGTTCGTGAACTGGGGGTCGCATTAGTGAGCGGGCTATATCGACAGGAGGGAAGAGAAGATAACGACGGGGAGACGGAGTACAGTAGAGGCCGTTCGGCTGCTCCGGGGCGTCCTCCTCCCCCCAAAGCGAACGTCGCTGCCGCCGACGCGAAGAAAAATGCCGCAGCACGAAGCCTCCGTAGCGCTGACGGCATCCTGGTGCGGCCTCCGTCCTACGATGCAGGTAGCGCCGCGCGCGTCTCCCTCGTCGTCCCCTTTCCGCAAAGGCCACCCCGCGCAGCGAAAGTGCCGACTACCGCACTCAAGACTCTCCCCCTCACTCTCCACCAACCGAAACTCTCTCAAAGGAAAGACACGCACATACAACGCGGGCGTAAGCACCCAGAAGAAGAACACGAACCCGACGGCGATGTTGGCCTCGGCCCACCAGGGCGTCGCGAGCGGGGAGCCGATGTAGGCGATTTGGGCCCAGTCTGAGAAGGTGGGTGGGTGCGTCAGCGCGTGTTTCGAGGGAAGGAGCGGGTAAGAGGGGAAGGGGAAGTCGTCGCGTCGCGCGAACGAACGAACGCCGGGGTAGCTGTAGCCGTAGCCGTAGCCGTAGCCGTAGAAGTGGAAGATACAGAGCTGAAGGCTCACCAAACGTAACCAGCCCCATCGCGAGCCCATAATTCACGCCAAACAGCTGGTTGAGGACGAGGTTGTCCGGCTTGATCCAGCAGACCCAGGAGAAGAAGGAGAGGCCGGTGAAGAGATAGCCTGGGGCGGTGGTAGTGTTAGCGGAGGTATTTTTGTGGATTTAAGGAAAGGAGAGCGAGGGGAAGGGGAAGGGAAGGAAGGAGTGCTACACAGCTCGCCCGCGAGTACGTCGTCCGTGCACATCGCTCCGGCGACACGGATTCTCAGCGGTACAGCACCGAGCACCGCCGCGGCTTGACGGTGAAGCTCGTGGCTGAGGCTCACCGCAGTCCCCGACGAGGACGACGCTCGTGCAGCTCGCTCAGTCCCCAATGACTACGATGTGCGTGGAGCGCGCGCGGGAGCCCGAAGCTCCCAACGTGCGCGGCGGTGGGGCGCCCAACGAATCTCCCCCAGCGCGTGCGTGCATGCGTGCGCCACCGAGCCCTCCCACCCCGGAACCGTGATACCGCCAAATAAATCGACAAAGAACAACGCACCAGGCACCAAATACCAACACGCGCTCCCCACAAACGCGACATAGAAGAACGTCTCGCGCGAGAAGCCGCCGCGCGCGCCGACGCCGGCGTAGCGCTGTGCGTGCAGGGTGTTGAAGAGGGCGCAGGTGACGAGGTTGTAGGGCCAGACTGGGGGGTGGAGGGGGTTAGCGAGCGATAAAGGAGGAGTTAGCGAGTCGTGGGTGGGGGTGTCAGCGAGCGAAGGGGGGGAGGGTGAGCGTTGGGTGGGAGGCAATGAGAGAGGAATGGAACGGTGAAGGGCGAGGTGGGCATCGATGGGGATGGGCGTGATGACAACGATCGACTTCGCGACCTGCGGCAGCATCGTCGACGCGTAGAACGAGGGCCCCCGCCCCAAAGAACGAAGTGGAATGACACCCGCTTTTTCGCGATGTGGACAAAGCAAGAAAAAGTATAATGAAAAGCGGGGAGGAAAGGAACACGGGAGAAGAAGGGTAGAAAACGCGAATCATACGCACTCATACTCGGCGGCTGCACCAAAAACCGCCTCGCGATCCCGCCGATGGAGAACCCGATGAGCTGGGTCGACATGACGACCATCCATTGGTCTGCAACAAAAAAAGAAATTGTCAGTATGAGAATAAATAAGAGGAAGGACGGAAGGGAGGAAGGTGGGACGGAGGAGAAAACGACTTTACAAGCGCAGAAACACTCTCCCCGCGGTGCGAGAAGCAGCGCGCCGCCGTAACTCGATCCCCCGTCCGTCCGTGCGCACCACGAGCTCTACGCCATGCCACCGCGGAAACGTCTCAGCAAGAAGCGCCTCCACCGCACATTCGCATTCGCCAAGAGTCGCCCTGAGTCCCGCGTCCTTGAGGAGCACCGACACCGACACCACCACGACATCGATTCCGTCTCCATCTCGAATTCCATTGCGCTGCTGTCGACAGCGTTCCTCGTCAACGCCTTCACCCGCGTCCATCGGCGCGTCACGAGCAGCGCAGCAACTCCGCGTCCCGTCAACGCCTTCGCCCGCGCCAAACGCCTTCGCCCGCGCCAAACGACTGCGGTACCAACCATTCCTGTGTGCCCGTCGACGCCGACGCGCTGCTCGACCCGGCGCCAGACGACGCGCTCTGCAGAGACCGCCACCTTCACCACGACCATCGTGTTCTCCGGATCTCCACCGCTGGACCAGCGCACATGAAAAACGACGCCGCGAGGACGACGTTGCTTCTCCTCCGCGAAAACGACGCGCCGCATCCGCCAAAACGACTGCGCGCGCAGAGCACCACCACCGCCGCGCCAAAATGCGAGGGAAACCACCATCGCGCACGCTGCAAGAAGCCCGGGCCCGTTGTCCGCGCTCCGCACACCATATGCATCATCTTCGCCTTCCCAAAGACGCGCGCATCCGCTAAAGCTGCTCGACTCTGCGAACCCCACCACGGGCACGCACCACGCGCCGCCCACCGCGCGCTGCTCGACTCCGCGAACACCACAAAAAACCGCGCGCGCGCCCTTCCTTCCTCCTCTCCTCCGCTCAAAACCCCCAATACTCCCTCGCGCACCCACAACTCCCTCTCTCTCTCCTCCCTTGAAACAAAAAAACGACTCACACAAAAACCCATACCCCTCCCCATAATATACCCGCTGCACCGCGACGATGTCGGTGGCGTACGCGGAGCCGGCGCCGACGCCGGCCATTATTGTGATGAGGACGTGTTCCTAGATAGGCGTGAGCGTTAGCGAGCCGAAAAAGAGGGGAGAGGGGGGGGGGGGGGGGAGGGGAGGAGGCAGAGGAGGTGGGGGGAGGGAGGGGAGGAGGCAGAGGAGGTGGAGGGGGAGAGAAGAGCCATGCGACGCTGCGACGCCGACGGGAGGACCGACGCGGACGCAGCCTGCACCAAGATCACGTCCACGACGTGCAAGACGCAGGCAACGCGTACGGAACGAGCGTGGGCGGTTAGCGCGCGCGCGCGACAGGTGGACGGACGATCCCCGCACCACTCCCCGATCTCCCCGACCCGCGCGAAAGAAAGAGAAATATAGAGCGCGCACGGACGAAGGGCGAAGGAATGCACCACCGACCTCCTCCGCGCCGCAGTGCAGCACGACTCGCGGTACGACTCGCGTCGAAAACTCCACCCACGGTCCTCTTCCGCATCGCAGCGCACCGGCCTCGACCCGACTCGCGGTAGGGCATCCACGACTTTACGCCACCGCCCGAAGAAAACCCGCGCAGGCGCGTACTTCGGCGCAAAACACCCAAGCCACCGGCGCAGCACTGCGCAGAAGCCGACCGAGCGTACTGCCCGCCCGCCCGACTCGCAGTACGACTCGAATCGACACCGCCCGCACCCGCCGCCCCCGCGAAGAAGAAAAAAACCCCGCGCAGGCACGTCTTCGTCCCTAGCACCCGCACCATCTCCCGCTCGCGACACGACACGACTTTCCGCTCGCGACATCGCACACGCACCCGCCCAGCATCTCCCCGCGGGTGCACAGCGCCCCGCCGCCCCCGGCTCACGTATGCGCCGAATCCGAATCGGGCTCGGGCGCCGCATCGGCCCTAACTGCCCCCACGAAGAACAAAACGACGCGGCGCCCGACGCCCGAAAATAACCCGCGCAGCGCGTAGCAATCGACCGCCGGCGCAACGCCAACGCCAACCCCACCGGCGACACCGTCGACCGCCCTCGCCCCAACCGCCCCCATGACGCGGCGCGAAAAACCCGCCCTCGCGCACATCGGCGAAAAGCCCGCATCGGCGATTGGCCGCTGCGTGTACATACGCCGCCTTCGCCCCGTTCCTACGCCGAATCCGAATCGGGCTCGGGCTCGGGCGCCGCGCTCGCCTTCTTTTGACGCCAACCGGCGGCGCAAACGGTTTCAAGCGCGTACGTTTCCAGCAAACAACAACGCGTACGGTTTCAAGCGCAAAAAACACCGCAAACACACCTTGATACTAAACGCCCCCCCATTCAGCTCCACCCTCAACCCAAATAGATTGAGGGTAAGGTTGGGGAGGAGACGCGCCCAGAGCCGGCCGAGGGGGAAGGTGAGGAGTTGGGGGACGATCTACGAAAGGGAATTGGGTTAATAAGGGGCAGAAGATGGGAGGGAAGGGATTAGAGGAGGGAGGCAGGGAATGAATGAAATAAGGGGAGTTGCAGGGCAGTGGGAACGCGGACGCAGACCGAAGAGAGCGAGCTTCAGAGAGCACAAGCCCATACGGCTCGCGCACGAATAGACCAGTAAGAGCAGTAAGCTCGACTCGTCCCACCCGAACGCGAGTGCGAGTACGAGTGTGCGAACACCCGAGTACGAGTACGCGCCCGAACGCGAACAAGGCCGGAGGGAACCCCGTTCCGACTCGCCTTCGTTCGCGGAAATGAGCAAGGCGCAATGCGCCATGAGGCGGATGCAGGAAGCCGCGGAAATGGCCATTGGGGACATGAGGCGAGGTGGGACCACGCGGTGTGGAAGGAAGGTGTGGAAGGATGGGAAGGTGAAGAACAAGGGTGAAGAACAAGCAAGGGAGGGGCCGCGCGGTTCGTGAAAGTAAAGCAAAGTACAAGGAAAGCCAAAAGAATGCGAAGAAAATAACGATAACCACGATAGGGCGAAAATGTGAATGTGCAGAGGATAACGCAGCCCAACTCGAAAACAAACAAAAACGCGCCACGCACACTAGTAACCGTAACCGCCGGGTACCGAAAGAAAAAGAACTGGTTCAGCCCGGGGATCAGGATCGCCCACAGGACGCCTAAAGTCCAGGCGCGGAGGGTCGCGACGGGGATGGCGGGGTCGTCGGTGTTGGCGACGGCGCTGCGGACCTCGGGGTAGGGCGAGTCGTCTTCGAGGAGGGCGGGGGAGTGGGCTGAGGGGAGGTTGGGGTCGTCGAAGGAAGGGAGGTTGGGGTAAGGGTCGTGGAAGGACGGGTGCGCGATGGGGACGGGGAGGGGGAGGGCGGCGCCTTTTTCGGGGTCATGGGATCCAGAGTGCAGGGAGGCGGAGTCGCGCTCGTGCTCTAACTCGTGCTTGGAGGAGGCGGAGTGTGCGTCGGCGGGCATCGTCGTGCAGTGGAGTGCAGGACGCGAGTAGCCTTGAGTGAAAGGTTTATGTATGCATCTCAGGCGAGCCTACGCCGCATTGAGTAGTAGCCAGGCAGACGGGCAGGCAGGCAGGTGGTGAGGCACATTGGATTTGGAAGAGCATTCCGCGAGTACGTCTTACGAGGAAGGAGAGAAGAGAGGGAGTGATTGGAAGGAAGCCGTATCCCCGTTTGGGTGAGTGATGCGAATTCTTCTTTCTTACGGCAGTCACTCGAAGAAGACATCAGCAATAGGGTTCTGCTTATAATTCCCGGACGAAGTATAATCTTTTGTTTATAAACGGGTGTTTATAAACCGGCTTATAAACACATGGCAGGAATGGTCAAAAATTTGGGCTTCCCAGGTGAGTCTTGAATCGATTTTCAGCCCAGGCAGACCTTATGAGTCAGGTAACTGCTAGTCAGTTGCTCTTTTAAGCTCAAACTGAGTTTATAAACACCGGTTCATAAACATGTTTATTAACCAGACTTGAAAACATAACCCTACAATACTTACATACAAATCCAATCAAATCCAATCCTGAAATCGGGTACCTGATTTTCCTTCCATACATATATCACTTGCTTAGTGCCCAAACAATATATTAATATTCGAGTACTTAGACCTCGACGGCTCATGATATACAAAAACTCTGCAAAATATACATAACCCACTCGATTGGGTCCGAGAGATAGTCTTAGGTCTGACTTTTGCTCCGGTATCCAAACATAAATTAGACGTCGCCGTCAGCACCTTTCTCGACCAAGAATTTCACACTGTCTAAGTGACCCATATCAGAGGGAGGTGCTTCCGTCGGTTTCTGGGATTTGGGTAAGCATATACGGGGAGGTCAGAAGTTTTGTAGTTGGACATACGCCGAGCATTGATGTTTGCTGCTTTTTCAACCAGGAACTTCACAACATCGAGGTGATCTTCTTTACAAGCGATTTTAGAGGGCTGGCATTGGTTTCTGCGCCGTGCTCAATCAGGAATTTGACAATGTCACGGTGACCGCTTTGAGATGCAATGGAAAGGCTGGTGTATCCGTCCTCGTCTGAACTCCAGGTAAGCAAACACAGGGATTCAGAAATTCTCAAGTTACACTCACCCTTGGCCTCAATGTTTGCGCCGTGCTCAATCAGGAATTTGACAACGTCGAGGTGACCGTTTTCAGATGCAATAGAAAGGCTGGTGTATCCACCCTCGGCTAAACTCCAGGTAAGCAAACAGAGGGATTCCGAAATTCTCAATGAACTCACTGCGGGCATTGACGTCTGCGCCGTGCTCAATCAGGAATTTGACAACCTCGAGGTGACCGTTTTCAGATGCAATGGAAAGGCTGGTCCATCCATATGTGTCTAAACTCCAGGTGAGCACACATGAGGGATTCAGAATTTCTCAAGTTAAACTCACTGCTAGCCTCAATGTTTGCATTGTTCTCAATCAGGAATTTGACAACCTCGAGGCGACCGTTTTCACATGCAACGGAAAGGCTGGTGAATCCACGCTCGGCTGAACTCCAGGTGAGCACACATGAGAGATTCAGAAATTCTCAAGTCAAACTCACTGCTGGCATTGATGTCTGCGCCGTGCTCAATCAGGAATTTGACAACCTCGAGGTGACCATTTGCAGATGCAACATAAAGGCTGGTCCATCCATCCTGGTCTGAACTCCAGATAAGTAAACAGAGGGATTCAGAAATTCTCAAGTTAAACTCACCGCTGGCATTGATGTCTGCGCCATGCTCAATCAGGAATTTGACAACCTCGAGGTGACCATATGCAGATGCAATGTAAAGGCTGGTCCATCCGTACGGGCCTAAACTCCAGGTGAGCACACATAAGGGATTCAGAAATTCCCAAGTTAAACTCACTCCTGGCATTGATGTTTGCGCCGCGCTCAATCAGGAATTTGACAACCTCAAGGCGACCATTTCCAGATGCAACATAAAGGCTGGTGTGTCCGTACAGGCCTAAACTCCAGTGAGCACACATTAGAGATTCAGAAACTCTCAAGTTAAACTCACTGCTAGCCTCAATGTTTGCGCCGTGCTCAATCAGGAACTTTACAACGTCAAGGTGACCATTGCGAGATGCAAGGTAAAGGCTGGTGTAACCGTTCTCGTCTGAACTCCAGGTGAGCACACATGAGGGATTCGGAAATTCTCAATGAACTCACTTCTGGCGTTGACGTCTGCACCTTTTTCTATTAGGAACTTCACAACATCAAGCTGACCATTTTGAGATGCAACGAAAAGGTCATTGACGTTGGCGGCAGCTGTGCTGTTTCCGTAGGTTGGCTGCATCTTTGGTATCATCTAACTGTGTCATACCCTTCTATTTCGGCGGGAACACGATCCTCATCATCGATGTTGGCGGCAGCTCGTCTGTTTCCGTAGTTTAGCCGCATAGTTCATAATGCATCACTGTGACATACACTTGAGTTTCAGTGGCACCTGGAGATCTACGAGCCTTGAAGATTTTCTCGTGCGCAAGATGATACGAGTCTGGGAGATATTCTTTGCACCATTCGCTTTCAAACAGCAACGGTTAAATTGTGTGTAGTGCACAACTAGATGATGCTTACCGTCGCAAATGCTTTACAACCATACGGAAATGAGAGTGCCACTTGCCAACGTAGTTAGGCGCAAAATCTTCGCCGACGGTTTTAAGTATGTCGGTTCCTCCCTTCAGGAGTGTGGAGGCAAGCAAGTCAACACCTTCATAATCGAAAGGCAATGGCTTTGTACCCTTGGACTCAAGATCTCCAAGAGTTTTCCGCATCATCACGCACAGCTTGTCTACGGTGGTATGTGGAGCCGCGGAGCAATCTTTATGGGCAGGATCTGCAGTTTTAACTTGTTCCCAGAACTTGGGTAGAGCGACAATTTGGCCTAGATAACGAATGGACAGGGCATTCATGACTTCTGTGGCAGCGCTGCGAGAAACACTGTTATCAAAATTCCGTGGAAAAGTCAGGCTTCACGCACTCGCAATGTCGGTAAACCTGCGAAAGTTCTCCAATCAAGCAACCATCCTTCCCGTGATCTTGTACAACTCGAGGGATGTGACATCTCTCAATCCTTAAAGAGATTTGTGCCTCTGAGAGACACATCTCAGCGAAGGATCTCCAAAACCTCCATTCAGCTATGTCGTCCGGCGACCACCCTGCATGCGAGCGATCCCACAATGCAGAGATATTGTACTCCAATCTCGTGGGTTTGGATGGCCGAATGTGTTCAGAACGGAGAAGCATCAATCGCAGCCCCGGAAACATGGTGGTGAGCTCGACAAGTCTCTGGAAAGCTACACATTGCATCTCCATTGTTTGCTTGCTATGAAACAACTTATTGAGCAGGCATTTTGTACAGGATGAAGTGTACGCACTTGAGCGTGTATTTCATGAACCGAGAGCACTGTGTCTCCAGGGCCAATAGATCAATCTTCTTTTTAACCTCCACCTCCTTCTCGTCCTCCTTCTCGATCGTATCCTTTGGAATTTTCAGTTTTGTTTGGACGGCGGCCAAATTCCCGACCCGGTCGTCCTCCTCTCCGAACAGAGATATGATGTTGGTCGCAACGGCACGTGGCCCTTTGCCAGCTTGGTGAGCACTATCACCCCAGGCTTTAAGCGCTGCTCTTCCAAGGTGACCCAACGTGTGATTCATCGTATTGCCCCATTGTATATCAGAACTACGCACGACCTGCCACATGGATGACAAGCGATCCCGAAAGGTGAAGACCTGGTTGGAATTATTGGTGGTATTAGTGGTACTCTCATCCGCCATGGCCGAGTCTGCCGCCGCCAGCTGAGGTATACTAGGATCTACGCGCAGATTCAACGGGGTAAATGGGACGAGAGCCATTGTCGACAGCTGCTGAGGTAGAGTTGCGGCAAGAGAAACTCGGGAGGAAGACGGGAGAGGTAAGCGTGGGCGGTGAAGGCCCTTCACCGTGCCATGCGCTGGCTGTGTGGCATTCGTGAGACGACACCACCGCGGAAGCAATCCGTCAAACTGATGGCGGAAGTACTGCGGAAGCAGTCAGAGGAAATGAGTAGCGTTATAATAGACTTCAAGTTCGAGTTTGAGGTACATTTGAGGTACATAATTTACATCGGTGATTTTTTCGAGCCTTCGAGGAGAAAGCGATAAGCACGGCGGGGTTACACTGCTTTGAAATCGGATTTATCCAACTTCCAAGCTAAGTGCGATCGCGGCCATCACGCTCACAGTGCTTTCTTTGACTTGGTGGCACGAGGCGTCCAACCACGCTCATTCTCATTTTCCATCGTCCATGTCCGACTCGTGCGCTTACATTGGGGGCCCGCCCTTGAACACTGATATCAGTGGTATTGGGGTCCGCTTGTCGTTCTATCTACAAACTGTCTTTCTCGGTAATAGTATCCTTTTCTCGTGCCTGGTACTCTTCCAATTGTCTGCCAATCCAGGCTGCTTATCTGCTCGGTCAACGTCACCTGAGGAGGTCACAGGAGCTCTCTACACTTTGTTAGCCACCAATACCGGTATGGCTGTGACGGCGTTTATTCTAGGGTTCAAGTCAAGACCAGAAATCAGTCTGCATGAGTATGTACTCCCTTCTTTTCTTCAGAAAGCAGAATCTGATATATTGGCACCCGTGTAGCGGATTGGTGGTCTTTTATCTGCTCTACATATCATGGGTCACCGTCTACTTCTCCCTCCCAGCCAACACAAAATTCCCCGGCCAGGTCAAGACACTGCATTTGTGCTCTGTGATTCAGAGCTGCATACTCTTTGCCTTGGCATTTGCACTGCTCGGGACAGCCCCGACATTTGGCCTCACTCCCGAGTGCAACCACAATGCCGTCGTCGTCTTATTCCGCCCGTTCGCTGTCCTTGACGCTGGACGTATCCTATTTTTGGTCTTGACAGCGCTCGTTCTCATCATATACGGGGGCATAATTTACAAGGACTGGAAAGCCTCCATTAAACGATTGGGCCTCAGAGTGCATCAGCAAATTTACAAGTCCTTCCCAAGCACCTTTTCCCAGCTTTTCTGGTTTTCGGCTTTTTTGTTGTCTTTTCCCTAGCTTTTCATTTGGCTTTTCTTGGCTTATAGCTTATATCGGCTTTTGCTTCCTTTGCTTGTGATTCTGAGGGTAACGATACAGCCATTCATTCAGATTGTCCCTCAGCCTAGACGAAGCGTTCAAACGTAAATAGCTGGCGCGTTTTCATGCCACAAAGTGTCGGACGAGCGAGTTGCCAGAATTGGCATCAGCCTAGGTGGGTAACTCCGTTGTATTCTGGGGTCAAGGCTCAAGGAAATTGAAGGAATCCCTAGGCCACATCTGGAATGGACAAGAATCAAACAAGAATGAGCAGCGGTGTGCGGGACTGCGCGTCAAAATTCCCTAAGTCCGCCATCAACCATCAGCCACGTGTCGTTGATATGGCGTGATTTGACGGACAAGTGTCGCCGTCCTCCTTGCTTTTCCCCCTCATGTCCCTCATCTCTCGTCGCGCTGGCCGCTCGCAAACCACTTCAAGCTTCAAGCCCGGACTTCTGCAGGGTCTGAATATGCTGCTACGCTGCAAACGGCGTTCAACCAGTCATAGCTACCCCTTAGCCTTAAGCGGCCAAGTTCTCTCTTACTTCCGGTCCTTCTGTCATTCTTCACGCCTCAAGCCCTGCTTTAAATGCCTCAAGCCCTGCTTCAAGTACCTCAACCTGCCTCAAGTACTTTAAACCCCGCCTCAATCCATCCTTCATCAATTCACCCACCGCAAATCATCCCCATCGGTGAACGTTAATGAACCCGGGCACCGGCTTCGATCCGTCTCTCTGTATATTGAGGAGTGTCAGCCGTTGTTATCAAGGTGCGTTCGTTGACTACTTACCGCCTTTCCCTGTCCTAATATTCTTATTCACTCATGTTGTGGCCGGCGCCAGCCAGTTAGTTGGTTTCAAAGTAATGGGGCCGTACGCCATGCTTGACCCCTTTCATGGTGACGCTGACCCGCGGACATCATCGTATGCCACCTCTACCTACCGCGTCTGAGCCCCGTATCTGCGTAGCTCGTTCGTTTGAATGTAGTACGTAGATAGTGACCTGTCTCATCGTTTAGATACCTCATCGTTGGCGCGTAGTTACCATCCGGCGACCAATATATGCGTTTTTAAACTCTCGTCGTCCCTTTCTGACCCTTTGGCGTCCCTTTTCGAGTGCTTACGGTGGCTTAGGCAGCAGCTTATTTGGCAGCTTTTCTGGCTTTTCTGGCTTTTCTAAGCAAGTGGACTTGGACTAGAAAAGCGACTTGTCTTTTTTTGGCTTTTTGGCTTTTTTGGCTTAGAAAAAGACGAAAAGGGCCGAAAAGCCAGACTTGTAAAGATGCTGATGTGGCCAAACGTTTCATAAAGAAGAGGCCTGATTATGAAATTGAGATCACCATCCATCATAATGCTCAAACCGCGACGGACCCTGAGTCCAGAAGGACTCGGACTGAGGATGCCGAGAATTTGGCGCCGGTCACCAAGACATGGGGTTATCGCCGGCCAAAGGACAAACAGGCGAGTGTATCAGTTATCAGCTTCAGTCGAGTAATTATCGCGTTTTTTCTGTATAGGACACGTATACTCCCAACGTCGACGAGAAACTTGTCGCAAATATCATCATCGTGCTCATATTGTGGGGGTTGGCAGTGATGAACACCGAGCTCCTCATCCGATGGAATAATTTTGCTGCGTCGGACGGCAGTCAGTCTCCGTGGCAGTTTGGACAGGTATGATGTCGTGGAGTGAACTGCGGCAGCGTGGACTAACTACTCAACCTTGTAGATTCTGCCTATGATCCTTGTTGTGCCACCACTGATCAGCCTGGTGAATGTGTTTGTGGAGAATGGGTTGCGGAAGGCGGACGGCGGCCCCGTAACGAACACTTCGAAGGTGTAATTATGGACAAGTCACGCATCCTCGGTTCGAGGCTCATATAAGTTTGCCATCAAATATTATACGAAAGAAAACCCCGCCTGTTACTCAAGATGGTGGAAAATTCAAGCCTTTGCGGAGTGCGCGAGTTAGCGAGCTTAGAAATAAAGCTGAGTAGGAGGTGAGGGGACCAGAGAAGAGCAATAGATGCTGTGCGACGCAAGACCTACGCGGACGTAGCCAGCACCACGTCCACGATGCTCCGAGGCGGAGGCAACGTACCCGGAATGAGCGTGGGCGGTTAGTGTGAGGCTTCGAGTCCTTTCGGAGTGAAGCACACAATTCGACGGAAGCTCAGAGGGAGGGAAGTAAGAGAACGGTGGAATGATCTCCTTGTTCAAGAGGGAGGAAAGTAAGTTCCTGTAGCCTATCTTACTGTGCTTAAGTAGACTACGGAAATCAACTACGAGTCAGAGAAACTACATATGACTATACTAAGGAATCACGATGAGTCGAGAGACTCGGGAGCGTAAGCACACGGACACGAAGGAACAAGTGTGGCCCGAGAGACCGGAACCTTACAGTTAGCGCGTGCGCGACAGACAGACGATCTTACGACCCGCACCACGATGCTCCAAGGCTGAGGCAGCGCACGCGGTACACACCGTCCGCGGGTAGCGCGCGACAAACAGACGGACGTACGATCCCACGACCACGATCTCCCCGCCCCGATCTCCCTGCTCGAAAGAAAGACAAAGCGCTGCACGACTCGCGGTACGGCATCCACGACACCCGCACCCGCCCGGCGCAGCTCTGCGCACAAGCCGACCGTGCGCAATGAAGAGGATGGCCGCTGCGTGTATACGCCCCGCGCTGCATAGTACAGTGCGCGGACTAAGGAAGCTGGGACACATCGACCTCCTCGCTCCTCGTTCTGCCCGCCGCTCTCCACGCGACGGGTCCACGACTCGCGCCGCCGACACCACCTCCTTGCTCCTCGTTCTCTCGCCGCTCTCCACGCGCTCGCCCCTCTTCGACAGTACGCCGCCGCCCGGCGCAGCGCAGCACGACTTGCAGCGGCGCACCCGCACCACCTCCACGTCCACTGCCCCGCTTTGACGCAAACGTACCCGCCCGTCTTGGACACCGCCGCCCGCACCTGCACCACGCCTCGACTCGACTCGACTCGCGCCTCCGCCCGCCCGGATCGGCCAAACCGCGCCTTGCGCCCAAAGCCGCGGACGCATCCGGCCCCCAGTTACCGATGCGTGCGCGCGCGCGTGCCCGTATAGACCCACGCTCGTATGCGCCGAAATCGCACCCGACACATTGCACGCAGCACGCTGGCTCGCTCGCCCAATCCAATCATTCAAAACACCCGCCCGACGCCCGAAAAATCCGCGCAGGTGCTTACTCCGCAACACCTGAAGCCCCAAGCACGACACCGGCTTTCCACCCGTTTTCGATACTGCTGAGCGCGAAACGTACTGCCCGCATCCGCACACGTACCCGCAGCCGCTTCGACTTCGACACCGCCGCCCGACACGCTGCACGCTGCACGCTGGCCCGCCCGCTTCGACACGGCACCGCCGCCGCCTGCCCGACGTGGATTACTGCTCCGTGTACATAGCGCCCCATCCTCCCTCCGCTCGTATTCACCCAATCGGGCTCGGGCGTCGCGCTCCTTCCCTCCCTCCCCCCCCCCTCCTCCGCAGCCGCTCACAAAACACTTCACACATCGCCCGCACGAAGAAGGAGCACTACGCTGCACGGCACGCCGCCGAAAGAGCAAACGCGGACGCGGGTGAGCGTGCGCCGACGCCGACCCGCTCCCACTTCCACCCTCCTCCGCACACCTTCCCTCCTCCACCTCCTCTCGTATTCGCAAAACAACCAACACAGAACACGCACACACCTTGATACTAAACGCCCCCCCCCATTCAGCTGCACCTTCACCCCACCTGGCAGGGCGAGGACGAGGTTGGGCAGGAGGCGCGCCCAGAGCCGGCCGAGGGTTAGAATCGTGGGACCCGGAGTGCAGGGAGGCGGACACGGACAGCCCATCGTGCTTGGAGTCGGCGGAGTGCGCGTCGGCGAGGCGAGCCTACACCGCATCGAGTGGTAGGCAGGCAGGCAGGGAGTAAGGCGCATTAGATTAGGAAGAGTATTCGGCCAGTACGTCTTACGAAGGAAGGAGAGAAGAGAGAGTGATCGGAAGGAAGGAGGGCGTATCCCCGTTGGGTGAGTGATGCGAATTCTTCTTCTTTCTTACGGCACTCACTCGAAGAAGAAGAGAAGGGAGAGTGGTGCCTGGCCGGTCTGGCGGTGGCCTGCGTCGTGCGGGCTAGGCGGATGGCTCGAGAATGCGCAGATCCAGCGCGATGTCTCTACCCCATTTTGGGCTTAGCGCTTGCGCTGGATCTGCTCTTCCTGCCGCCCTCCGTCTCTGTCTCTGGCTCGCTCGCTCAAGGATCAAGCACAAGCTTAAAGTCAGTTCAAATCAAGCCCTCAATCGCACACCATACAGACCCAAATCTAACTGGAGCTATTTCAAATCCTCTATGCAAATCTACCAAGCAACTCCCGCCTCTGCATCGTACCACCCTCTCCGCCCATGCGCAGGCCCTTTCTCCGCGCGCAAACGAGTACCGGAACCCAGATAACACTTTCCTTGTCCTCCTTCACCTAGACTTGTTCCCGGCAACACCTCATCCGACTCCAGTCCCTTACCGGCACGCCCTCGCTGCACCGTCGATATGCGCTAACGCCAACTCACAGACCTAAACCGCGCAAGACCAAGAGTAGGAAGGAATTTGGGTCCTCCGTTCAAGCAAATCCATGACAGACCCGTCTACACGCTTGATCTCAGGCTCTCGTTCTTCAAGCTTCAAGTTTCGCAGCCAATCTCTTAGACTGTTCCTGCTGGACTCTTAACCTACTAAGTTAACCTACTCCGAGTCGGACTCGACTCTACTCAAATCCAATTGCGTACCCTCTCCGCTCGCAAACGAAACGAGTACCCCAGGCCTTGCCGGGGTCACGCACGTACCGGAACCCATGCTTAACACTTTCCTTGGTGCCATCTCTTCCTCGGCGATGGCAACGCCGCGCACGCCCGTCTCTCTGTCTCAACTAACCCCCAGCAAGAGCAAGAGCAAGAGCAAGAGCAAGAGCGCGCGTCCTCCATTGAATCGGATAGACCCGTCTTCAAAAAGAAAATCCACGCCGAAGAACGTTCTTAGTTCGCGACGAATTGGGACCTGTTCTATTCTTGCTGACCCCTGAACTGACCCGGAGGCCAGCGTCGAGCAAGAAGAAAGAAATCCATACGAGTCCAGTCCCAGAATCGGGTACCTACCTCGCGCCCTCGAATCCCAACGTCCTCCATTCATTCAATCAAATCCATAACGGAAATGTATCCAGGGCGACAAACCGTTTCTCAGGTTTCGCAGCCAAACCCTTAGACTGTCTTGCTGATCAGCTGAACTACGCAACGTTAACTTCGACTCGCACGCCCTCTACGTCGCGTGCCTTCTTGAATTTACTACTTGTCCTCCCTTTGCCATACATAACATAGCGATCGCACCAGCCTATACGAAACGAACCCAAACCTAGTTCTGGACTCAACTGGACTACCCCGGTGTCACGGTGTTCATCTCCGACGCCCAAGTTGAGGGTGCTTTTAAATTCATTTGCCCTCCTCACCTCATTCAGTGCCAGCCTGGTGTCCACTCGTTAAAAGCCCCGCGCGCGCGGGGTCAGTCTGTGGTTTCTCTTTGAGGCGGAGTGTCTTTAATTCAGATACGAACCTACCTGCCCAGTCCAACCCAACCCCGAGCTCTCGCCGGCTCGCTCCAGGATCAAACTCGAGACTGGCAGCGCGCCTACTATCGACCGATCCCGCATATAATTCAACCCAATCTTGACCCAGCCCCCAAGCGCACACCGTACAGAGTCAAATCCAACTTGCGCGGCGGTGTAAGCTACTACTTCTAATCCTCTACCGCGAATCTAAGTCCCAAGGAAGTCCTGGCTCTCTGTAGCCGCCTGCAAATCCTTTCTCCATGCACAAAACTAAACACCGCTTTCCTTCCTCGCAACGCCTCCTCAGGCTGTAACCTATGTGAACTCCTTACCAAGCTTAAGGCGACTTGGACTCGGATTGCGGCAGCAGTTATTAAACAGTATTAGTTAATTCTGCATCTCACGGCCGAGTCCCAAAACCGCCCACGACAAATGCACAAATGCCCGAACACGTCAGCCTCCCAGCTCATACGTCCTCATCCTCGGCCAACTTTTTGGAATCGATTGCCATGGGTAGAGGCCGGGGGCAGCGACGGCAGCCATCCAATCCGAGCTACTCGGATTTGGACGGGCGGGCGCCGATCCAGTACATCAGGCCTGACGCGGACACCGAGCCGATCCCGATGCCTGCGGATACGAACACGCTTAAGTCGACAGTCACGTCCAACGCAAGGTTCAACTTGGCACCCTACTTACTACGGTTCGTTTGGTTAAACGTCCACTAACCGTTCACGTTGGCTGGCAGCTCGCTGGTTGGTTGCCGCAAACTACTGTATCCTGACCGAATGTTGTCCGGATTGCCATAGCTTCAACTTTCAACTTTCAAGTCTCCTTCTCTCTCTTCCTCTAGCCAAGTTCATCAACGTCAGTGAGTGATTTATTCACAGAATGACCCCCTTGGCTGTTGGCTCCCGTATATATGATATAACAACTCAAACGCAAACCCAGTCCGAAGAGCGATTATTCCTGGTACCGATTCAGGTCCACATGCGGTCCTTCCACGGGAAGCTTATGCCTATGCTTTAAATTGCCATCCCGAGCTGCAGGTCTTCACGTCCACCAACCAAAGGGCCATCAAATCCTGCCGACGTCCGGATCACCCTCGCTTTCGGAAGTACAAATACATATATGCTCTTGTGAGAATCAGGGGCAGACGCTCACGAGGGGGCTCAAATAGCAATACTTGAATGAAGTCTGATTTGGGCCGCAGCCAACCAAACCAAATTTAGTTTCAGTCACCCAAATAGAATAAAACGCCGGCATTGAGGGTCAGAGGAAGTGTGAAGGCTCATTATATGCGCTTTTTCGCGGTTTTTGGCTAACAGTTCAATCCAAAGTTGAACCGTGAGAATGTTAATTGTTCAGATGCCGGCTGATCGGCCGCCCGGCGAATATTGCAAAAGAAGAATGCTTTTATAGACGGGCAGTCCGTCAGGTCGACGCCTGGATCACCCTCTTTATGAGATTAAGCCTGTCCGTTTGAAGCTTTTTAAGCTCCACTGATGGCATCACACCTTGCTGCGGCACCATTGATCACACGGCCAAAAGCTATTTCGGCTATGTGATAACGAAGATGCCGAGGGCCGGCCGGGGCTGCTGTATAACATTTTATTTTCAGGTCTCAACAGCTTTTACACCGTACAGCTCTTCTCTAGGATCAAAATCATTCCCACTATAGGAGTCAAAGTGGTGGTGAATACAACCAGCTCTCTCTGCCGTCCTTCTGACTGCATGCTCAATCACCGGTAACCCTTCAGAAAGAATAAAGACCCTGTGGCATTCAATATGCGTGCGCGCGCCTATTTCAAGGATCAGTGCCAGAATTCATGCGGAATACAGTACTTATAACATCGCGGTTCGATTCCGGGCGGGTTTTTTTCTTTCTTCTGATCGACGCAACCCCTTTTTGCGCTTTAATTCTCATTCACGCAGCTCAAATTCTAGGTCATCTAATGACTCGCAGGGAAGCAAGGTCCAAACGGTACTCGGCACATGCAAGTCGCAGGTAAACAATTCTCGAGTAATAGTCGGTTCAATGTGAATACTGGATTCATTCGACGCGCATGGAATCGTTTCCTCCAACTTTCACGCCAACCATCATCTGCGGAACAAGCCCCCGTAGCCTGTTTGACTGGACTAGTCCACGGACTCGCGCGGAACGACCGGTTCGAATCCGGGCGGGGTCTTGAGCGGTTTGGTGATTCAATGTTCTTCCTTTACAGCCCGCCTCGAGCCTGACCTGGGGGGAGATTCATTTTTCCGCCGTGCGCGCCCGCACTACCGCTGAGGTCAAGCGTTCACCCCTAAAACGAAAGAAAAAAAACCCCTCAACTTCCTCGGCCACGACAGAGGATAGATCATCGATCATGAAATTGGAGCAGCTTGTATAGTTTAATTTGGTGCGCCCATGGCCAAGGGTCAAGTGGATGGTTTAACAACCGTGCCTCCCGAGGTCCACTAGTGCACAGATTGGCTAATTTATGGGCCACGTCACGGTCACCTCGCTCGCTCATTTAGGTAGGTGATCGCCAATGGGTTGATGAGTGTGAATAAGAGGTCGTGTTGAACTTAGCCCCGGAATGCGGACAAGGTGAGCCAGGCAGTTGTTCAGATCAGGGGTGACCGCAGAACAAAATCTCTCTCTCTAGACATGAAATTGGCCCGTGGCCAATAAATACGTGTGTGTAAATACTCCTTTATTGTTCACGTATAATGTATCGTACCGGTTAAGTCCCATCGTATTCAACGATGCATACAAGGTGCTGGATAAATGAATATGCACCTGAGGAATCGATCAATTCAACTTCCCGCGGTTCGATTCGCAAGTTGAGTTGAGAAAAATTATTATTAGAAGTTTAGAACTAATACAGGCGGTGCATTAAATAAACCAGCTCTAAAAGTGCATCGCATTTCCACTCGATATGCGGGATCAGGGATCGTGCGGTTCCTAGTCAACTGGCCGCTTAGGATCGATGCCATGTGCCGGTGGATCATTTGGATGCCCAGGTTGCCGTCGCACCCTGAATTTACACGTAGGCGGGGCCAGTGTCCGCCGTCGGTGTTCAAGTTCCGAAGTTCCGTCGAGTGCCGGCGTGCGATCGATCAACGAATCAGTGATCGCCGCCTTTGCCGTGGTTCAACTTGTGTCCGTGAATTCTTCCTTTGTCGTTGCTATCGGGGCCATTTGACTCTGAAGAGGACTGGAACCATCCATACTGTACTTGAACTTGCCAACTCAGCTCATGGGCCATGGCTGGGATTCCCCCGTTTTTAAATCAACAGAAAAAGGATGTATTTCGCCTCGGGTAGAAGGGGTACAACAACCACAACGTATTCAGAACGAGTACGAATACTCAGGCCGTAATGGGGATGCAGTTGATGGCAATGAGACCGCCCCACTCCTCTTCGGGGGCGTCGCAGGTCACCGTGGTTCCACCACTAATCGACGGCGTCAGAACGAAATATTGGAGGAAACCGGACGGCTATTTACCAGTTGTTCCCGATGACGGTGATAGGGGAGCAGCTAAGGCCGACGAGAACGTCGAGGCCGGTGAGATCGAGTCCGAGGAGGGCGGCAACCGCCGATGCAGCGGTGCTGCTGGAGGGGACCGTACTCGAGCAGCACTGCGGGGAAGTGGGGGGCGTCACCGGGGGAGGGGGGGTCCCGTTGGGGATGGCGGCAGCAAGGGTCTGAAATAGAGGTCAATCATTGGGAAAGGAGGACAAAGGAGGCCGGCAAAGCGTACGATGAGCACAGATACAACGACGACGGAGAGCTTAGAGAACATGTTTAACTTGGTAGAGAGCTTGAACTTCGGGGGGATGTTCGAGTGAGTGTTGAGAGAGGATAGAGTGCTCTTTTATATGTTTTCGGACGGGGGTTTCCCGCGGTTATGCAGGCCAGCGTGCGTCGAGCTGCAAGGTGGAACGGACAAATGACCAGGCAAATGTATTACGGGACTTACCCCACAACAGCGAACGACACCAAAGGAACACGATCTGTGGAGCTATTTGACAAGATTTCCACGTCAGAGGAAATAGAAGGGGTGACCATGAACCTAGCTTGTATTGCAGCCCAGAGGGCGCATCCTTCTCCCCGCCAGGACAGCGAAACTTCCAACATTGGAGGGATCGCAGATCACTCAGGCAACGGTCAGGTCTGTGGAGGAAAGTTTGGTTGCGGAGAAAGAGCGCCGCTCAACAAATCTATAACTGGAAAATTTATATTGCGACGTCATTGTCAGTTCCTAAAAACGCCACAGAGTGTCGGAGGACTTCATCTCGCGCGATGAATGTCAATAAGGTCTGCGGATTGGACGTCATGAGTGCCTAGAGTCTCGGAGGAAGTAAAAGAGGGTTTTTTTTGGGGAACGGGGCACGAGTAGAAACCAGCAACAGGTGTGTGCTGGGTGACTTCAAAACCAGTCAGCATTAATTCCTACCCTGTAACGGCGTTGAAGAAGAAAAGAAATACATGCTGTGGTATCTCGGTCGAGGCAGAACGGCGGTGAATGTCTAAAATTGGGTTATGGGGAACTCCCCCTCCCCCGGTGACACCCCCCACTTCCCCGCAGTGCTGCGCGAGTACGGTCCCCTCCAGCAGCACCGCTGCATCGGCGGTTGCCGCCCTCCTCGGTCTCGACCTCAGCGGCCTTGACGTTCTCGTCGGCCTTAGCTGCTCCAGTGCTCCCCGATCACCGTCATCGGAAACAACTGGTAAATAGCAATTCAGTTTCCTCCAATGTCTTCTTCTGAAGCCATTGATTAGTGGTTCCACCACTGTTACCTGCGATGCCCCCGACGCGGAGTGGGGTGTGTACTCATTCTAATTTCAACAAGCTCTAGTACTGAATGAATCCCTAGGTGGTCTCATTGCTATCAACTGCATCCCCATCACGGCCTGAGTCTGAAGGGCGAGATGCCGCAGTCCCGACGTTGTTCTGAATCTGTTGGATTTGTTCTGAATTTGTTGTACCTAGGGCTGCCACCCGTTGCCGTGACGGGCACGGCCGTCTTTTTACGGCCCGTTGAGTGGTCCTTTTGAGCTGCAACGGGACGGGACGGTCAACGGGACGGCCGTCGCGGCCGTAAGAACGGCATCCTGTCACGATTCGATTCCAATCTTATCGTTCCAACGCCATCTGAGACTGTTGCCAAACAGGAGCACACAGATAAGATAACGGCGGACGAGACCCCTAAGTCTGAGTCAGAACGGGAAGAGACCCCTGAGCCCGAGCCTACACCCGAGAAGGGATACGGCTTGAGTATGGAGCTAGTCGAGTTCGAGGACCTGAACTACGACGACGAGATCTTCAACACCCCTGAAGATCAACAGGAACAGATCTTCGGCATCCTCGAAGATCAAGACGAACAAACCCTCGGCCAAGAGTCAGCCGAAGGCGACAACTCCGAAGTCTCGGAAGAGGAGACGCCGGAGCCCGAGTCAACCCCCGAGAGTAGAAGCCGAGCCCAGCTACAAGAGTGGCTCGACGCTCTCGAACAGATCACGTTCGGCAGCCAAGCCGGAGACGTAGAAGCCGGCAACCTGCTAAGGCAGAGGCTGGCCGAACTCGAGCAGAAGGTTCTCCAGGAAGAAGCCGAAGAGAACCAAGCCGCCGACCAAGGGATCAAAGAAGATATAGATCCTGAAGTCGAGGATCTCGTAGACGCCCAGAATGATAAGGGTGATAACGAGATAGCAGAACGGGCACAGGTCGAAGTGCCGAGGCGCCCACAGGCGTCTAAGATAGTAGAAGCGCCCAGGCGCCTAAACTATATCATGCTACCGGAAGAAGTCCCTCGGACAGAACCGGTTAAAGGCAAGAACCGGAAGGAGATAGACAATCTCTTCCGAAGGCTATTAGAAGAAGATAGCGAAGGAGATGACGAGACGGAGGAAGAAGCCGAAGCACGGCTCATCGCAGAGAACAACGCGCGATGGGAAAGGTGCTTAGAGTACCGAAGGAAGTACTGCGAGGAATACGGCAGTAACGGCAGCGACGACGATGAGCCAGAACCGCCGCAGGACTTCAGAGGGAATACGACGCACGAGGACGACCCCTCAGAAGACGAAGAGTTCTACAACAGGAACTCAATATGGGAATAGAAGATATCCCTATCAGGACATGGCACCGCCATTGTAGATTAAACGGGAACAAGTCTCGCGCGACACATATTGTCCGCTTGGGACAATCCGCAGTGACTAGTCACGCGTGACGCTCCGGGAGCGCTTCACCAGAAGACATGGCGGGACACCGAAGGCCGTACACCGACAATACCGCCCGACAGCTGTCGCCTGCCATACAACGCACACACCGATCATGGGAATACAAGAAGCCCTACGATCGAAGAAGCACCAAGGACACATGGTGTTAATAGAAGACGAAGACCTTGATCGAGGGACCGATCGACGAAGAACCCGCACCCACATGGCAAGACACACGCCAAGGTGCATGGTGGATATTATTGGCTCACAGACAAAGCCTCGGACGAAGGATCAGTGGAGACGGCGAGAGAACTCCCAGCATACAGAAGTAAAGGTGTATGCCGATCCATGAAAACGGGCTAGACGCCAGGAGCCGCAGTATGTATATATTAAAGGACGCACGCTACACGCACGACGAAGGACAGCATAACGCATGCTTAAAGGTATTGCTCACAGGAGCACACGAGGCTACGAACAATTACCACGCAGTCGCTACCATATTTAGTAGTTAGCAGTTCACACCTAGACAGTATAAGTACGACTAGTTAGTAGAGTATTCTGTACCCTCCCTAGTCGTTTATTCGATCATCTTTACGAAGCCTCTGGCTGGACTAAGATCTCACTCCCCAATCCACTATCTCAGTATAGCTGGACGAGATTAGATTACCAGGGCTTTGTCTGTGACATAATAAACGACTACTCTTCATACCGCACCGTACCGCCACCCCGACCTCCTTTCCTCACCCTCCCCCCTCGCGCACTCTTTGCGTATCCTCTACCCATCCACCACTCGCGCACTACTTGCGTAACCAAGAACAACACCACCCTCACCATACGCCCGCACACTATTGTGCAACCCAACCCCCACGAAAACGAACCCCTCGCGCACCATTTGCGTACGTTTATCCTTCCATCCGTTCCTGTCTCTATCGCCACCCCTCCTCCCCCCCTCGACTCTCAGACGCGGCTCGGACGTAAGGCGTATCCGGCACCGACAAATTAAAGAGGTCCACTCTTTAAACAGACAGACGCTAGGCCACGGGAAACGTTGAGTCCGTCCCAAGCCACATAGCAGTCGCAGGAGTCCCGTCACCTGTTAAACCAGGGGGCCGGCTCGCTATCGCCGGGCACGTGAAGAGAAGGCCCGGGGTAGTTCTGTTTGCAACAGACGCTCTTTAATTCCACCCCCCGCTCCGTGCGGAAGAAGAAAAGTCGCGAACGAAACCGCGCATCGCCGAACGACTCTCCGGAGTCCACGCCAACCCCGCCCCTCCCCCCATCACCCCCTGCGCACTTTTTGCGTATACGAAACCCCCTCCCCCAACCCGAGAAACGGTGGCCTAGACCATGGCTATCGCAGAACAAATCCGAGTGCGGCTGCCAAGCCCACTAGCTTACAGGCGTCCGGTGATGCCTCTAAGCAGGGAACCAGAAAAACCCGCGGCTCGAAAGAGCTTGCCGCGCGGCATGTTTTGGATTCCCGCCTCCCTCACAGTCGTGAAGCCCGCGACTATAAATAAGGGGGTTAGTCACAGTCTCGAAGCCCAAGACATTAAATAATGGGACAGCGACCGTCGCAGGACCAGCGACTCTAAATAAGGGAGTCACGAAGACTGTCGGATCATTACCGACGAGGAATGTCGTGGGAACCACGACTATAAATAAAGGTTCACGAACGGAGACTGCTCCGGGAGCAGTAAGCGCAGCGAAGCCGGGGGCTTCAAGCAGAACCGAACCCAAGGGGGTTCATGTCGACCACTACCCGGGGGGTAGTAAGCGGAGGGATCCTTCGGGATCCCAGACGAAAAAGCAAGCCGGGACCCGGAAGAAAGTCCGATTTGCAGCAGAACCCATGCCCCGGGTAATGGGCACCACGAAGTTCGGGCGATACCAAAGCCTTGAACAGGAGGAGGCGGAGATGTTCCCGGAAGGGGAATTTCCGCAGCGAACCCCGATCCCCGAAGAACGGCGGGATCACGAGAACACGGCCAAAGAACGGGCCGGGGGACCCAACAGGTCCCAACAGACACAGTCGATCCGGCGGTCGACTATAAAGAACCTTCCCAGGGAAGTAAAACCGAAGACCGGACAAAAGAAGTCCGAAGCACCCCCGAAATCCAAGGGGTCGACAACTCCCGAGGTCGCCGAGCCGAAGGAGCAGAAGGATCGTCGAAAGGCGATCAAAACGATCACCAGTGTGATCGGTACAGACAAGGTGCCGATCAAACAGATGAAGGAACTTGCCGAAGCACTGGCCAAGTTCAACAAGAAGGAAGCCCCGACGCCGGCTGTAAATAGGGTCAACGAGACTGCTCAAGGAAAAGAGCAGGGAAACAAAACCAAGCGCCCAGATCACGAATTCGATCTGAAGACTCTGTGTGTCACGACATACACGCACCGGAGTATGGCAGAGCTTGCCGAGAAATTAAAAGCTCAAAAGGGACTCGCCCCAAAATGGCGAAAGATAACCCGAAACATTTTTCGGTGTTATAACTGCGGAGGAGCCGGACATATGCTCCGAAAATGCAAGAAGCCGCTTCGCAGACGGTTTCCCACGGGGTTATTTAACCCAGACGATTATTCGCAAGGAGACTTGCAAGTCCTGTCCAGGAAATTACGGGCAGGAGGTTTATTTAAATTGGACCCGGAAACCAAGAAGAAACCGGAGCAGAAGCCGGAAACGGCAGCCAGAAATATTTATGGCAGATATACGTTCCTAGCGGAACAAGAAAATTTTAAAACCACCAAAAAAGACGAAGAGGAAGAGACCCCCCTAGAGAGGGGGTGGAGCCCGAAAGGGATGTTTATTGGGTGCCGATCAAAGAAGGATCGGACCTTAAAACAAAAAGGAGTCGGTGGACATGCCGATGTAAAAGAAGCATCCAAAGAGGAACCGGAAGAAGCCGCCGGGATAGAAATAGATGCCAGTAGCCGCAGATCCGACAACGCGGAAAAGGGCGGCAATGCCGCGATGGCTCAATCCCGGACGGACAGGGAGGAAGCGCCAGAGGAACAGAAGAAGTCAGGGACTTCGGACGTTACCAAAGTCAAGGAAATGCCAACGCCACAGGGCATTTCACGCGAAGAACCCAGAACCCAAACTGGTACAAATAGTGCGGATAAACAGGACGGCACAGCCGTGGGAACTCAATCGATCACCATCGAGGAAGCGTTCACGCTCGAAGCAAAGACGACGCCGAGAGCAGCGAAGACGGTTCGGGAAGCACTCCGAAGCCGCAAGATCAACACTCGTAGAATGTACGCGAGTATAAACAAGACGAATAGCAGCAAGCAAGGAAAGCGGCTTGCAACGATTCAGGAGGAGTCCTACGAATACTCAACGACGGGAGAAGCCGAGGTCACGTCACAGACCAAAGCCGACGCCCAGAACCTCGAAGATTTGAAGGCACTCTTAGATAAGATGCTGGAAATAGAGGAACCCGTGGGAGAAGTCCCAATAATACTTGTCAAATCCGAGCAAGGCACGGAGGAGAACGCCGGGATAAAGCCCGAAGAGGAGGAATCCTTAGAATATTCAAAGTCCACCCCGGTCAACGAGGACGTTGACTCTAGAGAGGGGGTAATGTCACGATTCGATTCCAATCTTATCGTTCCAACGCCATCTGAGACTGTTGCCAAACAGGAGCACACAGATAAGATAACGGCGGACGAGACCCCTAAGTCTGAGTCAGAACGGGAAGAGACCCCTGAGCCCGAGCCTACACCCGAGAAGGGATACGGCTTGAGTATGGAGCTAGTCGAGTTCGAGGACCTGAACTACGACGACGAGATCTTCAACACCCCTGAAGATCAACAGGAACAGATCTTCGGCATCCTCGAAGATCAAGACGAACAAACCCTCGGCCAAGAGTCAGCCGAAGGCGACAACTCCGAAGTCTCGGAAGAGGAGACGCCGGAGCCCGAGTCAACCCCCGAGAGTAGAAGCCGAGCCCAGCTACAAGAGTGGCTCGACGCTCTCGAACAGATCACGTTCGGCAGCCAAGCCGGAGACGTAGAAGCCGGCAACCTGCTAAGGCAGAGGCTGGCCGAACTCGAGCAGAAGGTTCTCCAGGAAGAAGCCGAAGAGAACCAAGCCGCCGACCAAGGGATCAAAGAAGATATAGATCCTGAAGTCGAGGATCTCGTAGACGCCCAGAATGATAAGGGTGATAACGAGATAGCAGAACGGGCACAGGTCGAAGTGCCGAGGCGCCCACAGGCGTCTAAGATAGTAGAAGCGCCCAGGCGCCTAAACTATATCATGCTACCGGAAGAAGTCCCTCGGACAGAACCGGTTAAAGGCAAGAACCGGAAGGAGATAGACAATCTCTTCCGAAGGCTATTAGAAGAAGATAGCGAAGGAGATGACGAGACGGAGGAAGAAGCCGAAGCACGGCTCATCGCAGAGAACAACGCGCGATGGGAAAGGTGCTTAGAGTACCGAAGGAAGTACTGCGAGGAATACGGCAGTAACGGCAGCGACGACGATGAGCCAGAACCGCCGCAGGACTTCAGAGGGAATACGACGCACGAGGACGACCCCTCAGAAGACGAAGAGTTCTACAACAGGAACTCAATATGGGAATAGAAGATATCCCTATCAGGACATGGCACCGCCATTGTAGATTAAACGGGAACAAGTCTCGCGCGACACATATTGTCCGCTTGGGACAATCCGCAGTGACTAGTCACGCGTGACGCTCCGGGAGCGCTTCACCAGAAGACATGGCGGGACACCGAAGGCCGTACACCGACAATACCGCCCGACAGCTGTCGCCTGCCATACAACGCACACACCGATCATGGGAATACAAGAAGCCCTACGATCGAAGAAGCACCAAGGACACATGGTGTTAATAGAAGACGAAGACCTTGATCGAGGGACCGATCGACGAAGAACCCGCACCCACATGGCAAGACACACGCCAAGGTGCATGGTGGATATTATTGGCTCACAGACAAAGCCTCGGACGAAGGATCAGTGGAGACGGCGAGAGAACTCCCAGCATACAGAAGTAAAGGTGTATGCCGATCCATGAAAACGGGCTAGACGCCAGGAGCCGCAGTATGTATATATTAAAGGACGCACGCTACACGCACGACGAAGGACAGCATAACGCATGCTTAAAGGTATTGCTCACAGGAGCACACGAGGCTACGAACAATTACCACGCAGTCGCTACCATATTTAGTAGTTAGCAGTTCACACCTAGACAGTATAAGTACGACTAGTTAGTAGAGTATTCTGTACCCTCCCTAGTCGTTTATTCGATCATCTTTACGAAGCCTCTGGCTGGACTAAGATCTCACTCCCCAATCCACTATCTCAGTATAGCTGGACGAGATTAGATTACCAGGGCTTTGTCTGTGACACATCCAGTGTCGACTTTGTTCGGGGGTCTTGTTTGAAGGTAGTCATGGCTCCGTAAAGCCCCTGATAATATATGAGGATTCTGTGGAGGTAAACAATGATTTTTCCTACCTCTTTGAGACCGACCAGTGTCCCAAATGAATTTTGAACTGACATGTCAGGTCTTTCCTAAAACGGAATGATGGTCCGGCAAACTTCGGCTGAGTCCAATATAGTCCCCATTCCATCCAGCACTCTGAGGAAAACTCGAAATCAGTTGGAAGTACACAAACGGTGGTGAATCATCCAGAGAAAACACGATTCACGGCCAAACTAGGATGACACACCCGTGTGCCGTCGATTTGCCGTTCCGGCCCGTCAAACAGTGGGCCGTTTTTGGACCTCTGGGATCTCCAACGGAACGGGCACGGCACCCGTTCGACGGGTGCCGTCAGACCGTCGCAACGGCAACGGGCGGCAGCCCTAGTTGTACCCCTTCCACCCTAGGCATTGATTCGTGTTCAATGTCGCGAATACATCCTTTTTGTGTTGGGTTTAAAAAAGTGTAAACTGAGAAGTTCAGGCATCGCTGTCCTTTATCGAAACAAATGTTCCCTTCCACAGGAGAGCACTATTCACACTATTCGCGTATTTTGCTGTTGGCGCGGTGTCGATGTCAGATCAAGGCTCCAAAAAACGAATCCGTCATTCCCAGTGGCTTCATCCTCGCACAGCAGGTGGGCCAAAAGTGGGACGAAAATCAACATGCCGATGGTGGAAGTTGATATTTTGATCCATTGATGTCGCCGGCCTGCGGCGGCATTGCGGCATCGATGTAGGACTTCCGCCTTGTTGCGCTACGTCAATGGCCGGCAGTTTGGACGCTAATAGCTTGGTCGCTATCCAGTCCTGGAACCACCACGGAAGCAACAAAATCCTCATCTCGTTGTGCACTGAGTTGTAAACTCAAAGCAACTAACTCAGATGCGATTGGGGCAAAATCGCGTCGAGCAAGCTAGCCACCCTCGCGATTGTCCCCGCGCCTGGGTAGTGGGAGCTGCGTGAAACGTGACCACAAACTAGCAAGATGTTCTGTGAATTGGCCGCCGTGAACATCAAATATAAGTGGTGTTCACGATAGCCATTTTTTGCTCCTTTTTCGTCCGCAATTTCTCTCCTTTTCGATGTTCCCGGTCTTTTTTGCCCCAGATTTTTTCCCTTTTCAATTCTAGACTGTAAAAATGGATGAAATAAAAAAATCCAGCCCTTTATACCGTTATTTGGTCGAGAACCAACCAACAAGAGAGAAAAAGTCGGTCAAAAATGGGCTGTCGTGAACACCCAAGCAAGGGTTCAGTAGGAAAAGGGGAACATTGTTGACCGTTATTAAGGCCAGGTTCAACTGAGTCTCGCCCTTTGTAGGGTATAGATATTCCCACTTATGACATATATCCCCAAGAACCAAGTGGGACGCTAAACCCGTTACTGAAATCGGTACCTAAAAGGAAGCAAAAATGGCTATTTTTGACAAAATGAGCGGACATGCTCCTTTTTCCAGCTCCTTTTCAGCCCCATTTTTGGTTCCTTTTCCACAGAAAGAGGCCAAAAAGGAGAGGGAAAAGGAGATGAAAAGGGAGGGAAAATGGTCAACCGTGAATACCACTATTCCTGTTTTTGTTGTTTGAAGTCTAGGTTGATTAGATGTCCCCGGGTCCTTTCTCACCGCTTAGAACCACGTATACTTCCCGCGAACGATTGACGATTGACGTTTAACGTTCTTATCTGGCTTCTATAAGCTGCGCGTTCAAAGTCCGATGGCCGAGATTTAGCCACGGAGGAACCTGAACCTTGTCGTAACTTCTGGTCAGGAACAGCTGCGGCAAATGTCTTGCGCGAACTGGGAAACAATATGTTTGGCACATTTAACGAATGGAATTATCGGTGACCTCCACACAAATTTCGTTCATACAAGAAAGACGTCAATTCATATTCTAAAACACATTTTGGTACACGACAAAGCTTTTACACGCAATAGGTAGATGTGTAGATAGATAGCAAGGACGCAAGCAAGGCGAACCACCAATCCAAAAGCCATAACGTCCAAGTCGGCGATCTACCACGTCGCAGGCCCAAACGTCTCGCCCTCGGCAAGCGAAATGAGCGGGAGCCTGTTTCCGTCGGCGGTGTTGAGCCACACGGTGTTGCCCCACCAGGTCTGGATGGTGTCCGCGCCGATGGAGCCGTTCTTGGGGTACTGCAGGATGAAGAAGATGAGGACCGCCGAGACGGCGACCCCCGAGTCGAGCGCCGCGGAGAGGACGTCTGAAACCCGCATCAGCGTTTTCCGCTCATACAGAGAGGGGACGCACAATTGTATTTCGTCCACCACGCAAAATGACGGCGCCGAATGACATACTGGAAGACGAAGCCGACGATGGCCCAGGGGACGTAGTTGTTGGAATTGGCGGGCGGGATGAGGCCGGTCCCGGAGAAGATGACGGGGAAGCTATAGCCTCATCAGCGCGTGCTCAAAACGAAACGTGGGACGCACTTGAGGTAGCGGAGCCAGCTGTTAGGCCACTTGAGCGTGCAGAGCCAGGCGATGAGCGGGCACAGGAAGCCGACGAGGAAGAAGAACGTGAGCGCGTAGTAGATCTGCCCAGGTGAGACTGCCACCCGCGTCAATATCGCACAAAGCGTAGGGGGCGGTACGCACACTGCCTCCGCGGCCCAATAACGCCCCAGATGATACTCGCCGTCCCAAACACGCCGGTACTGGGGCAGCGGAACCCATCCTTCTGATGCGGGTCGCAAATCCCCTCGATGTTCGTGAACATCCACGCCTGCACGCCGAGCTGCACCGTCCCCGCGATGATCGTCGCCACGATCTGGCTCGTGAACATCTGCCGCGGGGGGATCTTCATGTAATGCCCGAGCTTGAAGTCCGAGGTGAAGGTGAGCGCCTGCGCCATAGTGATGTAGCCCCACGTCTTGAACATCATCATCGCGACGGGGCGCCCGGGGAGCGCGTACCCGATGATGAGCTCGGTGATGACGTTGAGCCCGACCTGCTGGTTGGTGATGGCCTGGATCATGCCGATGGGGATGACATAGAAGAAGGCTGGCAGGGCGGATTAGCGGAGGTGGTGTAGTGGAGGCGACGACTTACATATGACCAGCGCGAGGATAAAGTACTGTACGGGGAACTTGGTGTCCCAGACTTCGATGGCGACGACACCAAAGATGAACATGGTGACTGCGGTGGTACGTTAGCGCGGCAGGGATAGAGGTCGAGAGGAATGTACCGAAGATAATGGCATACCACCACTCGGGGACCTGCGGGTACACGGACATGAGACGCGCATGGATGTCCGGTTGCTCGTGCATCGCACGTCGCGACTGCGTCCAGATTTGCTTGCGGAAGAACAGAAAGGCGTGCGTGATCGTCGCGGTGCTGGAGGGCGAGTGTCAGTATTGAGAGCAGGAATGGGAAGAGGGCAGGTGTAATGAGCACAAAACGAATAGATGTGGAGGGAAGGAAAGGAAAGGAACGACGGCGTCCAGAAAGACACCACAACGTCGCCACTTTTTAGCGGTCGTTCCCAAAACGGCAGGTCTATTGCCTTTTCAGGACTCCACTCGCGTGGCGAAAAGCCGAAAGCGCCGACGTGCCGAAATGGGGGCAAAGGACAGATAAAAATGAAGGAAAGGATAGAATCAACACACATGCTCGCAAACGAAAGCCCGTACGAGATGGAAAAGGTCGTGGAGAGGAAGATGGGCGAGTAGGCCTTGTACTTTTCTTCGTCAAAGACCTGCGGGGAAGCGTTAGCAGGGTGAAGCGGGCGAGGAGCATGGGGAGCGGAACGGCAGTAGCAGCGCGCGCAAGTACACAAGCGGGGCCGGAGATGCTCGAGGATGAAGAGGTGGAGGTTACAGACGGCACACACCTTATCCGGCGTTAAGATCCTCGTCACATTGTACGACGCGCCCGTATTGTCAAACGAGCCGCCCGACGAGATGGGCATGTACTTGGAGTAGAAGGTGTTCGTGAACTAGGGGTCGCATTAGTGAGCGGGCTATATCGACAGGAGGGAAGAGAAGATAACGACGGGGAGACGGAGTACAGTAGAGGCCGTTCGGCTGCTCCGGGGCGTCCTCCTCCCCCCAAAGCGAACGTCGCTGCCGCCGACGCGAAGAAAAATGCCGCAGCACGAAGCCTCCGTAGCGCTGACGGCATCCTGGTGCGGCCTCCGTCCTACGATGCAGGTAGCGCCGCGCGCGTCTCCCTCGTCGTCCCCTTTCCGCAAAGGGCACCGCACGCAGCGGAAGTCCCAGCACCGCCCCCAAAGCTCTCTCCCTCACTCTCTCCCCCACTCTCCACGAAGTAAAAAGGAAAGACACGCACATACAACGCGGGCGTAAGCACCCAGAAGAAGAACACGAACCCGACGGCGATGTTGGCTTCGGCCCACCAAGGCGTCGCGAGCGGGGAGCCGATGTAGGCGATTTGGGCCCAGTCTGGAAAGGTGGGGGCGTCAGCGCAGATTTCGAGGGGAGGAGCGGGTAAGAAATCGTGTCGGCTCGGACGGCGGATACGTCGCGCGAACGAACGACGGAGTGGGTAGCTGTAGCCGTAGCCGTAGCCGTAGCCGTAGAAGTGGAAGATACAGAGCTGAAGGCTCACCAAACGTAACCAGCCCCATCGCGAGCCCATAATTCACGCCAAACAGCTGGTTGAGGACGAGGTTGTCCGGCTTGATCCAGCAGACCCAGGAGAAGAAGGAGAGGCCGGTGAAGAGGTAGCCTGCGGCGGTGGTAGTGTTAGCGGAGGTATTTGAGGAAAGGAGAGCGATGGGAAGGGAAGGAAGGGAGACGGAGCAGCTTCACGGCGAGGACGACGACCGTGCACATCGCTCCGGTCCATCGCCCAGCACCGCCGCGGCTTGACGGTGAAGCTCGCGGGTGAGGATCGCCGCAGTCCCCGACGAGGACGACGCTCGTACAGCTCGCTCAGTCCCCAGCGACTACGACGTGCGTGAGCGCGCGCGAGCACGATGCTCCCACCACGCCCACTCCTACCGCCAACCTCTCTCCTCCTCTCCTCTCCTCCCACCTCAACACAAAAAATCGAAAAACAAAAACGCACCAGGAACCAAATACCAACACGCGCTCCCCACAAACGCGACGTAAAAGAACGTCTCGCGCGAGAAGCCGCCGCGCGCGCCGACGCCGGCGTAGCGCTGCGCGTGCAGGGTGTTGAAGAGGGCGCAGGTGACGAGGTTGTAGGGCCAGACTGGGGGTGGGTGGGGGTTAGTGAGCCGTGGGTGGGAGGGAATGAGAGGGGAGGCGGGCGGGAGGTGAAGGTCGAGGTGGAGGTACCGATGGGGATGGATGTGATGACAACGATCGACGACGCAAACCCGACCTGCGGCGGTAAGGAAGCGCGTACGTTCTCGCCTCGCAAGGTGCCTTTGCCCAAAAAACCCGCCCCGAAGCCGCGCGTACCCAAAAAAACCACAAATAAATAAAAAACCCCCAAAAAAACGCGACGAGAGAAAGAGTAGAAACGCGAATCGCACGCACTCATACTCGGCGGCTGCACCAAAAACCGCCTCGCGATCCCGCCGATGGAGAACCCGATGAGCTGGGTCGACATGACCACCATCCATTGGTCTGTAAGCAAAAGGATTATCAGCAATTATAAGTGGAGGGGGAGGGGAGGAGCATGAGTATAAGAGTAAGGAAGAGAGGAGAAGTGGGAGGGAGGGAAGAGAAGCGAGAAGCAGCGGCGCCGCGTCCGCTGCACGCCTGCCCTTACCGCCAGCACCATTCCATTCCTGCACGCCCGCCGACGCTGCCGCTGCCGCACTCTTCAGAGACCACGACCTTCACAACAACCGTCGTGTTCGTGTTCTCCGGATCTCCACCGCCGTCTTGTACCATCTGCACCAGCGCGCATGGAAAAAATGTCCATCTCCGAGCAAACGGAGCCGCCGCGAAAACGACGCGCCGCATCCGCGAAAACGACTGCGCGAGAGAGCCCCGAGCAGCACTACCGCATGACCACCACCGCCGTCCCATCGCGGCACCAGCGCGCACTGCACGGAAAAAGAGAAAACGAGAAGACGACGCCGCATCCGCCAAAACGACTGCGCGCGCTGAGCAGCACGACTAGCTCCGCGCCAAAATGCGAGCGACTCCCCAGGATCACCACCGCCGCCGTCCGCGTGCGGAGCACCCTGCAAGAAGCAAAAGCCCGCCCGCCATGGAAAAAAGAAAAAACCGAGAAAACGACGCTTCTCCTCTGCGAAAACGACGCGCCGCATCCGCCAAGACGACTGCGCACGCAGAGAGCCTGAGCACCCCCACCGCCGCGCCAAAATGCGCCGGACCACCACCGCCGCCGCCACCGCCGCCGCCACCGCCGTCACAGTCCGCGCGCACAATACGACCGCGCACGCTGCAAGGAGCAGAAGCCCGGGCTCGTCGCAGCTCGTCCCCGCCGCGACCGCACCCCCAGCCGCTGCTGCTGGCGTTGCTCGCATCGATCCGAATCGAATCGACTCCCAGTGAGGGTGAGGGTGAGTGAGTGAGCAAGGGTGAGGTGAGTGCCCGCGAGCCGCCGAAGTGGACGAAGCCACGGTGGACAGCGCCGCGGCGTAAGCATCACATCGTCTCCACTCCTGCTCTCCGTCGCGTCCCCATGTCCGCACCACGCCCCAGCAAAGCTGCTCGACTCCGCCAACTCCGCTACCGCCACGTACTGCTCGAGCACGCCCACTACGACCGCTCCACCAAACCCACGCCGCGAAAAATTCTACCCCCGCGCGCCGCTCAACCGCTCAAAAAGCCGCCCGCCCGCCCAAACCAGGATCGCGTCGTGCCCGCGGGATCGCGCACCCTCGAATACCCTGCCCCAAAAATCCGCTCGCAAACTCGCGCGGAAAACTCGCTCTCTCCTCCGCGAATTTGTTCGAGTCGAAAACAATGTGGAACAAGACAAGTGGGAAGAGCAGCAGGTCTCGCTCGTCGTGAAAGGAAAAAAAACGACTCACACAAAAACCCATACCCCTCCCCGTAATACACCCTCTGCACGGCGACGATGTCGGTGGCGTACGCGGAGCCGGCGCCGACGCCGGCCATTATTGTGATGAGGACGTGTTCCTGGCGAGCGTCAGCGAGCGTTAGAAATAAGAGGAGGGTTAGAGAGGTTAGGGAAGAGGGTAGGGAGCCCACTCGCGACACGACACGCTGCCGCTGGCTCGCCGCCAATGCAATCAAAACGGCCGTCTTCGACGCCAGCACGAGCTCACTCACCGCACGCGTACGCCCCACTGTACGCCCGCCCCGCTTCGACATCGCCGCCCGGCGCAGCGCAGCGCAGGACAACTCGCGGCACGACTCGCGGTACGGCGTCCACGACACCGCCGCCCGGCGCAGCGCAGCACGACTGTACGCCCCGTCCGCACACGACTCGCGCCTCCGCCCCATGCGCTCGCCACATCGCACGCGACCCGTCCACGCCCCGCCTGTCTTCGACACCGCCCGTCTGCTCGCCGGCCGCGAGCGTACCGTACTGCGCCGACACAGACGCGTGTACATACATACGCCCCGCGCCTCCGCTCCGCGCACGAATATCGCCCCGCTTCGCCACCGCCGCCGCGGCCCGACACCACTATCTCCCTGTTCACAGCACGACACGACACCCACAGCCTCCGCGTCGCAGCGCAGCACGAGCACGAAGCACGAAGCACGTCTGTCCGTTCGTCCGTCTACGCCGCTTCGCCCGCCCGCCTCCACCGCGACTGTACGCCCGGCGCAGCGCAGCACGCTGACCCGCCCAATCCAATGGGACTACAAGTACACCTCCTCCACAAAACATCAAGCCCCCGCCGAAAAACCCGCCCACTTCGAGCAAGTCCACAAGAACGCAAAAACGCAAGGAAGGAAGGAACGGCGCCCGCGCCGCGCACCCACGTCCATTTGGGTGGGGAAGGAAGTAAAACACACCTTGATACTAAACGCCCCCCCATTCAGCTCCACCTTCACGCCAAACGGGAGGGAGAGGACGAGGTTGGGGAGGAGCCGGGCCCAGAGCCGGCCGAGGGGGAAGGTTAGGAGTTGGGGGACAATCTGTTAGAATTTTTAGTTAGCATGGTAAGGAAAATCGAAAGGGCAAAACGGCAGCGACAGCAGAACGGAACAGAACAGTGATGAGATGGGGATGGGGTGGGTTGCGGTACGCGTCTCCCCCCCGCCAAGAGCAAGAGCATAGGGAAGGGCTAGCGCCAATCCGAATACGCGCGAACAAGGCAGGCAGCGAGGACGTGAAGCGAACCCGAGTACGAGTACGAGTACGAACGCGAGTACGCGAACGTGAATACGCGCGCGAAAATCCAAATCGGAAACGACTCGGACAAGGCGTTGCCTCGTTGCGATCCCATTGCTCATTTCCGCGCGCGCAGGAAGGAAGGAAGGAGTGAGGGAGAACGCGAAGCCGCGGAAATGAGGATTTGGGAACATAAGGTAGGAAGGAAGATGGGTGGGCGGGTGGCACCACGCGGTGTGGAAGGATGGGAAGGTAGAGGGTGAAGAATAAGGAGCGCGCGGTGTACGCGAGAGGGAGGGACGAAGGTAAAGAACAAGGGACAAGGAAAGGGAAATAATGTGAATGTGAATGTGAAGAGAATAACGCAAATGTGAAGGGTCGAGCGCGCCCACCCACAGAAAGCACCCCGCCTCGAAAACCAAAACCAAAACCCAAAAAAAACGCGCCACTTACACTAGTAACCGTAACCGCCGGGTACCGAAAAAAGAAAAACTGATTCAGCCCCGGGATCAGGATAGCCCACAGAATGCCCAAAGTCCAGGCGCGGAGGGTCGCGACGGGGATGGCGGGGTCGTCGGTGTTGGCGACGGCGGAGCGCACTTCGGGGTAGGGCGAGTCGTCTTCGAGGAGCGCGGGGGAGTGGGAGGTGGGGAGGTTGGGGTCGTCGAAGTGCGGTATGGCGTCGTGGAAGGACGGGTGCGCGATGGGGACGGGGAGGGCAGCGCCTTTTTCGGGGTCGTGGGATCCAGAGTGCAGGGAGGCGGAGTCGTGCTCGTGCTCGAGCTCATCGTGCTTGGAGGAGGCGGAGTGCGCGTCGGCGGGCATCGTTTGGTGCAGTGCAGGGAGGGACGCGAGTAGCCTTGAATTGAAAGGCTTATGTATGCATCTCACGCGAGCCTACGCCGCATTGAGTAGTAGCCAGGCAGGCAGGCAGTAAGGCACATTGGATTGGAAGAGCATTCAGCGGGTACGTCTTACGTGGAAGGAGAGAAGAGGAAGTGATTGGAAGGAAGCAAGGTGTATCCCCGTTGGGTGAGTGATGCGAATTCCTCTTTCTTACGGCAGTCACTCGAAGGGAGAGCGGTGGTGCCTGGCGGGACTTGCGGTGCTGGCTGGTAGTACGGGCTTAGCGGATGGTTCGTGGGTGGGCAGATTCAGCGCGATGTCTCTACCCCATTTTGGGCTTGCCGCTTGCGCTGTTTCTGTGTTTCCTGCCGCCCTCCGTGACGGCGTCCGTCTCTGGCTCTGGCTGGCCCGCTCCAGAGCTCAAGACTCCAATCAGTCCGTCGGCACACGTTGGTGGCACCACCATGCCTACACTACCGCATAATTCAACCCGATCCCGACCCAGCCCTCAACCGCACACGATACAAACTCAATTCCAACGGGAGGTACTTCAAATCCTGTCCCGTGAATCTAAAGCAACTCCCGCCTCTACATCGTACCACTATTTCCTCCCTTTCTCCGCGCGCAAACGAGTATCAGAACCCAGAGACTTGACGCTTTCCTTGTCCTCCTTCCCAGACTTGTTCCCGTCTCTTCCTCGGCAACACTTCAGTCTCTTAAAGGCACGCCTCCGCGCGTCGATATGTGCGCCAACGCCACTCCGCGGAGCTAAAACCCAGCTTCGGCCGCAGCAAGAGTAAGAAAAAAGAAATACATACGAATCCAATCGAATCCCGAAATCGAGTACCTGCCATATATCGCTTGCTTAGTGTGCAAACAATATTAGGCCTCGAAGACGCCTCATGATATACGAAAACTCTGCAAAATATACATAACCTACTCGATTGGGTCCGAAAGATAGTCTTAGGTCTGACTTTTGCCCCGGTATCAAAACATAAATTAGACGTCGCCGTCAACGCGGTCCTCGACCAAGAACTTCACAATATCTAAGTGACCCATATCAGAAGTGATGCGGAGGAAGGTGCTTCCGTCGGTTTCTGGGATTAGGGTAAGCATATACGGGGAGTTCAGAAGTTTTGTAGTTGGACATACATCGAGCATTTATGTTTGCTGCTTTTTCAAGCAGGAACTTCACAACATCGAGGTGATCTTCTTCACAAGGGATTTTAGAGGGCTGGCATTGGTTTCTGCGCCGTGCTCAATCAGGAATTTGACAATGTCACGGTGACCGTTGCGAGATGCAACGGAAAGGCTGGTGCGTCCGTCCTTGTCTAAACTCCAGGTGAGCACACATGAGGGATTCAGAAATTCTCAAGTTAAACTCACCGCTGGCCTCAATGTCTGCGCCGTGCTCAATCAGGAATTTGACAACCTCGAGGTGACCCCTTTGAGATGCAATGAAAAGGCTGGTCCATCCGTCCGTGTCTAAACTCCAGGTGAGCACACATGAGGGATTCAGAAATTCTCAAGTTAAACTCACTGCTGGCCTCAATGTTTGCATTTTTCTCAATCAAGAACTTTACGACGTCAAGGTGACCATTTTGAGATGCAAGGTAAAGGCTGGTGTCTCCGTCCTTGTCTGAACTCCAGGTAAGCAAACAGAGGGAATCAGAAATTCTCAAGTTAAACTCACCCTTGGCATTGATGTCTGCGCCATGCTCAATCAGGAATTTGATAACCTCGAGGTGACCTCTTCGAGATGCAACGGAAAGGCTGGTGTATCCGTACTCGTCTGAACTCCAGGTAAGCAAACAGAGAGATTCCGAAATTCTCAATGAACTCACTGCTGGCGTTGACGTCTACACCTTTTTCTATTAGGAACTTTACGATGTTAAGGTGACCATAGAGAGATGCAATTGAAAGGCTGGTGTCTCCGTCCTCGTCTGAACTCCAGGTAAGCAAACACAGGGATTCAGAAATTCTCAAGTTACACTCACCCTTGGCCTCAATGTTTGCGCCGTGCTCAATCAGGAATTTGACAACGTCAAGGTGACCGTTTTGAGATGCAATGTAAAGGCTGGTGTATCCACTCCAGGCTAAACTCCAGGTGAGCACACATGAGGGATTCAGAAATTCTGAAGTTAAACTCACTGCTGGCATTGATGTCTGCGCCGTGCTCAATCAGGAACTTTACGATGTCAAGGTGACCATCGCGAGATACAAGGTGAAGGCTGGTGTATCCGTCCTTGTCTGAACTCCAGATAAGCAAACAGAGGGATTCAGAAATTCTCAAGTTAAACTCACTCCTGGCATTTACGTCTGCGCCGTGCTCAATCAGGAACTTTACGACGTCGAGGTGACCATCCCAAGATGCAACGGAAAGGCTGGTGTATCCGTCCTTGTCTGAACTCCAGATAAGCAAACAGAGGGATTCAGAAATTCTCAAGTTAAACTCACCGCTGGCGTTGGTGTCTGCGCCGTGCTCAATGAGGAATTTGACAACGTTAAGGTGACCTTTTTGAGATGCAGTGGAAAGGCTGGTGAATCTACCCTCGGCTAAACTCCAGGTGAGCACACATGAGGGATCCAGAAATTCTCAAGTTAAACTCACTCCTGGCATTGATGTCTGCGCCGTGCTCAATCAGGAATTTAACAACCTCGAGGTGACGATTGCGAGATGCAAGGTAAAGGCTGGTGCATCCGTCATCGTCTGAACTCTAGGTGAGCACACATGAGGGATTTTGAAATTCTCAAGTTAGACTCACCGCTGGCATTGACGTCTGCGCCGTGCTCAATCAGGAATTTGACAACGTCAGGGTGACCGTCTCGAGATGCAATGGAAAGGCTGGTGCGTCCGTACTTGTCTGAACTCCAGGTAAGCAAACGGAGGGATTCCAAAATTCTCAAGTTAAACTCACTGCTAGCCTCAATGTTTGCGCCGTGCTCAATCAGGAACCTTGCGATGTCAAGGTGACCACGTTCAGATGCAAGGTAAAGGCTGGTGTATCCATCCTTGTCTGAACTCCAGGTAAGCAAGCAGAGGGATTCCGAAATTCCCAATGAACTCACTGCTGGCATTGACATCTGCACCTCTTTCTATTAGGAACTTCACAACATCAAGCTGACCACTTTGAGATGCAACGAAAAGGTCATTGACGTTGGCGGCTGCTGTGCTGTTTCCGTAGGTTAGCTGCATCCTTGGTATCATCTAACTGTGTCATACCCTTCTGTTTCGGCGGGAACACGATCCTCATTATCGATGTTGGCGGCAGCTCGTCTGCTTCCGTAGTTTAGCCACATAGTTCGTAGTGTATCACTGTGACATACCCTTCAGTTTCAGTGGCACCTGGAGATCTACGAGCCTTGAAGATTTTCTCATGCGCAAGATGATACGAGTCTGGGAGATATTCTTTGCACCATTCACTTTCAAACAGCAACGGTTAAATTGTGTAGTGCACAACTAACTAATGCTTACCGTCGCAAAAGCTGTACAACCATACGGAAATGGGAGTGCCACTTGCCAACGTAGTTGGGCGCGAAATTATCGCCGACGGTTTCAAGTATGTCGGTTACTCCCTTCAGGAGTGTGGAGGCAAGCAAGTCGACACCTTCATAATCGAAAGGCAATGGCTTCGTACCCTTGGACTCAAGATCTCCAAGAGTTTTCCGCATCATCACGCACAGCTTGTCTACGGTGGTATGTGGAACCGCGGAGCAATCTTTACGGGCAGGATCTGCAGCTTTAACTTGTTCCCAGAACTTGGGTAGAGCGACAATTTGGCCTAGATAACGAATGGACAGGGCATTCATGACTTCTGTGGCAGCGCTGCGAGAAACACTGTTATCAAAATTCCGTGGAAAAGTCAGGCTTCACGCACTCGCAATGTTGGTAAACCTGCGAAAGTTCTCCAATCAGGCAACCATCCTTCCCATGATCTTGAACAACTCGAGAGATGTGACATCTCTCAATCCTTGAAGAGATTTGTGCCTCTGAGAGACACATCTCAGCGAAGGATCTCCAAAACCTCCATTCAGCTATGTCGTCCGGCGACCATCCTGCATGCAAGCGATCCCACAATGTAGAGATATTGTCCTTCAATGTCGTGGGTTTGGATGGCCGAATGTGTTCAGAACGGAGAAGCATCAATCGCAGCCCCGGAAACATGGTGGTGAGCTCGACGAGTCTCTGGAAAGCCACACATTGCATCTCCACTGTTTGCTTGCTATGAAACAACTTACTGAGCAAGCATTTTGCACAGGACGAAGTGTACGCACTTAAGTGTGTATTTCATGAACCGAGAGCACTGTGTCTGCAGGGCCAATAGATCAATCCTCTTTGTAATCTCCACCTCCTTCTCGTCCTCCTTCTCGATCGTATCCTTTAGAATTTTCAGTTCTGTTTGGAGGGCGGCCAAATTTCCGACCCGGTCGTCCTCCTCTCCGAACAAAGATATGATGTTGGTCGCAACGGCACGTGGCCCTTTGCCCGCTTGGTGAGCACTATCACCCCAGGCTTTAAGCGCTGCTTTTCCAAGGCGACCCAACGTCTGATTCATCGTGTTGCCCCATTGTATATCAGAACTACGCACGACCTGCCACATGGATGACAAGCGATCCCGAAAGGTGAAGACCTGGTTGGAATTATTGGTGGTATTAGTGGTACTCTCATCTGCGATGTCCGAGTCTGCCGCCGCCGGCTGAGGTATACCGGGATCTACGCGCAGACTCAACGGGGTAAATGGGACGAGAGCCATTGTCGACAGCTGCTGAGGTAGAGTTGCGGCAAGAGAAACTCGGGAGGAAGACGGGAGAGGAAAGCGTGGGCGGTGAAGGCGCTTTACCGTGCCATGCACTGGCTGTGTGGCATTCGTGAGACGACACCACCGCGGAAGCAATCCGTCAAACTGATGGCGGAAGTACTGCGGAGGCAGTCAGAGGAACTCTTCGCGTTAAGTTCCAGTTTCAAGTTGAGGTACATACTTACCTCGGTCGTTTCTTCGAGCCTTCGAGGACAAGGCGATAAGCACGGCGGGGTCAGCACTGCTGAAATCCGAATCCTATTTATCCGACTTCTAAGTGCGATCACGGCCATCACGCTCATAGTGCTTTGACGTGGTGGCACGAGGCGTCCAACCACGCTCATTCTCATTCTTCATCGTCCATGTCCGACTCGTGCGCTTACATTGGGGGCCCGCCCTTGAACACTGATATCAGTGGTATTGGGGTCCGCCTGTCGTTCTATCTACAAACTGTCTTTCTCGGTAACACCCTTTTCGTGCCTGGTACTCTTCCAATTGTCTGCCAATCCAGGCTGCTTATCTGCTCGGTCAACGTCGCCTGAGGAGGTCACAGGGGCTCTCTACACTCTGTTAGCCACCAATACCGGTATGGCTGTGACGGCGTTTATTCTAGGGTTCAAGTCAAGCCCAGAAATCAGTCTGCACGAGTATGTAGCACCTTCTTTTCTTCAGAGAGGAGAAGCTGATGTGTTGGCACCCACGTAGCGGATTGGTGGTCTTTTATCTGCTTTACATATCATGGGTCACCGTCTACTTTTCCCTCCCAGCCAACACAAAGTTCCCTGGCCAGGTCAAGACGCTGCATTTGTGCTCTGTGATTCAGAGCTGCATACTCTTTGCCTTGGCATTTGCACTGCTCGGGACAGCCCCGACATTTGGCCTCACTCCCGAGTGCAACCACAATGCCGTCGTCGTCTTATTCCGCCCGTTCGCTGTCCTTGACGCTGGGCGTATCCTATTTTTGGTCTTGACGGCGCTCGTTCTCATCATATACGGGGGCATAATTTACAAGGACTGGAAAGCCTCCATCAAACGATTGGGCCTCAGAGTGGCCGAACATTTCAAAAAGAAGAGGCCTGGTGAAGAAATTGAAATCAACATCCATCATAATGCTCAAACCGCGACGGACCCTGAGTCCAGAAGGACTCGGACCGAGGATGTTGATAATTCGGCGTCGGTCCCTCGGACATGGGGTTATCTTCGGCCAAAGGACAAACCGGCGAGTGTATCAGTTATCATTTTCAGTCGAGTAATCATCGCATTTTCCCTGTATAGGACACGTATACTCCCAACGTCGACGAGAAACTTGTCGCAAATCTCATCATCGTGCTCATATTGTGGGGTTTGGCAGTGATGAACACCGAGCTCCTCATCCGATGGAATAATTTTGCTGCGTCGGACGGCAGTCAGTCTCCGTGGCAGTTTGGACAGGTATGATGTCGTGGAGTGAACTGCGGCAGCGTGAACTAACTACTAACCTTGTAGATTCTGCCTATGATCCTTGTTGTGCCACCACTGATCAGCCTGGTGAATGTCTTTGTGGAGAATGGGTTTCGGAAGGCGGACGGCGGCCCATAACCAACACTTCGAAGGTGTAATTATGGACAAGTCATCGAGGTTCATATAAGTTTGCCATGGAATATTATACGAAAACAAAACCCCGCCTGTTACTGAAGATGGTGAAAAATTCAAGCCTTTGCGGAGTGCGCGAGTTAGCGGAACGTAGGCCAAGCCAAGTTACTGCCTATTTGGGAAGCTCGGCCATCAACGGCCGCTTGAGCCCCTAGGGATGTTCGAGAGGCCATCGTGCGCCATGGCCACCTGCCACCCGACGCGTTTGAACGCGTCAAACACTCTCTTTCACCCTTACTACACCCTTTCCCCTCTGTATCATCTCTATCTCTGGTTGTATACCAGTCGGGGCCAACTTTCGAGTTTATTCACGTTGAACCGTGATCTCAGCCACCGCCGCCCGCCACCAAAGGATACAAACAAGTCAAATGGGGACCCTACACACAAGCAGACGCCTCGGGAATGAGCAAGCCTGCTCTTACTCCTTACCCCGTCGCGTCCGACATCCCGTTCGATAAATTGCGAATTTCGAAGGCCCAGCGCGCTGCACTGGAGACCCTCTATAAACAGCTCACTGCCGTCAACGATGCATGTAGACCATTTATTTAAGCTCGATAGCGACGACCAAATACATGGTGCCGCAATTATGGCGCAGCACGGTCTTGATCTTGATGCGCACGAAAACTTGAGCAATCGGTGGTCTCAGCAGTGGTCATCAAATTCCTCGAAGTCTGAGCCTACGGGGAGAGTTTTGTATCACTGGTATGTCTTTAATTTCCTCATATATACGGCCTTTCGCTTACATTGATTCTAGCGAGTGTGGTTATCACCGTACCTGGAATAAATCAAAGGCGCGACACACACCGCTGCCATTTACTCGCTCGTCGTTCTGCCCGCCGCTCCCCACGCGATGCGTTCACGACTCGCGTCCACACCCGCTCCTCCGCACACCCCAAGCCCGGCGCAGCACGACACCCGCACCCGCACTCGTGCCCCGCTTTGACACCCCAAGCCCGCCGCACCCGGGTCGGCTACACCTGAGCACTCCCCGCCCGGCGCAGCGCAGCACGCCCACGCTTGCGGCACGACTCGCCCAATCCAATCAAAACGCCCGCCCTCGTGCCTACTCGCCTTCCAAATGCGCTCGTAGCGGCCCGCCACGACCCCGCCGGCGGAGCGCAGCGCGGTACGGCGTCCACGACACCGGCACCCGAGCGCCGCCGGATAAAAAAAACCCGCCTTCGCGCGTAGCGATCGACCGCCGCAGCACTCCAAGTCTGACACCGGCACGCGCACGAGAAATAGAATGCTACGCCACTACCACCGGAAAAGCAAACGTGTGCGCGGACGGGACGAAACGTGTGCCCTCAGCAATAAAAATGGGTGCGGTGCAAGTCCAAAAGCACGCCCGCATCCACCGCCCCTCCACACTCCACCTACACACCCCTACTCTCGCACCCACGTCCACACCCCTCCTCCACCGCTCCCCGCAAATGCAAAACCCACGCACAAACCTTGATACTAAACGCCCCCCCCATTCAATTCCACCCCAAAGAGGGACACGTTGGGGAGGAGGCGCGCCCAGAGGCGGCCGAGGGGGGAGGTTAGGAGTTGGGGGACTATCTGTTTGGTGTGGGGGGTGGGGTTAGCGAGCCTAAGGGGAGACAAACAGGGTGGGGAAAGAGAGCCGCAAGAAGCAGCGAACGGAGCAGGAGAGCGTAGGTAGGCAGCCAGCGAGCAGTACGACCGTGCCAATTCGGGCTTGAACGGCGCGCGAATGAGGCGCGAACAGGGAAGGAAGGAAGCGAGAAAGCAAAGGAAGAGGGAAAGAAAACAGCCCGGTGGGTGGGGGGCGCGCGAAGGGGAATGCATATGGAATAGGGAAGGACGAACGGAATAAGGACACTGTAAAGGTAACTGAGGTAAAGGTAAAGGAGGGAGATCACGGTGGGAATACAATGCACATTCAAACTGCAGTGGCTCCCCAAGAGCAAGAGCACAGGGAAGGGCTAGCGCGAGCGCGCGCTCGTTCGAGCCAACCAATCCGAATATGCGCGAACAAGGCAGGCAGGCAGCAAGCACCTGAGGCGAACGCGACTACGAGTACGCGCCCGAACGCGAACGCGAATGCGAGTACAAGTACACGCCCGAATACGCGGCCGGAATACGCGCTCGGGAAAGGTTTGGCTCCGCCTTCGTTCGCGGAAATGAGCAATGAGCTATGCGCCATGAGGCGCATGCGGGCAAGAAGGGAGAACGCGAAGCCGCGGGAATGGCAACGGGGACATGAGGCGAGGGGACCACGCGGTGCGGTGTGGAAGGTAGAGGATGAAGAATAAGGGTGAAAAATAGGAAGGGACCGCGCGGTGCGTGAAAGCAAAGCCCAAACAATGTGAATGTGAAGAGAATAACGATATCAACGATAGGGCCAAAATGTGAAGGGCCAAAAGAACGCGCCACGCACACTAGTAACAGTAACCGCCGGGTACCGAAAAAAGAAAAACTGGTTCAGGCCGGGGATCAGCACCGCCCAGAGCACGCCGAGGGTCCAGGCGCGGAGGGTCGCGACGGGGAGGGCGGGGTCGTCCGTGTTGGCGACGGCGGAGCGGACCTCGAGGTAGGGCGAGTCGTCTTCGAGGAGGGATGGGGCGGCGTCGGGGGAGTGGAAGGAGGGGGGGTTGGGGTCGTGGAAGGGAGGGAGGTTGGGATCGTGGGAGGAAGGGGAGGGCGGCACCTTTTTCGGGGTCGTGGGATCCGGAGTGGAGGGAGGCGGAGTCGAGGTCGCGCTTATCGTGCTTGGAGGAGGCGGAGTGCGCGTCGGCGGCGGGCATCGTTTGGTGCAGTCGAGTGGCATCACAAAAAAGAAAGGGAAGAATCCGCTTCGCCCGAAACGCCTCCGTGAGTTCGAAAGACCTAGAGGGACCGGCGAGAACATGGCCGTTTCTGGACAAGAGATTGTCTGTGTTTGGCTCCGGCTCTTTCGGCACGAATCCGGTCGCTCCCTGTCTTCGTTCCTCAGTGATCACTGTCATTTCAAGAGTACATGTTCAAATTTAGAGTCTGCTCCCGTTAAGAATTTCGACAGTGAGTCTATTTCAGAAACGGCTTCCTGTGAATCCCTTGTTGAAAAAATAAAAGATTTACCTTACTATTGCGGTGTTTTATGTTCCACTTCCGAAAAGTGGCATGTTTTCACCGCCACTGATGCCAGTGGGAGGCGACGTGGTAGTCCATCTCTCTCAGTCTCCCTCCTGCCCACAAAGGTCGCCTCAATGGTGTGGCTGCCACTCACGCAAGCTGTCGACGTCGGCCCTGTCTCTGTCCTCTCTGCGGTAGTCGGGCTATGGGCTCTGCGTCGCCTCATTCGTATCTTCACCACATTGCGGGTACGCTTCATCTTGGAATTGAGACCGGTCTTGTTTTTTTTGGCTTATCCAAAGAACGTAGGCACCCAGTTTGTTTCCAAAATTGTATAGCGCATGGGACCCGATGGCATTGCCGGGAGTCTTGCTTCCGACAACTTGGTGGAATGTAGGATACAGCGGGCATTGGATACGGCGTTTCCGAAGTGAGGCCCCACCCAGCCTCACGATTTGACCTTTTCAACTTCGATCTGGGCAGGGTATACTGGGAATGAAACAATGAACCTCGTTTCCGTTCTCGGCACGTCTCTTGCGTTTAATCTTGCATGTGTCTCATCGCCATTTCAGGTGGGACGTCGGGACTGTGGACTTCAAACCTGGATATTGCACGCCAAGTGTCTGCTGGTGGACATAAAACCAGCTTCGTTAAACCCGAGATGGCCAGCGGAGCCCTTCTGTGAGATGAAACACGCTCATTCTACTTTCCCGCTCATTTGTTACCTCGCAGCCTTTGGGGCATGAATTTGGTTGCGGCGGACGGACAAATGTGGCGCAAGCACAGACGTATTGTTGGTCCTGCTTTTGGTACTGAGCTGTTCGTACATGTCGGTCTCCGGAACCGCGACATTTCTGATCTCCGGTGGTTAGGTACAAATTGGTCTGGAAACAGACTGCGCAGACTTACCGAGACATGGTTCAAACTGAGGGTTGGAATGACAAGGACGTCGTGAACGTGCCCGTAATCCAAAACATCACCACCAAAGTAGCGCCAGATTTTCCTGTTGTAATTCGTACTGATCTTGCGTAGGTGGCTTTCCTGATCATAAGCGCCTGCGGCTTTGGCTTCCCGTCTACTTGGAATGAACATTCAACTGCTCCTCGATGATACGCCAACACCTAACTCGGTTACAGGGAAACTCCTACTGGAGACGCAGATAACGAAATCCCAGTCCAGGAGGCGCTGCGTGTCGTCGCAGAGACCTATCTACTTATGCTTACTGTCCCCGAATGGGTCCTCCATTTGCCCATCCCCAGGTAATAATAATGTGGCGCGCTAAAACCTTCGTGAAAACTTAACCAGAGTTGTGTTAGGTTCAAGAAAGCACGGATGGCGCGCGACAGACTTCGAACATTCATGCAGCAACAAGTCACTGAGCGAAAGGCGGAAGTAGCGGCTGGTAACACACGCGCCGATGCATTTACGATGCTCGTGAAGGCCAATCAGGATGAGGCGGGCAAGTATCAACTCGATGATCAAGAGCTGGTATGTTTTCCCGAATTTCACTACCTTGACCCTGACGTCGCAACATAATCAGATCGGCAACGTATTCCTGTTCATGTTTGCCGGACATGGTACGCTAATTGCTGAGAGCGCTAGCTTGGTGTTTAATTTGTTGTGGCAGAAACCACGGCGCACACCCTGGCCGCGACGCTTGGATTCATGGCCCTCCATCCTGAGATTCAGGACGAGGTTCTGGACCAGATTATTGCCGTGGTGGGACCCGATCGTGCACCTGTATGCCTCTTTCCCATGGTCCATGTGGATATCAGTTGATCCAAGACTGTCTACAGGTATTTGAGGACTACCCGAAACTCGATAAAGTTCTTGCTATTTTCTACGAGGCTGCCCGAATGTTCCGTGAGTCTGCATCTGGAATATTGGGGCATAACTTGATTGCGTTCAAAGCCGCCGGCCACATCCTCATTCGCGAAGCAACGGAGGACACCGTTTTGACCGTGCCGAATCCTGTCGGCGAGGAGGGAAGTAAGACTATTCCTATTCCGAAGGGCACCCAAGTATGTACCTATTAAACACCCAGATATTTTTCTAATCCCGCGCAATAGGTTACGGTTGACATGGTCGGCGTCCGTACGTATTTCCTGCAACCAGCGTACGTGAATTATCAGGACTAATTAAATCAGAGTACAACCCTCGTTACTTCGAGAACGCGGAGGAATACAGACCATCGAGATGGTATGGTCTGCCAAGTGATTCCGAGCTGTTCACGGCGTTCAGTGTCGGTGAGTGATGGTCTCTTTTCGATTTGCAGGAAACTCACCGTACGATGCCGAAAAGGTCCCCGAGCCTGCTTAGGACGTCGCTTCGCGCTCGTTGAAGCCGCGTGCTTCTTGACACTGTTGTTGCGAGACTGGAAGATCTCGCCAATCCTCAACGAAGGGGAGAGCAAGCGAGCATGGGAAACCCGCGTGATGGACGCCCACATCGCGTTGACCCTTGGTGTAGCAAACGTGTCGCTCCAGTTCGAGAGGAGAAAGCGAGCGTGATATTACCATATGTACTCGGAGTCATGGGCTGGTCGTAATCGTTCACCCAAAATCCAGAGTCTTCAATGTCCTTTGCACTAGAATTTTACTCTCTCCCCCAGACCTTATTGACATTCATCGCGCGAGATGAAGTCCTCCGACATTCTGTGGCATTTTTAGGAACTGACATTGACGTCGCAATATAAATTTTCCAGTTATAGATTTGTTTAAGCCGCGCTCGCGGCGCTTTTCCTTCCCAACCAAAACTCTTCCCAACAGATCCACCTGACCATTGCCTGCGTGAATGCGGTCAGCGATCCCTCCAGTGTTGGAGGTTTCGTCGTCCTGGCGGGAAGAAGGACGCACCCTCTCGGTTCCAAACGCAAGCTGGGACATAGCCGCCTCTTCTATTTTCGTTGATTTTCTTTGACGTGGGACACTCTTGGGAGATAACTCCACAGATAGTGTACTCTCGGTGTGCTTCGCTGTTGTGGGGTAAGTCAACGACAAGATCTGTCATAAATTTTCATTCAATCCTCTCGCTCAGCGTGGTCATGTTCTTGTTCTGCCCGCTCGACCGACTCCACCACTGCATTAGTTCCTTGCAGTTTAATCGCGGGAAAATTTCGTGCGGACACATATAAAAGAGAGCTCTCACCTCTCTCAAACCTCACTCGAACACATCCCTCCGTAGTTCAAGCTCTCTAAACAAACAAATATGTTCTCCAAGCTCTCTGTTGTCGTCGCCTCTGTGTTCATCATACGCGGCCGACCTCCTCTACCCCTCGTCGCCATTATTAATTAACCTTTTTCCAGACCCTTGCTGCCGCCATCCCCTGGGGAACTCCACCTCCCCCGGTGACACCTCCCACCTCCCCACAGTGCTGCAGCAGTGTGGTCCCCTCCAGCAACGCCGCTGCATCGGCGGTTGCTGCCCTCCTCGGACTCGACCTCAGCGGCCTCGACGTTCTCGTCGGCCTTAGCTGCTCCCCGATCACCGTCATCGGTAACAACTGGTAATTCACGGTCCAGTTTCCTCCAATGTCTTTTCTCTGACGCCGTTGATTAGTGGCTCCACCACGGTGACCTGCGATGCCCCCGAGGAGGAGTGGGGTGTGTACTGATTGTGATTTCAACAGACTCTAGTACTAACTGAAGCCCCAGGTGGTCTTATTGCTATCAACTGCATCCCCATCACGGCCTGAGTCTAAAGGGCGAGATGCCGCAGTCCCGACGTTGTTCTAAATCTGTTGGATTTTTGTACTTGTCCTGAATTTGTTGTACTCTTTCTACCCCAGGCACTGATTCGTGTCTAATGCCGCGAATATATTCCTTTTGTGTTGGTTTTTAAAAGGCGTAAATTGACTTGGCTGAGAAGTTCAAATATCGCTGTCCTTTATCGAAACGAAGGTGTTCCCCTCCACGGAAGTTCCACCGGAGGTGAGCACTATTCGCACTATTCGCGTATGCCATTTTGCTGTTGGCGCGGTGCCAATGTCAGATTAAGGCTCCAGAAGACATTTCAGTTCTTCCCAGCGGCTTTACCCTCGCACAGGAGGTGGGCCCAAAGTGGGACGAAAATCAACATGCCGATGATGGAAGTTGATCCTTTGATCCATTGATGTCACCGGCCTGCGGCCCGGGCGGCATTGGCACTGGCGCGCTTTCATTTTGGTGATCCTTCTCCGGCATCGATGTAGGACTTCCTTGTTGCGCTACGTCAATAGCTGGAAGTTTGGACGCTAATAAATTGGTCGCTATCCAGTCCTGGAACCACTACGGAAGCAACAAATCTTGTTGTGCACTGAGTTGTAAACTCAAGGCAACTAACTCAGATGCGATTGGGGCAAAATCGCGTCGAGCAAGCTAGTCACCATCGCGATTGTCCCCGCGCCTGGGTAGTGGGAGCTGCGTGAAACGTGACCACAAACTAGCAAGATGTTTTGTGAATTGGCCGCCGTGAAGTCATCAAATATTTCTGTTTTTGTTATTTGAAGTCAAATCAACCTAGATGTCCCCGGGTCCTTTCTCACCGCTTAGAACCACGTATCTTGTCTTACTTTTTTGGCATCTCAAGCTCATCTTTATTCGTCCTTCCCGCGAACGATTGACGATTGACATTTAACGTTCTTATCTGGCTTCTATAAGCTGCCCGTTCGAAGTCCGATGGCCGAGATTTAGCCACCGAGGAACCTGAACCTTGTCACAACTTCTGGTCAGGAACAGCTGCGGCAAATGTCTTGCGAACTGGGAAACAATATGCTTGGCACATTTAATGAATGGAATTATCGGTGGCCTCTACTAGCACACTACCACGCAAATTTCGTTCATACAAGAAAGACGTCAATTCATATTCTAAAACACATTTTGGTACACGACAAAACTTTTACACGCGATAGGTAGTCGTTCCCAAAACGGCAGGTGTATTGCCTTTTTAGGACTCCACTCGATTTGCGAAAACGCCGACGTGGCGAAATGGGGGGGAAAGGACAAGGAAAAATGAAGTAAAGGGAAGGAATCAACACACATGCTCGCAAACGAAAGCCCGTACGAGATGGAGAAGGTCGTGGAGAGGAAGATGGGCGAGTAGGCCTTGTACTTTTCTTCGTCAAAGACCTGCGGGGAAGCGTTAGCAGGGTGAAGCGGGCGAGGAGCATGGGGAGCGGAACGGCAGTAGCAGCGCGCGCAAGTACACAGGCGGGGCCGGAGATGCTCGAGGATGAAGAGGTGGAGGTTACAGACGGCACACACCTTATCCGGCGTTAAGATCCTCGTCACATTGTACGACGCGCCCGTATTGTCAAACGAGCCGCCCGACGAGATGGGCATGTACTTGGAGTAGAAGGTGTTCGTGAACTGGGGGTCGCATTAGTGAGCGGGCTATATCGACAGGAGGGAAGAGAAGATAACGACGGGGAGACGGAGTACAGTAGAGGCCGTTCGGCTGCTCCGGGGCGTCCTCCTCCCCCCAAAACGAACGTCGCTGCCGCCGACGCGAAGAAAAATGCCGCAGCATGAAGCCTCCGTAGCGCTGACGGCATCCTGGTGCGGCCTCCGTCCTACGATGCAGGTAGCGCCGCGCGCGTCTCCCTCGTCGTCCCCTTTCCGCAAAGGCCACCCCGCGCAGCGAAAGTGCCGACTACCGCACTCAAAACTCTCCCCCTCACTCTCCACCAACCGAAACTCTCTCAAAGGAAAGACACGCACATACAACGCGGGCGTAAGCACCCAGAAGAAGAACACGAACCCGACGGCGATGTTGGCCTCGGCCCACCAGGGCGTCGCGAGCGGGGAGCCGATGTAGGCGATTTGGGCCCAGTCTGAAGGTGTGTGGGCGTCAGCGTGGATTTCGAGGGAAGGAGCGAGTAAGAGGAAGAAAGCGCGTCGTCGCAGTCGCGCGAACGACGGAGGCAGCAGGTATGCGTAGCCACAGCCGTAGAAGTAAAACTCGGGGTAGAAAAAGTACGGAGCCAAACACCCACCAAACGTAACCAGCCCCATCGCGAGCCCATAATTCACGCCAAACAGCTGGTTGAGGACGAGGTTGTCCGGCTTGATCCAGCAGACCCAGGAGAAGAAGGAGAGGCCGGTGAAGAGGTAGCCTGGGTGGTGGTAGTGTTAGCAGAGGTATTTGAGGAAAGGAGAGCGAGGGGAAGGGGAGGGAAAGAGTGCTACACGGCTCGCCCGCGAGTACGCCGTCCGTGCACATCGCTCCGACGACACGGTTGCTCAGCGGTACAGCACCGAGCACCGCGTATTTAACGGTGGAACCCGCGCGTAGGGGCTCGCCGCAGTCCCCGACAAGGACGACGCTCATGCGGCTCGCTTAGTCCCCAGCGACTACGACGTGCGTGGACCGCGCGCGAGCCCGAAGCTCCCAATGTGCGCAGCCGCGGGGCGCCCAACGAATGTCCCCCAGCGCGTACGTGCATGCGTGCACCACCAAGCCCTCCCACCCCGGAACCGCGATACCGCCAAAAAAATTGACAAAGAACAACGCACCAGGCACCAAATACCAACACGCGCTCCCCACAAACGCGACGTAGAAGAACGTCTCGCGCGAGAAGCCGCCGCGCGCGCCGACGCCGGCGTAGCGCTGTGCGTGCAGGGTGTTGAAGAGGGCGCAGGTGACGAGGTTGTAGGGCCAGACTGGGGGTGGGGGTGGGGAGGGGTTAGCGAGCGATAAGGGGAGGGGGAGGGGTTAGCGAGCGTTGAGGGGGAGGGGGAGCAAAAGGAGGCAAAGGGTGAGCTAGGGCGGGAGGGAGGAGCGGGGAGTGGAAGGTGAAGGGAGCAGACGGGGAAGGTGGAGGTACGGATGGGGATGTGATGATAACGATCGACGACGCGCAGAACGAGGGCGAGCATTCTCCCCCGCCCCAAAGAACGGAGCGGCGCGCTAAAGTAAAACCGCCCGCCCGTCGAAAAAAAATAAAAATAAAAAGAATAGAAACGCGAATCATACGCACTCATACTCGGCGGCTGCACCAAAAACCGCCTCGCGATCCCGCCGATGGAGAACCCGATGAGCTGGGTGGACATGACGACCATCCATTGGTCTACAGAAGAAAAAAATTAGTATGAGTATGAGTATAAGGAGGGGTAAAGGCGGAGGGGGAAGGAAGGGAAGAAAAGAGAAGGCGAGGCAGAAGCCCGAAATCGACTCTGCAAGAAGCGGCGCGCCCAGTATAAGTGAGCCTCCACCAGCGTAAAACGTCTCTGGAAGAATGTGACTCCGCAAGAAGCGAAAGCTGCGCCCCCGGGGAGAGGGCACCAGCGCACCACCACGGAGAATTTCTCCTCCACACGCTGCGCCGCGAGGAGCACCGCCGCCCGCGACGCAGATGTGCGCCCCCAACGCCTCCACGTCGACCGATCTTCCCGCCCCATCGCGTTCTTGTCAACGCCTTCACGCGCGGCGAAAACACCGCGGGGCCCGTCCTGAGCAGCACCATCGTCCCCGTCGCGACCACAAACTCGACCCGCACGAGTTTGCCAAGAGTCCTCGAGGAGCGTCACCGGCGTCCATCGGCTGGACCAGCACAGACCCCTCCTCCACGTCGTGCTCCCCGCTCCCCGTCGCGGCCACAAACTCGACCCGCACCCCCGCGCTGAGTTCGCCCACGCCCACGCCCACGCCCACACCCATGACCACGCTCACGCCCCCACCCTGCTTCTGCTTCACGTTCGTCCACGTCCGCGCCGACTCCATAAAACGCTGCCGGTAAGACGACTCCGGAAGAAGCTGCCGGTAAAACTTGTCCAGATCCAGACTGCTGCTGCTCGAGAACGGCTGGTGCTTGAAAACGACTCCCTCGTCCCCGGCCCACGAGCGCCCGGCCTGGACTGGCCTGGAGCAGGTGGGGGAGTGTTCGCGCGCCGCAAGCAGAGCCTCCACTCCTGCTCTTCGCGGCGTCCCCGCCGCGTCCGCACCACGGCCTGCCCACCACCCGCCGCTGCTCGAAGTGGACTCTGCTCCTGCACGAGCACGCCCACGCACCGCGAAAAAGACCACCCCAGCAGGACCGCTCCACCAAGCCCACGCCCCCGCGCGCCGCCCAAACCAGGATCGCGTCTGGGCCCGCGGGATCGCGAGTCCCCCGCCCAAAGAATCCCCTTCCTCCTCCCCGCAAAACCTCCCAATAACTCGAAGAAAATCTCTCCTCCCTCGATCTCGCGCGCTCAGAACTCGAAACAACAAGTGGGAAACAAAAAAAAACCGCGCAGACTCACACAAAAACCCATACCCCTCCCCATAATACACCCTCTGCACGGCGACGATGTCGGTGGCATACGCGGAGCCGGCGCCGACGCCGGCCATTATTGTGATGAGGACGTGTTCCTAGATGGGGTGGGGTTAGAGAGCCGTATAGGAAGGGGGAGAGTGGGAAAGGGGGGGGGGGGGGGGGGGGGGGAGGGGAGGAGGCAGAGGAGGTGGGGGGGGAGAGAAGAGCCATGCGACGCTGCGACGCCGACGGGAGGACCGACGCGGACGCAGCCTGCACCAAGATCACGTCCACGACGTGCAAGACGCAGGCAACGCGTACGGAACGAGCGTGGGCGGTTAGCGCGCGCGCGCGACAGGTGGACGGACGATCCCCGCACCACTCCCCGATCTCCCCGACCCGCGCGAAAGAAAGAGAAATATAGAGCGCGCACGGATGAAGGGCGAAGGAATGCACCACCGACCTCCTCCGCGCCGCAGTGCAGCACGACTCGCGTCGAAAACTCCACCCACGGTCCTCTTCCGCATCGCAGCGCACCGGCCTCGACCCGACTCGCGGTAGGGCATCCACGACTTTACGCCACCGCCCGAAGAAAACCCGCGCAGGCGCGTACTTCGGCGCAAAACACCCAAGCCACCGGCGCAGCACTGCGCAGAAGCCGACCGAGCGTACTGCCCGCCCGCCCGACTCGCAGTACGACTCGAATCGACACCGCCCGCACCCGCCGCCCCCGCGAAGAAGAAAAAAACCCCGCGCAGGCACGTCTTCGTCCCTAGCACCCGCACCATCTCCCGCTCGCGACACGACACGACTTTCCGCTCGCGACATCGCACACGCACCCGCCCAGCATCTCCCCGCGGGTGCACAGCGCCCCGCCGCCCCGGCTCACGTATGCGCCGAATCCGAATCGGGCTCGGGCGCCGCATCGGCCCTAACTGCCCCCACGAAGAACAAAACGACGCGGCGCCCGACGCCCGAAAATAACCCGCGCAGCGCGTAGCAATCGACCGCCAACGCCAACCCCACCGGCGACACCGTCGACCGCCCTCGCCCCAACCGCCCCCATGACGCGGCGCGAAAAACCCGCCCTCGCGCACATCGGCGAAAAGCCCGCATCGGCGATTGGTCGCTGCGTGTACATACGCCGCCTTCGCCCCGTTCCTACGCCGAATCCGAATCGGGCTCGGGCTCGGGCGCCGCGCTCGCCTTCTTTTGACGCCAACCGGCGGCGCAAACGGTTTCAAGCGCGTACGTTTCCAGCAAACAACAACGCGTACGGTTTCAAGCGCAAAAAACACCGCAAACACACCTTGATACTAAACGCCCCCCCATTCAGCTCCACCCTCAACCCAAATAGATTGAGGGTAAGGTTGGGGAGGAGACGCGCCCAGAGCCGGCCGAGGGGGAAGGTGAGGAGTTGGGGGACGATCTACGAAAGGGAATTGGGTTAATAAGGGGCAGAAGATGGGAGGGAAGGGATTAGAGGAGGGAGGCAGGGAATGAATGAAATAAGGGGAGTTGCAGGGCAGTGGGAACGCGGACGCAGACCGAAGAGAGCGAGCTTCAGAGAGCACAAGCCCATACGGCTCGCGCACGAATAGACCAGTAAGAGCAGTAAGCTCGACTCGTCCCACCCGAACGCGAGTGCGAGTACGAGTGTGCGAACACCCGAGTACGAGTACGCGCCCGAACGCGAACAAGGCCGGAGGGAACCCCGTTCCGACTCGCCTTCGTTCGCGGAAATGAGCAAGGCGCAATGCGCCATGAGGCGGATGCAGGAAGCCGCGGAAATGGCCATTGGGGACATGAGGCGAGGTGGGACCACGCGGTGTGGAAGGAAGGTGTGGAAGGATGGGAAGGTGAAGAACAAGGGTGAAGAACAAGCAAGGGAGGGGCCGCGCGGTTCGTGAAAGTAAAGCAAAGTACAAGGAAAGCCAAAAGAATGCGAAGAAAATAACGATAACCACGATAGGGCGAAAATGTGAATGTGCAGAGGATAACGCAGCCCAACTCGAAAACAAACAAAAACGCGGCACGCACACTAGTAACCGTAACCGCCGGGTACCGAAAGAAAAAGAACTGGTTCAGCCCGGGGATCAGGATCGCCCACAGGACGCCTAAAGTCCAGGCGCGGAGGGTCGCGACGGGGATGGCGGGGTCGTCGGTGTTGGCGACGGCGCTGCGGACCTCGGGGTAGGGCGAGTCGTCTTCGAGGAGGGCGGGGGAGTGGGCTGAGGGGAGGTTGGGGTCGTCGAAGGAAGGGAGGTTCGGGTAAGGGTCGTGGAAGGACGGGTGCGCGATGGGGACGGGGAGGGGGAGGGCGGCGCCTTTTTCGGGGTCATGGGATCCAGAGTGCAGGGAGGCGGAGTCGCGCTCGTGCTCTAACTCGTGCTTGGAGGAGGCGGAGTGTGCGTCGGCGGGCATCGTCGTGCAGTGGAGTGCAGGACGCGAGTAGCCTTGAGTGAAAGGTTTATGTATGCATCTCAGGCGAGCCTACGCCGCATTGAGTAGTAGCCAGGCAGACGGGCAGGCAGGCAGGTGGTGAGGCACATTGGATTTGGAAGAGCATTCCGCGAGTACGTCTTACGAGGAAGGAGAGAAGAGATAGTGATCGGAAGGAAGGTGTATCCCCGTTGGGTGAGTGATGCGATTCCCTCTTTCTTACGGCAGTCACGAAGACGAAGAAGAGAAGGCGGCGGTGGTGCCTGGCCGCGGTCTTGCGGTGTTGGCTGGGTAGTGCTGGCTGGAGAATGAGCAGATTCAGCGCGATTTGGGGCGATTTTGGCCCTGGGCCGCTTGCGCTGTTTCTGCCGCCCTCCGTCTGTGTCTTTGGCTCGCTCGCTGCAGGATCAAGCTCAAGACTCCAACCAGTCCAGTGCGCCTACTATCGACCAGTCCCGCATAATTCAACTGCATCCTGACCCAGCCTCAACAACACCGTGCGACACGGTACAGACTCAAATCCAACTCGATGCCTTAATCCTCGCCAATCCGCAAAACTAAACCGCGCAAGAGTAAGAGCAAAAGAAACACATACTGTACGAATCCAATCTAATCCAATCCTGAAACTGGGTACCTGATTTTCCTTCCATATATATATATCACTTGCTTAGTGCCCAAACAATATATTAATATTCGAGTACTTAGACCTCGACGGCTCATGATATACGAAAACTCTCCAAAATATACATAACCCACTCGATTGGGTCCGAGAGATAGTTCTAGGCCTGACTTTTGCCCCGGTATCAAAACATAATTAGACGTCGCCGTCAGCACCTTTCTCGACCAAGAACTTCACAATATCTAAGTGACCCATATCAGAGGGAGGTGCTTCCGTCGGTTTCTGGGAGTAGGGTAAGCATATACGGGAAGTTCAGAAGTTTTCTAGTTAACATACGTCGAGCATTTATGTTTGCTGCTTTTTCAAGCAGGAACTTCACAACATCGAGGTGATCTTCTTCACAAGCGATTTTAGAGGGCTGGCATTGGTTTCTGCGCCGTGCTCAATCAGCAATTTGACAATGTCACGGTGACCGTTGCGAGATGCAACGGAAAGGCTGGTGCGTCCGTCCTTGTCTAAACTCTAGGTGAGCACATGAGGAATTCAAAATTCTCAAGTTAAACTCACCCTTGGCATTGATGTTTGCGCCACGCTCAATCAGGAATTTGACAACGTCGAGGTGACCGTCTCGAGATGCAATGGAAAGGCTGGTGCGTCCGTACTTGTCTGCACTCCAGATAAGCAAACAGAGGGATTCAGAAGTCAAACTCACCGCTGGCATTGATGTCTGCGCCGTGCTCAATCAGGAATTTGACAACCTTGAGGCGACCATATGTAGATGCAAGGTAAAGGCTGGTGTATCCACCCTTGTCTAAACCCCAGGTGAGCACACATGAGGGATTCTGAAATTCTCAAGTTACACTCACCGCTGGCATTGGTGTCTGCACCGTGCTCAATCAGGAATTTGACAACGTCAAGGTGACCCCTTTGAGATGCCATGGAAAGGCTGGTGTATCCGTCCTTGTCTGAACTTCAGGTGAGCACACATAAGGGATTCCATAATTCTCAAGTTAAACTCACTGCTAGCCTCAATGTTTGCGCCGTGCTCAATCAGGAATTTGACAACCTCGAGGTGACCGTTTTCAGATGCCATGGAAAGGCTGGTGTATCCACCCTCGGCTAAACTCCAGGTGAGCACACACGAAGGATTCAAAAATTCTCAAGTTAAACTCACCCCTGGCATTGATGTCTGCGCCGTGCTCAATCAGGAACTTGACGACGTCAAGCTGACCGTTGCGAGATGCAACGTAAAGGCTGGTCCATCCGTCCTTGTCTGAACTCCAGATAAGCAAACAGAGGGATTCAGAAACTCTCAAGTTAAACTCACCGCTGGCCTCAAGGTTTGCACCGTGCTCAATCAGGAACTTGACAACCTCGAGGTGACCGTTGTGAGATGCAATAGAAAGGCTGGTCCATCCGTCCTTGTCTGAACTCAGATAAGCAAACAGAGGGATTCAGAAATTCTCAAGTTAAACTCACCCCTGGCCTCAATGTTTGCATTTTTCTCAATCAAGAACTTTACGACGTCAAGGTGACCATTTTGAGATGCAAAGTAAAGGCCGGTGTATCCACCCCAGGCTAAACTCCAGGTGAGCACACATGAGGGATTCAGAAATTCTGAAGTTAAACTCACTGCTGGCATTGATGTCTGCGCCGTGCTCAATCAGGAACTTTACGATGTCAAGGTGACCATCGCGAGATACAAGGTGAAGGCTGGTGTATCCGTCCTTGTCTGAACTCCAGATAAGCAAACAGAGGGATTCAGAAATTCTCAAGTTAAACTCACTCCTGGCATTTACGTCTGCGCCGTGCTCAATCAGGAATTCGACAACCCCGAGGTGACCACGTTCAGATGCAAGGTAAAGGCTGGTGTATCCATCCTTGTCTGAACTCCAGGTAAGCAAGCAGAGGGATTCCGAAATTCCCAATGAACTCACTGCTGGCATTGACATCTGCACCTCTTTCTATTAGGAACTTCACAACATCAAGCTGACCATTTTGAGATGCAACGGAAAGGTTATCAATGTTGGCGGCGGCTGGCCTGTTCCGCATTTCAGCTGTGCTGTTTCTGTAGGTTAGCTGCATCCTTGGTATCATCTAACTGTGTCATACACTTCTGTATCCTCATTGTCGATGTTGGCGGCAGCTCGTCTGTTTCCGTAGTTTAGCCGCATAGTTTGTAGTGTATCACTGTGACATACCCTTCAGTTTCAGTGGCACCTGGAGATATACGAGCTTTGAAGATTTTCTCGTGGGCAAGATTATACGAATCTGGGAGATATTCTTTGCACCATTCGCTTTCAAACAGCAACGGTTAAATTGTGTGTAGTGCACAACTAGATGACGCTTACCGTCGTAAAAGCTGTACAACCATACGAAAATGAGAGTGCCACTTGCCAACGTAGTTGGGTGCGAAATCTTCGCCGACGGTTTCAAGTATGTCGGTTCCTCCCTTCAGGAGTGTGGAGGCAAGCAAATCAACACCTTCATAATCGAAAGGCAATGGCTTTGTACCCTTGGACTCAAGATCTCCAAGAGTCTTCCGCATCATCACACACAGCTTGTCTACGGTGGTATGTGGAGCTGCGGAGCAATCTTTATGGGCAGGATCTGCAGCTTTAACTTGTTCCCAGAACTTGGCTAGAGCGACAATTTGGCCTAGATAACGAATGGACAGAGCATTCATGACTTCTGTGGCAGCACTGCGAGAAACACTGTTATCAAAATTCCGTGGAAAAGTCAGCCTTCACGCACTCGCAATGTCGGTAAACCTGCGAAAGTTCTCCAATCAAGCAACCATCCTTCCCATGATCTTGTACAACTTGAGGGATGTGACATCTCTCAATCCTTAAGGAGATTTGTGCCTCTGAGAGACACATCTCAGCGAAGGATCTCCAAAATCTCCATTCAGCTATGTCGTCCGGCGACCACCCTGCATGCGAGCGATCCCACAATGTAGAGATATTTTCCTTCAACCTCGTGGGTTTGGATGGCCGAATGGGTTCAGAACGGAGAAGCATCAATCGCAGCCCCGGAAACATGGTGGTGAGCTCGACAAGTCTCTGGAAAGCTACACATTGCATCTCCATTGTTTGCTTGCTATGAAACAGCTTATTGAGCAAGCATTTTGTACAGGATGAAGTGTACGCACTTGAGCGTGTATTTCATGAACCGAGAGCACTGTGTCTCCAGGGCCAATAGATCAATCTTCTTTTTAACCTCCACCTCCTTCTCGTCCTCCTTCTCGATCGTATCCTTTAGAATTTTCAGTTTTGTTTGGACGGCGGCCAAATTCCCGACCCGGTCGTCCTCCTCTCCGAACAAAGATATGATGTTGGTCGCAACGGCACGTGGCCCTTTGCCGGCTTGGTGAGCCCTATCACCCCAGGCTTTAAGCGCTGCTCTTCCAAGGTGGCCCAATGTGTGATTCATCGTATTGCCCCATTGTATATCAGAACTACGCACGACCTGCCACATGGATGACAAGCGATCCCGAAAGTGGTTGGAATTATTGGTGGTACTAGTGTTACTCTCATCCGCCATGTCCGAGTCTGCCGCCGCCAGCTGAGGTATACTAGGATCTACGCGCAGATTCAACGGGGTAAATGGCACGAGAGCCATTGTCGACAGCTGCTGAGGCAGAGTTGCGGCAAGAGAAACTCGGGAGGAAGACGGGAGAGGTAAGCGTGGGCGGTGAAGGCCCTTCACCGTGCCATGCGCTGGCTGTGTGGCATTCGTGAGACGACACCACCGCGGAAGCAATCCGTCAAACTGATGGCGGAAGTACTGCGGAAGCAGTCAGAGGAAATGAGTAGCGTTATAATAGACTTCAAGTTCGAGTTTGAGGTACATTTGAGGTACATACTTACATCGGTGATTTTTTCGAGCCTTCGAGGAGAAAGCGATAAGCACGGCGGGGTTACACTGCTTTGAAATCGGATTTATCCAACTTCCAAGCTAAGTGCGATCGCGGCCATCACGCTCACAGTGCTTTGACTTGACTTTAACGTGGTGGCACGAGGCGTCCAACCACGCTCATTCTCATTTTTCATCGTCCATGTTCGACTCGTGCGCTTACATTGGGGGCCCGCCCTTGAACACTGATATCAGTGGTATTGGGGTCCGCTTGTCGTTCTATCTACAAACTGTCTTTCTCGGTAACACCCTTTTCTCGTGCCTGGTACTCTTCCAATTATCTGCCAATCCAGGCTGCCTATCTGCTCGGTCAACGTCACCTGAGGAGGTCACAGGAGCTCTCTACACTCTATTAGCCACCAATACCGGTATGGCTGTGACGGCGTTTATTCTAGGGTTCAAGTCAAGACCAGAAATCAGTCTGCACGAGTATGTACCACCTTCTTTTCTTCAGAGAGGAGAAGCTGATATGTTGGCACCCGCGTAGCGGATTGGTGGTCTTTTATCTGCTCTACATATCATGGGTCACCGTCTACTTTTCCCTCCCAGCCAACACAAAGTTCCCTGGCCAGGTCAAGACGCTGCATTTGTGCTCTGTGATTCAGAGTTGCATACTTTTTGCCTTGGCATTTGCACTGCTCGGGACAGCCCCGACGTTTGGCCTCACTCCCGAGTGCAACCACAATGCCGTTGTCGTCTTATTCCGCCCGTTCGCTGTCCTTGACGCTGGGCGTATCCTATTTTTGGTCTTGACGGCGCTCGTTCTCATCATATACGGGGGCATAATTTACAAGGACTGGAAAGCCTCCATCAAACGATTGGGCGCCAGAGTGGCCGAACGTCTCAGAAAGAAGAGGCCTGTTGAAGAAATTGAAATCAACATCCCTCATAATGCTCAAACCGCGACGGACCCTGAGTCCAGAAGGACTCGGACTGAGGATGTCGATAATTCGGCGTCGGTCACCCCGACATGGGGTTATCTTCGGCCAAAGGACAAACCGGCGAGTGTATCAGTTATCAGTTCCAGTCGAGTAATCATCGCATTTTCTCTGTATAGGCGACGTATACTCCCAACGTCGACGAGAAACTTGTCGCCAATATGATCATCGTGCTCATATTGTGGGGTTTGGCAGTGATGAACACCGAGCTCCTCATCCGATGGAATCATTTTGCGGCGTCGGACGGCAGTCAGTCTCCGTGGCAGTTTGGACAGGTATGATGTCGTCGAGTGAACCGCGGCAGCGTGGACTGACTACTCAACCTTGTAGATTCTGCCTATGATCCTTGTTGTGCCACCACTGATCAGCCTGGTGAATGTGTTTGTGGAGAATGGGTTGCGGAAGGCGGACGGAGGCCCTGTAACCAACACTTCGAAGGTGTAATTATGGACAAGTCATGCATCCTCGGTTCCAGGTTCACATACTGTATTTTTTGGTTCAAATTGACAGTCACTTGTCACGCACCCCTGTCGATGTCAAATATTCGTCGAGGTAACGTGTCACGAGGGCCCCCGTCGAATCGGTCCAGCGGTTGGTCACGCAGGCCTAACATCCCATAGAATAGTAGAAAAAAAGTTCTTGCCCTTGGCTATCATTTTACAGCAGAATTTTAACCATTTCTCAACCTTCTCCTGTGATTTTCCCTCTACAAGCCCAGAATTTCAACATCTGGCTGGGTTCATGCTCTAAATCAGTCGAATTGTCCGCCGTTGCGGCGGAATGTTTTTCTCGGTTATATGGTTGTGCGCGTGACTTTGTTCGATATATAGATACACCCCTTGTTTTATTTGAACTCCTTGACACTATCTACCATCCGTGAACTCACCTCCACCATTTGCCTTCACAGAGGAAACCCAGAGATATTTTATTTTTACGAGTGTAATTCGCTGATACAGTTGCCATAAACAGAGCAAGGTATTTACTGCAGCCTCCCTGAGTGTTCTGGACCAGTTACTCCCTCCCTTTGTTCCATTGAACGAAGGCATCACAAATATCACAATTCGGCATCTCTCGGCAACCCGGCGCGGCGTCTCAACCTGTCGGAAGTTGAATTGAAAAACACCGATGGATCAAAGAGGTTCGGGATGAATGTAAGAGACTTCACAACGGCAGACAGGGTGAGACGAAGGCACCCATTGTCAATGCCGGTGTTGAAACTTCGATGCGCGCAAAATTTGCTGTAATGGGTTTCTGGTTGACTTTTGGTAGGGGTTTCTGCAAAGATTTCCTAACAGGGAAGGGTTTCTGACTGAACCCGGGTTTCTGAATAGAATTATCCCTGTTACTCAAGATGATGAAAAATTCAAGCCTTTACGGAGTGCGCGGTTAGGCCAAGCCAAGTTACTGCCTATTTGGGAAGCTCGGCCATCAACGGCCGCTTGAGCCCCTATCCAAATGAGGGAAGAGGCCATTGTGCGCCATGGCCACCTGCCACCCGACGTGTTTGGACACGTCAAACACTCTCTTTCACCCCTACCACGCCCTTTCCCCTCTGTATCATCTCTATCTCTTGTTGTATACCATGTCGGGGCCAACTTTCGAGTTTATTCACGTTGAACCGTCATCTCAGCCACCGCCGCCCACCACCAAAGGATACAAAAAAGTCAAATGAGATCCTAAACACCAGCAGACGCCTCGGAAATGAGCAAGCCTGCTCTTAATCCTTACCGCGTCGCGTCCGACATCCCGTTGGATAAATTGCGAATTTCGAAGGCCCAGCGCGCTGCACTGGAGACCCTCTATAAACAGCCCACTGCCGTCAACGATGCATTTAGACCATTTATTTAAGCTCGATAGCGACGACCAAATACATGGTGCTGCAATTATGGCGCAGCACGGTCTTGATCTTGATGCGCACGAAAACTTGAGCAATCGGTGGTCTCAGCAGTGGTCATCAAATTCCTCGAAGTCTGAGCCTACGGGGAGAGTTTTGTATCACTGGTATGTCTTTAATTTCCTCATATATACGGCCTTTCGCTTACATTGATTCTAGCAGGTGGGGTATGACTATACCTGGAATAAATCAAAGGCGCGACACACACCACTGCCATTTACTCGCTCGTCGTTCTGCCTGTCGCTCCCCACGCGATGCGTTCACGACTCGTGTCCACACCCGCTCCTCCGCACACCCCAAGCCCGGCGCAGCACGACACCCGCACCCGCACTCGCGCCCCGCTTCGACACCCCAAGCCCGCCGCACCCGGGTCAGCTACACCTGAGCACTCCCCGCCCGGCGCAGCGCAGCACGCCCACGCTCGCGGCACGACTCGCCCAATCCAATCAAAACGCCCGCCCTCGTGCCTACTCGCCTTCCAAATGCGCTCGTAGCGGCGCCAAGTAGCCCGCCACGACCCCGCCGGCGGAGCGCCGCGGGGTACGGCGTCCACGACATCCACGACACCAGCACCCGGTCCCCGGTCCCCGAGCGCCGCCGCACCACCGCTCCCTTCCCCCACATCTCCCCGTACCCCGCCCCGCTCGCGCCCGCCGCGGCCGCCGCACGAGGAATACCACGCCGCATCACCCGCACGAAAGAGCAAAAAGCGGACGCGGACGGGGACGAAGCGGGTGCGCTTCAAAACGGGTGCGAGTCCAAAACTCCGCATCCCATCCCATTCACCCTCTCCGCTCATATGCGCCAGCGCCAACGCAGAAAAGACGCGTCGAGCGCAGACGCGCACCCACGTCCATTTGGTTCCGAGCAAAAAAAAAGCACACCGCACACACCTTGATACTAAACGCCCCCCCATTCAACTCCACCTTCGCGCCAAACGGGAGGGCGAGGACGAGGTTGGGAGGAGGCGGGCCCAGAGGCGGCCGAGGGGGAAGGTGAGGAGTTGGGGACTATCTGTGGGAGGAAAGGGGGGGTTAGCGAGGGTTAGGGGCAAGCAAACGTATTTTGAGGAGAAAATATAAAGGATGAAAGGAAATTGAAGGGAAATAGGACGTGTCCGTGATGGGAACCGGAACCGAAAGCGCAGCAACGTGTCCGCGCAGGAAAGAAGGAAGGAAGGAAGGTTGCGAAAGCGGGGTGGATACGGATTGGAATTGGGATGAATTGGGATTGGGATGGGGAGGGCAATGGAGCGGAAGGAAATGCAGATGGCAGAGGGAGGGCGCAGCCTGTCCGGCGCCGACGCGAAGAGAGCGATCCTGCGAGCATAAGCGCGCACGAATAGAGCGATAAGAGCAGCGCGCGAAGGATAAAGTCCGAACGCGAACGCGAGTCCCAACGCGAAGGCGAACAAGGCTCGGAGGCAAACGCCCGCCGATTCCGCTCATCGCTTCCCTTCGTTCGCGGAAATGAGCAATGAGCAATGAGCAATGAGCCACGAGGCGCATGCAGCAAGCCGCGGAAATGGGGTCATGAGGCGGGAAGGAAGATGGGTGGGTGGCACCACGCGGTGCGGTGTGCAAGGAAGGTGGAAGGTAGAGGGTGAAGAATAAGGGACCGCGCGGTGCGTGAAAGCGAAGTACAAGGAAAGCGAAACAATGTGAATGTGAAGAGAACAAAAAAAAAAAAGAACGCCACGCACACTAGTAACCGTAACCGCCGGGTACGGAAAGAAAAAGAAATGATTCAGCCCGGGGATCAGGATCGCCCACAGAATGCCCAAAGTCCAGGCGCGGAGGGTCGCGACAGGGATGGCGGGGTCGTCGGTATTGGCGACCGCCGAGCGGACCTCGGGGTAGGGCGAGTCGTCTTCGAGGAGGGATGGGGCGGCGTCGGCGGGGAGGTTGGGGTCGTCGAATGTGGGGAGGTTGCGGTCGTGGAAGGAAGGGTGCGCGGTGGGGACGGGGACGGGGAGGGCCGCGCCCTTTTCGGGGTCGTGGGATCCGGAGTTCAGGGAGGCGGAGTCGCGCTCGTGCTCCAGCCCATCGTGCTTGGAGGACGCGGAGTGCGCGTCGGCGGGCATCGTTGGTGCAGTGCAGGACGCGAGTAGCCTTGAAGGCTTTATGTATGCATCTCAGGCGGGCCTACGCCGGATTGAGTAGTGGCAGGCAGGCAGGCGGTAAGGTAGGCAGGTAGGCAGTAAGGCACATTGGATTGAGAAGAGTATTCGGCGGGTACGTCTTACGAGGAAGGAGAGAAGAGTGAGAAGAGACAGTGATCGGAAGGAAGGTGTATCCCCGTTGGGTGAGTGATGCAAATTCTTCTTTCTTACGGCAGTCACTCGACGGCGGTGCCTGGCCAGTCTTGCGGTGTGTTGGCTGGGTAGTGCGGGCTAGGCCGATGGCTTGAGAATGGGTAGATTCAGCCCGATGTCTCTAGTCCATTTTGAGATTGGCGCCTGCGCTGTTTCTGTCCTGCCGCCCTCCGTCTCTGTCTCTGGCTAGCTCGACCAAGCTCAAGACTCCAATCAATTCAAATCAACACCCGTTTGCGGCACCATCCCGCCTACACTACCGCATAATTCAACCCGATCCTACGTTTAACCCAGCCCCAACCGCACACGGTACAAACTCAAATCCAACTGGAGTTACTTCAAATCCTCTGCCCCGAATCTACTAAGCAACTCCTGGCTCTGTATCATACCCCCCTCTCCGCCCGCAAACGAGTACTACAGATGCCTTGGCTTCCTTCGTAGACTTGCAATATTCCCGTCTCTTCTTCGGCAAGACCACACATCACTCCAGTCTCTTAACGACACGCCCTCGCTGCACCGTCCATGTGTACGCTAACGCCAACCCACAGACTTGAACCCCGCAAGAGCAAAAGCAAGCGCAGGGCAAGAGTAAGAAGAAGAAAAAAGACATACGAATCCAATCCAACCCCGAGATCTAGGGCCTGATTTCCTTCCATATATCGCTCGCTTAGTGTTCAAACAATATTAGACCTCGAAAACACCTCATGATATACAAAAACTCTGCAAAACATACATAACCCACTCGATTGGGTCCGAGAGATAGTCTTAGGTCTGACTTTTGCTCCGGTATCAAAATAGAATTACACATCGCCGTCAACGCCTTTCTCGACCAAGAACTTCACATGACGCTTGTCAGAAGCGATGCGGAGGGAGGTGCTTCCGTCGGTTTCTGGGATTATGGTAAGCATATACGGGGAGTTCAGAAGTTTTCTAGTTAACATACATCGAGCATTGATGTTTACTCCTTTTTGAACCAGGAACTTCACAGCATGGAGGTGATCTTCTTCACAAGCGATTTTAGAGGGCTGGTTTGGCCGTCCATGTCTAAACTCCAGGTGAGTACACACGAGGGATTGAGAAGTTAAACTCACTCTTGGCATTGGTGTCTGCGCCGTGCTCAATCAGGAATTTGACAATGTCACGGTGACCCCTTTGGGATGCAATGTAAAGGCTGGTGTGTCCGTCCTTGTCTAAACTCCAGGTGAGCACACATGAGGGATTTAGAAATTCTCTCAAGTTAAACTCACCCTTGGCATTGACGTCTGCGCCGTGCTCAATTAGGAATTTGACAACGTCAAGGTGACCGTTAAGAGATGCAATGGCAAGGCTGGTGTATCCATCCCAGGCTAAACCCCAGATGAGCACACATGATGGATTCAGGAATTCTCAAGTTAAACTCACTCTTGGCATTGATGTCTGCGCCGTGCTCAATCAGGAATTTGACAACCTCGAGGTGACCGTTTGCAGATGCAACGTAAAGGCTGGTGTATCCACCCTTGTCTAAACCCCAGGTGAGCACACATGAGGAATTCAGAAATTCTCAAGTTAAACTCACCGCTGGCATTGATGTCTGCGCCGTGCTCAATCAGGAATTTGACAACCTTGAGGCGACCATATGTAGATGCAAGGTAAAGGCTGGTCCATCCGTCCTTGTCTGAACTCCAGATAAGCAAACAGAGGGATTCAGAAACTCTCAAGTTAAACTCACTGCTAGCCCCAATGTTTGCGCCGTGCTCAATCAGGAACTTTACGACGTCAAGGTGACCATTTGCAGATGCAACATAAAGGCTGGTTAAGTGTCCGTCCTGGTCTAAACTCCAGGTGAGCACACATGAGGGATTCCGAAATTCTCAAGTTAAACTCACCCTTGGCATTGATGTCGGCGCCGTGCTCAATCAGGAATTTGACAACGTCAAGGTGACCGTTTGCAGATGCTATGGAAAGGCTGGTGTATCCGTCGTTGTCTGAACTCCAGGTGAGCACACATGAGGGCAGAAATTCTCAAGTTAAACTCACCGCTGGCATTGATGTTTGCGCCGTGCTCAATCAGGAATTTGACAACCTCGAGGCGACCATTTCGAGATGCAAGGTAAAGGCTGGTGCATCCGTCCTCATCTGAACTCCAGGTGAGCACACATGAGGGATTCAGAAATTCTCAAGTTAAACTCACTCTCGGCATTGACGTCTGCGCCGTGCTCAATCAGGAATTTGACAACGTCAAGGTGACCGTTTTGAGATGCAACAAAAAGGTCATTGACGTTGGCGGCAGCTGTTCTGTTTCCCTAGGTTAGCTGCATCCTTGGTATCATCTAACTGTGTCATACCCTTCTGTTTCGGCGGGAACATGATTCTCATTATCGATGTTGGAGGCAGCTCGTCTGTTTTCGTAGTTTGGCCGCATAGTTCGTAGTGTATCATTGTGACATACCCTTGAGTTTCAGTGGCACCTGGAGATATACGAGCCTTGAAGATTTTCTTGTGCGCAAGATGATACGAGTCTGGGAGATATTCTTTGCACCATTCGCTTTCAAACAGCAACGGTTAAATTGTGTGTAGTGCACAACTAAATAATGCTTACCGTCGCAAATGCTTTACAACCATACGGAAATGAGAGTGCCACTTGCCAACGTAGTCAGGTGCGAAATCCTCGCCGACGGTTTCAAGTATGTCGATTCCGCCCTTCAGGAGGTTGGAGGCAAGCAAGTCGACACCTTCATAATCGAAAGGCAATGGCTTTGTACCCTTGGACTCAAGATCTCCAAGAGTTTTCCGCATCATCACGCACAGCTGGTCTACGGTGGTATGTGGAACCGCAGAGCAATCTTTACGGGCAGGATCTGCAGCTTTAACTTGTTCCCAGAACTTGGGTAGAGCGACAATTTGGCCTAGATAACGAATGGACAGGGCATTCATGACTTCTGTGGCAGCGCTGCAAGAAACACTGTTATCAAAATTCCGTGGAAAAGTCAGGCTTCACGCACTCGCAATGTTGGTAAACCTGCGAAAGTTCTCCAATCAGGCAACCATCCTTCCCATGATCTTGAACAACTCGAGAGATGTGACATCTCTCAATCCTTGAAGAGATTTGTGCCTCTGAGAGACACATCTCAGCGAAGGATCTCCAAAACCTCCATTCAGCTATGTCGTCCGGCGACCACCCTGCATGCGAGCGATCCCACAATGCAGAGATATTGCCCTCCAATCTCGTGGGTTTAGATGGCCGAATGTGTTCAGAACGGAGAAGCATCAATCGCAGCCCCGGAAACATGGTGGTGAGCTCGACGAGTCTCTGGAAAGCCACACATTGCATCTCCACTGTTTGCTTGCTATGAAACAACTTACTGAGCAAGCATTTTGCACAGGACGAAGTGTACGCACTTAAGTGTGTATTTCATAAACCGAGAGCACTGTGTCTGCAGGGCCAATAGATCAATCCTCTTTTTAATCTCCACCTCCTTCTCGTCCTCCTTCTCGATCGTATCCTTTAGAATTTTCAGTTCTGTTTGGAGGGCGGCCAAATTTCCGACCCGGTCGTCCTCCTCTCCGAACAAAGATATGATGTTGGTCGCAACGGCACGTGGCCCTTTGCCCGCTTGGTGAGCACTATCACCCCAGGCTTTAAGCGCTGCTTTTCCAAGGCGACCCAACGTCTGATTCATCGTGTTGCCCCATTGTATATCAGAACTACGCACGACCTGCCACATGGATGACAAGCGATCCCGAAAGGTGAAGACCTGGTTGGAATTATTGGTGGTATTAGTGGTACTCTCATCTGCGATGTCCGAGTCTGCCGCCGCCGGCTGAGGTATACCGGGATCTACGCGCAGACTCAACGGGGTAAATGGGACGAGAGCCATTGTCGACAGCTGCTGAGGTAGAGTTGCGGCAAGAGAAACTCGGGAGGAAGACGGGAGAGGAAAGCGTGGGCGGTGAAGGCGCTTCACCGTGCCATGCACTGGCTGTGTGGCATTCGTGAGACGACACCACCGCGGAAGCAATCCGTCAAACTGATGGCGGAAGTACTGCGGAGGCAGTCAGAGGAACTCTTCGCGTTAAGTTCCAGTTTCAAGTTGAGGTACATACTTACCTCGGTCGTTTCTTCGAGCCTTCGAGGACAAGGCGATAAGCACGGCGGGGTCAGCACTGCTGAAATCCGAATCCTATTTATCCGACTTCTAAGTGCGATCACGGCCATCACGCTCATAGTGCTTTGACGTGGTGGCACGAGGCGTCCAACCACGCTCATTCTCATTCTTCATCGTCCATGTCCGACTCGTGCGCTTACATTGGGGGCCCGCCCTTGAACACTGATATCAGTGGTATTGGGGTCCGCCTGTCGTTCTATCTACAAACTGTCTTTCTCGGTAACACCCTTTTCGTGCCTGGTACTCTTCCAATTGTCTGCCAATCCAGGCTGCTTATCTGCTCGGTCAACGTCGCCTGAGGAGGTCACAGGGGCTCTCTACACTCTATTAGCCACCAATACCGGTATGGCTGTGACGGCGTTTATTCTAGGGTTCAAGTCAAGACCAGAAATCAGTCTGCACGAGTATGTACCACCTTCTTTTCTTCAGAGAGGAGAAGCTGATATGTTGGCACCCGCGTAGCGGATTGGTGGTCTTTTATCTGCTCTACATATCATGGGTCACCGTCTACTTTTCCCTCCCAGCCAACACAAAGTTCCCTGGCCAGGTCAAGACGCTGCATTTGTGCTCTGTGATTCAGAGTTGCATACTTTTTGCCTTGGCATTTGCACTGCTCGGGACAGCCCCGACGTTTGGCCTCACTCCCGAGTGCAACCACAATGCCGTTGTCGTCTTATTCCGCCCGTTCGCTGTCCTTGACGCTGGGCGTATCCTATTTTTGGTCTTGACGGCGCTCGTTCTCATCATATACGGGGGCATAATTTACAAGGACTGGAAAGCCTCCATCAAACGATTGGGCGCCAGAGTGGCCGAACGTCTCAGAAAGAAGAGGCCTGTTGAAGAAATTGAAATCAACATCCCTCATAATGCTCAAACCGCGACGGACCCTGAGTCCAGAAGGACTCGGACTGAGGATGTCGATAATTCGGCGTCGGTCACCCCGACATGGGGTTATCTTCGGCCAAAGGACAAACCGGCGAGTGTATCAGTTATCAGTTCCAGTCGAGTAATCATCGCATTTTCTCTGTATAGGCGACGTATACTCCCAACGTCGACGAGAAACTTGTCGCCAATATGATCATCGTGCTCATATTGTGGGGTTTGGCAGTGATGAACACCGAGCTCCTCATCCGATGGAATCATTTTGCGGCGTCGGACGGCAGTCAGTCTCCGTGGCAGTTTGGACAGGTATGATGTCGTCGAGTGAACCGCGGCAGCGTGGACTGACTACTCAACCTTGTAGATTCTGCCTATGATCCTTGTTGTGCCACCACTGATCAGCCTGGTGAATGTGTTTGTGGAGAATGGGTTGCGGAAGGCGGACGGAGGCCCTGTAACCAACACTTCGAAGGTGTAATTATGGACAAGTCATGCATCCTCGGTTCCAGGTTCACATACTGTATTTTTTGGTTCAAATTGACAGTCACTTGTCACGCACCCCTGTCGATGTCAAATATTCGTCGAGGTAACGTGTCACGAGGGCCCCCGTCGAATCGGTCCAGCGGTTGGTCACGCAGGCCTAACATCCCATAGAATAGTAGAAAAAAAGTTCTTGCCCTTGGCTATCATTTTACAGCAGAATTTTAACCATTTCTCAACCTTCTCCTGTGATTTTCCCTCTACAAGCCCAGAATTTCAACATCTGGCTGGGTTCATGCTCTAAATCAGTCGAATTGTCCGCCGTTGCGGCGGAATGTTTTTCTCGGTTATATGGTTGTGCGCGTGACTTTGTTCGATATATAGATACACCCCTTGTTTTATTTGAACTCCTTGACACTATCTACCATCCGTGAACTCACCTCCACCATTTGCCTTCACAGAGGAAACCCAGAGATATTTTATTTTTACGAGTGTAATTCGCTGATACAGTTGCCATAAACAGAGCAAGGTATTTACTGCAGCCTCCCTGAGTGTTCTGGACCAGTTACTCCCTCCCTTTGTTCCATTGAACGAAGGCATCACAAATATCACAATTCGGCATCTCTCGGCAACCCGGCGCGGCGTCTCAACCTGTCGGAAGTTGAATTGAAAAACACCGATGGATCAAAGAGGTTCGGGATGAATGTAAGAGACTTCACAACGGCAGACAGGGTGAGACGAAGGCACCCATTGTCAATGCCGGTGTTGAAACTTCGATGCGCGCAAAATTTGCTGTAATGGGTTTCTGGTTGACTTTTGGTAGGGGTTTCTGCAAAGATTTCCTAACAGGGAAGGGTTTCTGACTGAACCCGGGTTTCTGAATAGAATTATCCCTGTTACTCAAGATGATGAAAAATTCAAGCCTTTACGGAGTGCGCGGTTAGGCCAAGCCAAGTTACTGCCTATTTGGGAAGCTCGGCCATCAACGGCCGCTTGAGCCCCTATCCAAATGAGGGAAGAGGCCATTGTGCGCCATGGCCACCTGCCACCCGACGTGTTTGGACACGTCAAACACTCTCTTTCACCCCTACCACGCCCTTTCCCCTCTGTATCATCTCTATCTCTTGTTGTATACCATGTCGGGGCCAACTTTCGAGTTTATTCACGTTGAACCGTCATCTCAGCCACCGCCGCCCACCACCAAAGGATACAAAAAAGTCAAATGAGATCCTAAACACCAGCAGACGCCTCGGAAATGAGCAAGCCTGCTCTTAATCCTTACCGCGTCGCGTCCGACATCCCGTTGGATAAATTGCGAATTTCGAAGGCCCAGCGCGCTGCACTGGAGACCCTCTATAAACAGCCCACTGCCGTCAACGATGCATTTAGACCATTTATTTAAGCTCGATAGCGACGACCAAATACATGGTGCTGCAATTATGGCGCAGCACGGTCTTGATCTTGATGCGCACGAAAACTTCAGCAATCGGTGGTCTCAGCAGTGGTCATCAAATTCCTCGAAGTTTGAGCCTACGGGGAGAGTTTTGTATCACTGGTATGTCTTTAATTTCTTCATATATACGGCCTTTCGCTTACATTGATTCTAACGAGTGTGGTTACGACCATACCTGGAATAAATCAAAGGCGCGACACACACCGCTGCATTCACTCGCTCGTCGTTCTGCCTGTCGCTCCCCACGCGATGCGTTCACGACTCGTGTCCACACCCGCTCCTCCGCACACCCCAAGCCCGGCGCAGCACGACACCCGCACCCGCACTCGCGCCCCGCTTCGACACCCCAAGCCCGCCGCACCCGGGTCGACTACACCTGAGCACTCCCCGCCCGGCGCAGCGCAGCGCGCCCACGCTCGCGGCACGACTCGCCCAATCCAATCAAAATGTCCGCCCTCGTGTCTACTCGCCTTCCAAATGCGCTCGTAGCGGCGCCAAGTAGCCCGCTACGACCCGCCGGCGGAGCGCCGCGGGGTACGGCGTCCACGACATCCACGACACCGGCACCCGGTCCCCGAGCGCCGCCGCACCACCGCTCCCTTCCCCCACATCTCCCCGTACCCCGCCCCGCTCGCGCCCGCCGCCGCCGCCGCACGAGGAATACCACGCCGCATCACCCGCACGAAAGAGCAAAAAGCGGACGCGGACGCGAACGAAGCGGGTGCGCTTCAAAACGGATGCGAGTCCAAAACTCCGCATCTCATCCCATTCACCCTCTCCGCTCATATGCGCCAGCGCCAACGCAGAAAAGACGCGTCAAGCGCAGACGCGCACCCACGTCCATTTGGTTCCGAGCAAAAAAAAAGCACACCGCACACACCTTGACACTAAACGCCCCCCCATTCAGCTCCACCTTCACGCCAAACGGGAGCGAGAGGACGAGGTTGGGGAGGAGGCGCGCCCAGAGGCGGCCGAGGGGGAAGGTTAGGAGTTGGGGGACTATCTGTTTGGTTGGGTTAGCGAGTTGGGTGAGTGTGAAGACACGAATATGCCCCGAAAATGGGAACCGAAACAAGCAGTGGGCACGGGTAGGAAGATCCAATATGGTGTGGTGGATAGGATACGATATGATACGAATTGGAAATGGAAATGGAATGTGATGGAATGGAATGTGGGCGGGCGGGCGGAGTAGAATGGCAAGTGGAGTGTAAAAGGACCGTGGTAGGGAGGGAGGGAGGGCGCAGCCTGCCCAGCGCCGACCCGAAGGGCACAAGCCCATACGGCTCGCGCGCGAATAGACGAATATGCGCAAACAAGGCAGGCAGCGAGGACCTGAAACGAACGCGAACGCGAGTAAGAGTACGCGCCCGAACGCGAACAAGGCGCCAAGCTCGCTCGCTCGGCTCGGTGGCCCAAATGTCCGCGCATCGCCTTCCTTCGTTCGCGGAAATGAGCAATGGGCCATGAGGCGCATGCGGGCAGGAGAACACCGCGGAAATGGGAATTGGGGACATGAGGCAAGCGCCATGCGGTGTGGAAGGAAGGTGCGGAAGGTAGAGGGTGAAGAATAACGGTAAAGAATAGGAAGGAACCGCGCGGCGCGCGAAAGGAAAGTACAAGGAAAGCGAAAATGTGAATGTGAAGAACATAACGATAGGGCGAAGATGTGAAGAGAATAGCGGTAACGCGACCGGCGTCAAGTGTACCAACGGCGCCCCCCATGCGCACCCCAGAAAGCACCCCGCCTCCAAAACAAAAACCAACAAAACCACTCACACTAGTAACCGTAACCGCCGGGTACCGAAAGAAAAAGAACTGGTTCAGGCCGGGGATCAGCACCGCCCACAGGATCCCCAGAGTCCAGGCACGGAGGGTCGCGACGGGGATGGCGGGGTCGTCAGTGTTGGCGACGGCGCTGCGGACCTCGGGGTAGGGGGAGTCGTCTTCGAGGAGGGATGGGGCGGTGGCATAGGGGGAGTGGGAGGGGAGGTTGGGGTCGTCGAAGTGCGGTATGTTGGGGTCGTGGAAGGAAGGGTGCGGGAGGGCGGCGCCTTTTTCGGGGTCGTGGGATCCGGAGTGCAGAGAGGCGGAGTCGAGCTCGTGCTCCAGCCCATCGTGCTTGGAGTCGGCGGAGCGCACGTCGGCGGGCATCGTCGTGCAGTGCAGGGAGGGACGCGAGTAGCGTGGAGTGAAAGGCTTATGTATGCATTTCAGGTGAGCCTACGCCGCATCGAGTAGGCAGGCAGGCAGGCAGGCGGTAAGGCAGTAAGGCACATTGGATCGGGAAGAGCATTCGGGGCATGTGGCGAGTACGTCTTACGAGGGGAAGGAGAGAAGAGAGGGAGTGATTGGAAGGAAGATGTATCCCCGTTTGGGTGAGTGATGCGAATTCTTCTTTCTTACGGCAGTCACTCGAAGAAGACATCAGCAATAGGGTTCTGCTTATAATTCCCGGACGAAGTATAATCTTTTGTTTATAAACGGGTGTTTATAAACCGGTTTATAAACACATGGCAGGAATGGTCAAAAATTTGGGCTTCCCAGGTGAGTCTTGAATCGATTTTCAGCCCAGGCAGACCTTATGAGTCAGGTAACTGCTAGTCAGTTGCTCTTTTAAGCTCAAACTGAATTTATAAACACCGGTTCATAAACATGTTTATTAACCAGACTTGAAAACATAACCCTACAATACTTACATACAAATCCAATCCAATCCAATCCTGAAATCGGGTACCTGATTTTCCTTCCATACATATATCACTTGCTTAGTGTCCAAACAATACATTAATACTTCAGCACTTAGACCTCGACGCCTCATGATATACAAAAACTCTGCAAAATATACATAACCCACTCGATTGGGTCCGAGAGATAGTCTTAGGTCTGACTTTTACTCCGGTATCAAAACATAATTAGACGTCGCCATCAGCACCTTTCTCGACCAAGAACTTCACACTGTCTAAGTGACCCATGTCGGAAGTGATGCGCAGGGAGGTGCTTCCGTCGGTTTCTGGGATTAGGGTAAGCATATACGGGGAGTTCAGAAGTTTTCTAGTTAACATACGCCGAGCACTGATGTTTGCTCCTTCTTCAACCAGGAACTTCACAGCATCGAGGTGATCTTCTTCACAAGCGATTTTAGAGGGCTGGCATTGGTTTCTGCGCCGTGCTCAATCAGGAATTTGACAATGTCAGGGTGACCGTCTCGAGATGCAATGGAAAGGCTGGTGCGTCCGTACTTGTCTGCACTCCAGGTGAGCACACATGAGGGATTCCGAAATTCTCAAGTTACACTCACCCTTGGCATTGATGTCTGCGCCGTGCTCAATCAGGAATTTGACAACCTTGAGGTAACCGTTTCGAGATGCAAAGGAAAGGCTGGTCCATCCCTCCGGGTCTAAACTCCAGGTGAGACAGATGAGGGATTCAGAAATTCTCAAGTTAGAACTCACCGCTGGCCTCAATGTTTGCGCCGTGCTCAATCAGGAACTTTACAACGTCGAGGTGACCATATGCAGATGCCATGCAAAGGCTGGTCTGTCCGTATGAGCCTAAACTCCAGGTGAGCACACATGAGGGATACAGAAATTCTCAAGTTAAACTCACTCCTGGTATTGATGTCTGCGCCATGCTCAATCAGGAATTTGACAACCCCGAGGTGACCATTTTCAGATGCAAGGAAAAGGCTGGTCGGTCCGTACGCGCCTAAACTCCAGGTGAGCAAACAGAGGGATTCAGAAACTCTCAAGTTACACTCACCCCTGGCCTCAATGTTTGCGCCGCGCTCAATCAGGAACTTTACGACGTCGAGGTGACCGTTTTCAGATGCCATGGAAAGGCTGGTGTATCCACTCTTGACTAAACTCCAGGTGAGCACACATGAGGGATTGAGAAATTCTCCAGTTAAACTCACCCCTGGCCTCAATGTTTGCGCCGTGCTCAATCAGGAACTTTACGACGTCAAGGCAACCGTTGTGAGATGCAATGGAAAGGCTGGTCCATCCACCCTTGTCTAAACTCCAGGTGAGCACACATGATGAATTCAGAAACTCTCAAGTTAAACTCACTGCTGGCCTCAGTGTTTGCGCCGTGCTCAATCAGGAATTTGACAACCTCGAGGTGACCGTTTGCAGATGCACGGTAAAGGCTGGTGTATCCGTACTTGTCTAAACTCCAGGTGAGCACACATGAGGGATTCAGAAATTCTCAAGTTAAACTCACCGCTAGCCTCAATGTTTGCATTGTTCTCAACCAGGAACTTTACGATGTCAAGGTGACCGTTTTGAGAGGCAAGGTAAAGGCTGGTGTATCCGTTCTCGTCTGAACTCCAGGTGAGCACACATGAGGGATTCAGAAATTCTCAAGTTAAACTCACTGCTGGCCTGAATATTTGCGCCGTGCTCAATCAGGAATTTGACAACCTGGAGGTGACCATTTGCAGATGCAAAGTAAAGGCCGGTGTATCCACCCTCAACTAAACTCCAGGTGAGCACACATGAGGGATTCAGAAATTCTCAAGTTAAACTCACTCTCGGCATTGACGTCTGCGCCGTGCTCAATCAGGAATTTGACAACGTCAAGGTGACCGTTTTGAGATGCAACGAAAAGGTCATTGACGTTGGCGGCAGCTGTTCTGTTTCCCTAGGTTAGCTGCATCCTTGGCATCATCTAACTGTGTCATACCCTTCTGTTTCGGCGGGAACATGATTCTCATTATCGATGTTGGAGGCAGCTCGTCTGTTTTCGTAGTTTGGCCGCATAGTTCGTAGTGTATCATTGTGACATACCCTTGAGTTTCAGTGGCACCTGGAGATATACGAGCCTTGAAGATTTTCTTGTGCGCAAGATGATACGAGTCTGGGAGATATTCTTTGCACCATTCGCTTTCAAACAGCAACGGTTAAATTGTGTGTAGTGCACAACTAAATAATGCTTACCGTCGCAAATGCTTTACAACCATACGGAAATGAGAGTGCCACTTGCCAACGTAGTTAGGCGCAAAATCTTCGCCGACGGTTTCAAGTATGTCGGTTCCTCCCTTCAGGAGTGTGGAGGCAAGCAAGTCAACACCTTCATAATCGAAAGGCAATGGCTTTGTACCCTTGGACTCAAGATCTCCAAGAGTTTTCCGCATCATCACGCACAGCTTGTCTACGGTGGTATGTGGAGCCGCGGAGCAATCTTTACGGGCAGGATCTGCAGCTTTAACGTGTTCCCAGAACTTGGGTAGAGCGACAATTTGGCCTAGATAACGAATGGACAGGGCATTCATGACTTCTGTGGCAGTGCTGCGAGAAACACTGTTATCAGAATTCCGTGGAAAAGTCAGGCTTCACGCACTCGCAATGTCGGTAAACCTGCGAAAGTTCTCCAATCAAGCAACCATCCTTCCCATGATCTTGTACAACTCGAGGGATGTGACATCTCTCAATCCTTGAAGAGATTTGTGCCTCTGAGAGACACATCTCAGCGAAGGATCTCCAAAACCTCCATTCAGCTATGTCGTCCGGCGACCACCCTGTATGCGAGCGATCCCACAATGCAGAGATATTGTCCTCCAATCTCGTGGGTTTGGATGGCCGAATGTGTTCAGAACGGAGAAGCATCAATCGCAGCCCCGGAAACATGGTGGTGAGCTCGACGAGTCTCTGGAAAGCCACACATTGCATCTCCACTGTTTGCTTGCTATGAAACAACTTGCTGAGCAGGCATTTTGCACAGGATGAAGTGTACGCACTTGAGTGTGTATTTCATGAACCGAGAGCACTGTGTCTCCAGGGCCCATAGATCAATCCTCTTTTTAACCTCCACTTCCTTCTCGTCATCCTTCTCGATCGTATCCTTTGGAATTTTCAGTTTTGTTTGGAGGGCGGCCAAATTCCCGACCCGGTCGTCCTCCTCTCCGAACAAAGACATTATGTTGGTCGCAACAGCACGTGGCCCTTGGCCGGCTTGGTGAGCCCTATCACCCCAGGCTTTAAGCGCTGCTCTTCCAAGGTGACCCAATGTGTGATTCATCGTATTGCCCCATTGTATATCAGAACTACGCATGACCTGCCACATGGATGACAAGTGATCACGAAAGTGGTTGGAATTATTGGTGGTATTAGTGGTACTCTCATCCGCCATGTTCGAGTCTGCCGCCGCCGGCTGAGGTACAGCAGGATCTACGCGCAGATGGAACGGGGTAAATGGGACGAGAGCCATTGGCAGCAGCTGCTGAGGTAGAGTTGCGGCAAGAGAAACTCGGGAGGAAGACGGGAGAGGAAAGCGTGGGCGGTGAAGGCGCTTCACCGTGCCATGCACTGGCTGTGTGGCATTCGTGAGACGACACCACCGCGGAAGCAATCCGTCAAACTGATGGCGGAAGTACTGCGGAGGCAGTCAGAGGAACTCTTCGCGTTAAGTTCCAGTTTCAAGTTGAGGTACATACTTACCTCGGTCGTTTCTTCGAGCCTTCGAGGACAAAGCGATAAGCACGGCGGGGTCAGCACTGCTGAAATCCGAATCCTATTTATCCGACTTCTAAGTGCGATCACGGCCATCACGCTCATAGTGCTTTGACGTGGTGGCACGAGGCGTCCAACCACGCTCATTCTCATTCTTCATCGTCCATGTCCGACTCGTGCGCTTACATTGGGGGCCCGCCCTTGAACACTGATATCAGTGGTATTGGGGTCCGCCTGTCGTTCTATCTACAAACTGTCTTTCTCGGTAACACCCTTTTCTCGCGCCTGGTACTCTTCCAATTATCTGCCAATCCAGGCTGCCTATCTGCTCGGTCAACGTCGCCTGAGGAGGTCACAGGAGCTCTCTACACTCTGTTAGCCACCAATACCGGCATGGCTGTGACGGCGTTTATTCTAGGGTTCAAGTCAAGACCAGAAATCAGTCTGCACGAGTATGTACTACCTTCTTTTCTTCAGAGAGGAGAAGCTAATATATTGGCACCCGTGTAGCGGATTGGTGGTCTTTTATCTGCTCTACATATCATGGGTCACCGTCTACTTTTCCCTCCCAGCCAACACAAAGTTCCCTGGCCAGGTCAAGACACTGCATTTGTGCTCTGTGATTCAGAGCTGCATACTTTTTGCCTTGGCATTTGCACTGCTCGGGACAGCCCCGACATTTGGCCTCACTCCCGAGTGCAACCACAATGCCGTCGTCGTCTTATTCCGCCCGTTCGCTGCCCTTGACGCTGGGCGTATCCTATTTTTGGTCTTGACAGCGCTCGTTCTCATCATATACGGGGCCATAATTTACAAGGACTGGAAAGCCTCCATTAAACGATTGGGCGTCAGAGTGGCCGAACGTCTCAGAAAGAAGAGGCCTGCTGAAGAAATTGAAATCACCATCCATCATAATGCTCAAACCGCGACGGACCCTGAGTCCAGAAGGACTCGGACTGAGGATGCCGAGAATTCGGCGCCGGTCACCAAGACATGGGGTTATCGCCGGCCAAAGGACAAACAGGCGAGTGTATCAGTTATCAGCTTCAGTCGAGTAATCATCGCGTTTTCTCTGTATAGGAAACGTATACTCCCAACGTCGACGAGAAACTTGTCGCAAATATCATCGTCGTGCTCATATTGTGGGGCTTGGCAGTGATGAACACCGAGCTCCTCATCCGATGGAATCATTTTGCTGCGTCGGACGGCAGTCAGTCTCCGTGGCAGTTTGGACAGGTATAATGCCGTCGAGTGAACCGTGGCAGCGTGGACTAACTACTCAACCTTGTAGATTCTGCCTATGATCCTTGTTGTGCCACCACTGATCAGCCTGGTGAATGTGTTTGTGGAGAATGGGTTGCGGAAGGCGGACGGCGGCCCCGTAACCAACACTTCGAAGGTGTAATTATGGACAAGTCAATGCATCCTCGGTTCGAGGTTCACATAAGTTTGCGTATGGCTGTAATACTGTCTCATAATTATTTGTTGCACAGGTTAGAATAATTTCACACCTTTTCCTCAAAAAACACACCAACTCCCGCTGTTATAAAAGAATGTGGACACTCCTTAGATCGGGTAGCAAAAGTTACACAGGTTTGCACAGATGATACATCTTGCTGGTAGCAAAAATTTCACCACCATCAAAGGCTCAAATCTAAAATTTTCACCCTCCTTCACGAGATTTCTTTTCACCCCTCATGTTCAATTCTGGTCGGTATTGAAGGACAGAAGTTCATAGTGGTTCAGGCTGCATAGGAACATGGGCTCGTCGATCAGACCTGGAAGGACGGTAAAGATGAGCAAGTATCCTTTGCAGAAAAAAAGGTAGTCCCAGTTCTGATGATGGATGTTCGAGGGACTGGGTGAGGAGGGCCAATTCACCAAGATTAGCGGCAGATAGAACAAATGAAGTCCCACCCACAAGATCGGAACTGAGAGACACAATGACATAGTCCTCCAATGCGAGGGCTATGCCGACACGAAGCAGGACCAACACCGCGGCCACCAAAATCACCGGTGTCAATTCTTGGCAAATGAGGGGCGGTGAAAAAAAAGGAAAGCATCGCAACCTGTGAGTATTTTGTACACAGCACCACCAGTGAACTTTTCGTCTCGCTGGAAGCGGTGTCTGTTTCTCTGAGGTCAATCCAACCGGTGTTGTTTTTCCCTACACTGGTGCACTTTCTTTCGAAAACTGGTATTAATTATGAGACAGTATTACTCCCATATTTGCGATGGAATATTATACGAAAAAAAAACCCCGCCTGTTACTCAAGATGGTGGAAAATTCAAGCCTTTGCGGAGTGCGCGAGTTAGCGAGCTTAGAAATAAAGCTGAGTAGGAGGTGAGGGGACCAGAGGAGACCAATAGATGCTGTGCGACGCAAGACCTACGCGGACGTAGCCAGCACCACGTCCACGATGCTCCGAGGCGGAGGCAACGTACACGGAACGAGCGTGGGCGGTTAACGCGTGCGCGACAGACGGACGATCTTACGACCCGCACCACGATGCTCCAAGGCTGAGGCAGCGCACACGGTACACACCGTCCGCGGGTAGCGCGCGACAGACAGACGGATGTACGATCCCACGCACGATCTCCCCGACCCGATCTCCCTGCTCGAAAGAAAGACAAAGCGCTGCACGACTCGTGGTACGGCATCCACAACACCCGTACCCGCCCGGCGCAGCACCGCCCACAAGCCGACCGTGCGCAATGAAGAGGATGGCCGCTGCGTGTATACGCCCCGCGCTGCATAGTACAGTGCGCGGACTAAGGAAGCTGGGACACATCGACCTCCTCGCTCCTCGTTCTGCCCGCCGCTCTCCACGCGACGGGTCCACGACTCGCGCCGCCGACACCACCTCCTTGCTCCTCGTTCTCTCGCCGCTCTCCACGCGCTCGCCCCTCTTCGACAGTACGCCGCCGCCCGGCGCAGCGCAGCACGACTTGCAGCGGCGCACCCGCACCACCTCCACGTCCACTGCCCCGCTTTGACGCAAACGTACCCGCCCGTCTTGGACACCGCCGCCCGCACCTGCACCACGCCTCGACTCGACTCGACTCGCGCCTCCGCCCGCCCGGATCGGCCAAACCGCGCCTTGCGCCCAAAGCCGCGGACGCATCCGGCCCCCAGTTACCGATGCGTGCGCGCGCGCGTGCCCGTATAGACCCACGCTCGTATGCGCCGAAATCGCACCCGACACATTGCACGCAGCACGCTGGCTCGCTCGCCCAATCCAATCATTCAAAACGCCCGCCCGACGCCCGAAAAATCCGCGCAGGTGCTTACTCCGCAACACCTGAAGCCCCAAGCACGACACCGGCTTTCCCCCCGTTTTCGATACTGCCGAGCGCGAAACGTACTGCCCGCATCCGCACACGTACCCGCAGCCGCTTCGACTTCGACACCGCCGCCCGACACGCTGCACGCTGCACGCTGGCCCGCCCGCCTCGACACAGCACCGCCGCCGCCTGCCCGACATGGATTACTGCTCCGTGTACATCGCGCCCCAATCCTCCCTCCGCTCGTATTCGCCGAATCGGGCTCCGGCGTCGCGCTCCTTCCCTCTCGAACCACCTCGCCCCCTCCCCTCCTCCGCAGCCGCTCACAAAACACTTCACACATCCCCCGCACGAGGAAGGAGCACTACGCTGCACGGCACGCCGCCGAAAGAGCAACGCGGACGCGGATGAGCGTGAGCGTGCGCCGACGCCGACCCGCTCCCACTTCCACCTCCTCCGCACACCTTCCCTCCTCCACCTCCTCTCGTATTCGCAAAACAACCAACACAGAACACGCACACACCTTGATACTAAACGCCCCCCCCCATTCAGCTGCACCTTCACCCCACCTGGCAGGGCGAGGACAAGGTTGGGCAGGAGGCGCGCCCAGAGCCGGCCGAGGGTTAGAATCGTGGGATCCGGAGTGCAGGGAGGCGGACACGGACAGCCCATCGTGCTTGGAGTCGGTGGAGTGCGCGTCGGCGGGCATCCTTGGTGGAGTGGGTGCAGGACGCGTTGAAAGGCTTATGTATGCATCTCAGGCGAGGCTACGCCGCATCGAGTGGTAGGCAGGCAGGCAGGGAGTAAGGCACATTAGATTAGGAAGAGTATTCGGCCAGTACGTCTTACGAAGGAAGGAGAGAAGAGAGAGTGATCGGAAGGAAGGAGGGCGTATCCCCGTTGGGTGAGTGATGCGAATTCTTCTTCTTTCTTACGGCACTCACTCGAAGAAGAAGAGAAGGGAGAGTGGTGCCTGGCCGGTCTGGCGGTGGCCTGCGTCGTGCGGGCTAGGCGGATGGCTCGAGAATGCGCAGATCCAGCGCGATGTCTCTACCCCATTTTGGGCTTAGCGCTTGCGCTGGATCTGCTCTTCCTGCCGCCCTCCGTCTCTGTCTCTGGCTCGCTCGCTCAAGGATCAAGCACAAGCTTAAAGTCAGTTCAAATCAAGCCCTCAATCGCACACCATACAGACCCAAATCTAACTGGAGCTATTTCAAATCCTCTATGCAAATCTACCAAGCAACTCCCGCCTCTGCATCGTACCACCCTCTCCGCCCATGCGCAGGCCCTTTCTCCGCGCGCAAACGAGTACCGGAACCCAGATAACACTTTCCTTGTCCTCCTTCACCTAGACTTGTTCCCGGCAACACCTCATCCGACTCCAGTCCCTTACCGGCACGCCCTCGCTGCACCGTCGATATGCGCTAACGCCAACTCACAGACCTAAACCGCGCAAGACCAAGAGTAGGAAGGAATTTGGGTCCTCCGTTCAAGCAAATCCATGACAGACCCGTCTACACGCTTGATCTCAGGCTCTCGTTCTTCAAGCTTCAAGTTTCGCAGCCAATCTCTTAGACTGTTCCTGCTGGACTCTTAACCTACTAAGTTAACCTACTCCGAGTCGGACTCGACTCTACTCAAATCCAATTGCGTACCCTCTCCGCTCGCAAACGAAACGAGTACCCCAGGCCTTGCCGGGGTCACGCACGTACCGGAACCCATGCTTAACACTTTCCTTGGTGCCATCTCTTCCTCGGCAATGGCAACGCCGCGCACGCCCGTCTCTCTGTCTCAACTAACCCGCAGCAAGAGCAAGAGCGCGCGTCCTCCATTGAATCGGATAGACCCGTCTTCAAAAAGAAAATCCACGCCGAAGAACGTTCTTAGTTCGCGACGAATTGGGACCTGTTCTATTCTTGCTGACCCCTGAACTGACCCGGAGGCCAGCGTCGAGCAAGAAGAAAGAAATCCATACGAGTCCAGTCCCAGAATCGGGTACCTACCTCGCGCGCTCGAATCCCCACGTCCTCCATTCATTCAATCAAATCCATGACGGAAATGTATCCAGGGCGACAAACCGTTTCTCAGGTTTCGCAGCCAAACCCTTAGACTGTCTTGCTGATCAGCTGAACTACGCAACGTTAACTTCGACTCGCACGCCCTCTACGTCGCGTGCCTTCTTGAATTTACTACTTGTCCTCCCTTTGCCATACATAACATAGCGATCGCACCAGCCTATACGAAACGAACCCAAACCTAGTTCTGGACTCAACTGGACTACCCCGGTGTCACGGTGTTCATCTCCGACGCCCAAGTTGAGGGTGCTTTTAAATTCATTTGCCCTCCTCACCTCATTCAGTGCCAGCCTGGTGTCCACTCGTTAAAAGCCCCGCGCGCGCGGGGTCAGTCTGTGGTTTCTCTTTGAGGCGGAGTGTCTTTAATTCAGATACGAACCTACCTGCCCAGTCCAACCCAACCCCGAGCTCTCGCCGGCTCGCTCCAGGATCAAACTCGAGACTGGCAGCGCGCCTACTATCGACCGATCCCGCATATAATTCAACCCAATCTTGACCCAGCCCCCAAGCGCACACCGTACAGAGTCAAATCCAACTTGCGCGGCGGTGTAAGCTACTACTTCTAATCCTCTACCGCGAATCTAAGTCCCAAGGAAGTCCTGGCTCTCTGTAGCCGCCTGCAAATCCTTTCTCCATGCACAAAACTAAACACCGCTTTCCTTCCTCGCAACGCCTCCTCAGGCTGTAACCTATGTGAACTCCTTACCAAGCTTAAGGCGACTTGGACTCGGATTGCGGCAGCAGTTATTAAACAGTATTAGTTAATTCTGCATCTCACGGCCGAGTCCCAAAACCGCCCACGACAAATGCACAAATGCCCGAACACGTCAGCCTCCCAGCTCATACGTCCTCATCCTCGGCCAACTTCTTGGAATCGATTGCCATGGGTAGAGGCCCGGGGCAGCGACGGCAGCCATCCAATCCGAGCTACTCGGATTTGGACGGGCGGGCGCCGATCCAGTACACCAGGCCTGACGCGGACACCGAGCCGATCCCGATGCCTGCGGATACGAACACGCTTAAGTCGACAGTCACGTCCAACGCAAGGTTCAACTTGGCACCCTACTTACTACGGTTCGTTTGGTTAAACGTCCACTAACCGTTCACGTTGGCTGGCAGCTCGCTGGTTGGTTGCCGCAAACTACTGTATCCTGACCGAATGTTGTCCGGATTGCCATAGCTTCAACTTTCAACTTTCAAGTCTCCTTCTCTCTCTTCCTCTAGCCAAGTTCATCAACGTCAGTGAGTGATTTATTCACAGAATGACCCCCTTGGCTGTTGGCTCCCGTATATATGATATAACAACTCAAACGCAAACCCAGTCCGAAGAGCGATTATTCCTGGTACCGATTCAGGTCCACATGCGGTCCTTCCACGGGAAGCTTATGCCTATGCTTTAAATTGCCATCCCGAGCTGCAGGTCTTCACGTCCACCAACCAAAGGGCCATCAAATCCTGCCGACGTCCGGATCACCCTCGCTTTCGGAAGTACAAATACATATATGCTCTTGTGAGAATCAGGGGCAGACGCTCACGAGGGGGCTCAAATAGCAATACTTGAATGAAGTCTGATTTGGGCCGCAGCCAACCAAACCAAATTTAGTTTCAGTCACCCAAATAGAATAAAACGCCGGCATTGAGGGTCAGAGGAAGTGTGAAGGCTCATTATATGCGCTTTTTCGCGGTTTTTGGCTAACAGTTCAATCCAAAGTTGAACCGTGAGAATGTTAATTGTTCAGATGCCGGCTGATCGGCCGCCCGGCGAATATTGCAAAAGAAGAATGCTTTTATAGACGGGCAGTCCGTCAGGTCGACGCCTGGATCACCCTCTTTATGAGATTAAGCCTGTCCGTTTGAAGCTTTTTAAGCTCCACTGATGGCATCACACCTTGCTGCGGCACCATTGATCACACGGCCAAAAGCTATTTCGGCTATGTGATAACGAAGATGCCGAGGGCCGGCCGGGGCTGCTGTATAACATTTTATTTTCAGGTCTCAACAGCTTTTACACCGTACAGCTCTTCTCCAGGATCAAAATCATTCCCACTATAGGAGTCAAAGTGGTGGTGAATACAACCAGCTCTCTCTGCCGTCCTTCTGACTGCATGCTCAATCACCGGTAACCCTTCAGAAAGAATAAAGACCCTGTGGCATTCAATATGCGTGCGCGCGCCTATTTCAAGGATCAGTGCCAGAATTCATGCGGAATACAGTACTTATAACATCCCGGTTCGATTCCGGGCGGGTTTTTTTCTTTCTTCTGATCGACGCAACCCCTTTTTGCGCTTTAATTCTCATTCACGCGGCTCAAATTCTAGGTCATCTAATGACTCGCAGGGAAGCAAGGTCCAAACGGTACTCGGCACATGCAAGTCGCAGGTAAACAATTCTCGAGTAATCACTGCATTCAAGGACCTCCTAGACTCAGCCTGAGTTCAGGGGCCTACACGAACCTACATGGACCTACGCTCAGACCCACCTACATACAGTCTGCGTAGGTTGATGTAGGTCTGTGTAGGTCTGCGTAGGTCAGTCAAGGTCAGCTAAGGTGAATATAGGTGAATGTAGGTCAACTTAGTGTCCTATGCAAGGTGAATGTAGGCGAATGTAGGTCTACATAGTGACCTATGCCGAGCACAGTGTACTAGCAGTATATCCAATTACTATCTCCAATGAACTCACTGTGCTATTTTGCTTGAGATCAATAAAGGTGGGCGTAGGTGATCCAGATCGCCTACGCCGACCTACGTCGATCTAAATATACCCAGTTCAGATCAGTTATGTACACCTACGCAGAGCTACGTGCGCCTTTATTGATCTCCGTCAAGGTGGACGTAGGTGATCTACGTTGACCTATTGTAGCCGATTACGCCGACCTACCTACACCTACGTGCACCTTTATTGACTCAGCGTAGGTGCCCCTTGAATGCAGTGAATAGTCGGTTCAATGTGAATACTGGATTCATTCGACGCGCATGGAATCGTTTCCTCCAACTTTCACGCCAACCATCATCTGCGGAACAAGCCCCCGTAGCCTGTTTGACTGGACTAGTCCACGGACTCGCGCGGAACGACCGGTTCGAATCCGGGCGGGGTCTTGAGCGGTTTGGTGATTCAATGTTCTTCCTTTACAGCCCGCCTTGAGCCTGACCTGGGGGGAGATTCATTTTTCCGCCGTGCGCGCCCGCACTACCGCTGAGGTCAAGCGTTCACCCCTAAAACGAAAGAAAAAAACCCCTCAACTTCCTCGGCCACGACAGAGGATAGATCATCGATCATGAAATTGGAGCAGCTTGTATAGTTTAATTTGGTGCGCCCATGGCCAAGGGTCAAGTGGATGGTTTAACAACCGTGCCTCCCGAGGTCCACTAGTGCACAGATTGGCTAATTTATGGGCCACGTCACGGTCACCTCGCTCGCTCATTTAGGTAGGTGATCGCCAATGGGTTGATGAGTGTGAATAAGAGGTCGTGTTGAACTTAGCCCCGGAATGCGGACAAGGTGAGCCAGGCAGTTGTTCAGATCAGGGGTGACCGCAGAACAAAATCTCTCTCTCTAGACATGAAATTGGCCCGTGGCCAATAAAGACGTGTGTGTAAATACTCCTTTATTGTTCACGTATAATGTATCGTACCGGTTAAGTCCCATCGTATTCAACGATGCATACAAGGTGCTGGATAAATGAATATGCACCTGAGGAATCGATCAATTCAACTTCCCGCGGTTCGATTCGCAAGTTGAGTTGAGAAAAGTTATTATTAGAAGTTTAGAACTAATACAGGCGGTGCATTAAATAAACCAGCTCTAAAAGTGCATCGAGAGCCAAGACACCGACCTAGATACATACGTTACACTCGGCGATCCGGGTAGCCCCATACTGGATTGCCGCCAGGTCTTCGCATTTCCACTCGATATGCGGGATCAGGGATCGTGCGGTTCCTAGTCAACTGGCCGCTTAGGATGGATGCCATGTGCCGGTGGATCATTTGGATGCCCAGGTTGCCGTCGCACCCTGAATTTACACGTAGGCGGGCCCAGTGTCCGCCGTCGGTGTTCAAGTTCCGAAGTTCCGTCGAGTGCCGGCGTGCGATCGATCAACGAATCAGTGATCGCCGCCTTTGCCGTGGTTCAACTTGTGTCCGAATTCTTCCTTTGTCGTTGCTATCGGGGCCATTTGACTCTGAAGAGGACTGGAACCATCTATACTGTACTTGAACTTGCCAACTCAGCTCATGGGCCATGGCTGGGATTCCCCCGTTTTTAAATCAACAGAAAAAGGATGTATTTCGCCTCGGGTAGAAGGGGTACAACAACCACAACGTATTCAGAACGAGTACGAATACTCAGGCCGTAATGGGGATGCAGTTGATGGCAATGAGACCGCCCCACTCCTCCTCGGGGGCGTCGCAGGTCACCGTGGTTCCACCACTAATCGACGGCGTCAGAACGAAATATTGGAGGAAACCGGACGGCTATTTACCAGTTGTTCCCGATGACGGTGATAGGGGAGCAGCTAAGGCCGACGAGAACGTCGAGGCCGGTGAGATCGAGTCCGAGGAGGGCGGCAACCGCCGATGCAGCGGTGCTGCTGGAGGGGACCGTACTCGAGCAGCACTGCGGGGAAGTGGGGGGCGTCACCGGGGGAGGGGGGGTCCCGTTGGGGATGGCGGCAGCAAGGGTCTAAAATAGAGGTCAATCATTGGGAAAGGAGGACAAAGGAGGCCGGCAAAGCGTACGATGAGCACAGATACAACGACGACGGAGAGCTTAGAGAACATGTTTAACTTGGTAGAGAGCTTGAACTTCGGGGGGATGTTCGAGTGAGTGTTGAGAGAGGATAGAGTGCTCTTTTATATGTTTTCGGACGGGGGTTTCCCGCGGTTATGCAGGCCAGCGTGCGTCGAGCTGCAAGGAGATCATGGAGCGGTGGGGCTTTCGACAGGGTGGAACGGACAAATGACCAGGCAAATGTATTACGGGACTTACCCCACAACAGCGAACGACACCAAAGGAACACGATCTGTGGAGCTATTTGACAAGATTTCCACGTCAGAGGAAATAGAAGGGGTGACCATGAACCTAGCTTGTATTGCAGCCCAGAGGGCGCATCCTTCTCCCCGCCAGGACAGCGAAACTTCCAACATTGGAGCGATCGCAGATCACTCAGGCAACGGTCAGGTCTGTGGAGGAAAGTTTGGTTGCGGAGAAAGAGCGCCGCTCAACAAATCTATAACTGGAAAATTTATATTGCGACGTCATTGTCAGTTCCTAAAAACGCCACAGAGTGTCGGAGGACTTCATCTCGCGCGATGAATGTCAATAAGGTCTGCGGATTGGACGTCATGAGTGCCTAGAGTCTCGGAGGAAGTAAAAGAGGGTTTTTTTTGGGGAACGGGCCACGAGTAGAAACCAGCAACAGGTGTGTGCTGGGTGACTTCAAAACCAGTCAGCATTAATTCCTACCCTGTAACGGCGTTGAAGAAGAAAAGAAATACATGCTGTGGTATCTCGGTCGAGGCAGAACGGCGGTGAATGTCTAAAATTGGGTTATGGGGAACTCCCCCTCCCCCGGTGACACCCCCCACTTCCCCGCAGTGCTGCGCGAGTACGGTCCCCTCCAGCAGCACCGCTGCATCGGCGGTTGCCGCCCTCCTCGGTCTCGACCTCAGCGGCCTTGATGTTCTCGTCGGCCTTAGCTGCTCCCCGATCACCGTCATCGGAAACAACTGGTAAATAGCAATTCAGTTTCCTCCAATGTCTTCTTCTGAAGCCATTGATTAGTGGTTCCACCACTGTTACCTGCGATGCCCCCGACGCGGAGTGGGGTGTGTACTCATTCTAATTTCAACAAGCTCTAGTACTGAATGAATCCCTAGGTGGTCTCATTGCTATCAACTGCATCCCCATCACGGCCTGAGTCTGAAGGGCGAGATGCCGCAGTCCCGACGTTGTTCTGAATCTGTTGGATTTGTTCTGAATTTGTTGTACCCCTTCCACCCTAGGCATTGATTCGTGTTCAATGTCGCGAATACATCCTTTTTGTGTTGGTTTTAAAAAAGTGTAAACTGAGAAGTTCAGGCATCGCTGTCCTTTATCGAAACAAATGTTCCCTTCCACAGGAGAGCACTATTCACACTATTCGCGTATTTTGCTGTTGGCGCGGTGTCGATGTCAGATCAAGGCTCCAAAAAACGAATCCGTCATTCCCAGTGGCTTCATCCTCGCACAGCAGGTGGGCCAAAAGTGGGACGAAAATCAACATGCCGATGGTGGAAGTTGATATTTTGATCCATTGATGTCGCCGGCCTGCGGCGGCATTGCGGCATCGATGTAGGACTTCCGCCTTGTTGCGCTACGTCAATGGCCGGCAGTTTGGACGCTAATAGCTTGGTCGCTATCCAGTCCTGGAACCACCACGGAAGCAACAAAATCCTCATCTCGTTGTGCAATGAGTTGTAAACTCAAAGCAACTAACTCAGATGCGATTGGGGCAAAATCGCGTCGAGCAAGCTAGCCACCATCGCGATTGTCCCCGCGCCTGGGTAGTGGGAGCTGCGTGAAACGTGACCACAAACTAGCAAGATGTTCTGTGAATTGGCCGCCGTGAACATCAAATATAAGTGGTGTTCACGATAGCCATTTTTTGCTCCTTTTTCGTCCGCAATTTCTCTCCTTTTCGATGTTCCCGGTCTTTTTTGCCCCAGATTTTTTCCCTTTTCAATTCTAGACTGTAAAAATGGATGAAATAAAAAAATCCAGCCCTTTATACCGTTATTTGGTCGAGAACCAACCAACAAGAGAGAAAAAGTCGGTCAAAAATGGGCTGTCGTGAACACCCAAGCAATGGTTCAGTAGGAAAAGGGGAACCTTGTTGACCGTTATTAAGGCCAGGTTCAACTGAGTCTCGCCCTTTGTAGGGTATAGATATTCCCACTTATGACATATATCCCCAAGAACCAAGTGGGACGCTAAACCCGTTACTGAAATCGGTACCTATAAGGAAGCAAAAATGGCTATTTTTGACAAAATGAGCGGACATGCTCCTTTTTCCAGCTCCTTTTCAGCCCCATTTTTGGTTCCTTTTCCACAGAAAGAGGCCAAAAAGGAGAGGGAAAAGGAGATGAAAAGGGAGGGAAAATGGTCAACCGTGAATACCACTATTCCTGTTTTTGTTGTTTAAAGTCTAGGTTGATTAGATGTCCCCGGGTCCTTTCTCACCGCTTAGAACCACGTATATTCGTCCTTCCAGCAAACGATTGACGATTGACGTTTAACGTTCTTATCTGGCTTCTATAAGCTGCGCGTTCAAAGTCCGATGGCCGAGATTTAGCCACGGAGGAACCTGAACCTTGTCACAACTTCTGGTCAGGAACAGCTGCGGCAAATGTTTTGCGCGAACCGGGAAACAATGTGTGTGACACATCTAACGAATAGAATTATCTGTGGCCTCCCACTCTAATAGCACACGACCACACAAATTCCATTCACTGCATTTAAGCCTAATCTAGCTGAGGCTGCCGAGGTTTGCCGATGTACCATCAACGGAACTCGGCGGAAGCACAGCCGACGGCAGCTCGGCAGGCTCGGGCAAGGTTAGCCGAGATGGCCGGGATGGCCGGCCGAGGTGTGCCAAGGACGCAGAATCGCACCTCAATCAGGGGTGCAAAGGTGACCTCGGCAGACCCTCAGCCCAGGTCAGTTCAACAGACCTTTTCATACCCCGTCCAGATTAGCTTTAAACACAGTGATTCATACAAGAAAGACGTCAATTCATATTCTAAAACACATTTTAGTACACGACAAAGCTTTTACACGCGATAGGTAGATATGTAGATAGATAGCAAGGACGCAAGCAAGGCGAACCACCAATCCAAAAGCCATAACGTACGAATCGACGATCTACCACGTCGCAGGCCCAAACGTCTCGCCCTCGGCGAGCGAAATGAGCGGGAGCCTGTTCCCGTCGGCGGTGTTGAGCCACACGGTGTTGCCCCACCAGGTCTGGATGGTGTCGGCGCCGATGGAGCCGTTCTTGGGGTACTGCAGGATGAAGAAGATGAGGACCGCCGGAGTCGAGCGCCGCGGAGAGGACGTCTGCAACTCGCATCAACGTTTTCCGCTTATACAGAGAGGGTACGCACAATTGTATTTCGTCCACCACGCAAAATGACGGCGCCGGATGATATACTGGAAGACGAAGCCGACGATGGCCCAGGGGACGTAGTTGTTGGAGTTGGCGGGCGGGATGAGGCCGGTGCCGGAGAAGATGACGGGGAAACTATAGCCTCATCAGCGCGTGCTCAAAACGAAAACGTGGGACGCACTTGAGGTAGCGGAGCCAGCTATTTGGCCACTTGAGCGTGCAGAGCCAGGCGATGAGCGGGCACAGGAAGCCAACGAGGAAGAAGAACGTGAGCGCATAGTAGATCTGCCCAGGTGAGACTGTCATCGGCGTCAATATCGCACAAAGCTCAGGGTGCGGTACGCACACTGCCTCCGCGGCCCAATAACGCCCCAAATGATACTCGCCGTCCCAAACACGCCGGTACTCGGGCAGCGGAACCCATCCTTCTGATGCGGGTCGCACATCCCCTCGATGTTCGTGAACATCCACGCCTGCACGCCGAGCTGCACCGTCCCCGCGATGATCGTCGCCACGATCTGACTCGTGAACATCTGCCGTGGGGGGATCTTCATGTAATGCCCGAGCTTAAAGTCCGAGGTGAAGGTGAGCGCCTGCGCCATGGTGATGTAGCCCCAGGTCTTGAACATCATCATCGCGACGGGGCGCCCGGGGAGCGCGTACCCGATGATGAGCTCGGTGATGACGTTGAGCCCGACCTGCTGGTTGGTGATGGCTTGGATCATGCCGAAGGGGATGACATAAAAGAACGCTGGCAGGGCGGATTAGTGGAGGTGGCGGTAGTGGAGGGGGACGACTCACATATGACGAGCGCGAGGATGAAGTACTGCACGGGGAACTTGGTGTCCCAGACTTCGATGGCGACGACACCAAAGATGAACATGGTGACTACAGTGGTACGTTAGCGCGGCAGGGATAAAGGTCGACAGGTACGTACCGAAGATGATGGCATACCACCACTCAGGGACCTGCGGGTACACGGACATGAGACGCGCGCGGATGTCCGGCTGCTCGTGCATCGCACGTCGCGACTGCGTCCAAATTTGCTTGCGGAAGAACAAAAAGGCGTGCGTGATCGTCGCGGTGCTGAAGAGCGAGTGTCAGTATTGATCACGGGAACGTTAAGAGGGCAGGGGTAATGAGCACGAAGCAAATGGATGTGGAGGGAAGCGAAGCAAGGAGTAACGGCGCCCCGAAAGGCACCCACAACGTCGCCACTTTTTGGCAGTCATTCCCAAAACGGCAGGTCCATTGCCTTTTTAGGACTCCGCTCGACTGGCGCAGAAAAACCGAAAACGCCGACGTGGCGAAATGGGGGGCAAAGGACAAGTAAAAATGAAGTAAAAGAATGGAATCAACACACATGCTCGCAAACGAAAGCCCGTACGAGATGGAAAAGGTCGTGGAGAGGAAGATGGGCGAGTAGGCCTTGTACTTTTCTTCGTCAAAGACCTGCGGGAAAGCGTTAGCAGGGTGAAGCGGGCGAGGAGCATACGAAGCGGAAGGGTAGTGGCAACGCGCACAAGCACACAGCCGGGGCGGAGATGCTCGAGGATGGAGAGGTGGAGGTTATGAGAAGGCAAAGAAACGGCACACACCTTATCCGGCGTCAAGATCCGCGTCACATTGTACGACGCGCCCGTATTGTCGAACGAGCCGCCCGACGAGATGGGCATGTACTTGGAGTAGAAGGTGTTCGTGAACTGGGTGCATGTGTAGTTAGTGAGCGGATCAGAACACGCATTGAAAGGCGCGCGCGGGGAAGTAAGTGGTCAGCAGCGCCGCCAGTGCCCGGGCTTGTAGACAAGTAGGAAGCCGTATATGGGGACCACTGCGTCTCCTTCGTCGTCCCCCTTCCGCAGAAGGCCGTCGCGCAGCGAAAGTACCACTCCCGCCCCCGAAAAACCCGCGCCACCGAAACTCGAAGCACGAAAGCATACGCACATACAGCGCGGGCGTAAGCACCCAGAAGAAGAACACGAACCCGACGGCGATGTTGGCCTCGGCCCACCAGGGCGTCGCGAGCGGGGAGCCGATGTAGGCGATTTGGGCCCAGTCTGAGAAGGTAGGTGGGCGTCAGCGCGGATTTCGAGGGAGGGGGAGAAACCGTGTCGACGCGTCGCACGAACGAACGAACGCCGGGGTAGCTGTAGCCGTAGCCGTAGCCGTAGCCGTAGAAGTGGAAGATACAGAGCTGAAGGCTCACCAAACGTAACCAGCCCCATCGCGAGCCCGTAATTCACACCAAACAGCTGGTTGAGGACGAGGTTGTCCGGCTTGATCCAGCAGACCCAGGAGAAGAAGGAGAGGCCGGTGAAGAGGTAGCCTGGGGCGGTGGTAGTGTTAGCGGAGTTAATTGAGGAAAGGAGAGCGAGGGGAAGGGAGAGAGAGCGCCATGGACAGAGTGCTACGCGGCTCGCCCACGAGTACGCCGTCGGTGCACACCGCTCCGACGACACGGTTGCTCAGCGGTACTGCACCAAGCACCACCGCGGCTTGACGGTGGAGCCCGCGCGCTGAGGCTCACCGCAGTCCCGACGAGGACAACGTTCGTGCAGCGCGCTCAGTCCCCAGCGACTGCGACGTGTGTGAGGGCGCGCAAGCCCGAAGCTCCCGATGTGCGCAGCCGTGGGGCGCCCAACGAATCTCCTCTAGCGCGTGCGCGAATCCCACCCCGGAACCGCGACACCAATGAAGCAAAAAGAATTGACAAAAAACACCAAACGCACCAGGTACCAAATACCAACACGCGCTCCCCACAAACGCGACGTAGAAGAACGTCTCGCGCGAGAAGCCGCCGCGCGCGCCGACGCCGGCGTAGCGCTGCGCGTGCAGGGTGTTGAAGAGGGCGCAGGTGACGAGGTTGTAGGGCCAGACTGGTGGGGTGGGGGGTTAGCGAGCGAGGGGGGGAGGGGGAGGGGGTAGCGAGCCGTGGGTGGGAGGCGATGAGAGGGGAAGGCGGGTGGGGAGGGAAGGCGAAGAAGAGGAGTGGAGGTGAAGGGAGGTGGGGATGGACGTGATGACAACGATCGACGACGATCGACGACGCGACCTGCGGCGGAATCGTCCACGCGCAGAACGGGGTGAGCGTTCTCCCCCGCCCAAAGAACGGAGCCGCCCGCCCGCCGCTTTTTCGCGACGTGGGGAGAAAAAACGCGGTGCAATAATGGAGAAAAAGGAACGCGAATCATACGCACTCATACTCGGCGGCTGCACCAAAAACCGCCTCGCGATCCCGCCGATGGAGAACCCGATGAGCTGGGTGGACATGACGACCATCCATTGGTCTGCAAAAGAAAGAAATTGTCAGTATGAGTAATTATAAGCGGAGGGGAGGGAGGAGGGGAGGAGGGGGAGGGAAGGAAGAGGAAGGGAAGCAGCGGTGGTACACGATCACTGCGATAACGACGACGCAGGAAGCGAGAAGCGACGGCGGCGCGTTTCCAGCACGTCCTCCGTGCTCGCGCAAACTTCCGCCAGCACGATTCCTGCGCACCCGCCGACCCCGACGCGCTGCTCGACTGGCGCCAAACGAGGCACTCTGCACCACCACCTTCACGCTACCTTCACCACGACCGTCGTGCCGCCGTCCCACCAGCGCGCATGAAAAAAAGGAAAAACCGAGCAAACGACGCCGCGAGGACGACCAGCTTCTCCTCCGCGAAAACGACTGCGCGCGCTAAAATGCGAGCGACTTCGCAGCGCCACTACTGCTGTCTGAGCGCACAATACGGTCCGCGCACGCTGCAAGCCCGGTCCCGTCGTCGGCGACCCCGCACGCCGTCATCTGCGCGTACGTTCCCCAAAGACGCCCGCTCCGCACCGAGGCAGCACGACCACGATGTCATGCGTAACGAAGACGAAGATCCTCCGTCTTGTCTTGTCTCGTCTTCGGCCCTCGCTCTCGCCCACAACACGTCCACGCCGCGACCGTCCCAGCCGCGGCTGCTGCTGTTGCTCGCATCAATGGGAGTCCACTACTCCGAGCGAATGAGCGAGTGAGTGCCCGCGCGGCTATCGTCGGCAGAGCCTCCGCGCGCCGCAAGCATCGTTCTCGCTCCTTCTCTTTGTCGCATCCCGACGTCCGCAACACGGCCCGCGTGCTGCTCGAAGTCACGGCGGATAGCGCCGCGCGCCGCGAGCATCGTCTCGACGCGCCGCCCGCCCATTACACCGCTGCTCGACTCCGCGAACTCCACTCCTGCTCGAGCACGCCGACCACGTCTCGCACGTCCACCGCACTGCGAAACTTCAAAATCCTCCTTCCCCCCTCCTCCCCCGCGCGCCGCTCCGCTCACAAACCCGGCCACCAAACGCGTCGGGGGCCCGCGGGATCGCGAGTACCCCTCGACGCCCGCTCGCACCCGTCAACTCGCAAAAAAAAACCCAACGACTCGCACAAATCCCCAATACTCCCTCGCGCACCCACAACTCGCTCGAAATCGAAAATAAGCGTAGGGCGTCTCCCCCCTCCTTCAAAAAAAAACCCCCCAATAAACCCCAAAAAATGCCACGCACACAAAAACCCATACCCCTCCCCATAATACACCCTCTGCACCGCGACGATGTCGGTGGCGTAGGCAGAGCCGGCGCCGACGCCGGCCATTATTGTGATGAGGACGTGTTCCTGGGGGGCGTTAGCGAGCCATAACAAAGGGGGGGTGAAAGGAAGAGGTGGTGGGGAAGAGGGGGGGAGGGAGAAGAGTGAGGGGGGAAGCAGAGGTGGGGAGAGGGGGAGGAGGAAGGGGATTTCAGGGGGAGGGGACGACGAGAGGCATGCGACGCTGCGACGCCGACGCGAGACCTACGCGGACGCGTCCACGATGCTCCCAGATCGAGGCCGAGGCAACGCACACGGAACGAGCGTCCGCAGGTAGCGCGCGCGTGCGACGGACGGACAGAGGATCCCCCGACCACGAGCACGATCTCCCCGCGCGAAAGAAAGAGAAAGACAAAGCGCGCACGAGGTGAAAGCAGGCACGGACAAAGGGCGAAGCTGACAGGGACGGGACGATGTCCACGCACCCGCCCGAGCCATCGCGGCACGACACGACACGCTGGCCCGCCCCAAAAAAAGAAAAGCTCGACGCCCGCCCGCACCCACCACATCGCGGCCCGTCTTCGACACGACGCCCGCCCCGGCCTCGACTCGCGCCCACTGTACTTCCACCACCGCACCCGCCCAAGGAAGAAAAAAACGGCACGGCGCCCGACGCCCGCCGCCCCCGAGTCGGCTACACCTGAGCACTCCCCACGCAGACAAAGCGAAAGCAGCACCCGCACGACTTTCCGCCCCTCGCGCGCGCATCGACACCCAAGCCCGCCGACTCGCGCCTCGACTCGACCGCCGCCGCAACTCCAAGCGCGACACCATCGACACCGGCACCACGCACAATCCGCCCCTCGCGCACCCGCACCCCGCAAACCCGCCACTTCACATCGCCCCGACCGAACAAGAATCACAAAAAACCGCGCGAGGTGAAAGCGCGCTCGAAGGACAAACCCGCCCTCGCGCAGCGATCGACCGCCGCCGCAACACCTGCACCTCCACTTCCACCGCACGTGCAAAGGTGGACGGCGCGTACGGTTTCAAGCGCGTACGTGTGCAGCAAAAACACAACCCACCGCTCGCTAAAGCTCGCAAAAACACACCTTGATACTAAACGCCCCCCCATTCAGCTCCACCTTCACGCCAAACAGATTGAGGGTAAGGTTGGGGAGGAGGCGCGCCCAGAGGCGGCCGAGGGGGAAGGTGAGGAGTTGGGGGACGATCTGTGGAGAGCGTCAGCGAGCGCGTTAGGATTTTTATTTAGCGTGTTGAGGAAAGAAAATATGAGACGAAGGGAGGGGGAGGGAGGGGAGGTAGCATGCGCACGTGGACGCGAGAAAAATAAGCGGAGGAAAGAGGTGAATACGAAGGCGCCAACAAGATGTGCCGGAAATAAAATAAAATGCAGGGGCGAAGCAAAGGTAGGTGGCGTGTAAAGGGCTGTGAAGAGGGAGGGCGCAGACCCGGAGAGCACAAACACAAGGCCATACGGCTCACGCGCGAATAGAGCGATAAGAGCAGTAAGCTCGTCTCCCCCAGCCGAACGCGAGTACGCGCGCGAACACCCTCGCCCCGACCCGACCCGAGTACGAATACGCGCCCGAACGCGAACAAGGCACGGAGGCAAAGCCATTCCGACTCGCCTTCGTTCGCGGAAATGAGCAATGAGCCATGCGCCATGCGGCGCATGCCGCGGAAATGGGAATTGCAAAGGGAAGTGGGGACATGAGGCGGGAGGGAAGATGGGTGGGTGGCACCACGCGGTGCGGTGTGGAAGGTGTGGAAGGTAGAGGGTGAAGAATCAGGAAGGGACCGCGCGGTGTGTGAAAGCAAAGTACAAGGAAAGCCAAAAGAATGAGAAGAAAAGCACGATAATAACGGTAGGGCGCAGATGTGAAGAAACAAAATAACGCGCCACGCACACTAGTAACCGTAACCGCCGGGTGCCTAAAAAAGAAGAACTGGTTCAGCCCGGGGATCAGGATAGCCCACAGAATGCCGAGGGTCCAGGCGCGGAGGGTCGCGACAGGGATGGCGGGGTCGTCAGTGTTTGCGACGGCGCTGCGGACCTCGGGGTAGGGGGAGTCGTCTTCGAGGAGGGTTGTGGGGTCGTCGGGGGAGTGGGCGGAGGGGAGGTTGGGGTCGTCGAAGTGCGGTATGGCGTTGTCGAAGGCGGGGTGCGCGGTGGGGACGGGGACGGCAGCACCTTTTTCGGCGTCGTGGGAGTGGGATCCGGAGTGTAGGGAGGCAGAGTCGCGGTCGTGCTCTAACCCATCGTGCTTGGAGGAGGCGGAGTGCGCGTCGGCGGGCATTGTCGTGCAGTGCAGGGCAGGGACGCCCGGACGCGAGTAGCCTTGAAAGGCTTATGTACGCATCTCAGGCGAGGCAACGCCGCATTGAGTTGTAGCCAGGCAGGCGGTAAGGCAGCAAGGCACATCGGATTTGGAAGAGCATTCGGCGAGTACGTCTTACGAGGGAAGGAGAGAAGTGAGAGTGAGTGATCGGAAGGAAGGAAGGCGTATCCCGGGCCGTTGGGTGAGTGATGCGAATCCCTCTTTCTTACGGCACTCACTCGAAGAAGACATCAGTAATGGGGTTCTGCTTATAATTCCCGGACGAAGTATAATCTTTTGTTTATAAACGGGTGTTTATAAACCGGTTTATAAACACATGGCAGGAATGGTCAAAAATTTGGGCTTCCCAGGTGAGTCTTGAATCAATTCAATTCAGCCCAGGCAGACCTTATGAGTCAGGTAACTGCTAGTCAGTTGCTCTTTTAAGCTCAAACTGAGTTTATAAACACCGGTTCATAAACATGTTTATTAACCAGACTTGAAAACATAACCCTACAATACTTACATACAAATCCAATCCAATCCAATCCTGAAATCGGATACCTGATTTTCCTTCCATACATATATCACTTGCTTAGTGTCCAAACAATACATTAATACTTCAGCACTTAGACCTCGACGCCTCATGATATACAAAAACTCTGCAAAATATACATAACCCACTCGATTGGGTCCGAGAGATAGTCTTAGGTCTGACTTTTACTCCGGTATCAAAACATAATTAGACGTCGCCATCAGCACCTTTCTCGACCAAGAACTTCACACTGTCTAAGTGACCCATGTCAGAGGGAGGTGCTTCCGTCGGTTTCTGGGATTAGGGTAAGCATATACGGGGAGTTCAGAAGTTTTCTAGTTAAACATACGTCGAGCATTGATGTTTGCTCCTTTTTCAACCAGGAACTTCACAACATCGAGGTGATCTTCTTCACAAGCGTTTTTAGAGGGCTGGCATTGGTTTCTGCGCCGTGCTCAATCAGGAATTTGACAATGTCACGGTGACCATTTTGAGATGCAATGTAAAGGCTGGTGTGTCCGTCCTTGTCTAAAATCCAGGTGAGCACATGAGGGATTCAGAAATTCTCAAGTTAAACTCACCGCTGGCATTGGTGTCTGCACCGTGCTCAATCAGGAATTTGACAACCTCGAGGTGACCCCTTTGAGATGCCATGGAAAGGCTGGTGTATCCGTCCTTGGCTGAACTCCAGGTAAGCAAACAGAGGGATTCTCAAGTCAAACTCACCCCTGGCATCGATGTCTGCGCCGTGCTCAATCAGGAATTTAACAACCTCGAGGTGACCGTTATGAGAGGCAATGGCAAGGCTGGTGTATCCATCCTTGTCTGAACTCCAGGTGAGCACACATGAGGGATTCAGAAATTCTCAAGTTAAACTCACCGCTGGCATTGATGTCTGCACCGTGCTGAATTAGGAATTTGACAACCTCGAGGTGACCATATGCAGATGCAATATAAAGGCTGGTGTGTCCGAACAGGTCTAAACTCCAGGTGAGCACACATGAGGGATTCAGAAATTCTCAAGTTAAACTCACCCCTGGCATGGATGTTTGCGCCGTGCTCAATCAGGAATTTGATAACCTCGAGATGACCATTTATGGATGCACAGTGAAGGCTGGTCCATTCGTACGGGCCTAAACTCCAGGTGAGCACACATGAGGGATTCAGAAATTCTCAAGTCAAACTCACCCCAGGCCTCAATGTTTGCATTTTTCTCAATCAGGAACTTTACAACGTCAAGGTGACCATTTGTAGATGCATGGTAAAGGCTGGTGTATCCATCCTTGTCTGAACTCCAGGTGAGCACACATGAGGGATTCTGAAATTCTCAAGTTAAACTCACTGCTGGCATTGATGTCTGCGCCGTGCTCAATCAGGAACTTTACGATGTCAAGGTGACCATCGCGAGATGCAAGGTGAAGGCTGGTGTATCCGTCCTTGTCTGAACTCCAGATAAGCAAACAGAGGGATTCAGAAATTCTCAAGTTAAACTCACTGCTAGCCTCAATGTTTGCATTGTTCTCAATCAGGAATTTGACAACCTCGAGGTGACCGTTGTTAGATGCGACGGAAAGGCTGGTCCATCCGTCCTTGTCTGAACTCAGATAAGCAAACAGAGGGATTCAGAAATTCTCAGGTTACACTCACCCCTGGCCTCAATGTTTGCACCTTTTTCTATTAGGAACTTCACAACATCAAGCTGACCATTTCGAGATGCAACGAAAAGGTCATCGACGTTGGCGGCTGCTGTGCTGTTTCCGTAGGTCAGCTGCATCCTTGGTATCATCTAACTGTGTCATACCCTTCTGTTTCGGCGGGAACACGATCCTCATTATCGATGTTGGCGGCAGCTCGTCTGCTTCCGTAGTTTAGCCACATAGTTCGTAGTGTATCACTGTGACATACCCTTCAGTTTCAGTGGCACCTGGAGATCTACGAGCCTTGAAGATTTTCTCGTGGGCAAGATGATATGAGTCTGGGAGATATTCTTTGCACCATTCGCTTTCAAACAGCAACGGTTAAATTGTGTAGTGCACAACTAAATAATGCTTACCGTCGCAAAAGCTGTACAACCATACGGAAATGAGAGTGCCACTTGCCAACGTAGTTAGGCGCAAAATCTTCGCCGACGGTTTCAAGTATGTCCGTTCCTCCCTTCAGGAGTGCGGAGGCAAGCAAGTCGACACCTTCATAATCGAAGGGCAATGGCTTCGTACCCTTGGACTCAAGATCTCCAAGAGTTTTCCGCATCATCACACACAGCTTGTCTACGGTGGTATGTGGAGCCGCGGAGCAATCTTTACGGGCAGGATCTGCAGCTTTAACTTGTTCCCAGAACTTGGCTAGAGCGACAATTTGGCCTAGATAACGAATGGACAGGGCATTCATGACTTCTGTGGCAGCACTGCGAGAAACACTGTCATCAAAATTCCGTGAAAAAGTCAGGCTTCACACACTCGCAATGTCGGTAAACCTGCGAAAGTTCTCCAATCAAGCAACCATCCTTCCCATGATCTTGTACAACTTGAGGGATGTGGCATCTCTCAATCCTTAAAGAGATTTGTGCCTCTGAGAGACACATCTCAGCGAAGGATCTCCAAAACCTCCATTCAGCCATGTCGTCCGGCGACCACCCTGCATGCGAGCGATCCCACAATGCAGAGATATTGTACTCCAATCTCGTGGGTTTGGATGGCCGAATGTGTTCAGAACGGAGAAGCATCAATCGCAGCCCCGGAAACATGGTGGTGAGCTCGACAAGTCTCTGGAAAGCTACACATTGCATCTCCATTGTTTGCTTGCTATGAAACAACTTATTGAGCAAGCATTTTGTACAGGATGAAGTGTACGCACTTGAGCGTGTATTTCATGAACCGAGAGCACTGTGTTTGCAGGGCCAATAGATCAATCCTCTTTTTAGCCTCCACCTCCTTCTCGTCCTCCTTCTCGATTGTATCCTTTAGAATTTTCAGTTTTGTTTGGACGGCGGCCAAATTCCCGACCCGGTCGTCCTCCTCTCCGAACAAAGATATGATGTTGGTCGCAACAGCACGTGGCCCTTGGCCGGCTTGGTGAGCCCTATCACCCCAGGCTTTAAGCGCTGCTCTTCCAAGGTGGCCCAACGTGTGATTCATCGTATTGCCCCATTGTATATCAGAACTACGCACGACCTGCCACATGGATGACAAGCGATCCCGAAAGTGGTTGGAATTATTGGTGGTACTAGTGTTACTCTCATCCGCCATGTCCGAGTCTGCCGCCGCCAGCCGAGGTATACTAGGATCTACGCGCAGATTCAACGGGGTAAACGGGACGAGAGCCATTGTCGACAGCTGCTGAGGTGGAGGTGCGGCAAGAGAAACTTGGGAGGAAAACGGGAGAGGAAAGCGTAGGCGGTGAAGGCCCTTCACCGTACCATGCGCTAACCGCGCGGTTAGTGCATGGCATTCGTGAGACGACGTCACCGCGGAAGCAATCCGTCAAACTGATGGCGGAAGTACTGCGGAAGCAGTCAGAGGAAATGAGTAGCGTTATAAAGATTATTCTAATGGGAGACCCGGTTCCCCGAGAAACCCTCATAGATTGCCCACCGATTAGGAAAATCTTTCATTTGTCTAATGATAAATCCCGCCGGGACTTCCGGTGATACGGCTTGGCATCAAAGTTGCCCGGAATGAAAGTAGACCTTGCACTGTGCACTGATGATTTTCGATATTGAATCCTTCCCTAAGATCATTAACCATTGGCGTAGATTTGGATGTTTATATTTTGAGTGCCTGGGGCCGCGGAACAAAAACCGCATGCAAGAAAACAAGGAATTCATGGTCCTGCCCGGGGGACGCTAGGCGACGGCAACATATGGGTTTCTTTTTCCTGGCATCCCAGTTGAACAGCTCAGCAGGCGGAACACTCACATAGCCAATATTGATTGTATCAAACCCTTAGTCTCACGGTTCAATTTTCAGTGATTTTATTCCAGGGTACCATTTGGACATCATCAATGCTTTCCTGTGAGCCCCATTATTACCTGGTACCTTTAACCAGTTCCACTCAATTGTGAGCCTCATGGCGAGTTCGGCTAAAGTGAACGCCATGTGTTTTAATTATCTTCAATCTGTTGTTATTTGAGCACCAAAGTTTGAGGGAAACTCGTCATGAATAATTTTGTGACTCACCTGATATATCACACACAGGCTGACCACGTAGAGCCTGTTTGACAAAATGCGAGGGAGAGCCGGCATAGAGGAAGTGCAACTCGGTCGGGCCCCATACATGGCGTTTATAATATTCTGTGCTGAACAAAGCATCCGGGTCTCAGGAATTGGCCCATTAGAATTATCCGCGTTATAATAGGTTTGCATCGGATTCTCTTCAGACTTCAAGTTCGAGTTTGAGGTACATTTGAGGTACATACTTACATCGGTCGAAGTCAAAGGCGAGAAATGGCCGAGCCACCGACTGGACGATGGACGGGACTTTTAGTTAACGCTGCTGAAATCCGACTCCAATTTATCCAACTTCTCAGTGCGATCGTGGCCATCACGCTCACAGTGCTTTGACGTGATGGCACGAGGCCTCCGCCAGGCTCCAAGCAGGCTCATTCTCATTCTTCATCGTCCATGTCCGACTCGTGCGCTTACATAGGGGGCCCGCCCTTGAACACTGATATCAGTGGTATTGGGGTCCGCGTGTCGTTCTATCTACAAACTGTCTTTCTCGGTAATACCCTTTTCTCGTACCTGGTACTCTTCCAATTGTCTGCCAATCCAGGCTGCTTATCTGCTCGGTCAACGTCGCCTGAGGAGGTCACAGGAGCTCTCTACACTCTATTAGCCACCAATACCGGTATGGCTGTGACGGCGTTTATTCTAGGGTTCAAGTCAAGACCAGAAATCAGTCTGCACGAGTATGTACTATCTTCTTTTCTTCAGAGAGGAGAAGCTGATATATTCGCACCCGCCTAGCGGATTGGTGGTCTTTTATCTGCTTTACATATCATGGGTCACCGTCTACTTTTCCCTCCCAGCCAACACAAAATTCCCCGGCCAGGTCAAGACACTGCATTTGTGCTCTGTGATTCAGAGCTGCATACTTTTTGCCTTGGCATTTGCACTGCTCGGCACAGCCACGACATTTGGCCTCACTCCCGAGTGCAACCACAATGCCGTCGTCGTCTTATTCCGCCCGTTCGCCGTCCTTGACGCTGGGCGTATCCTATTTTTGGTCTTGACGGCGCTCGTTCTCATCATATACGGGGGCATAATTTACAAGGACTGGAAAGCCTCCATCAAACGATTGGGCCTCAGAGTGGCCGAACATTTCAAAAAGAAGAGGCCTGGTGAAGAAATTGAAATCAACATCCATCATAATGCTCAAACCGCGACGGACCCTGAGTCCAGAAGGACTCGGACCGAGGATGTTGATAATTCGGCGTCGGTCCCTCGGACATGGGGTTATCTTCTGCCAAAGGACAAACCGGCGAGTGTATCAGTTATCATTTTCAGTCGAGTAATCATCGCATTTTCCCTGTATAGGACACGTATACTCCCAACGTCGACGAGAAACTTGTCGCAAATCTCATCATCGTGCTCATATTGTGGGGTTTGGCAGTGATGAACACCGAGCTCCTCATCCGATGGAATAATTTTGCTGCGTCGGACGGCAGTCAGTCTCCGTGGCAGTTTGGACAGGTATGATGTCGTGGAGTGAACTGCGGCAGCGTGAACTAACTACTAACCTTGTAGATTCTGCCTATGATCCTTGTTGTGCCACCACTGATCAGCCTGGTGAATGTCTTTGTGGAGAATGGGTTTCGGAAGGCGGACGGCGGCCCATAACCAACACTTCGAAGGTGTAATTATGGACAAGTCATCGAGGTTCATATAAGTTTGCCATGGAATATTATACGAAAACAAAACCCCGCCTGTTACTGAAGATGGTGAAAAATTCAAGCCTTTGCGGAGTGCGCGAGTTAGCGGAACGTAGGCCAAGCCAAGTTACTGCCTATTTGGGAAGCTCGGCCATCAACGGCCGCTTGAGCCCCTAGGGATGTTCGAGAGGCCATCGTGCGCCATGGCCACCTGCCACCCGACGCGTTTGAACGCGTCAAACACTCTCTTTCACCCCTACCACACCCTTTCCCCTCTGTATCGTCTCTATCTCTTGTTGTATACCATGTCGGGGCCAACTTTCGAGTTTATTCACGTTGAACCGTCATCTCAGCCACCGCCGCCCACCACCAAAGGATACAAAAAAGTCAAATGAGACCCTAAACACCAGCCGACGCCTCGGGAATGAGCAAGCCTGCTCTTAATCCTCGCCGCGTCACGTCCGACATCCCGTTGGATAAATTGCGAATTTCTAAGGCTCAGCGCGCTGCACTGGAGACCCTCTATAAACAGCCCACTGCCGTCAACGATGCATGTAAAACCATTTATTTGAGCTCGATAGCGACGACCAAATACATGATGTCGCAATTATGGCGCAGCACGGTCTTGATCTTGATGCGCGCGAAAACTTGAGCAATCGGTGGTCTCAGCAGTGGTCATCAAACATCAAATTCCTCGAAGTCTGAGCCTACGAGGAGAGTTTTGTATCACTGGTATGTCTTTAATTTCTTCATATATACAGCCTTTCGCTTACATTGATTCTAGCGAGTGTGGTATGACTATACCTGGAATAAATCAAAGGCGCGACACACACCGCTGCCATTTACTCGCTCGTCGTTCTGCCTGCTGCTCCCGCCGCCCCCCACGCGATGCGTTCACGACTCGCGTCCACACCCGCTCCTCCGTACACCCCAAGCCCGGCGCAGCACGACACCCGCACCCGCACTCGCGCCCCGCTTCGACACCCCAAGCCCGCGCAGCACGCCCACGTAGCGCGCCCACGCTCCCGGCACGAATTGCCCAATCCAATCAAAACGCCCGCCCTCGTGCCTAATCGCCTTCCAAATGCGCTCGTAGCGGCGCCAAGTAGCCCGCCACGACCCCGCCGGCGGAGCGCAGCGCCGTACGGCATCCACACATCACTTCCACCGCACCCGCCCGAAAAAAACCCGCGCAGGCGCGTAGCGATCGACCGCCGCAGCACTCCAAGTCTGACACCCGCACGCGCACGAGAAATAGAATGCTACGCCACTACCGCCGGAAGAGTAAACGTGTGCGCGGACGGGACGAAGCGTGTGCGCTCAGCAATAAAAATGGGTGCGGTGCGAGTCCAAGATCCCGCCCGCATCCGCCCCCTCCTCTCGTATTCCCTTCCCTCCCCTCCCCCCTGCCACCGCCACCTCCACCCGTCGATACACTCCGCCCCAACGAAGAAGAAAAACACACCTTGATACTAAACGCCCCCCCATTCAGCTCCACCCTCAGCCCAAATAGATTGAGGGTAAGGTTGGGGAGGAGGGGCGCCCAGAGTCGGCCGAGGGGGAAGGTGAGGAGTTGGGTGACGATCTATTTGGTGGGTTAGTGAGCGGTAAGATAAAAATATAGGCAGAAAAGAGGCAGGGAAAACGGGAAAAAAAAGGTGAAGACGACGGAACGGGAACGGTCCAAAGAATCAAGGGAAAAGGAAGAAAAAAAGGGATGAAAGGGTGATGGGAACGGGACCGTGTCCGTGTCCCGCGCCAGTGGAACAGACACAGACACCGAGACAAGCGGGGGCGCGAAGGGCGCGGGTAGGAAGGAAGGAAGGAGGTGCGCGGGCGCGGGGAGGATATGAAATGATACGAATTGGGATGGAATGGAACGGGAGAAATGCAGTTGGGGGGGGGGGGGGGGGGGCGAAGAACGAATACGAAAGTAAGTGGGCAAGTGGGCGGAAGAGAGCGAGTGGCAAGTGGCAGGAAGTGGAAGTGGAAGTAAGTGGGTGTGAAAAAGGCCGTGGCATTAATGCAGAGGGTATCCAGCGCAGATCCGAAGAGAGCGAGTCCGAGAGAGTACAAGCGCGCGAATACAGCGATAAGAGCAGTAAGCAAGCCGCTCTCGTCCCAGCCGAACGCGAGTGCGAGTACGCGCGCGAACCCGAACGCGAGTACGCGTCCGGATACGAGTACGCGCCCGAATACGCGCGCGAAAATCCCAATCGGAGGCCAAGCCATTCTGACTTGGCGCATTGGCTTCCTTCGCTCGCGGAAATGAGCAATCCTGTTGCCTCATGTCGCCCATTTCCGCGGCTTCGTCGCCGCATGGGTGGCACCATGCGGTGTGGAAGGATGGGAAGGGAAAGAACAAGGAGCGCGCGGTGCACGGCGAGAGGGAGGGACGAAGGTAAACAATAAGGAAAGGGACAAGGAAGGGGAAATAATGTGAATGTGAACGGAATAACGCAAATGTGAAGACTCCAGCGCGTAATGGCGCGCACCTCCGCACCCCACAGAAAGCACCCCGCCTCCAAAACAAAAACAAAAACCAAAAAAAAACTTACACTAGTAACCGTAACCGCCGGGTACCGAAAAAAAAAGAACTGGTTCAGCCCCGGGATGAGCACCGCCCACAGAATGCCCAAAGTCCAGGCGCGGAGGGTCGCGACGGGGATGGCGGGGTCGTCGGTGTTGGCGACGGCGCTGCGGACCTCGGGGTAGGGCGAGTCGTCTTCGAGGAGGGATGGGGCGTTCTGGGCGGGGAGGTTGGGGTCGTCGAAGTGCGGTATGGCGTCGTGGAAGGACGGGTGCGCGGTGGGGACGGGGAGGGCAGCGCCTTTTTCGGGGTCGTGGGATCCAGAGTGCAGGGAGGCGGAGTCGTGCTTGGAGGAGGCAGAGTGCGCGTCGGCGGGCATCGTTTGGTGCAGTGCAGGGAGGGACGCGAGTAGCCTTGAATTGAAAGGCTTATGTATGCATCTCACGTGAGCCTACGCCGCATTGAGTTGTAGCCAGGCAGGCAGGCAGTAAGGCACATTGGATTGGAAGAGCATTCAGCGGGTACGTCTTACGTGGAAGGAGAGAAGAGAGTGATCGGAAGCAAGGTGTATCCCCGTTGGGTGAGTGATGCGAATTCCTCTTTCTTACGGCAGTCACTCGAAGGTGGATAGGATAGGATAGGATAGGATTGCCGACGCCAGGTCCCGGATCGGAACGGCCGGTGTCCGTACTACATACACAAGGCGTAAACGTATGCTACGGATGTATCTAATCTCCACCGTTGTGAACTAGCCCGCCTCTAATCTACTGCTTTCCTGGCCTGCGCGGTAATCATTTCTGGACTTTATAATCACCAACTCACGGGCAGGACAATCGGCGCCAACCTAGTCATCGTCGACCAGGAGTCAAAGGCCAGTCCCCTGACCAATCACAACAATCGCCGTTATCCAGAAAGGAGTAACCAAAAGAGTGAACCGTCTCACAGTTTCGACGTTGATACACGAAATAGTTTGTATTTGCTGGACTGGAACATCCCGTCAACCAATGAGGTTGAAATGCTCTGGTGGGACCGTATCGCCTGCGTCTCGATCTGCAGATGTCATATACATAATGCGTCATTTGTGGAGTTACTGCCTGGTCCAGAAGTAAACAGGGAACGGGTAACCTCAGCGGACTGCATTTGCACCGAGTCTGACGGACGTGACGAAGAAAGTCTGTCCACAGAGGGGACAGTTCTAGGTAGGCCATATACACCAGGGCGGCATGGGTCTCATCCTCCATTTCCACCTGATAGAAGTGTAAGAGTTACCATGCTCGAGGAATTTGATACTTCCCATAACAATCCGTGAGCTTCAAAGCCTCCTTGCTCAGCTTGACGTCCGCCAAAAGTGATGAACACCTTTTGATGTGATGTACTGGCGGTGCGGAGGTGAGACCCGAGAGTTAGGGAAGTAGTCCAGATGGCGATAGGAAAGTTCCATGTACTGTGGATTGCCGTTGCAGAACCTCGTTTATGAGACTTCTCCAGCATTGCAACCAGGTCAAAAGCATCGCTTAACCCTCGAGAACGCTCACAACTTCTTCCTTTGATTGAGAGCATCTCACCACAGCCTGAAAATGGCAAACTATCCTGGAATTGTAGACGCCTTTACAAATAGTAGACAAGAGCGGCGGACGCAGATGCCAATAACCTCGTACTTGCATGTACAAGGGCGATGACGTTATCAAGGACACAGAGGCTCGGGGAAGACGCCGAGAGCAAGCTGGTCTTGCACGCTGATCGCCAGTGATATTGGTGCCCGATTGTAAAAGTGGGATATTGTTCAACAAATGCGCGGAGGAAGCAAGTATCCGAGTCGGATGGGGCAGTCCCAGTGTTCAGTATGTCTCCAAGGTAGACCAGGGGGTATTACTGCTTCTGCATGAACCAGCCTTGATTTATGGTCGCCGCGGAGCCGGACAAGAGTCGGAAAACTTTGCTTGGGTAAATTCGAGCGCGCTTGGCAGCAAGCATAGTATAAATACACCAAGAATAAGTTGGAGTACCAACAGGTAAACACCATGAAAATTCTGTGTGGTTAAGCTTGCTGCCGAAGGTGTGGTATGCAAGTCATGCGTTTTGCCGCGACAGCGGAGTCTCGGACCGGAGACGTCACAAGGCTTAACATGTGATCCATCGCGGATCAAGCAGCATGTCGCCCGAGACCGCCCGAACGTTGACAAGAGGGGGCGACAAACGACGGCGAAGTCCCACAAAAGGATACAGATCGGCAGCGGAGGGCATAGAAACCATTGGTGTCGTTGTTCTTCTCACCAACGAGCTCATAGCCGAGAAACAAAGGGATTCAGTTCGAGAAACCCCTATTTCGAGCAGAGGGTCGTAGAGGCTCCATCCTTGTAGATACAAGGCAGAGACATCAAAGAATGTGTATAGCCTCCCCCCGTCCATCCCTGGTAATCCAGGAATCCCGTAGTCGGGACCTCGTTAATACGATGATGGGGGTTCGGATCGTCGGAGCAGAACCTGCCTGGCGGGACTTGCGGTGCTGGCTGGTAGTACGGGCTTAGCGGATGGCTCGTGGGTGGGCAGATTCAGCGCGATGTCTCTACCCCATTTTGGGCTTGCCGCTTGCGCTGTTTCTGTGTTTCCTGCCGCCCTCCGTGACGGCGTCCGTCTCTGGCTCTGGCTGGCCCGCTCCAAAGCTCAAGACTCCAATCAGTCCGTCGGCACACGTTGGTGGCACCACCATGCCTACACTACCGCATAATTCAACCCGATCCCGACCCAGCCCTCAACCGCACACGATACAAACTCAATTCCAACGGGAGGTACTTCAAATCCTGTCCCGTGAATCTAAAGCAACTCCCGCCTCTACATCGTACCACTATTTCCTCCCTTTCTCCGCGCGCAAACGAGTATCAGAACGCAGAGACTTGACGCTTTCCTTGTCCTCCTTCCCAGACTTGTTCCCGTCTCTTCCTCGGCAACACTTCAGTCTCTTAAAGGCACGCCTCCGCGCGTCGATATGTGCGCCAACGCCACTCCGCGGAGCTAAAACCCAGCTTCGGCCGCAGCAAGAGCAAGAAAAAAGAAATACATACGAATCCAATCGAATCCCGAAATCAGGTACCTGATTGTCCTTCCATCTATCACTTGCTTAGTGTGTAAACAATATTAGACCTCCGAGTCGAAGACGCCTCATGATATACGAAAACTCTGCAAAATATACATAACCCACTCGATTGGGTCCGAGAGATAGTCTTAGGTCTGACTTTTGCTCCGGTATCCAAACATAAATTAGACGTCGCCGTCAGCACCTTTCTCGACCGAGAATTTCACACTGTCTAAGTGACCCATATCAGAAGTGATGCGGAGGAAGGTGCTTCCGTCTGTTTCTGGGATTAGGGTAAGCATATACGGGGAGTTCATAAGTTTTCTAGTTAACATACATCGAGCATTGATGTTTGCTCCTTCTTCAACCAGGAACTTCACAGCATCGCGGTGATCTTCTTCACAAGCGATTTTAGAGGGCTGGCATTGGTGTCTGCGCCGTGCTCAATCAGGAATTTGACAATGTCACGGTGACCGTGGTGGGATGCCATGGAAAGGCTGGTGTATCCGTCCTTGTCTGAACTCCAGGTGAGCACACATAAGGGATTCAGGAATTCTCAAGTTAAACTCACTCTTGGCATTGATGTCTGCGCCGTGCTCAATCAGGAATTTGACAACGTCAAGGTGACCATTTTGAGATGCAATGTAAAGGCTGGTGTGTCCGTCCTTGTCTAAAATCCAGGTGAGCACACATGAGATATTCAGAAATTCTCAAGTCAAACTCACCGCTGGCATTGATATCTGCGCCGTGCTCAATCAGGAATTTGACAACCTTGAGGTGACCATATGTAGATGCAAGGTAAAGGCTGGTGTATCCGTCCTCATCTGAACTCCAGGTAAGCAAACAGGGGGATTCCGAAATTCTCAAGTTAAACTCACCCCTGGCCTCAATGTTTGCGCCGTGCTCAATCAGGAATTTGACGACCTCGAGGTGACCACTCTGAGATGCAACGGAAAGGCTGGTGTGTCCGAACAGGTCTAAACTCCAGGTGAGCACACATGAGGGATTCAGAAATTCTCAAGTTAAACTCACCGCTGGCATCGGTGTCTGCGCCGTGCTCAATCAGGAATTTGACAACGTCAAGGTGACCATATGCAGATGCAACGGAAAGGCTGGTGTTTCCACCCGCGGCTAAAATCCAGGTGAGCACACATGGGGGATCCAGAAATTCTCAAGTTAAACTCACTCCTGGCATCGATGTTTGCGCCGTGCTCAATCAGGAATTTGACAACCTCGAGGTGACCATATGCAGATGCAAGGTGAAGGCTGGTGTCTCCGTCCTCGTCTGAACTCCAGGTAAGCAAACAGAGGGATTCAGAAATTCTCAAGTTAAACTCACTGCTGGCCTGAATATTTGCGCCGTGCTCAATCAGGAATTTGACAACCTGGAGGTGACCATTTTCAGATGCAAGGTAAAGGCTGGTGTATCCGTCCTCGTCTGAACTCTAGATAAGCAAACAGAGGGATTCAGAAATTCTCAAGTTACACTCACCCTTGGCCTCAATGTTTGCGCCGTGCTCAATCAGGAACTTTACGACCTCGAGGCGACCATTTTGAGATGCAATGAGAAGGCTGGTGTATCCACCCTGGGCTAAACCCCAGATGAGCACATATGAGGGATTCAGAAAGTCTCAAGTTAAACTCACTGCTGGCATCAATGTCTGCGCCGTGCTCAATCAGGAATTTGACAACCTCGAGGTGACCATTCCACGATGCACGGTAAAGGCTGGTCCATCCGTACGGATCTAAACTCCAGATGAGCACACATGAGGGATTCAGAAATTTTCAAGTTAAACTCACTGCTGGCCTGAATATTTGCCCGGTGCTCAATCAGGAATTTGATAACCTCAAGACGACCACTTTCAGATGCAAGGTAAAGGCTGGTGCATCCGTCCTCGTCTGAACTCCAGATAAGCAAACAGAGGGATTCCGAAATTCTCAGGTTACACTCACCCCTGGCCTCAATGTTTGCACCTTTTTCTATTAGGAACTTCACAACATCAAGCTGACCATTTTGAGATGCAACGAAAAGGTCATTGACGTTGGCGGCTGCTGTGCTGTTTCCGTAGGTTAGCTGCATCCTTGGTATCATCTAACTGTGTCATACCCTTCTGTTTCGGCGGGCACACGATCCTCATTATCGATGTTGGCGGCAGCTCGTCTGCTTCCGTAGTTTAGCCACATAGTTCGTAGTGTATCACTGTGACATACCCTTCAGTTTCAGTGGCACCTCGAGATCTACGAGCCTTGAAGATTTTCTCGTGCGCAAGATGATACGAGTCTGGGAGATATTCTTTGCACCATTCACTTTCAAACAGCAACGGTTAAATTGTGTAGTGCACAACTAACTAATGCTTACCGTCGCAAAAGCTGTACAACCATACGGAAATGGGAGTGCCACTTGCCAACGTAGTTGGGCGCGAAATTATCGCCGACGGTTTCAAGTATGTCGGTTACTCCCTTCAGGAGTGTGGAGGCAAGCAAGTCGACACCTTCATAATCGAAAGGCAATGGCTTCGTACCCTTGGACTCAAGATCTCCAAGAGTTTTCCGCATCATCACGCACAGCCTGTCTACAGTGGTATGTGGAGCCGCGGAGCAATCTTGACGGGCAGGATCTGCAGCTTTAACTTGTTCCCAGAATTTCGCCCGAGCGACAATTTGGCCTAGATAACGAATGGACAGGGCATTCATGACTTCTGTGGCAGCGCTGCGAGAAACACTGTTTTCAAAATTCCGTGGAAAAGTCAGGCTTCACGCACTCGCAATGTTGGTAAACCTGCGAAAGTTCTCCTATCAAGCAACCATCCTTCCCATGATCTTGTACAACTCGAGGGATACGACATCTGAGCCAGACTTTGCTGGAGTCCAGTCCTTGTTGGAGCAGGAGTGTGCTTCATGTGGTGTCTTCGTGATATTTCTGCCCATGTTTCATTGTGAGCTCATCCCAATTGAGCAGTGCTGGGGATACGCCAAGCGGCTGTACCGGTTATGCCCGGAATTGTCACGGGAGGAGGATCTTGAACGAAATATGCTTGATTCCCTCGTTGCTATCCCGCTGATTTGCATCAGAAGGTGATTTATAGTTTTCTCTCATCTTTGGTAATGATCTTTCCCCTAGATTTTGGAACAGATCCCTTCGCTACGCAGATGCCTATACAAAAGGCTTGAATGGTCGTGAAGCTGCATATACAACAAAAATTTACAGCGGCCAAAGAGCAATACCAAACAACTACTTGCATGATTTCGAGCAATCCGGCGCTATACAAGCTTTTAAAAGGCTTCAGAGACAGTAATTACAGTGGAATTTCTGCTTGTTTTGGTTTCAGCAGTCTGAATTCTGTTCCAGAAATTACATGGAGCTGGATTAGATAACTTAAAATGTCCCACAATAAATCTTAGTATTGATTTTTGAGGTAGCACACCATTGTGTTTGTAAAAAATCGATTTGATGTTGCAAGAATCCCATCATGCCCGATTTGGAGCGAATTCGTAACATGTTACATAGATCACGTGGGGTAAGTTGCTTATGAATGAGCCCTACCTTACCATAGCCTAACCAGCCTGTATGTAGCGGAATGAATGAACACATCATTATCATCATCATCTTCACTCAGGTCAGCATTGAACAATAAGTGTTGATGAATGATTATCCTGATGGAGGTTCAGTTTGAAGTTGAAAAATATAAGGAATGGTTATAGCACTGTTTGGAACCATACACTTGGTCCATTGGTCACCATGCACAAAATGCATGAGGTTTAGCTTTGTTACACCTCTGGGGGTGATAACAAATGAGTTCCATGGAAGGCAGAAGTTGTCACGGAGCCAGAAAGGAACCCAGAACATGCGTTTGGATGAGGAGCTGCAGACCCAGCCATCCTTAAATGCTGGGTGTGTTTGCCAATTGATACCTGATACTAAGGGCTATGAACAGTCAGTTGCTGAGAAAAAATTAAAATAATAAGTAACCTACAATTGTTGGTTCCACTACTTGCCCTGGTGTAGCATTCCAGATGCAGATTGTTTTGTCATCTGAACCAGACACAATCTGTGTCCCATCAGGAGAGAAAGCGACTGAGCAAACATAGTCTGTATGCCCTTCCAATAGTGTGCCCACTGCCTGTCCTGTTGCAGCATTCCAGATGCGGATTGTTTGGTCACTTGAACCAGACACAATCCGTGTCCCATCAGGAGAGAAAGCAACTGAGTTGACCCTGTGTATGTGCCCTTTCAATGGTGTGCCCGCTGCCTCCCCTGTTGCAGCATTCCAGATGCGGATTGTGTCATCATTTGAACCAGACACAATCTGTGTCCCATCAGGAGAGAAGGCAACTGAGCAGACATAGCCTGTGTGCCCTTCCAATGGTATGCCCACTGCCTCCCCTGTTGCAGCATTCCAGATGCGGATTGTTTTGTCATCTGAACCAGACACAATCTGTGTCCCATTAGGAGAGAAGGCAACTGAGCTGACCCAGGCTGTGTGCCCTTTCAATGGTGTGCCCACTGCCTCCCCTGTTGCAGCATTCCAGATGCAGATTGTTTTGTCACCAGAACCAGACACAATCCGTGTCCCATCAGGAGAGAAGGCAACTGAGCTGACCCAGTCTGTGTGCCCTTCCAATGGTGTGCCCACTGCTTCCCCTGTCACAGCATTCCAGATGCGGATTGTTTTATCACCAGAACCAGACACAATCCGTGTCCCATCAGGAGAGAAGGCAACTGAGCTGACAGTGCCTGTGTGCCCTTCCAATGGTGTGCCCACTGCCTCCCCTGTTGCAGCATTCCAGATGCAGATTGTGTTGTTACCCGAACCAGACACAATCCATGTCCCATCAGGAGAGAAGGCAACTGAGTAGACATAGCCTGTGCGCCCTTCCAATGGTGTGCCTACTGCCTGCCCTGTTGCAGCATTCCAGATGCGGATTGTTTCGTCACCAGAACCAGACACAATCCATGTCCCATCAGGAGAGAAGGCAACTGAGTAGACATAGCCTGTGCGCCCTTCAAATGGTGTGCCCACTGCCTCCCCTGTTGCAGCATTCCAGATGCAGATTGTTTTGTCATCTGAACCAGACACAATCTGTGTCCCATCAGGAGAGAAGGCAACTGAGAGGACTGAGTCTGTGTGCCCTTCCAATGGTGTGCCCACTGCTTCCCTTGTTGCAGCATTCCAGATGCGGATTGTTTTGTCACCAGAACCAGACACAATCTGTGTCCCATCAGGAGAGAAGGCAACTGAGCTGACCCAGGCTGTGTGCCCTTTCAATGGTGTGCCCACTGCCTCCCCTGTTGCAGCATTCCAAATGCAGATTGTTTTGTCACCAGAACCAGACACAATCTGTGTCCCATCAGGAGAGAAGGCAACTGAGTAGACAGTGCCTGTGTGCCCTTCCAATGGTGTGCCCACTGCCTCCCCTGTTGCAGCATTCCAGATGCGGATTGTTTTGTCATCTGAACCAGACACAATCTGTGTCCCATCAGGAGAGAAGGCAACTGAGCTGACCTGGTCTGTGTGCCCTTCCAATGGTGTGCCCACTGCCTCCCGTGTTTCAGCATTCCAGATGCAGACTGTTTTGTCACCAGAACCAGACACAATCTGTGTCCCATCAGGAGAGAAGGCAACTGAGCTGACCCAGTCTGTGTGCCCTTCCAATGGTGTGCCCACTGCTTCCCCTGTCACAGCATTCCAGATGCGGATTGTTTTATCACCAGAACCAGACACAATCCGTGTCCCATCAGGAGAGAAGGCAACTGAGTAGACATAGTCTGTGTGCTTATGCATCACTGTCAAAAGGGATGTTTGGCCCAGGCTTGACTGCCCTTGGTACTCCAACACCTTGTGCAACTCTCTACCACATCCTTTGCGCAACATAGAGTCTGCTGGTAAGAATGGCACTGCAGAGAGATAGATGTGTGGAACACTTTGTGAAATGACTGGTCCAAAATTTCTAATAAATTCTTCCACATCTCCAAAAAAGGTACTAAGATGTCCCTACTAATCATAAGCTTGGTAATCATTTTGAATCCTTTGACCTACATCTATAAGCCTCTTTGGAATGTTCATGTCTGCAAGAGCAACATCTATACACCTCAGAAAACTCATAACTTCAAGCCAGTAAAAAATCTTTTCTGGAAAGCAATTATTTAAAGCAGAGCAAAGGCTAGTGTCCAATTCTTTTCCTGTGATATCATTGAGGTGTTTTGGCCAAAATTTGCTGGCATAAGCAAGTTCAGAGGAGATGTACTGTGCAATGCGTCTATCAAGGTCTTCAATCTCTGAATTGAGATAGTATGAGCTTTCAAGAGCACAGATATTGAAGTGGAGCTGTGTATGGAGCACATGCAGACACCCCATTGCAAGTAATTGATGACCAACTGCAGGCTCAACAAACCAGGGCTCAGGATGTGATTTTTCGGGAGCTACCAGATAATCTGCAAATGAGGCATGAAGGATACGAGCAGGTTGCCCCTCACTCCAGTAAATGACACAACCAAGATGATGAAGGACTCGAGCTGATGTGCCTGGCTGTAAATTTAGAAGGTGGTCCAAGGCTCCATCTGTGAGTAGATCCTTAGCAAGTACAATTGCAGAGAGAATTCTCTGTGCAACATCTGCAAATTCTTTTTCTCCCCATTTGCCTGAGGTCTCTAGTGCTACACTGTATAGGTGATAAAGGTCACTTTCCATCTTGGAACCTGTTGCAACCAATTTTTCCAGTACACCTTCGAAATCAAAGGCATCCTGAACAAGGTTGCAAGCTATTGCTGCCCAGATAAATAAGCTCCCAGATGAGTTGACAAGTGTCTGCAAAGAATTATCTCCTGGCCAATTCTGGTCTGAGATCCTGTGCCTTTCTCGAATGTTCTTGAACCGATGCTGTATATAAAGAAGTATGTCTCTGCTGACTTGACTTTGGTCACCCAAAACTTCAAGTGGAAGATTGGTAACACAATTCTCATTGTCAAACTGAGCAGCTATGTCCTCATTTCGGCGGCTTGTAATAAAGAAACAAATGGTGGGACACAGTTGAGGAAACTCCTTGATAATGAGCGAGATAAGAGTTTGGCGACCTGAGTTATCACATTCATCTAAAGCATCTAAGACCACCACAATGGACCGAGAGAAGCAGGACTGAGCAGCAGAAACTGGGTCTTTCAGTAGTTTTTGAAATTGTGTGTTGATATCAGCATTCACAACCCCAGGGTTGTAACTCAAATTGTCACAGAGCTTGACCTTGAATTCTTCATTCAACAATGCCAGCTGGAAAGCAATACTATGCAATACTGCTCGAGGGCTAGTTTCTTGGTTTCTAGTGAAGAAGATAAAGATACCAAGAGCCCTGAGCTTCAGGAAATGTTGGGCTATGCTGGCTGCAATTGTACTCTTGCCAGATCCAGCAACTCCATGAAGCCAAAGAATATTGTCACCCTCTGACGAAACAGTGAGCAAATTGATGATATGATCCAGCATATTCTTTCGGGTTCCTTCAAGGCATGAAGGACGCTGGGAGGCATCAAGATCCATAGGTGTTAAGAGTGTTAGTAGCTCCTTTTGTCCTATGCCACTCTGTCAGTTTGATAATCTCTATATACATTGGCAGAACTCACTTGCTGCATTGTCATTGTTAACCCATACTTTATTCCCTATGATTATTGACTGTGGTCCTTCACCATGCCCACCAGAGCCTCCTTGTTGCCCACCAACCCCTCCGGCACCACCAATGCCTCCACGTACTGATGCAATAAATAAGCCATGATCATGCCTTACATATGCACTCACTGTTAACATGATAATGAGTTGGTGTACTTGGACAAGATACTTGTGAGTAGAGAAGCGGATTGCAATGAAAGAAACAACTCACTTGCTTGCACTGGTTTTTACAGCCTGCCTATCCTTTCTGTTCTGGGATCTTGGGGATCTGGTTTGTGCTGGCAGATCAGGAGGAACAGGAAATGCTGTTGCCTCTCTCTTTGTCCTTGGTGAGACAAACAGCTGTCCTGGAGGTTTGCTGTGAGTTGGTGTGCTTGGAAAAGATACTTGTGAGTAAAGACACAGTTTTTTGCAAAGGGAAGAACCCACTTTCTGGTGCTGGTTCCTATAGCCTGGATATCCTCTCTGTTCTGTGATGTTGAAGTCCTGGTTTTGACTGGGGGAACAGGAGGAACAGGCAATGCTGTTGCCTCTCTGTCTGCACTTATCTGTACAAAAACCTGTCCTGAAGATTTGTTCTTCAGTCGGAGCTCTAGTGGGACTGCAGCCAGTGGAGTAATTCATTGATTGGCAACTTCTATATAATGAGGAAGATGACACACCACTCTTGGAAGCACCTTGCTGCTGCAGTAGCTCAGGAATGGACACATTGCACTGGCCCATCAACTCTTCCTTCCTATCGTATCCCCAGAAAATCTTGATTGTGCAGTTACCGGAGTTGGAATTTGCTGAACTGTGTTCAAGTTAATAGCGTAGACGACGTTGAAAATTTAAGGCACTTACATCTTTGACTTGAAATTCCACTTAGGTATGGTGCCTCTCGCAATAGGACTCTTGGATTCATTGCCAGAGCCGTCTGCCACTGTGACATAGAATTCCGGTGGCCGGCGGATGCTAAGCTTTTCTGCACGTAATACTGCGGGATGTGTAGTTAGCAAAGTGGGTTTGGCAGAATATCCTTTCGACGCACTGAGAAGTGAATACTCGACCATGGTCGTTGTGTACGAGGAGCGATGGACACGTGTAACAGTCGTGTTGTCATGCTTCTTGATGGCGGTGATTACTATTAGTCGTTCCAAGAGACAATTTTGTTGGCTTGCGATCAGGTCATTTCCTTTTGATCTTGGCACTGGAATATAAGAACTAGAACATATGAAAACTCCTTCTGCCAAAGTGCTTAATTTTGAATACGAGCTGAGGTCTGGAGGAAGTTGCCGAGGAACTGTTGCCGAAGCGCAAGAATTTGACGGCATCTATTTTCGAATTTTACGTGTTCCTCCATCCTCGTTTGCTACAGAATTCAGTCCTCAGCGCTATTCATATTTACAAAAGAGGATACTATTTATTTATTTTTTCTCTGGGCCTGGAGAGACCATTTGACGGTTGAAACTCTGGATCTTGGTCTTCTTGCACATCACAACAGCCAAATTTGTACGTAGCGACCTCGAAGATATTTTATTTTATTTCATTCTATACGTTCACGAAATCAAGTGGAAACAAAGTACATAGTTATATGTCTATTCCCAATGAAATAATCAAACAGTACTGCAGAACTCCACGCTCTTTCGTTATTCCGTATGTGCCTTCCACATTAAAGCTTTGAAGTTCACCCCAGCTCAACACCGCAACGGCGCAGCCCAGGCTGCCAAGGCGAAGTATGGCCCTGGATCTCATGTATATAAAGAAGCTGTACATCCTAAACCACACAAGGTGCAGGCCCGCATATACATACAGCGGAGGCAACCCTCCCGGATCCGGAATCTAGACATCCCCCAACCCTCCAACTACGCTCTCCTGACGCAAACAACGCAAAGAGAAACAAACCCGAAATAAACAAGAATGGGCACCGCGAGGCGCTCGCCCACACCAGTGAGATCTGTATGAGGAGAGACGTATGATGTGAAGGACAGGAGAGGGATGGAGTACGTTGCATTGTGCAGTGTGCACGCGATCTCCATCTAATGACCAGGGGAGAACCGACGCACGCACCTACCCCTCTGCGATGACAAGAGCTATGCTGGCAGAAGATGAAGATGACTACGAATCTGCCCCGCCACGAACACATGCTTCTCCGGTACACCGGATGAGTCGAGCCACGCTAGTGGTCCAGTGGAGTACAAGGACAAGCCTATAGACATCTTGGAGCATGCTCAAGAGCGACGAAACGATCGCTACAGTTGCTCCAGCAATTTTTGCTGTGGGAGCAACTGTGGCTGTCAGCTCTCGGAGACGGAAAAAGGTTGAAAAGGCGACAGTTGGGTCTGTTGCCTTGTCTGTGAACCCCGACCCTCCACCAGAACCAGCACCACCTCTGAACCCAGAAACGGGACCGGCGGCATCCATTTCAGTTGAATTACCGTTCCATTCGCCCGAGTCCGCAGCTGCGAAGAAATTAATAATTAGGATGCCCGTTTACACACCTGCTGTTCCACAAGAACCTTGGTAGGTACAATAATGAGGCAAATCCCAATTTCTCCCCGGGCATGGGCTACAATGGCTCCGGCTTGCAAAAGGACAGTCTTGCCCCCTCCAGTTGCGTACACAGAAATCTGTTTCCCTTCGTTTATAGCCATGCCCGCCAGCTGGAAAGGCCGTCACTTCGCGACTTTGCAGCGGCTTCTGAGCACGACATGTAGCCATTCTCTGGAGTTAACCGGAGGAAATTGGAAGGGATTCAAAAAGCGCGTCCGACGCGTCTGGTTCATCTATTGTGGTGTCGGTTAATTAGCATATAGATTATTGTACGTTTAGAAGCAGAGGGAGCACGTAGGAGGCGCGTCGCGGTTGCACGCGCGGAATGCAAAGCTCCAACGCACTTTTCATGCCCAACCACCATAATGGCTACAACGGCCCTGTGGCAGCCTGTGCCGCACCTCTGCGACTCGTCGCACTCACCGATTTGAGGTATGCCACGCCTTCTCCGGCTGCGTGGCCCACCTGTGCGCGTAGAAGACCCTTCCTCTTGAATACAAAGCTGGAGCCGATGAGGAGGCCGCTGGTAATGGCGAGTAGTATGCCTACGATCTGAAACGGGCCGATTAGAGCTAGTGCCACAAGGACTTTTAAGGCTGGAAGCAGCTTGAACCATGCTTTTGTAATCACAATACATTGTTCAGACTCTATTATTCCCAGGTTCACGACTGCGACAGCCACCTAAGTTAGCCTGTTCTGATGTTAGCCTATCTTGATTATCGGCGTTCACTGTCGCTCTATTGTGAGTTTCAGCAGTCCTCCTTGCAGATTCGGTCCCAGATAACTTTTTCCAGAGACCCATAGACTTCAATTAACCCAATAGGGGGTTTCACACATCGCTATTTGGGGCCCAACTTGGGTCCCAACTCGATGTCCAACTTGACGAAGTTGGGACCCTCAAGTTGTGACTTCCTCGCGGGGCTGATGGCATCTTTTGTGGACGAGTGCCGAAGTTGGCAACTTCGGAGTTGGACGACTAAAAGGGTGTTCAAACATCTCGACCCAACTTCGACTCCAACTTGGTCAAGTTGCGGTCGAAGTTGGGAGTCAAATTGGGCCCGAGTTGGCCTTCAAATCGGAATGTGTGAAACCCCCTAATGAACATAGTATTAGCTATTGATGCGGCACCGCCAGTATTTCATCCATTCGCGGATGTGCCTCTATGCCTGGACTCAATAGTGCAGCCAACCAGTCCAGAGTGGGTGATAAAAGATTGGGTTTGAATTGCAGTGGTGCGGTAAAGATTGGAAGATTTCCGCGAGTAAAAAATGCCGTGGCAGTGGCGCGTCCAGTGAAACTTTGTATCAACTTGCACTCTTGTGCTCAAACAAACAGTTAGGTTGTTTGTAAATGTGTCTTGGCTAAATTGGTGCCACGTCAAGAGAACTAACACTGTGCCAAACCCACATGTGACATGTCTGAGTAAAGTTTTCCCAACCATTGCCCTTGCGACGATTATATTTATTTATCCCCAACCTCGTGCGGTTCCGACGCACTTCTTGAATTCATTATTTACCCCCTTGCCTCAGAAGGGCCGAAACTGTCATTTTTGGAACAGTGAAGGAATTTATATCTGAAGACAACTGCCACACGTCGCTACTAGTGGATCTATATTCGTTCTCGGCTCTGCAGTAAGGATGAGGGACAGCACAAGAACTCAAAATTTGGGAAAACGTGGGCCATCTACGGACTGGAGGTAACATTGTAAACTGACACTGTTCGGCCTTTGTAACGCTTTTGGTTCTTTGAGCGAAAGTTTTTTGAACCATAGGAAAAGCCCAAGAAAAATATGCCAGTCATTTCAAGGCGCCCAACTACCGTATTGACTCCGAAGGAGTGGTTCATCAGTTAAGTATTATGGATTAGGAGGCGTTTGAGATGTGCCACCATTCTCACAACTTCAAAGAGAGGGCGAGGGAGACATCAACACTGACTTTCCAGGTCTACTCGGACTCATAGGTTCTCGCAAGATGTGTTCCTCATGTATTGGAATTTGAATGTAGTCAATATTAATTGCAGCTTCTCGGGATAATTACAATAGGGGGGTTCAAACTGCACCATGTCTTTCCAGCAGTTCAAGCCCCATCAACGTGTCGGATATGTACACGTCTTTCACGTTTGCACTTACCTGGCTCCGTTGGGTCGGCATGTGGGATCCGGCCGATGATTCCGCGTCAGCACTCCATTGCCTTGTCTAGGAATCGTGGTTAATTCAGAGTTCTTATACATTCTGATCTAATGGCTCAGTACTTGATTTCCCACAGTTCAATGTCAACTCTGTTTGTTTTTGTCGTCACCCTGCGCCACGATGGAATGCTTCCCCTCACTCAAGTCCATTGTCCAAGATTTTGGCTCTAATTACTGGAATCTTTATTCAACCAGTTGAAGGGGGTTGAAGGTGGTCAAAGAGAAACACACTTATAATACACGACAGCAGATATCCGAAGTTCCGCCTTGGCAAATGTTATCAAGGTGCAGCAAGGGCGCGGCACGCCGCGTTCAGTGCGGGAATTCCGGGAAAGGGCTACGAAGATTTCTAGTGAACACTTGGCTTCAGCCGATTCAGCGAGTGGTAAGCTTCAAAGGGAATGGAATGGAAGTTAATGTGAAGTTCCTGTGCATTTCACCACCACCGTACCATTCAGAATCCAGAGTAAATTGAAGCAGAAGACGAGGACTCGCCACTGTCGCTCAACTAAGATTCATGGCAGATTTTCATGCTCTTAGATGTTCTCCGGGGCCAATGTCCTAAGGCTCATTCCTATCTGTCAAGTTCAACTTCTATAGTTGCGCGGCATTTTACCGCGCCACTCCTGCATTTACCGCCCTACTTTGAGACCGTAATTTTTGTGCTCTCATCTTGAGTTTGGATGTAAACACACTGCAGTTGTCGTAACAGTGAGGCAAAGTGAAGGAACCCACTCCTGAATGTTCCAACATCTGATAAACCTGTGGTGCTATACACCAAGTGAGTGAGTTATCAACCTTCCATTGTGTTTCATGGTAATTTAATGACTCCATTCCATACCTCGGACCTTACACTCGGGTTTGGGAGCTTATTCCATGCCGGGGACCTCAGTGTCGAAGCAAAACTCATATCGAGACTTGGATAGTCCTGGGAGGTGGTAAAAGCGGGATTAAAGATAGTTTTAGTGATCGGCCGGGAGATCAAGATTCAACCGTGAGAATATATTGAATCGCTGTTGGTTGACATTCAACGACATCACCACTGTCTCGATGGCCGAGAGCAGTGGGCTGTAGTGGAAACTGTTTTTCAAGTCCCTCATGTGCAATGTTTATCAAGGAGAATTTTGTTTAGGATTTGATTAGAATTCGACAGAGATGCGCGCGCGGCGGTTCGGTGTACGTTTCCTAGGTATATTGATCGGAATTTCACGCGAACTAACACAGGTTTAGCTTCCTTTGGTCCAAGTCTGTAGATTCCGCAGCTTTCTTTTGTTTCCCTCGGTTACCTGCCTGCCGCGAAATTTAATTCTATAGGTGGCCCCGCAACGTGAGTTGGCGTGGTGTGTGGATCGGTATCGAGGGCTATGTATACATCCTATGGGGGAACTCAAACTGTCATGTCTGCACCGCACAACCCTGAGGCGGCACGGTATTGTTCCTCAGGTTCAACCGTGAGAACCAGGTGAAAGAAACTGGATCGAGTTAAATTCCCAGCAGTGTCTATAGGAATGTACACCATAGTTCGCTCTCACCGCATGGCTTTCGAGTCCTCAACAAAATCCTGATTAGCCGGCATTCAAGGTGAAGGGGTTTACACACATTCAATTCTGCTATGTTGTTGAATATGAACCTACGGTTGGTCCCGCCTTGTCCCAAAGCTCCTTCAAGACAATAGAGACATAATTCATCGCTCCTTGTTACTCACTCCCGCGAGATATGACCAAACCAAAGTAAAAAAAATACCTACTTTGGGTCCAACTCCCTGATTGGGCCAGCAATTGAGATATCCATGTCCTCCTGCTACAGAGGGTGAAGCCAGCCAAGTATGGGTCCACAAGCCCCAGAATTTATCATGCGGTTCTTTGACTCAGATCTTTACCTTACGCTTGCATCGGCGCGGCGCGGACTGGCGCTGACGCGAGGACTTGTCGGCCCGGCATGGCAAGCCTACACCAATGTGGCTCTGAATCGCGTCAAGAGATGACTTTGAGCCGTCGTGTGCCAAGAAAAGGGTCAGTCAGTCAATACTTTGACCGAGGACCGGTGCAATATTAGTTGAAGAGTTTGTCCTCCTGTACACATATGTATTTGCTCGTGGAACCATTCATAACTTAGTATTGTCATTTGGGAAGAAATTTACAGTGTGCGCGGCAGCGCCGCGTCGACATGCAATGTTTGGGTCATTCAAAGTTGAGGTGCACCGGTCTCTCGATGGAGCCCTTGTTTTAGCCTTACCTGTCAGGGAATATTTCTAAAATTCTTAATAGCCTCATCAGACACCTTGAGCTTATATTATGGCGACATATGAAGTGAAGAATCAAGATAGTTGCGAAAAGCAAACATCGGGATTGGTGAACCAACGTGAGTATCCCGGCAGTAGAGGTGGGGATTTTAGTGTCCAAACAATGTATGGCTGTTATAAAAGCATGGTTAAACTCACCTCGGGGCTCAAAAGTGCCTGTGGAACTAGCCAAAGGCCGCGCGGCACTGCCGCGTCAATAACACAGCCACCGCCGCGGCAGGCGCGGCATTTCCTCCCAGCCCCCACCTCGGGAGGGAGCTCGATTGACCTCGGCGGCGGCCCGTATTCATGTCGTGCCAAATGCAGAAAAATGATGCTCTCCTGAACCTGGTCCCGCTTGGTCGAGGCTCTTATCAAATACGATGCGGACCGTGTTACTCTTGACACTCCCAAACGTCGCCTCCCCTACGTCTCCGGTTCACGCCCATTATACTTCAATAATGATGGTCATCGCAAGTACCTGAACCGGATCTCCACTTATAGACGTAGCGAAGTGAGATTCAGTCGCGAGGACGTTGAAACGGCTCATGGCCTGGGGCTCTTTCTATCCGATACTTTCATAGATCACGATGGGCAGGCCAGAGGTCCTTATTCTTTCTTATTTTTGTTAACCTTCGCTAACCTCTCCTGCCAGGTCCCTCAACAACTTCTGTTCCAACCGAACTACGTTATGAGCACATCAAACTTCCAAACTTTGCCTTGACGTGGTACAGCGGCCAAGAGAAATTTGTTACATAGTCGCCGTTCACTGCAAAACCCTCCGCTGACTGGACGAAAGCTGCGAGTCCTTACTCTTTTTTTATTGATCCCTTCTAACTCATTTCTTCTCCTACAGGTTCGTGAAGCCGTAGGCTCCGATGTGCGTGAAGAGTTCAACAAGACCATGCTGGGTCTCTACAGTTTCCGCCTCCTTGTTGACTGTATCTGGTCGGCGAAAACTGTGGCGCAGGACGGTGTTCCTCGCGGGAGGCGTGCTGTACTCATTGCAGGCAGCTCTAACCGCAAGCGCCCTCGCGCAGACACTATTGTAAAGACCGGTGCTCCCAAGAAAAAGCGCAAACTTATCACGGAGGACAAAGAGAACATAGCTATTACCAAGGGAAGGCGGACGCGAAGCGGCAAAAGGTTCAATTAGATTATTTCTTGTAGACTTCCCAGAATTGTTGGTTTGTCTGTTATTGAGGAGCCAGGTGGAACGACTTGAACCCCACCGCTCAGACTCCATCTCTGAATCAGTCAAGTCTGGCAACTTTGAAGCAGGTGTGTATCAACTCATACTTATGTTCCTCAAATTCAATTCAAACCCAAGGATTTTGTATGAGATGAAATTAATTAGAACGAATAGGCACACCATCAGTCAATGCGGCACCCGTGGCACTGGTGAATTCCACACAGGATGAATGAACACCCTGTGTGAAGTAAAGAAAGGTCAGTGTATGCTTGAGCAGAATGTCTTGTCTATAAAGTGTACAAGGTTGTAGACTGTGGACATTGGTCCCATGAATAAATTCAACTGTGTGATTTATTCGGTCGACAACAACCAAATAAATGTTTTGGACCGCCCCCACAGTTGTGCCATCGTTCTGTACCGAAGTATTCTGTCTAAGCACTCTACACATCCTTAGGATACTCAAGGAACTACTTCCTAAGAATCAATTCCACCGCAGTGGTCGGCCCACCGTGCTTTGTTCAATTGGTTGATCCAGCAAACACACAACCAAATAAATGTTTTGGACCACCCCCACAATTGTGCCATCGTTCTGTACCCGAGTATCCGGTCTAGGGATTCCATATACCCCTACACCACTCAAGGAATTCCTTCTTAAGCATCAGTTCCACCGTGGTGGTCGGCCCGCCTTGTTTTGTTCAAATGATTGATCCATATACACACATAACCAAATAAATGTTTTAGACCGCCCCCACAGTTGTGCCATCGTTACGAGTCTTTGAATTTATTCAAAACTCGTTATTTGGTTCTGTTTTCCCGCAAAAGTGAGCCCGGGTTTTCACATATGACGTAGTGCACCAACTTTCTAAACATCTTAGCAAGTTAACAGTGAGTTGCTGCGCTTTGCTGTGTTATGCCGTGGCGTTGCGGACGGTCTTATTGAAAATGGATGCCGCACAGAGTCATTTCTTATCATTTCCATCGGTCCCGATGATCCTTGTCAATAAGCACTGACAGTATTTGCATGGTGGGCCTAATACCTTGCGCGTGTATACACAGTGTATCCCAATTTCTGCGTGAATAGTTGAATTTTGGGAGTATGGAGAGGTCACCATATACACAAGTGACAACAGGTCTGTTTGCCTCACACAAGTTTCACAGGGCCCAGCCAGAAGAAAGCTTAATTGAGATCATGAACCTGAAAAGGAACTCCCCTCCCCCCTTCTTTTTTGGACACTGTGGAAAAGAGCGGTGAAACGGCGTGTCACTGAGTACGCTGACATCTGGTCAATATTTGTACTTTTTAGCACTAGTCTGTCTAGACGCTACTAAGTAATAATTAAGCTGTCTAGACAGGTCAATATGCCTACTAGAACTCTGTTCGGTGGTACAAAGGAGAGTCAGAGTGAGCTCCGGCTGCTGACTGTAGCATTAAGTACAGTGCTAGGCGCGGTTACAAGCGTTACACTGTGCGAAGTACGCATACCAAGGAGGTCTATACGGGGTCTAGTACCTCAGGATGTCAATTATCCTATCAAAGGAACCAACGACTGCACAGGAAAGCCATAGTCTTCACTAGCCGAGCAAGCAACATGATATAGGGTCTGTCTAGACGAGTCGGGGCGCTAAACTACAGGCGTCTAGACGAGTATAGAACGACTCAATAGGTGGTCTAGACGGCAAAGTACCGCGTCTAGACGGTGCAAGGAGCTTAGGGATATAAGCAGGGGTCACCCTAAAGTGCCCCTCTAGTCAGTCAGGTGACCAACGCGACACGGTCAGCGCTGGGGCGCCACAAGCACAAACATGAAGAAGGAGTTCTTGTTGAGATGTAGCCATGAACAGATGTATAGATGTCTAGTCCGTGCGCTATCGGGGTATACGAGCGGATTGGTGAGCAGTCCGGCGTTGGGGGATGTAGTTTTGCAAATTACCAGGTTCCGGGAGCTGTCTAGACGGCCCGAACTGGCCATATACCCGAACTGGGCCCCCAAGATCGTCATCTATATGACCTTCTGGCAAGCCCGGAGCCAGCATAGACCCGGTTAGCCTTCCGAGGATGACCGTATGACCAGAACATCGGCCTGTTTTACTCATTTCTCTTTACATCATCTCTTTCTCTCAGAATCGTATATAAAGCCTCATAAAATACCGCAACAGACCAGTTCATGCCCCGCTCATCGTTACGACGATTCGGGTGTGCTCAGGCCACTTAGCGGAGATTAAAGTACCGTCTCTCTCTGTGTAACAGTAGTCTATAAAATCGCAGCGTTGTTTGTTGGATCCAGAACTTTTGTGTGAACCTATAAGCAAAGCTTCGCGTTGGGAGATCGTGAGCGGCTACTGTCTCCACGTATAAATCAGGACCGTACACACAAACAAGGCTTGAGAACTGCGACTGTCGTCGCGAGTGGACTCTAGCAGGGCATCTGCATTGGGTGACCAGGAAACACCTCGCTAAAACTGACCACGCCCGGCACAGCACTTTGGGAGAACCCTGGGACAACCACCGGTCGTCTAGTCGTGTTGGATAGTACTTTGAGGTCCTTAATAAGCCCAACTGTACGGAAAAGAGCTTGGATTCAAAGGAGTCCGAGTCTGCCGCTAGTTCTCGAGAGGCTAGCAAGTGCAATAGAGGTCGTCTAGACGAAGCAGCATAGCCCTTGAACGGGATTTTCAGTCCAAACCTACACCTCCTCGCCTAGGCACCTGTACTTCGGTGCGATTCCTAGTAACAATCCTTTATATATAAACCTGTGCATCCTTCCTTGGAAGTCTTGTTTAGAAGCCAATCAGCCCAGCCAACTAGCGTCTAGACGCTGCATTTTGAGACATTTTGAATGCATAGAACAACTATACGTGCTCTAGACATCAGATCCGCAGTCGCATACTACGGCTCAGGACCCGAACTCATCGAGGAAGACGCGCTAAGTCCCCCGTGAGTCAGTTTCTATAGGATTGGGTTGGTGTGTGTGTGTTTTGTGTGTGGTGTGTTAGTTGTTCAGCTAGCCCACATTCAGAGCTTAGTTTAGCCCATTCCGTAGTCAGCGCATCTTACCCGTTTCAGCGGAAGGAGGATATTCGTAGTCCTGTGGTTACCACGCTATCATAGTAGGCGACCAGGGTTATTATATAAGCTTTCCTTTTTGGGAAAGCACGTGAGCGGTCCGTTAACGCGTTCTGACCTGTTCTGACACCGCACGGACATAAAACTACGTGTGTCTGTATTCTGAATGCTTGTGTCGTACAATAAAATGAGTCTGCGGGAAATTTTGGGGGAAGACTGGGTTAAACTACTCAAATTATGACTTCCTCGCCCGTTTCGGCCGAAAAGAGCATCTGATGTCCGAACTGCTCACAGGAGAGCCTTGGACCTTTTAAACCTCCAGTGGGACGCTCGGGAGGGTGTCCAATGATTCTTGTTCCAAAATATCACGTCTCAGCGGGGGTCGACGCGTGAAATACAGTAAAATACACGCGTTATTTGGTCGTGCATCGGCCATCAAATTTGATAACGTTGGACGCCGCTTATTCGACGCGGTAACTAACAGACTCTATAACGCGAGGCACGAGCACATTTTTTATAGAGTGTCTGTCTAGAGAGACTAGGATATTCGGTCCCAATCTTCCATAACGCTGACCATCACTACATCAAATCTAACCTCTCACGGTTCAAGTTCACTCTCGTTCCTCCCTTCTCCTTCTTCGCGTGCTTGTTAAAATTTTGAGTCAGAGACCTAGTGGGAAGACTACTAAAATCCCCTTTCATGTGCAACATCTTGTGTTCTATACTGCTTTACCACAGTGAATCAGGGAGAGGAATAATACATGCTCAATAAATTAGCGAGGTTACTATGTACATACATATGGATTTGAATGAACTATGCAGTGGTGAATATCTTCATCCTCTTTATATTCAAGCCATCCAGAGTCAGAAAGACTCATCTCCGGGCCCGTGTCGAATTGCCGGGGAAATTGAATCGCCGAGTCGGGCGGACTTACAGCCATTTGCAGAACTTAGGGCGCGGGCTGTTTTTTTTTTTTTTTCCTCACTTTTCAATGATAATCATCATTGTGAGCTCAGTTCTTGTCCGTTTGCCTTGTAAATATTCACATTGTGTTCGCAATGCAAATGCGGAGGGCACCACGGTCCCCGTTGTTCCTGATGCGATCATAATTGCCTTATTGGGAAAATATCGGCCTTTTTGTACAGAACTTGTCGCATACTCTGTGTTATGGTCAGATTGACCTATAAATTTGAGACAACACACTGAGAATGCAGAATACCGCTGAAATAAAGCACACATTCAAGATACCGGTATCTCTAGCCCTTCGTAATACTCACAAGTGTGTTGTCTCAAATTTATAGGTCAATCTGACCATAACACAGAGTATGCGACAAGTTCTGTACAAAAAGGCCGATATTTTCCCAATAAGGCAATTATGATCGCATCAGGAACAACGGGGACCGTGGTGCCCTCCGCATTTGCATTGCGAATTAACCGTTCTTTAACGAGATGCCTTGTATTCGTTTGGATTTCTTTGGTTCAATCCCCATGCAGGTTACCTCCCTTTATCTTCCTCTCCTTTCTGTCTCGACCTTTGCTGTTGCTTTCCCTCGCACAGTTCAAAATTAATCAACACACCTGTGCACCATTCATGGGAAATGAAATCGTTCGCACAATCCCCGAATCTCCACGACGGCGCAGCTCCAAACGGACCTCAGTTGACATCTGACCTCGGTTCAAAAGCTGTTCAATTGAATTATCAAGCGCTGCGCTCGCAGCCCAGAAGGCCGTTCAACTTTGAGATCCCTACCACACACCCCAGCTACAAGATATAAATCCCCCATCGTACTCACCCATCCTGTTCTTACCTCCCATCTCTCTACGCTCCCCTCCCAATATGTCGCCACTGCTCTGAATCCGAAAAGCCCTCAATTCATCAATTGCAATACGCACACAACAGCAATGGGTCTATCTCTCTCGGCTTCCCCCCTCAACGATACTACCGCTTTTCTGAATCAAGATCCTCAGTCCATCAAGAGCCATCCTGTCCTTCCTCGCCATCTCTGTTTACACTTTCCCCCTACTGTGTTTCCTTCAATCAAGAACCTTTGTTTCTCAATCCGAACGTGCAAATTTGCGGCTCAAACTACCGGTCATTTGATCCACTTTTGGCTCTCCTTCAGCATCTGTTTCTACTGTTTTGCTGCTGTGCTCTCTGCCGAATCGCCCTGGATGAGCCGAGATGCATCTGCGCAGTGCGAGACGGTGGAGCACTGTCGCTTTCCAACGGTTTTGCAAATTTACATTCCGGGTCTCCACCGAATGGCCACTCTCGATACGGTACTCAATTCAATTCACTCGTGACATCTTACACAATTGCAGTCAACTTCGCCTGAGGGATTAAATGCCACATTTTCGATTTCAATTGGGAGCTTTCTATTGTATTGTGTGTGGAATAAATTCGCTTTTTCCTACTGTGTGTTTTACGTTCTCGTGGTTTGCATCAAGATTACCTGCCGGAGCGAAGCGGAGGATTATCTTGCACAATGTGAATATTTACAAGGCAAACGGACATCCAGAAAGTTGTCCGGTTCTCAAGCTGGCTAGAAACTCCTCCGCAAACCTGTGCACCACTCAATGTCGAGCTCCATTGAGATCAATCTTCTCTCAAGCGCAGCTGGCACCCACAGCGGTTGAATATTAAATTACTTAGGTCACTTCAACTGCGGGGAATTTCTATCCTACCGCCTCTATAACCCGCAGATTTGGTAGGGTTTATCTTTCCCAAGCAATAGTCCGTTCATTTATCATCTGCCCGCATCTGTCCTTCAACATCTAGAGGCAGTTCAAACCCTCAGGAAAATGGGAGCTTCTGGCTGCAACTCCAACACAGTCCGAACTATCATCTCTCGTTAAATCGTGTTTCCTATCTCGTGCTGTCTAACTGAACTCGAATTAAGTTCCGATGCCTTCAGTCCCAATTCATCGGCATCTTCATTGCTCTCGCTCGCCCTGCAGGAACCTTCCAACAATGTTTTGATTTGGGTGGGATTGGGATGCCTCCCGGACACCACAGACTTTCCTACACGTCATTCATAAAGCCGTGATTCCATTATCTAATGTCGGTAATTTAATAGTTTTCGACGTGTATATTCTATCTTAACATGGACAGCCTCCGCTTCGCTTCGGCGGGTAAGGTGTCAAAGAACGGCACAAAAACTGATTATTCTCGCTGTAGGAAAGTGATATTTGACTTGGATTTGACTTCAATTACATTCAATCGGTGTACAACCACATTGGGACGTAAAATGTATGAATATGGATGGCAAGTTGTGATAGAAACGGCCAGAACTGAATCAAATAAGAGTCACTCGCCCGAAGTGCTGGAATGGGAAAGTGGATAATGTTACGCAGTGTTGGAAGCAATTGTCGGAAAAAACCCAAATCGGTTGCAACGGCATGCGGCGGCATGTGATCTTGCGACGGCTTGTGAGTGCTTCGAAGGCGTGGCGGGGGGGCTTGGAACTGGTTGCAAGTCGTTCGAAAGCCTTGATGTGAGTTGCAAGCCGTCCCATGCCGTTTCAAGGCATGCGACTGAAGAGACTTTGCAGAGTGTCAAGAAGAGAATGTCAGAAATAAATTAATCAATGTTATTTAGCCGTAGATACATGTCCTCGTCGACGCAATCGATAATGTAATGCATGCCCTCCCTTCCACCAAAGATTGGGCAAGGTAAAATCCCACGAACGACGTGCTCCAGCGCAATGAAGTAACTGTTCTTCAAGGGTAACTTTTCGCGTATAGGGCAGTCCGTGCGCGTGTTGGGGTGCCACACCGTCGAACGGAATGGCCGTACGAGGGCCAAGTCAAGTGCGGCACCCCCGGGAAGGTGGCAACGAAAAACAAAATGCAACTGGCCAATAGCCAAGGGGTTGTTATCGTCTTCGTAGATCACGGAGTCGAACCGGGGATTACCGTGAAAGTGTGGATTACAGCGCAGAATATCTCTTCCGCTTCTCCAGTCGACTTTGGACTGGTAATCCACATAGATAACCTTGCATTGTTGGACCTGAACACACTAAGTAAGTGAACTGGAAAGAAGAAGAAAAAACGAACTCACCCCAATGTGTTGCTCGAGTCGAACTTGATGTGCAGGATGATGGCCCGCGATATACTCCCGCAGACGCATGTTGAAGTCATGGAATGCCGGGTCGCTCTTCCGGTCCCCCTCTAATCGATAAGCGGAGACAGAGGGTGCTGGAGATCCGAGTTTCCAGTGCGGCTCCGATGATGCCTCACTCACGGCGGGAATAACAACGCGCTCACTGTCGTCTAAGTCTGGATCGTTCTGGGCCTGGCGCCATTCGTCGATGGCCATTTGGATGCGGGCCATTGCCTCCTCTCTTTCATCCTGCAAGCCAATCTGATATGATGTCAGAGTGAGTGCTTTGAGCCAATGAATAATGGACCACTTGCCTGACGCTCCGCATTCTTGCCGTTTGTCTTTTGATACATCTTGGAAACCTCCTGCTGGAAGCCTTCACCGACGCGCGTGTTCATGTTCCTACTGGTACCTTTCGATATAAAGTCCTCGATCGCATGGGTAATTGAGTGTTGCTTCAAAAAGTTGAAATCCTTCCCGTGCTTATCAGCAACCTCCTGCAATCATGTCAGTCGAGGAATCATATCAAGAACGATGACAACAAACATTGCAGGCACGTTCATACTCCCGCACAAGGTCATTGAGGTGGTCGAGCCGTGTTCGAGTTGTCACCGAGAGACCCAACATGATGCGAACTTTTTGCATTGTACGCACAATCCGCGTCAGACTCGAGTTCCGGGGAAGTAACTGCACTAGACAAGGGAGTGCGCACTGCCAAGATTATTTCAGAATACGAAAAAGTATCAGTGTCGTAGAATTACCTTCAAAATATCCACGAATGCCTGTCCCTCTGCGTAATCAATTGTTGTGGGCGAGGGAAAATGTATTAAATCCCTCCAGCGTGGAAAGCGGTTCATGCTTTGAGTGGTCAGCGAGTGAGTATGATGAAAGAGAAAGTTCACGTACTGGTCATTGAATTTCGATGCTAACTCATTCGATTGAAGGTGTTCCTTTATTAATACCCAAACATGGCGTCCCCATTTACCGCCATCAAAGTAATGGAGTAGATCATAGCTTGCGGCAGCGTAAGGGTCGGAGTGGTGGAAACTCCAGAGAAAGAGCTACAATGAAGGTGTCAGATATGATGGCGAGAAGAGATTAACAGCTCACCTTGAAATTGTGAAGGCCATAAGATTTCAGGAGCTCTTCGCGCTGCGTAGCGTTGAGGTTTTCCGCCCGTGTTAATATTGCCTGCATTGATTCTGGTGTCCGGCGATCTGAACGCTTGAACAGCTTGTGCAGGTCGTTGTGATGCACCAGACACTTTGGACAGGGGTGGAGACTTCGCGAGTTACGGATCGCGAGCCAAGCCGCCATTTCCTCAAAGTCCATGGACTCAATGAGGATACCCGGATGTGCAACGCGAGTTACTCCATCGCCGAATCGGAGTGCTTCACCATTGCGCGAGCGGGCTTCGAGGGAGGCCATGACCACACGGCACACCGTGTGATAAATTTTGCGTTTGAGGGCATCATACTCAATTCTGCGGTTGCCTGTCAGAGTTTTGGGATCGATTTCACGTAGAGCTGCGGGCTAGGGAAAATCGGTACAAAAAACATGAGGGGAAAATCAAGAGTCGCACCATTAAAACAAAGCCCAGGAGGGTCGCGCTCCCGTTACCCGACCCGTTGCGCGTCGCAGAATGGATCCAACAACCGCGCAGCAGGAATGGATGCATTTTCACCTTGGTGGAAACAAGACCCTTGTCGAGCCATATGTGACCTGGTACGTAGCACGCAGGATACTTGTCATTGGCGGGAAGAGAGCTCTGTAGTTATAGGTCTGGTTAAACAATGCTAAAACGGAGGGGAAGTAAAATCGAACTCACGTCAACAGCACCCCACGTTGTTCCGGTACACGGTTCGTTGTACAAGGGGTTCGAAAAGTCAACCTTGCCATCGAGGCATAGGTACCGTTCCTGTGAAAACCAAGTGCTGACTGGCACAAGAGTTTCGTCGCGAAGCCACCGTTTCATGACCTCCCATGGATCACGGAACTGAATTTCAACGTTATAAGTTCCGCCAAACTCGCGGCCCTCAAATTTAACTGAGACCTGCGCTTTATGAAACTGCGCGGGGTTAGTATTGCACCAGACGCGGGAGAATCCTAACCACATACGCGTACATTCCCCTCTCGTGCCGCATCTAAAGCCTCCTCCATCTCGCGATGATTGCGAAAGGTGACGCGCGCGTTATCTGCCCACTCAGTTCGGAGATGGCTGAGGTCTGAGTCGACATCTCTGTTGGCTATCCGTCGACTGACACAGCGATAAGCAAAGGTGGCGTCAGGTAAGCACTTGAATGGAGCCCATGGACGGTCTCCAGTAACAGTTTTCGGTGCCAGTTCCTGTGGATTCGAATGACCCATCGACTCAGAGTCGAGCACAATAATTTCATCGGGTTTGCCGGAGTGAGGGTGATGCTTAACATAAATGAAGCGTCTTGGGAGCTGCATGTCTTGGGTGTCATTGAGAGGAGGCGGGTCCCAGGCCATCGGCGAAGGTTCCCGAGAAAGAGGTGAAGGAAGCCGCATGTCCGAGTCGTCCATCGTGATTGAGTAAGACGGCACCGCAACGGCCGTGTTATTATTCCTGGCCTGGCAATTATTCAGATGAGTCGGAATCTTGGTAAACGATGCATACATCATTTGAATTCTTTGGTGCTCGCCTAAGTCGGTACTCAGCTGCCTGTCGCCTGGCGATACTATTGAGTCTGCAGATTTTTTCATGGCTTGCCAAATGTTTTGGTATCGGGTCATGACAGAAACTACATCCTTTAGGGGGAGGGGCATCCCGGGCGCGAATAGAGGAGGCCTTCTGCGTTGATTTTTTCGACTTGCGTTTTCGCGCCATGAACGTTAGCGACGAGAATGATGTCACACTGCCGCGCGGAGGTCACGTCACTGGATCGCTCTTTCTCTGTACAAGCCATCCTGGCCTGTGACCCTGGCAGTCGAGGTCAAAAAAGGGGGAAACCTTGCTCCCGTACCGCTTCATGCACCTGTGTGCGCGCTATCTGTTCCCATCTCATCCTCCAGCCTGGAAACCCACACACCGCCCTCGGGTGTGAGTGGACCGAATGTCCTGGGAAGCAAGGGGATTTGCTTTCGCGAAAATCTCAACATACCTTCCAATTTTTTTTTCAGAGACCTCGGACCCCTCCCCCCCCCCCTACGTAAGGGTGATGCGATCAAATTCCCATTTTGAGAAACATATCCGAGATGCAAATTTCTTTCCAGGAGCAACTACATCTACTGAAGTTGTCAAATGACTCTAATGGACCATACAGTCTGGTAGTTATCCATAATATGTTCTTGAACAACAAACATGCCCCAGTCCCGGCGTGCCGAGGCTCAATTGCAATGAACAGAATGTCAAGTGAAGAATGGCGATGCAACAACTGAAGCTGGGAGAGTGATATAGTAACTGGTGTAATATATACAGCAGTTAGACCAGATGAAATCACACGAGAACGAGATCAGAAACTTACAAAAGCCTTGTCAGACAGAAGACGGCCCGTTGCCGGTGCTCGGCAATCTTGATGGGAGTGCTGGCATTGCGGCATTAGTGATTCCACGCAGTAACAAGATCAACCGGCTTTACCGAAGGATTCGTTGGGCAGGACAAGGCTTTCCTTGATCTCTGATGGCATCTCGGCAAATCTCGGCAATAGTGAAAAAATCGAAAATATTTTTTGAAGTGTTCTATGTGCATATCAAGGCTGTAGAACGAAATGTGAAATTTGGTGCCGAAAAAAATTCTCGAGCCCGAGGGACCCCTCCCCCCCCCCCTCCCAAAAAGGAAATTTATTATCTTCGAAGCCCCTTGCTGGGAAGTACCGCTGTCGAGCCTTGCTCCTCGGACTGCTGGGGGGGGGGGCGACCGACGTGCGCCCGTGGCCCCGGCACCCCCATATTTCGTGCACCCACGCACGGACCATTGGTAACCGTCGGATCTACCGGGTCGCCTTCCGCTTCCTCCCGCCTCGCGGTCGGCCCCCTCCTCTTGCCTGGCAATCTTGGCGCAGCTACTCGCTATCCTCAAAGATGCTACCCTGGCCGTTACAACCACGCGCTCATTGGATGCCGGTCCCACCCTCCGGTCAAAACAACGCCCAATGGGACTATGCGATCAACCCATTCCTGGCGCAAACATTATTTCCTTGCAGCGCCGGGATTTCCTGGACCAACCTCGCGATCTCGGTCTTCGCATGGCTTACTTGCTTCACAATGTTTCTGTGACACAATTCTGGTGTGCATTCATATTCAATTGTTCTTGACTTGAAATTATTTGTCTTGTGCATGCATTCTGCAAAGGGACAGCCGTACAACAGCTCACAGCAACTGGTGGATTCCGGGGAGTTTATACCTGGGAAGGGGGAACCCCTCCCGCACAGTAGCTCACTCGAGCTGATGGTCAGGTCCCACTGGGTTTTAACCGGAATCTTGCCATTCAAACGGCCGGCCAGCCAATGTGAGTTGAGTGCGCACGACCCCCTGGAATGGTGTGTGCTCCGTTGGCATCCTGTAGTTTATGTAAGGATAACCACCCGTACATTACTACTTGTTTGTCTTCGGTAAACTCGTTGTTCAGACATTTGGACCACGCGAGTATAATAAATCCCCCCCCCCCCCCCCTCCCCCCCCCCTCCACCCGCTTCACTCGCTTCAAGTCCAAGCGACGCCCATAACGTTAATGGCTCCACTGCTTGGACGGATAAAAGGGCAGGTGAATGCAGACGACTGTTTCACAACCCACCATGTCCGAACATTCTCGTAGCAGATCCACCACACCTATCACCGAGCTGCTTGAGCTAACGCAGCAACTCACGCCGCACAAGAGCCCGAACAGAGCACGCCAGGTGGTTTCCATACTCTCTACTAGTACTGGTGTGTGTACTTACATTTTACAGATTTGTTTGGATATTCAATCGCTCGTCAACGACGTCGGCGAATCCCACAGTAACCTCAAACGCAAGCTTGCCGATGTCACAAACGAGCTAGGTTCGACTCGCAAACCTCGGAAACGTCGCATGCGCGGTAACCGAGCAACCGATGCCCCCGCCGACGTAGAGAATCCCGACAGCCTTGAAGAGCGCGTTCGTACGGCTGGGCGACATTTCACCATCGAGTACGGTCTTTTTCTCGTCACCGGCATCGACAATCTTCTCGCAACGGAGGAGGACCCGAACTTCCAGGAGCGCACCGAGTTTGCTTCCGACGCATCCCGCATCCAAGGTCAGCTTCGCGATGTTCTAGTGTTGCTCCCCGCCGATGCGCATGTCATTCGGACGCAAGAATGGATCGCCTCCGCGGTACGTCGTGTTCTTTTCTTATTTTTCGATATTCATTTTTTTGCAGTTCGTCGATGGCATGAATGGTCAGAGATCGTCAATTCATTCACGCCTGCGCCACGAAAGCCTTGCGCTCATCGCTGCAAGCATTACCTTCAGCGATGGAGCGCGCGCCGCCGCGGATGACTTCCAGAGCTCTGCGTCGCGTTTCAATGCTTTTGCCGAACGCATTGGGCCCAGTGATCGTCCTCAAGGCCTTGGGGTCGGGTCTGGCGGATACCAAGGCCTTGTTAAGCCCAAGGCCTTGAGTTCAGGGCACCTCCAAGGCCTTGGTAGAAATTTCCCACGCATTCAGTGGTAAGCCCAAAAGAAAATTTAAAACAGAGGAGCAAGGCCCACCTGCACTTTCAGAGAGCCCTATCAGTGAAGTGTACACCACCTGATTTCCCTCGTAATTTACTGATCAAGAAACCTCAAAGTTTACCAGATTCCAAGGCCTAAGGAGCGGCAAGACAGTATACATGCCCCGCTAATTGACATGCAAAAGACTTCAATTCAAGCCCTCCTTTGTAAAAAAGCCCGCGGGGTAATACAGTCGAATTTCTCAGCAGAACAAAATTATAACGACATAACCAAGGCCTTAACCAAGGTCTGAGTGTCCGGCGAGATTTTCCCAAGCCCTTGGCCAAGGACTAGTCAAGGCCTTGGGGTCCCAAGGCCTTGGACCCTTGGGCGAACACTGATTGGGCCCGTGCGCAATCAACTGACAGCGCGGACGAAAGATGGAATCATTTCTTCCTTGTCTTTCCCCACCATCTTCCCCGCCGACGTTCCTCGCAGTTTACCAGTATTTCCAAGGCCACGCGCGCACCTTAGTGCAAGACTTCAAACCCTCTTCCTCAAGTCCTCAAGCTCAAGCTCCAGACCTGATTCCCTCAATGCCTCAACTGCGCCGCTCAAGACCGTCTCAACGTCTCAACTCTTCCGGATGTCTCGCCACTCGATGCCGGTCTTCTCAAGTCCCCAGTCAATTCTCCCCATTGCTAAGACGGCCCAGTTCTCGAGGCCTCCGCATGCAACACGGCTCCCTACTCGTCAAACAAAACAACAAGTCTCAAGTCAAGTATTCCCCCAGGCCTAAACTTTGGGCAACACCGCCGTCGCCACGCGCCGCCGCCACCGGCACCCTATACGCGCCGTCGTTCTTTTCACTTCCCTTTTCGCGCTTCCGGCAGTGCGCCTCCTTCAGTCACAACTCGTTGGTTTCCGTGCTCGAGCACGATGGTCTTTCCCAAGCTCCATCACCGACGTCACCCCCCAGTACCGCGGCACCTCCCCTGCCCGTGCTGCGCCGCGCTTCCCGCCGCGGGCCCTTCTGTGTGTCCTCGCGCTTCCCGCCCCTCGATCGCCTTGGCTCCTCACGTACAACTCGTGGGTTTCCGACCACGATGCTGTGGTGTGTTGCGTCGACATCTCTATGTACTTTATATACATAAATGTATATTTCCGCCCTGAATAGTATTCTCCTGCATTGATATCCTGTCTTGAGAGTGGTCTTTTGCATCTTGGAACGTCTTGGAATAGGACTTTAGCAGGGATGGCTCACGTCTTTCGCGTCTTTCCCAAGATGTTTGTCTTATCTAAGACAAAGGACCTGGCTTAGCCAAAGACGCGTGTCTTTGGGGAAAATCCGTCTTTAGCGTCTTTAGCGTCTTGGCCAAGACGCCAAAGACGTCAAAGACAAAGGTGTGATTTTACTGATGCAACGCGCGACGGCTGATGCCGCGGCATTCTACTCCGTCCTCAAGGCCGAGGTGCTTTTTTTGGACTACGATGGAACCATGAACGTGGACAAAATCTTCCGTGGACCTCTCCTTCTCATCGTGAGGCTGATTTGTTCCGCTTTTTCTACCGCTCACCAATTTTTAGATCTACGTGTGTATCATACGCGGTCCTCAAGGTGCTAGAGGATTGTTCGAAGGCAAGTCCAAGCTTCCGGCAGCCAACGTGAACCAACGGAAGTATCGCATCTTACGCACAATGCCTGCTGCCATCGCCGCATCTGGTGTTTGGGTGTGTATCTGTATATTCTTTTCTCTCTTGTATTTATTTTATTTGCAGGCAATCTGGATACTCTCGGCTGACACCCAACTAAGTTCTGGTGGGGAGGGCGACGAGACCGGCATCGATTACCAACACTATTTCGAGACCTTCATGCGCCAGATATGCGAAGGTCTGAACAGCAAAGCTGAGTGGGCTTTCGAGTTGTTCCGCTACTGGGACGACATTCTCTTCCCCAACGCGGAGGACTCGCTCGGCCAGGCCACCGCCGTCAATCATCAGGCTGTCAACGCGGACATTGACGCGATGGATGAAGCCTTTCGCGCTGCGCCGCGCCGCGAAGTTACGCCCGCGGCAACCCCATCGCCGCAGCCGCAATCTCTATCCCGATCCCCTTCCCCTTCCCCTCCCCGTCAACCTTCGCCTCCTGCGCGTCAACCTTCGCCGCCTGCGCGCACTTCCGGACCTAGTAATACCACCAGACATGTAGCTACCACCAGACGTGGAGCAAGACTGGGCCGGCGTTGAATTATTCGTGAAATGCTAGCTTAGAATATTGTCGTTGCCTCTTATTGAATACAACCGTGTTTCCTCAGCTTCACAAAATGCAGGAATGGAAAGAAAAATAGATTGAGATGTACGGACGTAGTTATACGGCGTCCATAAACTCATGCACTCTGCGGCGTAGCTTCGGCTTCATTCCAGACCGGCGCCGTGTAATGGGAGCGTGCCGAGAGAGTAGGTACTGGCGCTGACACCGACGGAGAGACAACTGAATGTCCTCGGACACGCGGCGCGACATCTCGTCTCGCTCTGGAGTGCTCAGCATCAGTGAGCTGCGCAGGATGGGTGTCTCGGAAATCGGAGCGTCGTTGGGCGCGAGGCGGGCGCGTTTGGCCAAAGGTGTAGATGGAGGGGAAGGGGTGGTCCTGCTTCGCTCTGGGGAAGGAAGGTTAGTACAACGTTAGCACCGAAAGCATTGAGACGCACTGCGCAAGATATTCATCTCATGCTTTATCTCCGCCATCTCATCCTCCAGCTTCAGAAGACGACACTCAAGAGTGTGGCGTGCAATGGGCCCTGTCCCGCGCAAAGTATTGTGGACGGAAGAGAGTGGAGTACGTTGTGGCGAGGGCGAATCGGGCGGCGATAGATTGTAGGGTTTGTCGCGACGGCAAGCCTCCCGCTCGGGTTCAGAGTCGGAGACATGGGTTAAATCGGACGAGCTGCGGCGAGGGGGTATTGCTGGGCGCGGCATTGCGTTGAAAGGCGCGAGACGGGGGGAAGCATTTGGGTGGGAGTGTGGAGCGGTGGAGTCATTGCCGTAATCTGACCTATATTAACCGCGGGCAGTGACGCCGTGACTCCACCTCTCTTGTTCTCCTTCCACCACCACCACCACCACCACCTCCCTTCTCCCTCTCAATCTCAAGGTGTGTGTGTCGACCCGCGGCGACACATTCCTTTGCTGATTCAATTACTTAACTTCTCAAGTAGACCTGAATTCTCACCGTCGGCGGTCGCAACTTCAAGGTGCGTCCGCTTCCCTCTGTCCTTGGTCCTTAACTGATATTCATTCGATATATAAGGATGACCTCAGTGCATAATTCTCATGCGGTACGTTGCGCCAACTGTGATGTTCATTGTGTTAATTTTCAACAGGCCGCTTCACCTCGACATGTCTTGCATAATTTAGAACATCACTGTACTCCGTACCGATACCGCTCAATATACATTGTTTTCTCACTTTTCTGTACCTTGAGCTCCTGGATTTGGATTAGCTAATTAAAGGCGAACCAGCTGCAATCACTTCGCGGAAGGGGGGTCTGAACAACATAGAAGTAGTTGTATGGTTCTAAAGCACTCTGGTGCCATGTAACGGCCTGTGACCTCCGCCGTGGCTTGGAACCCGTTGCGAGATTCTGGACTATGTGTTGCAAGCCACTTACTATATCGCGCTGGGAAGCTGGCCACACTAGGAAGCTGGCCAGAAGTGGAATACAAGGGCCAAGACTTGATAATACTTTCCCCTTGTACTTCCCTGGTAGAATGCGACCCACTGTGCACATTGGGACCGATTTTCAACCAAAAGTGATGAGTTGATGAAAAGCTGTGCCCGGCTTGATTCCCGTTGGAGGGTGAGAAAATCAATTTCCTTAACTCCGCGCGACTATTTCGTCTCTTTCTCGTCCAATTCCTCACCAATTCGCGAGGTTAAGCACCCTAAATTCTCGCCCAGTGTCGGGCTCTGTCATAGACGTCCAGTCTACGCATTCAACGCCCGTAGACATCTACCAGTTCGCTTGTATGATTGCTGCTCAGACTTACCGATCTCCATCTTCACCTCCAGATACCGCCGCGCTCGTCCAGAAGACACTCTTCAGGGTTTGTCCAGAGCATTATATCGAGTCAAACCTCAATATAATGCACTGAACACTTTGCCAACCGATCACTGTCGTGCTTCGTGGGGGAAGAAGTATAAAAGCACACTTTTCACCCCGGAAAAAAGATCAAACGCCGGGTTCTCCGGAGACCCCTTCAGACGTGAATCTCTGTGGTCGGGTATGTTCATTAACTTCCAATGAACCTCCCCACAGCTTATTTTGGCCAACCGTGCCCTATCACTGGTGCCCCAGCGTCGTTTAGATCTCGGGAGGCCTTCCAAGCTCCAATTAGGTCATAAATTACATCGTTAACACAGATTTACGCCCTTCAATGCACAATAAATGTGACCGGAAATACATTGTATGAACCCCTTATGCATCATGGTCAGATCGCGCGCGCGTAATGGGCCGCAACAATGGCACATTTGTGGTGGCCAGCCTCCCCAGTATTTCCCCTTTTGGGAAGTCCCGAACAATTATATTCGTAGTGTGCTCAAAACAGGGTGAAAAACTCTGAGAATATGCTCAATTTCTTCCCAAGATGCGCGCCTATTGCATTGGTAAACGCGAGGCCCAGAGAAATCCTGTATTAAGCTGAGAACAGGTCGAAAACCCTTAGGTGGCCAGGTTCCCGGCGCGATATAGTATGGCATGCGGGCATGGAATGGCTTGCAACCGCTCCAAAGCCGACTCAAGCCGATCGGGATTTTTCCGACAATACTGTAGGAGAAGGTCGGTGTTCTTCAGGAGGTGTCCGAGTACACCTCGAGCACTGCTGATCTGGTGCAATGAATCAGAGTCAAGGCATCCGTTGAAGGCCCCAAAATGTGATGGCTCACTCGGGAAATTCAAACATGATAGAGGAATGTAAAACCAGTGGCATTTCGGCGGCTCGGGCTTGAATTGGATTGAGAGCTTGAATGTCCTTGGCAAATGTTGAAGCAGAGATTCGGGCGGACCATATTGCGTACGTTGACCTGTTGTAGCCGACTAAGCTGACCTACTAGGTCAGCTTCGTACACCTATATGTACCTTTATTGAAACAAAGAATCCAGGCATTTGAAATTAACGGAGAATTGAGGCGCGGAGAGGGAATACGAGATGGATGCCGGCCGGCCAGCTATATCGTCCGAAGCGCAGTGTGATTCCCGTGGTTGAAGTGACTTGAGCGGTGTGTTGTATTGAAATGTTGCGTGTTACAAGCTGCCAACTCAGCTCCAGCCTCCAACTGCGCCTGCCAATTTCAATAGAGTGACATTGGAGTCCGACATTGAGTTGTGCACAGGTTCACACAGGGTGGCAGCGGAGCTTTAGACAGTTTGAGAACCGGTCAAAGTCGAAGATAGAGGGAGAAGAGAGAAGTAGAGAAGTGGCTACTATCTTCCATGGGTAAACCAAAGCCACGCAAACGAACGATGGTTAAAGAACGGTTAATACTGATTGAATGCATATTGCGGCCCCCTCAAGCCTCGACCTTACTATCTGTCTGCCGAAACCCTCGGTAACAAAACAGCCCTGTCAAAGTAGAATACAACCCCTCCCAAATCAAACTCAAAATGAACCAGGCTCACACTGAGTCGAGTTTCGCTCCACTGAAAACTTGTGAATTAATGCATAATTGGAAACAAAATCGCACGGGTAAAGCCGCGAAGCGGCTGCCCAAAGACTCGTACTGCCATGCGGAGTAGTGGCCCCCAAGCACAAGTTCTGTACCGAAGTATTCTGTCTAAGCACTCTACACATCCTTAGGACACTCAAGGAATTCCTTCCTAAGAATCAATTCCACTGCAGTGATCGGCCCGCCGTGCTTTGTTCAACTGGTTGATCTAGCAGACACACAACCAAATAAATGTTTTGGACCACCCCCACAGTTGTGCCATCTTTCTGTATTCATTCCAGGGATTATATCCAGTCCTACAACACCAGGGGAATGCCCTCAATTGCACCACGGTAGTCGCCCGCCATGTTTTGTTCTGCCAATACAACACACGCAACAAATGGATATTCCCCTCGTCCCGCCTTTCGTGGGACATCTAATGTGCGCTCTGAGAATTGTACAGCTGTGGAGGAATGTCCCCAATGATGGCCCGGACATAAAAAGAATCAGTTGAGTCGAACACTATGTTAGCCATGTTAAATTTGTGCGTTGAAAGAAAACTATGCCTAGGATCAAAGTTCACATCCGTTCAAGCTTTTGATGCAAGTATCTTCAAAAAAAATAGGGATATTGCCATTGTCATGTCCGTAATATCTACCGTCTACGAGGGATTACATGCTCGCATACTGGTGAGACCACTTGCAATGGTTCGAGGGGACGCCACGGTGCGGTGGATTGTGAAAGTGCACGTCCATAAGCCAACCACACCCTTTGAATTGGCAACAGCGGACGGTGGATTCGCCGCGCTTCAGCAACTCCAGAGCAGTCCCATCGAGTTCTGTATCGAGGAAAAGACTGGTAGCTGCAGTCGCAAGCATTGTGCACGCTGCACCCTTGACCCAAGACCTGATGTCCGCCACCGGGCCCTTCAACCGAGCCAATGCCTCCGGCGTGAAGGTTGGAATCAGATCTCGAATGTCCGCACACAAAGATGTGAAGGAACCTTCCTCGGCGGTAGCAAAGGCTCGTCGTCGGGGGCAGCTCCCAGAATCTGCCTATAAAAATCCACTCGCTCGTCGTTGGGGCTCCCCCAAAAGCGAGCATCAATGGATTCGAACACATTGTGGATGGTGCGGCCTTCGGACTGCAGATATATAGCTGCAATCACAGGGACAAGCGGCCGGAGATAATCGGCGAGGCGTTGTTGGTAGGGAAATAATGGAGATGGGTAAAAGGCCTCAAACAGGGTCGCCAGCAGTCGAGGCCACTCGAGGGGTGTCAGCTGTGAGTGTGCGATCCGAAGAAAATCGGTTTATGAAGAATTAGAACATACATGATCCAGTGTGGCTTGGACTCCCATATACTCACTCCACTTGCTGTGAGGTACCGATATATTGGGGGCGGTGAAGATGTTCCTCAGATATGTGCCTTCGAATCGAACCAGGACCACTTCATGATCGTTGAATCCCCTGACAATGTAGGGGTACAGTCAGGTCTCGTTGTCTGCAGTCGGAACATCATAAAGCATGCAGTTACCGACTTCGGGGCTAAAATGGATACTGTTTAGCTGACATTCGACCGCTATTAGATCACACTCACGTTTCCAAACGACGCTGACGCGCCAACTTCCATTGTCGTATCGTTGAGAGCTTGAGGACATTCGTCGATGGTAACCGGGGAGACATTGTCTCGATCATGTTACGCTCATCCTCACAGGTCTGGGTGCCGTCAGAAGAGCCAGAGTCACTTGACTCGTCACCGATCAACCCTCCAAGCTGGCGCGTATTGCGCCGGGAGCTGTGAGCGTGAATTGCCAGAGACAGTCGGTTGGCGACTCTTATCCTCTGCTCTGCCGCCTGTTCGCGTGAAAATTCCCAGAGATTTGTGTCCCATCGGCCCTGCGTAAGCTGTGTTATGGACCAAATGGTATAACACCACAGTCGACCAAATTTGTTTGCTGCAGGACTCACGCCTGCGGCATAGAAATTTAATATCAATGCTCGCGAAGGAGGAGATTGCATCCACATACCAGCACAACATCAGGACGCCAGGTGGCCTCCAATGGGACTTTCTTTCTTGTGCTCGAAGAGAAGCATTTGATACACGCGCTATGCCGCATGTCAATCATAAGTCCCAAGACATTCGTTTTCCCAACACACCTCAGTTGTGGCCGTTGCACGAGATTGACCATGGAGGGATTTGTGGCTGTCGTAGACAACAATGTTTTTTTTTATTGAAAGAAACTCCAACGAGCATCCAATGTTTCGTCCAGAACCACGGAATCAAAAGCGCATCGAGAAGGAATATATCCTGAAGGGGGGTAAGTCCCCAATGCATGTATGTGGTAAAGAAAAACACACCTGTTGAAACCAATACTGACGGTCCTTCCCTGTCTTACCCGTACGCTTTGGAGGCATTCCTGCAGGATTTTTGCTCAGAGTTTGAAGCTCATTGCCAACAATGCTGTCTGTGATCAAGAAGCTGGGGCCAACCCAGCCTTCAGCATGCAGATCCTGCACAAACAGATCGAGAAATGCGTCCATAACCACATTGTGGAGCTTGCCACCACCAACAAGGTCGCGAATATTGGACGAACTCGGGCGGTGTTGGGGGCGGTCACCGATGAGCCAGGTCGCATCCTTCATGTTATCGACAAGGAGGTCAGAAACACCAGGGTCAAGTACCGCAGGACCCAGCGCAAGGGATGGGATGGGCGGTGCACGGGGTCCCATAGCAAGGAGTGCCGGGCCAGCCATAGCCCGATGTGGATCAAGACGTTCATGGCCAGCAGGGCGTTCGGAGAACTGCAAAAAAAAAAGAGATGAGTTATAATCGGTAAAATTAGGAGCCTAGGAGGACTTACATGAAGATTCTGCAGGCTGGTAAAATCGAAAGCCGGTTCCAACTTAAAGAACAACTGTTGCAAAAGCTCGACGGGGACACCCACTGGATCCGCACCGAAAGCGCCGTAGATTGGGGCTAGGAGCTCCTTCAGGTCGGCGGGCATATGGTCCATACTGTGGATAAGAGGATGCTCCAAATCGAGTTGAAACAAGAGCGAGAACACGATGAGGATACACCAGAAGCCACATGTGGTTGAGTCGCTTCGCTGAATGCTGAGGAAAATCTCCTTGTACGAGGTGTCAATGTCTTCGATCTGGGTATCATCGTCAGTGTCGGTAGTGTGCAATATTCTGAGGAAATACCTTAACTGCCGGCCATGGTTCTGAGCCAACTGCGGCACGGCAGTGATTTAGGTACGTCCGGAGGACTGCTTGGTCCTGGATGTCAACCTGGCGCAATCCGGGTTCTAACTCGTTCCACTCTGAGTTTTCTTGCAGCGGGTTCAGCCGCACGGTCCGTGGTTCGTCCAATGTGAGGTCGTGGTGGAATACCGACCAATGGCCAAAGCGTAAATGGAGGCATACAAGGTGTTTGAGTTGGTTATTGGGTCGGTCGGCAAGGACATCAGCAAGGTAGCCCAACTTTCTTGATCTCAACTGTGAGGAGCACGATCAGCGAAAAGTGCAACAACGAAACCGATAAACTCACCTCCTCAACATCTACTGAGATGGACCACCGTAATCTCTCGATGAGGTTCGGGGTGATGCACTGCGGGTATCCAACCACAAACCACCAGCCCTCACGGCGTGCGATTTCAGAACAGTTGAGAAGTAGAGCCCACTGAGTGCCTTCTTCCACTCGCATCAAGTACTCCAGCGGGGCCCATCGTTGCAGATCCCCACTGTACATTGATAGTTCCTCCGCCTGAAATGCACCATCATCTATGCTTCCAGGAGCGGGCCGTGGATTGGGCTTCACGGTCGAGGGAAAGAGACTGTTGGCGGCCAGGCGGGCCGCCGGTTTGCGTCCACGCGGTTTGCTGAAGTTTACGACCGCTCGTGAGCGTCCAGCCTGAAGTGGTGTCGAATTTGCGGGGCACCCAGGGGATTTTCCCATGTTGCCTTGGGGCCGATAAGCAATGATGCAACCACTTTAGAATTGACTCACCGAAATCTTCATCATCGTTAAGTTACTCCTTTTCTAGTAGGGATACATGCTTTGACACAGACAGATATGGCCTCATATGTCTTACATCATGGAGGAGTGCATTACAGGGCCAGATCACAACTTTCCTATATGGCTAAATTGTAGTCTTCTTCGTGACTAGGTCATGTCATATTATCTGAAAAGTGTGTATACTACCTGAAGGCACAACTAGACACACTTATGGGCCGCCTTCACCGCTATTAACCCAAGCTATTGTGGTCAGCATATTATTTCCTAATTTTCGCAGTTTTCACCTTATTACCATATTGTAATAAACGCTACTTGGTCACAGGTGGGCTTAGAAGACCTAGGCAACCATTTATACAGTGTTTGATCACCAAGAATAGTTGAAGTTTGACCCAAAGATGGGTTGAGGTCAAAATTTCCTTTTTGGGATGCTAAGTGGTAAAAATTCCCCTTAAGCGTCTGATCTTTATACCTATTGTATAGAGCCTATCAAGGGCTCCCAGAGTCATTCATAACATTTTTCAATTAGTGCCCTCATTAACCTGTAAAATATAAAATATTTTCCTAGAGTTGACTTTTTCTCAGCCAATTGCCTTGTCCTGCCTTTATTTGATTGTGTTTTGTCTCTGTTCTCAGTGTTGTGTTGAGTTTGAATATAAGCCTTATTTTTTCCCATTGTGCCCAAGTTCAACCTTTCTTTTTGAGTTCCGAATTTGGACATACTGCCAAAAACCAGAAGTCAGAGTTGGACATGAGTAGGCTTATAGTAGTAGTGCTTTATGCATATACTTTGAGAACAAAGAATAAATCAAAAATGATCTTGCTATAAGAAAAAAAAATGTTAAATGCAACCTTCCTTTTTGGGATGTCGGCGTTGAGTTCCGGATTTGGGCATGGTGGCGAAAAAAAAAAGAATCAAGCCAGAACCGGACATGGATGGACTTGTAGTTACAATGCTTTTCTCAAAAAGACAAAAAATAAAATAAACTTCTTGCCATAAAGTCTCATCTCCAAGTTTGACCTTCCTTTTTGGGATATTGGCGTTGAGTTCCAGATTGGTGCAGAGCCATTTTAGTGGAAAATGAAAGTGCTTAGATGCCCGTGATACTGCACCCACTGATGGTCATGGGTCACCATGACTGCTAGGCCAAACGGTGGCTTAATGGCTGCCGCAGAGTTGTTTCAATAGAAAGAAAAAGTGCTCGGATCCCTGTCACATTGTACTCACTGATAGCTCTGGGTCTACACTCACTGACAAGCCTACTCCCAGGTCGAACGGTGGCCGAATGCCTGCTGTAGAGCCATTTCAATGGTTTCGGACCCTTGAGGTGAAAATTTGATGTTTCCCGATGGGGCCCTCACTACTCTCACAGAAAACCCTTGCAAAGGGCTTTCAAATGAGCCTACTCACAGCTGAAACGGTCCACAGATTCCCCTGGTATACCCTTTTTGGTATTTTGATGAGCTAGTGTTCCGGGGTCCTACTCCAAAAATAGCCTATGGGACGTCGTAAACCCAGAAATTTTCTCCCGCCTGTGGCGGGCTGGGATGTCCCACATGGGACATGCTTGCACCATCCCTCCACTTAAATGGTGGGACGTCCTACTATACTGGGATATCCTGCCAGAATACCCCCCTCTAGGGATAATTATGTTGTGCAAAATAAATACCCCTTTGGGGGTCTGGTCAGGGTAGCCTGAAGTGCGAGGGACTGGTCTGGGGAAGGGTGTGGACTGAAGAACGATAACTGTTCGGTAATCCCACGTTCAACCTGACTCGACTTCTCCGCTTTGGTTCCTTCAAGGCCAAGACCAACAGTGATAGGGTAGAGTCGGGAGTGCTGCTCCCCCATCCTTGCACGTCTCGGGCTGGGCGAGGAAGACAATGACGAGGGGGATGCCGGAGTACGAAGGGGGGTGTTCAACAATGAGATGCAGGATCTGGTACGAGAGGCGGGAGAGGCAGTATTCACTCGGGTTGCAGGCATTGTGGAATATGAGTCCACCCCAACTTCCAGTATGATTTATTTATATTTTTTGGTATCTTAACATATATTCAGGGTCACCTGTTAGTGAGAAAATAACTGAGGTGCGAAATATGCGGTTCACATGTGAATTCGGCAATTTCCGTCGCATGGAATATGTTTTTCCAGCCGACTTGGTAATGTTGGCAATGAAACATGTAACGTCATGATGCCGGTGAACAACTTGGATACACGAAAAAGAATTGTACAATAAAGCCATGTGCAGAATCATACGATACGGCGAAGTGGGCGCGGTAGGGGTTAGACTGAGATGAGATCGAAATAATTGACACAAATATTCCCACAGTTTGAAGACCTGTGTTCTTTGTGAAAAATGCCCGCCATTAGCCTGAACAATACCTAGGGTGACCTAAAGCAATCAAGTTCCATCATACATGCAGCCAAAATGCTTAATGTATCGTCCCCCGCCAGCTATATGGCATCCTTTCACAGATTGCCGAGTGGTTTGCCCTTTGTTGTCCATCAGATCCTTGGCGGGACCATTCAACGACCTGTGTCCTTCATGAAAAATGTCTTGGGGTAGCCCAAACAATGTCTAGGGGTCCGTAAAGCAACCAAGTTACCTGATACCTATCCGGAGATGCTTCGTGTATCTTCCCCCGCCAGTTACATGGCATTTTCTTTTTGCGAATTGCCGAGAATTTTACCTTGATTTATTGTCCATCAAACCCTTGACAGGACAATATCGCATCGTTAATTCAGTCACATTGGCCCTTTGACAAATCACACTGTCTTACAGTGTTGCCGCGATGCTTCGGACATTATCAGGTTTGAGCCCCTGGACCGATGATCTTTTCGCGAATTGTCGAGATGTTTACCTTGATTTGTTGTCCATCAGACCCTTAACAGGACGGTATCGCACGGTTGATTCAGTCAGATAGTCCTTTAACAAATCACACTGTCTCGCAGTGTTGCCCCGATACTTCGGACCATTATCAGGGTTGAGCCCCTGGACCGATGATCGCACAACACCAAGGAAACAGTGCCCTTTGCTGAATCACATTTCATTTCACTGCGGGCCCATGCATTTTTGGGACCGAAACATGGGTTGCAAACATGTCTCCCTTTTTGGGTCTATTTTTGACACCTAAACACGAACGAAAAACAAGCACTGTTTGGCCTATTTTCTGTGTTCAAAAGGTCGGCAAACATGCACCATCTTTCTGAACCAAACACCTAAGCAAAAGAATATATGTTCGGTGACTTTTCCGTCCCAAAAGAGCTTCCCCTTTGGGCTCAAAACAGGGAAAGAACAATGAGAACCCGCCTGTTTCGCGCCCCAAAATGACACTTTTTCCTCAGGAAAAAGGAGGCAAATATGTTTTATTTTGGTGAAGGTTTCAAGCCTTGAACAGTGTTCATTTTCGGTGTGGATTTGGGAGTCAAAAATGATCCCAAAATTCAATCAGTTTGTTTTACCTTTGGGTGGGTTCCCAAAATATGGGTAAAAAGGAAAACGTGTTTGCAGTCCATGTTTCGGTTCCAAAAAGTCATGGGCAACCGCTGTGTTTCACTCTTTTCCGACCCTGAATGATTCCATTTTTTTTTTTTGATGACCCCGAGGGTCAATATAGATCCAGACGAGCATGAGAAATGTAAGTATAAAGTTATTCCCTGCTCCCCTGTTCCTTTTTACGCTTCTTATTCATTCACTCATACAATGGGCAAAGGACAGTTTGAAATCGAACAAAATCTATATATTGAGTCCCTTATTCCCGATTTTATCAAGGAATGGACCGAGGAGTCGAAGGGACTGCGCTTATTCATCGGAAACAATCCAAGGCGTCCGACATTTTGGATTCCCCGTTATTTTCGACTCTGAATATGGCTAAACATACTAGGAAGGAATGGTTTGATGTCTGTGTCTTGAACTTCTTCATTGTGTTCAACATCTGACACAATTCTCAGATGATTGTGCGTAAATTCACAAACTATCGCAACCAGACCTACCTCAAGCAACCAGAACATGCCTCTTTGTTGCCGGCAATCGAAAGCAAGAAGGCCAATCCTCTGTTGAAGTTTTCTTCTGTTGTCAGCGGTCGTCAGTTGTTTGCTCAGGAGAACGAAGAATCTTTAAATGCTGCCTCCAAGAAACGTGTTCTTGATTCCGGAAGCCAAAGCTTTGCTGGGGTCTACCAAGTTATTCTCAAAGATCGGTGGGATTCCCTTACTGGCGAGGAACAATCCAACAAGCAACATCCATCAGTCAGTTAATTACTCATTCACCGAAACACGATCAAGGATTGAGGCAACGTTATGCAGGAACCAGAAAGAGTTTGCCACCACAATGACTTTGGCACTTCGGGATCTCTGCCGGGGCAACCTTCTTGGGGATGCTGAAATGCTTATCTTTTATGCATTCCGACAGCCAGATAGCGAGGATCTTCTGGCAGGAACGTGGGTATTTCTGTGGACTCCTTCATTCACTCTGATTAATTTCGCCGAGCTAGAATCCATGGTCACTGCCTCCACAATAAGCGAAATTTTGGTGGTGGTCCCGAGGATTTGGACTCCACTATGGTCAGCCTTGGTCCGACTTTGCGGAGGATGCCATCCCACGTACGTGAACTAACATCTTCATCCGCTTGGAATGCCAACTGTTCCCAGGCCTGATTAAAAGCAATCCTTCCATTCCTCGCAACGCCAGTGGCCAACCAGTTTTTCCGTCCATAAATCTCGACAATGTTCCTAGTGCAGACCTTCGAACACTCCTCTGTGAATATTTTGATCAATACTGGCGTGAGTTCTGATTTGCTTCATCTACAAAATAAAAACCAACTTTCACAATTATCTCAAGTTCACCGTTCATGTGGAACCCAGATGAAATCCGTTCCATGGGCTGATATTGCCGCAAACCCACATCAGCACTATGACACTGCAGGAAATTTCTTCCCTATCAAGTTGGCGCATCCTCAAAATCTGTCGGGTGCCCAAGTTGTTACACTTGCTGAGGGCCTTCTTTCAACATCGGTCATCGACAGCCCTACCCCTTTCTGCTTTCTAGAAGGCGGTGAAACAGTTTTGGTCCCTGCTACCCCACCCATACCACCTGTGAATCTTTTGTCTTCGGATCCACCTCCTCCTCTGCCTTCCGCTCCGATTATTCAAGCACCACCGCCTGCGGAGCCAGTCAACCCTCCACCTCCTTCATCTCCCAAACTGCGTGAAGAGTCGCAAAATGCAGGGTTAGCCGGCAGAAAGCACCCTGGGTCTGTCGTCTCCATTACTCGAAATATACCAGACTCACAATTCCGAATTCCGGTTACAGAGATAAAGAAAATCCGGCAGATTGCGGTGAGCCACCCGTTAAGAAGCCCAAGAAGATGTGAGTCAGGCACTCTTCGCATATATTCACAGATTGAACATGTATTCTCCAGCGGACAGGTGCATCCTGACCCTCAATCAGGAGCTGCGATTCAACGTAGGTCAAATCGGAGTGCAAACAAAGTCCATGATTCTGGGTCCCAGCCAAGAATTCCAGGAGCAAGTCCAAGTCCACAGGCAAGAGGAAAAAGTGCGTATCAAAAAATATCACGGCACCACACTGTGCCTAACATTTTCATTCAGATGGCCTGGATATGCAATGGTGGACTCGGATGGCAATGAAGTTCTGGACAGTGATTGAATCTTACTGTCTCATATGCTATGTTTCAGCGCAATGATGTTGTTAAATCTAAACTGCCTTCCTTGATATGGATCTGTTTTAATCCCGACTCGTCAAGCCTTACAGGGAGAAAAAGAAAACAAGAAACTTCGCCTCACACCAGAATTGGATGAAAGATTCGTACCTCAGAGAAATTTTACAAGAATGTCTGACATCTAGCTACCCCAGCAACCAGTGAATTAAGTAACATAATCTGTTCAGATCAATCTGGGTTCAAACATGATCACTGGTCGGATTAATCAGATTAATCAACATTAATCACAATCATAGCTTAACTAGTTTAAACACAGTTCAACCTATTTAGATTAATCATCAAACATGTCAAAAGAATATATCTACACAGAAATTTATTTGAGAACTGAAGCCCCGTGGTACCTTCTGTCTGCCCTCCCCGCATCGAGAGACTGATTCGGATTAACAAATCAGCCAGCAATCCAGATCATGCATCGAGATGCGGATTGATTAATCAAACTTCATATGGTTACTGGAGATGCAGTGAATGCAGCTGTTGGTTGGGCCACACGTTCTTGTACCGTGTTTTGTGGGTGCCGGTGTGCTTGTTGTGATGTCAAGTAGTGCGGAGATGCGGCGGTACGTGATATGATTGCAAAGATGGGATCGAGTTTTATCTTGAAGGATGATTGGCAGGCCTTAGTTCTATAAGAGGCTATTCCCCCGGTAGGACTAAGCCCTTGAATCACTTAATCAATCAAAATGCGGCTTGGGCCCCGGAAAAATCCAAATGTTACCATGGGCCCAGTCATCACCCCCACGCAATGATGGCTGCTTTAATTGCGGCCGCCCTGGCCATCACTCCCACGAGTGCCGTGACAAGAAGAATGGGAAAACATACACGGAGCAGGAAAAGCACCGGAATTATGAGCGCACTGCACTGGTTGGGAGATTCAAGTTTTTCAGCACAATTTACAGCCATTTGCGGAACTTAGGGCGCGGGCTGTTTTTTTTTTTTTTTTAACACTTTTCAACGAGAATCATTATTGTGAGCTCAGTTCTTGTCCGTTTGCCTTGTGAATATGCTCATTGTGTTCGCAATGCAAATGCGGAGGGCACCGCGGTCTCCGTTCTTCCTTATGCGATCATAATTGCCTTATTGGGAAAATATCGGCCTTTTTGTACAGAACTTGTCGCATACTCTGTGCTGTGGTCAGAGTGACCTATAAATTTGATATAATGTCTTTATGAGTATCACTGAGGGCTGGACGGACCGGGATTTTGAATGTGTGTCTTAGTTCACCGGTATTCTGCATTCTCATAATGTGGGATATCTGAATACCTTGTATACAAGAAATAAATACAATATGAGGTAATACCGGTCCGTCCAGCCCTTCGTAATACTCATAAAGACATCATATCAAATTTATAGGTCAATCTGACCACAGCACAGAGTATGTGACAAGTTCTGTACAAAAAGGCCGATATTTTCCCAATAAGGCAATTATGATCGCATCAGGAAGAACGGAGACCGCGGTGCCCTCCGCATTTGCATTGCGAACACAATGAGCATATTCACAAGGCAAACGGACAAGAACTGAGCTCACAATAATGATTCTCGTTGAAAAGTGTTAAAAAAAAAAAAAACAGCCCGCGCCCTAAGTTCCGCAAATGGCTGTAAGGTGAAAAATGTCGTTTGTTTTTCAGACATTTTTCACGGAAAAATTAGGTAAAAAACTCAAATTATTTTTACCATTTTTTGAGCTTGAGGTAAAAAATTCAAAAGAAAGGTAAAAAGTGGTGAAAAATGTTTAAATTTTTCACCTCTTTTTTCACTGAAAAATGTCTGAAAACCCAACGACATTTTTCACCATAAATTGTGCTGAAAAATTTGAATCTCCCAACCAGTGCTGTGCGTAATAAAAAACGTAGGAGCGGCAGTGGTTCATCAAAGGCAAACATAGCCGAGGAACAAGCCGACTCAAACTCAGACATTGTTTTCATGGCCGGTGAACCTCGCAACCTCACAAAGGATTCCTCGCTGCTAGATAGCGCTGCCAGTGTTCACATCACCAATAATAGATCCGGTTTCCACTCTTACACACCGTTGGAAAATCACAGCATTGTCGGCATTGGAAGTAAACCTGCAGGAGGACAAAGCATAGTTAAACTCCAGTTTAAATTGGATTCACGGATCACTACTGTCACGCTAGAACGTGTACTGTATCTCCTTTCCTCACCATACAACCTCATAAGGGGGAGTGAAGCTAGCACACTGCCGAAATATTGGTGATGTCTACGCCATTGGAAATGTCAAAACAATCGCACCTGGACAGCCTGTGGTGGCTGGAATATCACTCGAATTTGCCATGACACCGGAACGCACACTTGACACATGGCATCGCATCTTGCCGGTAATTGCCCAGTTCAGCACATTGCCCCACTTGACCACAGTTGTAGTGCAAATTTCCGGCTGATACTGGGGAGTTGTTGAGGGAGTTCCTAAGGATTAGGATGCGCCATCACCGGCACCTTCAGTTTGCTCACAGGCCAGGGAAATTAAATTCCCCGAATTTGCCCAGTTGAGCACCTTGTCCTCACCCTACTCGTACTCTCCTTCTTCGTTTCACCATAACTACCCCCCGCAGCACCTCTCGATCTCTATTCCTACTGCACTGTTCTCCTCACCGACCATGATTGTCTGGATCGCCTGGAGCATGGCGACGCTGCAGCCTCTGCCACTCATGGGCATCATCGGTGGACCTTTTAGGACGGTACTCACGGGACGACGGGTACCTCTCGTCCGCCCACCCTCACCCATACCCCTGCCGTCGTTGCTGGCGGCCATACCACTATACCACTCGCTGAGCTCTCTCTACGGCGGCGGACTCCCCCGACCGCTACTCCTGCTACCTCGGCACCAGGCATCTGCTCCCACCCCCGGCAACTGGGTACAGGACCCTGACCTCGCAATAATGCGGGCCTTCAGCACACCGCCTCAGGTGAGCAAGACCCTCACACTGGCTGGGTGAGGTTCGCATCACAGCACTCTCCTGCTCCCACCTCGCAACCTCTGCCCCGCGACCCTGCAACTACCGCCCCTATCCCTACACAGGCCACGGCTCCCTGAAACTATACTTTCAGCCACAGCTCTATCCCCTTTGCCCCCTCGGTGAACATGTCCACTCTGCCCCCCTTGACCAGCAGACTATCTACTACTGCTGGATCGTCTATGGCAATTGACATGGTGGGTACTGGCTACAGGCGCAAGCAGACGGCATGGTGAGGGGTCCCCGCCTACGATGCACGGGTGGTTGGCAATAGACTCTACTTTGGGGTTGATGAAGAATTTGAAAGGGTTGCTCATTCCACTGATTGTCATTCGCCAGGACGATGAATCTTGAGGAGGGGGTGATGTAAGGTGACTCTGCACAGCATGACGCTGAGGACTCGAGTACTTTTGCCTTTGCACCCAGACGTCATCATGACATTGTGTTTAGTCACTGGGCCACCAGGCACCCGGGTGTCATTGTTCGTTACTCCACCTGTAGTATATGGTTCGAGCCCGGGGATCAGGATCCCTGGCTTTGTTATTGACTTGGCGCCTGAGCAAATTCGAGGAATTTAATTGCCCTGATCTGCGAGGAGACTGAAGGTCCCGTTAATGGTGCATTCTAATGCTTAGGAACTCCCTCAATAACTTCCCGGGATTAGCGGAAAGTTTGCCTGACAACCGTGGTCGACTGGGGCAAGGTGCTGAACTGGGCAATTTTGGGCACATTTGGGAAATTTAATTTTTCTGACCCAGGAGCAGACTAAAGGTGGCGGTGATAGTGCATCCTAATCCTTAGGCACACCCTCAAAAAATCCCCGGGATCAGCCAAAAGTTTGCCTCACAACCGTGGTCAACTGGGGCAAGGTGCTGAACCGGGCAATTTCGGTGAATTTAATTTCCCTGACCCGCGAGCAGACTGAAGGTCCCAGTAGTGGTGCTGTCTAATCCTTAGGAACTCCCCCAAGAACTCCCGGTATCAACCAAAATTTTGCACTACAACCGTGGCAAACTAGGGCAAGGTGCTGAACTGGGCAATTCCTGGCAATTTCGGGGAATTTAATTTCCCTGGCCTGCGAGCAGACTGCACGTCTCGGTAATGGTGCAGTCCAGTCGTTCAGAGCTCCAGTGACAACTCCCTTGGGCTTACAGCAGCAACTCATACACAGATCCGACCCCAGTGAATTTAACCAAATTCTGCTGAATACCCTTCGCAGGTCCCCCCCGCTAGTAAACTGCGATGGCACACACTCTGAGCACTTGATAAGCACCTTTAAGCCAAATGTAAGCCACCGCCAATTATGGTTTTCATTCATTTAACAGCCCCCCACCCCCCCCCACTGAGTTTTGCCTGGCAGTCTGAAGTGCTTTGCTTTGATTACAAGGGTAGCAATTCCCCCACTCTAACACTAGCTGTAGCTCCTCTCTTTAATCCATTGCTATGCAGAGCACCCCGAGTCAACTCAAACAACTTCTGTCTTCTCTGAGGCTCCATTCTGCTTATATCATCCCTTGTGCCACTCAACAGTACACACCATTGTACTGCTTCAATTCAACATGTCAGTTTTAAGCCAGGTTTCCAGTTTTTCACCAGTATTTTCAGCTGAAAAACTGGTGAATTTGTGGTGGAAAACTATTTCAAGTTTTTCACCTCAATTCCAGGCGAAAAATGTCTGAGAACTGCTTTGACTTCTTCACCTATATTTCCCCTGCAAAAGGTGGTGAAAAAAATCCTGAAAAAAGTGAAACCAGGTTTCAAGTTTTCCACTACCTTTCTTTGAACATTTTTCAGCCATTTTTCATGGATTTTCCCACTGAAAATTGTAGTAAAAAAGGTTTTTGAATTTTTCACCATCATTTCTAGCTCCAAATCTGGGTCAATTTGAGCTCAAAAGTTGGTATGAAACCTTATGAATTTTGTTTCAAGTTTTTCACCTTGAATTTCACTGAAAATAGTGGTGAAGAATGTTTAACTTTTTCAGCCACTTTTTCAGTGAAAAATCTCTGAAAAACTACTGGAATTTATGATCATAATTTGGTATGAACTCTTATGAATTTTGTTTCAAGTTTTTTACCTAGAATTTCATTTAGAATTGTGGTGAAAAATGTTTAAATTTTTCACCCTTTTTTTCACTGAAAAATGTCTGAAAACCCAACGACATTTTTCACCGTAAATTGTGCTGAAAAGTTTGAATCTCCCAACCAGTGTCTACTCCTCATCTGAATTTATCCATGCTCCACATGGCTGCTTTGCTAGCCGACTGCGTACACTATACAGTGGCAGCGAAAAAGAATTGCTGCGGTCGTGTGGGCTCGTTTCTGGGTCGAATCACCTCAAATCAAATCTCAGGGCGACTATTGACGAAATTTATGATGCTGGGTACACTTGGAATCATATCATACCTTATCCGATGTCCCACAATGTATGATACTTGAATTTTGGCAGTTGTTGCGGGAGGACAGTGAGACTTCGTGCATTCGAATATTGGGGACCGGCGCCTTGAGGGGCTTGTACCAATCAATATGCGCCAGAGGTTCCGGATATTGTCCGTAGTCCTCCGGCGGTAAACGAAAGATCACCCGAAGGCGGCCAACTGACAGACCTTCGAAGATGTTAATGGTTGATTCACGGTTCCGTCAAGATAACACCTACCATCGGTTGCCCGTTGATCTCTACCAGGTGGGTCTTTCCGAATGAGAATAGTATCAAATCGGCCCGGTTTCTCGGGCCTCACACCTTTCGGTGTGAACTTCATAGCTTCGCCTCGACAAAGGACACGAATCGTGTCATATGATGCGTGGTTCTATGCAGGACTTAGATCGTGCGGCTGCGGACAGTCCGGTAAAAATCTCGCGGTTTCCTAGGCTGTAAACTGCACGAAGCTATAAATATATTGCCTCGAGGGTTCCTCTGCGATATTCAATTGAATCCAAGAGCTCGATTCAACAGCTTTCAGCCGAAGTGAGATGTGAACGTTGATTCTTGAGCGGCGCAGTTTGGCGCAGCGGTGGAACTCCAGGCAGCGTGTGAGGAATTTCAGTTTTGTTTAAATGGTGCACAGGTGTCTCGATTGATTTTGGAATGCCCGTGGGGAAAGTGACAGCCAAAGTCCAGCGCGAGAGTAGAGGGGGATGGAAGGGGATGGTCTACATGGAGATTGAACCAAAGAAATGTAGACGAACACGAGGCATCTCGTTAAAGAACGGTTAATCGAGCCATCACCTCAACGAAGATGCAGTCAGAAAAAACGATCGCGAGTTACACATGGATGCGAACCCGCGTTTATTCCAATCACCCCCCAGATTCAGCGGAGTTATCCACAGGACAATGACAAAGTATGAACTTGTTCACACATGGGTTCAGGATCATGGATGAGAGCGCAACGCGAACCTCCTTCATCTCGTAGTGATACAAGCTCACCATACTACAAAATATAATTCCTCTATGGAAAACCCCTCCTTAATACGCGCTAACCTGCGCCGGCGCCGGGACGCCCTGTGGGAACACCTCCTTGAACAACTCGGGGTAGTGTCGCTCCGCGACGTCGGGGTGACTCCTACCAACGCGAGGAAAGATAATTAGCTCTGAAACTAACCCTAGATATCCGGGGGGGGGCGGGCAGCTGAGACCAAAAAAGACGCACTTGACCCTCCCAATGAGATCAACGCGACCCGAGGGCTCGCGGTCGAATTCCGTGAAGTTGACGGCTGCATGCGTTGAGTCAGGTTCATCGAAAGACGGAAGGACGCACAGTCAGTAGCGCTGACGCTCCCGCGTGCGTCTCGGAGCTTGAGGATCTCCGGCGGGACTGTAGTGCATGCTGTTAGCGGAATTATCTTTCTACGGTATGGGAGTGGACGTACACTCAAGAACATGCTCAGTGAGCTTCACGTCGAGGCCGATGTTCTGGAAGAATGGGACGGAGTACCGGGGGCCGGAGCCGTCGGTACGAGAGGGTGAAAGGACACGGTGCGAGGTGGCGCGCGCGAGGCCTTGGGTTGCGAATTCTAGGGCTGCAGTGTCGAAGCGAAAAGAGGAAGGTACATGTAATTAGAATAGAGACCAGGGAGGAAAGCGATCTACGCACCCCGACCGATGTTCACGACGAAGGTGTTCGGGATGGGCGGGACGTCGATCCAGTCCCCGGAGAGATTTTGGACCTGTAGGCCCTTGTGGTCTGACGCTTGCAGCAGCTGCATGCGGGGTAAATGGATGGCGAACAAGTAATAGGTGAAGGCGCACGAAAGTAAGGAACCCCGCGTCATAGTGCGGGCCCAAACCCTGGCTCTCGCTGTCCGTCTGCGGATACTGCACGATCTTCCCTCGATGCTGCATCAGGTCGTCGCTCTCGTAGAACTGCTTCAGCGCATCGGAGGGAAGACCAAACGCCTCGGCGAGAAGTCCGATAAACTCGTAGCTGAGCTGTTGGACGTCCAACAGGTACCGCGTCATCGTATCCTTGAACCCGGGCAGGAGATCCTCGTCGGGCCACTAATAAAGTAAAGGTTAGATCCGGGCTATCGCGGATTCGGCCGGACACACCTGCGACGGACCCCACAAACTCCAATAATCTGGATCCCCTCTTCCTTCCACAGCGCGACACACATGCGGTGTGGCGATATCAAACTGCTCCCGCCAGTCCGTGCGCCCTTTGGTGAACTCGGCGCCCAACTTGCTGTATCCCAGGAAATGCTTGCTATTGACCATGCTGATCTTGTTTTTGGCGTTTTGCGGGAGGGAAAAGAAGCGGGGGATGTAGGAGATGAGTTTATCGGTCTCGATTGGGACGTTTGAGAGGTAGAGGAAACCGACGTTGATGAGGGCGTGCTGGAGCTCCTTGATGAACTGGGGCTTCAGCGCGGGTGATTTGGTCTGGGAGTAGTCGAGGACAGGGACAGAGGACAAATTTGGCGAGGACATCGTCGATGGTCCGAAGCAAGTTGTTTTGGTGACCGGCAATTCACGCCAAACAAATGTCTGTTTTGTTGGAATTCGATTAGATAATCCAGTATTAGCAGGGAACCCGTTGCAAACGCGCGGGGAATCTTTCGTTCTCTACCGACATACATCAGGAAAAAAGGTTTTGGTACGTCGCTGTCGCTTCAAATCCGTACTCACGGTAGCCCCCGTAGCCCTGCACTCTGGCTCCGTTGTCCATCGTAGCTCTCGTAGCTCCGGTAACCATGGGCCGACGATTAACCGTTCTTTAACGAGATGCCTCGTGTTCGTCTACATTTCTTTGGTTCAATCTCCATGTAGACCATCCCCTTCCATCCCCCTCTCCTCTCGCGCTGGACTTTGGCTGTCACTTTCCCCACGGGCATTCCAAAATCAATCAAGACACCTGTGCACCATTTAAACAAAACTGAAATTCCTCACACGCTGCCTGGAGTTCCACCGCTGCGCCAAACTGCGCCGCTCAAGAATCAACGTTCACATCTCACTTCGGCTGAAAGCTGTTGAATCGAGCTCTTGGATTCAATTGAATATCGCAGAGGAACCCTCGAGGCAATATATTTATAGCTTCGCGCAGTTCACAGCTATGGCTGTAATACTGTCTCATAATTATTTGTTGCACAGGTTACGATAATTTCACACCCTTTTCTCAAAAAACATCCTACCTCTCGCTGTTACCCCTAAAAATGCGACGCTCCCTAGATCAGGTAGCAAGCAAAAGCTACACAGGTACTTTGCACAAAGAATAAACACTTAGCGAAAATTTCACCACCCTCTGAGTCTCAAATCTCACATTCACACCCTTGTTCGCGAGATTTTTTTTCACTGCCTCACGTTCAGTTCTGCGGGCGCGAAATTTGTCACTGTTGAGGACTAGAGGTTCATAGTGGACCACAATATTCCTCAACCTATTAGTGGTCTAGGTGTCTTGTTGATTAGACCTAGAAGGACAGTAAAGATGAGTGAAACGGTGGCAGAAGAACATTTAGAACACCAGGCATTGGATCCAAGAGTAGATGGCCCAGATTATGGCCAAAGAGTCAAGAAGGTTGATAGGAATGTCGGCTCAAAGATGTAGTAAACATCTGGTTTGTTATATCGCGGCGCCCACCTTTCGGAAAGACTCGAATGCTCCTGGATTTGGAGCTGACCAGAAATCAGTTTCAAGGCCCTATGACAGGCTGCAAGATACACGGAATCACTGCCACCGAGTTCCATCATGCGAACAGGGATGGTACACTGATCTTTGGCATAGATGTAGAACCAGTCAACACACCCAAGTCATTGGTGTGTGCTCGGAGCAAGATACACTTACCAAAGACCGATCTCAGTGTGATGCAAAATCTCGAAGTATCCTCCGCAGAAAAAAAAGAACCCTTAATTATGATAATAGATCTGCAGATAGAACTATAGAACCAAGGAAATCCTACTCACACTATCGGAACTGAGAAACACGGTGACATAGTCCTCAAATGTGAGGGCCATGCCAACACAAAGCCAATGAGATACGGAATAGAAGATGGGACCAACACCGTGGCAGACAAAATCACCGGTGTCAATTCTTGGCAAACAAGCGGTGTAAAAAAAGGAAAGTATTACAACCGGTGAATCTCTTGTACACAGCATCACCAGTGAAAGTTTTGTCTCGCTGGGAGCAGTGTCTTTTTTCTGAGGTCAATCCAACCGGTGTTGTTTTTTGCTACACCGGTACATTTTTTCCCTGGAAATGGTATTAATTATGAGACAGTATTACTCCCATACACAGCCTAGGAAACCGCGAGATTTTTACCGGACTGTCCGCAGCCGCACGATCTAAGTCCTGCATAGAACCACGCATCATATGACACGATTCGTGTCCTTTGTCCCCCCCCCCTCCCCCGGCTCTACGCTCCCTCCCTCAAAATTTTGTCGCGGTCCTGGATCAATTCATCACGCAAATTGCAAACTCTCGTGCCCGCTAACCTCGGTTGTATTCGTCGCAATAGCTTCAATGTCTGGTGCCGTCCCTGTGTTCAAGACTTCTTGACCATCCCGCTCTCCCACCCGCTCTTCGCGAACTCATGATTCGGTTCAAGTTTGGCATCAATTCTTCGCATTGCCAGTCTCGAATACGCCACCTACTCCCCATCTGAATTTATCCATGCTCCACATGGCTGCTTTGCTAGCCGACTGCGTACACTATATATACCTTCCCTCAGTCTCTGAGGCAAGCTCAGGGCAGGCCAGTGCGTTTTTGTACTGGTAACTTGCTTTTCCGATACTCTTCTGCATTGAACATTCACGACCCACAATGTAAACAGTTTACATTCACTTCTGATTTGATTTGATTTTCTTGCTTGAAGTTTTCTCTGCTGCGCGAGAATTGACGTGAATGGCGCGCCAAATTCCACACTCAAATTCGTCATCTGTCTGCCGGAGCGAAGCGGAGGACTTATCTTGTTCCTCTTTCTTTTTTTGTTCATTGCGTTGCTTGTTCGATGTTTCATTCGTTCGTTTTGATGCCGGCGTAACAACACCCGTTTTCCTTCCACCATCTCCTCATTCTAAGTTAGCTTCCCGAGTCTCACGTAGCATGATATTACATCTGACTGTCAGAAATATAATGCCAGGATGGTGAAGGGCCGGAGGACTCGGAATGAACCATGAGCTGCAGAGTGCAGGTGCAAAGCACGGAAGGGGGCACAGAGGACAGTGAAGTCAAGAATATAGATGAAGAACTACCGACATGCAGGTAAGGTAGGGGACAGACATATTCGGTTGCCTCACGTGTTGTTACCGTAAAACTTCCTTTTTGGGACAGACTACGTCGCAACCCCAATTCACATCACTTTTCAGTAGTCTATTAAAAATTCGCGCCCATAGGGTTGTGTGTATTTAGGTTGAGTACGTCCCCGATTATCTTTGAGGATTTTGGCGCAAATTTGAAGGACGAGTTCCAATTTCTTCTAAAATTCGCAGTAAGTTTGCCCCGATGTGCAAGTACTGGCGCGCTCATTGCCGAGTTTCTTTAGCTAGTGTGCCTGGAAATTTTTCCAATGCCAGTCTCATTTGTCTCTTACACTCATGCCCCTACCCCAGAACCGTGCGGCGGTTTGTTCTCCGGGCTCATCGTTTTGCTAATGCATATCGGCACGGACTCAAGGGCACACAGGCTGCGTAGGCTGCCAGAAAGTACAAGGGCCATCGGGTTCTGCCTCCCGAATTTCGGAAGGAGATGGAAGACACTGGAATCCAGCGGGGAGGGAATGCAAATGCCGGCTTATAGCATGTAGATAGAAAAATTGGAACTTGTCCTTCAAATTTGCGCTAAAATCCGCGAAAATAATCAGGGATGTACTAAAACTAAATACACACAATCGTATGGACGCAAATTTTCGATAGACTGATGAAAAGTGGTGTGAATTGAGGTCGCGACGTAGTCTGTCCCAAAAAGGAAGTATGACCGTAACGACACGTGAGGCAACCAAATATGTCTGTCCCCTACCTTACAGATGATGTATATACAGCTGTTCTTAAAAAGCTTGACACTCAGGGGATTTTTTTTCTCGGTCATTCCCGAAACGGATTCGTCCGAATCTGGATAAATCTCGTCTTCCCGTGGGTTTTCTGGGGAAAGACCGTGGAGTATGCTTCATATCATTGTCCTTTGCTGTCCGCGCAGCGAAAATCTTCTCAAAGTTTCTCGGCGCCGACTTCGGCCCGAATTGTCATCAGCGATCAATCAAGTTAGGAGGCGGCCCGAAATCTCCGGCGCTCTCCTCGGGTGTGTTTGTGGGTAGAATTCGAGGTGGAAAGGAACATGAAGTGACTGGAGATGGTTTTCCAACCTTGCTGAGGTACCCCCTGACCTAAGGCCAATGTTTGAGGTGACCCGGCGATATTCGTCCAAATTTAAATCAATCCGTTTTGGGAACGACCGAGAAAAAAAATCCCCTGAGTGTCAAGCTTTTTAGGAACAGCTGTAAAGTAAGTGATATGTATCAGAGAAGATAGATACAGCTGTACTCAGACTGACGGGAACAATCATATACTGACACTGGCTTTCTTTCCTAGTCCAAAATCCGAGGCCAAAAGACCCCTCGGCCTCCTCGGTCGGCATTCACTCCAACACTTGGCAATCCCCGCGGCTTCGACTTGATTCCAGAAAATTCGCACTCCGACAGAATACATTCGGACAGCTGCCTTTCTTGACGGTCATTCTCGTATCTCCGATCCTTGAGTCCTTGAAGAAACAAAAGACAGACTTACACGACACAGCGGAGTTTCCCGGGGGTCAGGTGCATGGGTACCATCAGCTCGGATCCTTAACGGCATGCAATATTGTTCGACGTCAACTACCGTCATTTCATCCTGTTGTTCTTAAAACTATAACAATATGTGCCTTCGCTTCGCTCCGGCGTAAGTGCAAAGGCAAGAATCATCTTTTACACCATTCATTGAAAAAGTACTGTACATTGTAGCCATAGATGTAGAGACTGAATCAGGTTTTGTAAGAGATACAGTTATAGATTACAGTCAATGCGCGACCCTCTTCCTTTCCTCGGCCGCGGTTGCAGGCTATACAAATAATAGAGGCCAGAGAAATAACGGACAGAAGATGTGATGGACATCAGAGAGCGTCAGAAAGTCAAACCGTGAGAGACATGTCTCATACCAAACTCCTACAACGCTTGAACGTTAGCATCGAAAGTGATTACATCGGGAATTACATTGATACTCACAGCGCTGGACCCTCAGTTTAAGGGGGACTTAAGTTAGTTGCGCAATTTAAAGTTTTGTAACACATTTAGTGCGGCTGAAAACCCAATTTAATACCCTGGATTTGAGGCTCACCGAAATTTAATCACTAATCTAATCCTTCCTGGTCCATTTACAGCCATTTGCAGAACTTAGGGTGCGGGCTGTTTTTTAAAAAAAAACACCTTTCAACGAGAATCATTATTGTGAGCTCAGTTCTTGTCCGTTTGCCGTGTAAATATGCTCATTGTGTTCGCAATGCAAATACGGAGGGCACCACGGTCTCCGTTTTTCCTGATGCAATCATAATTACCTTATTGGGAAAATGTCGCCCTTTTTGTACAGAACTTGCCGCATCCTCTGTGCTGTGGTCAGATTGACCTATAAATTTGATATGATGTCTTTATGAGTATCATTGAGGGCTGGACGGACCGGGATTTTGAATGTGTGTCTTAGTTCACCGGTATTCTGCATTCTCATAATGTGGGATATTTGAATACCTTGTATACAAGAAATAAATACAATATGAGAAAATACCGGTCCGTCCAGCCCTTCATAATACTCATGAATACATCATATCAAATTTATAGGTCAATCTGACCACAGCACAGAGGATGCGACAAGTTCTGTACAAAAAGGCCGATATTTTCCCAATAAGGCAATTATGATCGCATCAGGAAAGACGGAGACCGTGGTGCCCTCCGTATTTGCATTGCGAACACAATGAGCATATTTACACGGCAAACGGACAAGAACTGAGCTCACAATAATGATTCTCGTTGAAAAGTGTTATAAAAAAAAAAAAACAGCCCGCGCCCTAAGTTCCGCAAATGGCTGTAATACTCACAAGTATGTTGTCTCAAACTTATACATCAATCTGACCATAACACAGAGTATGCGACAAGTTCTGTACAAAAAGGCCGATATTTTCCCAATAAGGCAATTATGATGGCATCAGGAAAAGCGAGGACCGTGGTGCCCTCCGTATTTGCATTGCGGACACAATGAGTAGATTTCCAGGGCAAACGGACAAGAACTGAGCTCAAAATAATGATTCTCGTTGCAAAGTGTTTTTTTAAAAAAAAACAGGCCCGCGCCCTAAGTTCTGCAAATGGCTGGAAACATTTTTCACCACAATTCTAAATGAAATTCTAGGTAAAAGACTTGAAACAAAGAGTTCATACCAAATTATGATCATAAATTCCAGTAGTTTTTCAGAAGCCCCTCAAGGCGCCGGTCCCCAATATTCGAATGCACGAAGTCTCACTGTCCTCCCGCAACAACTGCCAAAATTCAAGTATCATACATTGTGGGACATCGGATAAGGTATGATATGATTCCAAGTGTACCCAGCATCATAAATTTCGTCAATAGTCGCCCTGAGATTTGATTTGAGGTGATTCGACCCAGAAACGAGCCCACACGACCGCAGCAATTCTTTTTCGCTGCCACTGTATAGTGTACGCAGTCGGCTAGCAAAGCAGCCATGTGGAGCATGGATAAATTCAGATGAGGAGTAGACACTGGTTGGGAGATTCAAACTTTTCAGCACAATTTACGGTGAAAAATGTCGTTGGGTTTTCAGACATTTTTCAGTGAAAAAAAGGGTGAAAAATTTAAACATTTTTCACCACAATTCTAAATGAAATTCTAGGTAAAAAACTTGAAACAAAATTCATAAGAGTTCATACCAAATTATGATCATAAATTCCAGTAGTTTTTCAGAGATTTTTCACTGAAAAAGTGGCTGAAAAAGTTAAACATTCTTCACCACTATTTTCAGTGAAATTCAAGGTGAAAAACTTGAAACAAAATTCATAAGGTTTCATACCAACTTTTGAGCTCAAATTGACCCAGATTTGGAGCTAGAAATGATGGTGAAAAATTCAAAAACCTTTTTTACTACAATTTTCAGTGGGAAAATCCATGAAAAATGGCTGAAAAATGTTCAAAGAAAGGTAGTGGAAAACTTGAAACCTGGTTTCACTTTTTTCAGGATTTTTTTCACCACCTTTTGCAGGGGAAATATAGGTGAAGAAGTCAAAGCAGTTCTCAGACATTTTTCGCCTGGAATTGAGGTGAAAAACTTGAAATAGTTTTCCACCACAAATTCACCAGTTTTTCAGCTGAAAATACTGGTGAAAAACTGGAAACCTGGCTTAAAACTGACATGTTGAATTGAAGCAGTACAATGGTGTGTACTGTTGAGTGGCACAAGGGATGATATAAGCAGAATGGAGCCTCAGAGAAGACAGAAGTTGTTTGAGTTGACTCGGGGTGCTCTGCATAGCAATGGATTAAAGAGAGGAGCTACAGCTAGTGTTAGAGTGGGGGAATTGCTACCCTTGTAATCAAAGCAAAGCACTTCAGACTGCCAGGCAAAACTCAGTGGGGGGGGGTGGGGGGCTGTTAAATGAATGAAAACCATAATTGGCGGTGGCTTACATTTGGCTTAAAGGTGCTTATCAAGTGCTCAGAGTGTGTGCCATCGCAGTTTACTAGCGGGGGGGACCTGCGAAGGGTATTCAGCAGAATTTGGTTAAATTCACTGGGGTCGGATCTGTGTATGAGTTGCTGCTGTAAGCCCAAGGGAGTTGTCACTGGAGCTCTGAACGACTGGACTGCACCATTACCGAGACGTGCAGTCTGCTCGCAGGCCAGGGAAATTAAATTCCCCGAAATTGCCAGGAATTGCCCAGTTCAGCACCTTGCCCTAGTTTGCCACGGTTGTAGTGCAAAATTTTGGTTGATACCGGGAGTTCTTGGGGGAGTTCCTAAGGATTAGACAGCACCACTACTGGGACCTTCAGTCTGCTCGCGGGTCAGGGAAATTAAATTCACCGAAATTGCCCGGTTCAGCACCTTGCCCCAGTTGACCACTGTAAGTTTTCGGCTGATAGCGGGGAGTTATTGAGGGAGTTTGTAAGGATTAGAATGCACCATCACCGGAACCTTCAGTCTGCTTGCGGGTCAGGGAAATTAAATTTCCTGAATTTGCCCAAAATTGCCCAATTAACCACGGTTGTGATGCAAAGTTTCGGTTAGTACCGGGGAGTTGTTGAGGGAGTTTCTAAGGATCAGACAGCACCACTACTGGGACCTTTAGTCTACTCGCGGGTCAGGGAAATTAAGTTTCCCGAATTTGCCCAAAATTACCCAAAATTGCCTAGCTAACCACGGTTGTGATGCAAAGTTTCGGCTAATATCGGGGAGTTGTTGAGGGAGTTCCTAAGGATTAGAATGCACCATCACTGGGACCTTCAGACTGCTCGCGGTGATGAGCCTGGAAAGTGGCTACCTGTGAAATTTACCAATTTCTAAGGCAGACCATCAATTCCAACGGAGTAATGATATTACTACTGGGCTTAGTGCGTTTCATACGAGAGCTGGGACCAGTCCTGGGTTGCCAGCTACGGGTCTATTGTGTGGGAGAATGCTTGTGCTGCGACTAGTAATGATTCCGGCAAGGGTCAGAGCTCACGGTAGCAAAGGTATTTGCCTCAAACAATGGTTCAACCAACTTAGACTAAGTTTGGAGCCATCGGCACAACCCCAATCAAAGGACAGTAGAGGAGGGATCCATCCAGAGTGCTACTACAATTATGTTAAGCACCTGAGGGGGGCGCAGGAGTATTCTCGAATACTTCAGTACCCGCTCAGTGTGCCGAACAAGGCAACTCTCGCGAGTGTCATTGTTCACGGATCAAGCGTCGGGACTCGGACATCACCGCAGCAGCGGAACAACCCGAACCAAAGTCAGACGGAGTCAGAGTTGAGGACTCAGGGCCTAGACGAAACCTTCAGATGTTGACGAAGGTCTCGGCAAAGCTCGCCTAACGAAGTTACTGCGCCTAGAGGCCAGGAAAGGAAGGAGGAGTCATAATTAGTTAGACGGCTGAGTCAGTGGACGAGCTACATCAAAACCCTCGCCTACGCAGGTGGGGGCGGTGCAGCATACAAATTTACTATAACGGGTAAGGCCATACCCTGCCCGCAGCAACATACCCGCACTCGGCTTGCTTATTTATTACTGGGCCGTCCCATGTTGTATAAATAGATATGACGCGTAAGATTCTCGGGTTACGAATTACTGATTAGTGTACAGTTTGAACCATGTATAAAAGAGATGAGTTACCTGGTGTAAGGCCACTGGATCCCCCTCTGTCTCGCTAGTCATAACAATCACATTGTTTTGGCGTCCGTGAAGAGTGGCTTCCCCTCGGCATACCACTTGGAGCTTTAGAGTTCCTTTTGTTATTCCATTCGCAATATATTTTGGTGTTGGTTGATATCTATATCGTCGCAATTGTTCGCAAGGGTTACCTATATCATCGCAAAGAATCGAGTCGCAAGGGTACCTAAACGAATAAGTCGCAACGAGTGTCAGAGATCAGCCGGTTATTGAGTGTTTGGACTTAGTCTGAACAATATCTCGCAAAAGTGTATCGTGAACGGTTCAACGAAAGAAAGCATTAAACCCCAAGCCCTCCGAACATTGTTTGGAGTGTATATCGAGTCTAGCCCACGTCCCTCACATCTTCTTGACTTCAGATCCGCGTAAAGCGACTGAGACAGTCTTGAACTTGTCAATTGATAGCAAATAGGAATCACAGTTACCTTTCGAACGAGTCGGATTGCAACAACTATATACTTTAGTTGGAACCGCCCGAACTCAACGAGGACTATTAGTGTGTGTGTGTGTGTGTGTGGTGTGTGTGTAGTGTGGATTTAGAGTTCATCTCTAGTTCATATTTGCATTTGCATTTCACGACTAGCCCCATAGTCACCGTTTCAGCGGGCCAGGGAAATTAAACTTCCTGAATTTGCCGGAAATTGCCCAGTTCAGCCCATTGCCCCAGTTGACCACGGTTGTAGTGCAAATTTTCGGCTGATACTAGGGAGTTGTTGGGGGAGTTCCTAAGGATTAGAATGCACCATCACCGGAACCTGCAGTTTGCTCGTGGGTCAGGGAAATTAAATTTCCTGAATTTGCCCGAAATTGCCTGAAATTGCTTAGTTAACCATGGTTGTGATGCAAAGTCTTGGCTAATATCAGGGAGTTTTTGAGGAAGTTCGTAAGGATTAGAATGCACCATCACCGGAACCTTTAGTCTGCTTGCAGGTCAGGGAAATTAAATTTCCTAAAATTGCCCAGTTCAGCACCTTGCCCTTGTTGAGGGAGTTTCTAAGGATTAGAATGCACCATCACCGGAACCTTCAGTCTGCTCGCGGGTTAGGGAAATTAAATTCGCTGAAATTGCCGGAAACTGCCCAGTTCAGCACATTGTCCCAGTTGACCACAGTTGTAGTGCAAAGTTTCGGCTGATACTGGGGAGTTGCTGAGGGAGTTCCTAAGGATTAGAATGCACCATCACTGGGACCTTCAGTTTGCTCACGGGCCAGGGAAATTAAAGTCGCCGAAATTGCCCGAAATTGCCCAGTTCAGCACCTTGCCCCCGTTGACCACGGTTGTAGTGCAAATTTTCGGCTAATACTGGGGAGTTGTTGGGGGAGTTCTTAAGGCTTAAAACGCAGTATCACCAGAACCTTCAGTTTGCTCGCGGGTCAGGGAAATTAAATTTCCCGAATTTGCTTGAAATTGCTTGAAATTGCCCAGTTAACCACGGTTGTGATGCAAATTTTCGGCTAATCCCAGGGAGTTGTTGGGGGAGTTCCTAAGGATTACAATGCACCATCAACGGAACCTGCAGTCTGCTCGCGGGTCAGGGAAATTAAATTTGCCGAGATTGCCGGAAATTGCCCAGTTCAGCACCTTGCCCCCGTTGACCACGGTTGTAGTGCAAATTTTCAGCTAATACTGGGAAGTTGTTGAAAGAGTCCCTAAGGACCAGACAGCACCACCACCGGGACCTTCAGTCTGCTCACGGGTCGGGGAAATTGAATTCCCCTAATTTGCCGGAAATTGCCGGAAATTGCCCAGTTCAGCACCTTGCCCCAGTTGACCACGGTTGTGAGGCAAACTTTTGGCTGATCCCGGGGAGGGAGTGCCTAAGGATTAGAATGCACGATTACCGGGACCTTCAGCCTGGACGGCGGCCAAATTCCCGACCCGGTCGTCCTCGTCTCCGAACGAAGATATGATGTTGGTCGCAATGGCACGTGGCCCTTGGCCGGCTTGGTGAGCCCTATCACCCCAGGCTTTGAGCGCTGCTCTTCCAAGGTGGCCCAACGTGTGATTCATCGTATTGCCCCATTGTATATCAGAACTACGCACGACCTGCCACATGGATGACAAGCGATCCCGAAAGTGGTTGGAATTATTGGTGGTATTAGTGGTACTCTCATCTGCCATGTCCGAGTCTGCCGCCGCCAGCTGAGGTATACTAGGATCTACGCGCAGATTTAACGGGGTAAATGGGACGAGAGCCATTGTTGACAGCTGCTGAGGTAGAGTTGCGGTAAGGGAAACTCGGGAGGAAGACGGGAGAGGAAAGTGTGGGCGGTGAAGGCCCTTCGCCGTGCCATGCGCTGGCTGTGTGGCATTCGTGAGACGACACCACCGCGGAAGCAATCCGTCAAACTGATGGCGGAAGTACTGCGGAGGTCAGGTTAAGTTCCAGTTTCTGAAGTTTCAAGTTGAGGTATATACTTACCTCGGTCGTTTCTTCGAGCCTTCGGGGACAAAGTGATAAGCACGACGGGGTTAACACTGCTGAAATCCGACTCCAAATTTATCCGACTTCTAAGTGCGATCGCGGCCATCACGCTCACAGTGCTTTGACGTGATGGCACGTCCGCCAGGCTCCAACCAGGTATCATTCTCAGTCTTCATCGTCCATGTCCGACTCGTGCGCTTACATTGGGGGCCCCCCCCCTTGAACACTGATATCAGTGGTATTGGGGTCCGGGGGTCATTCTATCTACAAACTGTCTTTCTCGGTAATAGTACCATTTTTTCGTGCCTGGTACTCTTCTAATTGTCTGCCAATCCAGGCTGCTTATCTGCTCGGTCAACGTCACCTGAGGAGGTCACAGGAGCTCTCTACACTCTATTAGCCACCAATACCGGTATGGCTGTGACGGCGTTTATTTCAGGGTTCAAGTCGAGACCAGAAATCAATCTGCACGAGTATGTACTACCTTCCTGGCTGCAGAGAGGAGAAGCTGATATATTGGCACCCGCATAGCGGATTGGTGGTCTTTTATCTGCTCTACATATCATGGGTCACTGTCTACTTTTCCCTCCCAGCCAACACAAAGTTCCCTGGCCAGGTCAAGACACTGCATTTGTGCTCTGTGATTCAGAGCTGCATACTCTTCGCCTTGGCATTTGCACTGCTCGGGACAGCCACGACATTTGGCCTCACTCCCGAGTGCAACCACAATGCCGTCGTCGTCTTATTCCGCCCGTTCGCCGTCCTTGACGCTGGGCGTATCCTATTTTTGGTCTTGACGGTGCTCGTTCTCATCATATACGGGGGCTCAATTTACAAGGACTGGAAAGCCTCCATTAAACGATTGGGCGTCAGAGTGGCCGAACGTCTCAGAAAGAAGAGGCCTGGTGAAGAAATTGAAATCACAATCCATCATAATGCTGACCCCAAAACCGCGACGGACCCTGAGTCAAGAAGGACTCGGACTGAGGATGCCGAGAATTCGGCGTCGGTCACCCCGACATGGGGTTATCGTCGGCCAAAGGACAAACCGGCGAGTGTATCAGTTATCAGTTTCACTGGTCGAGTAATCATCGCATTTTCTCTGTATAGGCGACGTATACTCCCAACGTCGACGAGAAACTTTTCGCCAATATCATCGTCGTGCTCATATTGTGGGGTTTGGCAGTGATGAACACCGAGCTTCTCATCCGATGGAATCATTTTGCGGCGTCGGACGGCAGTCAGTCTCCGTGGCAGTTTGGACAGGTATGATGTCGTTGAGTGAACCGCGGCAGCGTGGACTAACTACTCAACCTCGTAGATTCTGCCTATGATCCTTGTTGTGCCACCACTGATCAGCCTGGTGAATGTGTTTGTGGAGAATGGGTTCCGGAAAGCGGACGGCGGCCCCGTAACCAACACTTCGAAGGTTTAATTATGGACAAGTCAATGCATCCTCGGTTCGAGGTTCATATAAGTTTGCCATGGTATATTATACGAAAACAAAACTCCGCCTGTTACTCAAGATGGTGAAAAATTCAAGCCTTTGCGGAGTGCGCGAGTTAGCGAGCTTAGAAATAAATCTGAGTAGGAGGTGAGGGAACCAAAGGAGAGCAATAGATGCTGTGCGACGTAAGACCTACGCGGACGTAGCCGGCACCATGTCCACGATGCTCCGAGGCGGAGGCAACGTACACGGAACGAGCGTGGGCGGTTAGCGCGTGCGCGACAGACAGACGATCTCACGACCCGCACCACGATGCTCCAAGGCCGAGGCAGCGCACACGGTACACACCGTCCGCGCGACAGACAGACGGACGTACGATCCCACGACCACGATCTCCCCGCCCCAATCTCCCCGCTTGAAAGAAAGACAAAGCGCTGCACGGCTCGCGCATCCGCCCCCCAGTTACCGATGCGCGCGCGCGCGCATGCCCGTATACACCCACGTTCGTATGCGCCGAAATTGCACCCGACACGCTGCACGCCGCACGCTCGCTCGCTCAATCCAATCATTCAAAACGCCCGCCCCACGCCCGAAAAATCCGCGCAGGTGCGTACCCCGCAACACCCGAAGCCCCAAGCACGACACCGGCTTTCCGCCCGTTTTCGATACCGCCGAGCACGAAACGTACTGCCCGCATCCGCACACGCACCCACTTCGACTTCGAAACCGCCGCCCGACACGCTGCACGCTGGCCCGCCCGCCTCAACACGGCACCGCCGCCTCCTGCCCGACATGGATTACTGCTCCGTGTACATCGCGCCCCCATCCTCCCTCCGCTCGTATTCGCCGAATCGGGCTCGGGCGTCGCGCTCCTTCCCTCCCTCCCCCCCTCCCCCCCTCCCCTCCTCCGCAGCCGCTCATAAAACACTTCACACATCCCCCGCACGAGGAAGGAGCACTACGCTGCACGGCACCCCGCCGAAAGAGCAAACGCGGACGCGGGTGAGCGTGCGCCGACGCCGACCCGCTCCCACTTCCACCTCCTCCGCACACCTTCCCTCCTCCACCTCCTCTCGCATTCGCGAAAAAACCAACACAGAACACGCACACACCTTGATACTAAACGCCCCCCCCCATTCAGCTGCACCTTCACCCCACCTGGCAGGGCGAGGACGAGGTTGGGCAGGAGGCGCGCCCAGAGCCGGCCGAGGGGGAAGGTTAGAACCGTAACCGCCGGGTACCGAAAAAAGAAAAGCTGATTCAGCCCGGGGATGAGCACCGCCCACAGAATGCCTAAAGTCCGGGCGCGGAGGGTCGCGACGGGGATAGCGGGGTCGTCCGTGTTGGCAACCGCCGAGCGGACCTCGGGGTAGGGCGAGTCGTCTTCGAGGAGGGATGTGGCGTCGGGGAAGTGGGGGAGGTTGGGGTCGTGGAAAGAAGGGGGAGGGTGCGCGGTGGGGACTGGGAGGGCGGCGCCTTTTTCGGGGTCGTGGGATCCAGAGTGCAGAGAGGCGGAGTCGCGGTCGTGCTCTAACCCATCGTGCTTGGAGGAGGCGGAGTGCGCGTCGGCGGGCATCGTCGTGCAGTGCAGGGCAGGGCAGGACACCTTGAGAGGCTTGTGTATGCATCTCAGGCGAGGCTACGCCGCATTGAGTAGTAGCCAGGCAGGCAGGCAGCAAGGCAGCAAGGCACATTGGATTGGAAGAGTCTTCGGCGGGTACGTCTTACGAGGGAAGGAGAGAAGAAAGAGTGATCGGAAGGAAGGTGTATCCCCGTTGGGTGAGTGATGCGATTCCCTCTAAGTTCTTACGGCAGTCACTCGAAGAAGAAGAGAAGGGAGAGCGGTGGTGCCTGGCCGCGGTCTCTGTTCTGCGCTAGTCCTGGCTAGACGGATGGCTCGAGAATGGGTAGATTCGGCGCGCGATTGGGGGCTATTTTCGCCCTCGGGACGCTTACACTGTTTCTGCTCTTCGGTTCAGGTTCGAACCCGTTCGAACTTTTTTTTTCCCCTCACTATAGAATAACCTCAAGTTGACCCTGACATCAATTGGGTGTGGGTTTATGGTCCTTCTGTGAGTATGCAGGTATGTTCCCCACAATTTCCGCGTCCCCTAATGGTATTCAAACATTATTTTCGCTTTGCGGGACTCACCGGGTAGGCCATCAGATCGATATCAAACGAGAAATTGCCCTTCAAACCCCTCCAAACCACCATCATCCTCACTGGAAAGCTTGAAGTGTGTGTCAGCTAGGTGTGACTGAATTTTTGCAAGGTGAATCAGCGAAAAATCACCCAAATAAGCCCGAAATGAGCGACCAGAGGTGTACTTGCGGTTCAAGGTTCGGTTCGGTTCAGCGGTACTTGGGACTTGCCCGAACCCTGAACCGAACCTCAGGTTCAGGTTCGGGCATTTGGTTGAACCTGAACCTGAACTTCAGGTTCAGTTCGGTTCAGTTCGAGTTCGAACCGAAAGGTTGAACCGAACTTTTCCAACACTAGCTCTTCCTGCCGCCCTGGTCTCTGTCTCTGGCTCGCTCCAGGACCAAGCTCAAGAGTCCAATTAGTCCACCGGCACGCGTTTGGGGCGCCATCGCGGCTACACTACCGCATAATTCAACCACATCCTCGCGGTGGAAGCTACTCCTTTCAAATCCTCTACCGCGAATCTACCCAAGCAAGTCCTGGCTCTACATCTGACGACCCTCTCCGCCCGAAAACGCGTACCCCAGGTCTTGACGGAATTCACCTTCCTTGCCAGTCCTCCTTCGTAGGCTTCTTAATATTCCCGTCTCTTCCTCGGCAACACTGCAGTCTCTTAACGACATACCCTCGCTGCACCGTCGAGATGTGCGCCAAGCGTGCGCCACCCCGCGGAACTAAACCGTAGCAAGCACAAAAGCAACTTGAATCGCAAGAAGGAAGAGTAGAAAAAAGAAACACATACGAGTCCAGTCCCCAAATCGGATACCTCGCGCACTCCAATCCCCGCGTCCTCCATCGATTCATTTGGCAATCAAATTCACGACACAAATGTATGTATAATGTGCTTGATCTCAGGCTCTCGTTCTTCAAGCTTCCCACTAAGCCAAACCCTGTTCTGTTCTCGCTGAACTACGCAACTCGGACTCGGACGCACCTCTTCTTGTCTTGTATTACTCGTCCTTGACCATACATGGCGACCATCGCAGCAGCCGATGCGTAATCCTGGACTGGACTCAACTGGACTCGACCGGTGTGGTCATTTCCGACGCGTTGTGGGTGCGTTCATTCGACCTACTTTAGTACCTACCTCATTCCTCACTCAGTACTTGCCAGCCTGGTGTCCACTCGTTAAAAGCCGCGTGCGCGTGCGGGGTCACTCTGAGTCCGTGGTTTTTTTCTTTCTTTCTCTCTTCCCGCCGTCTTGTCTCCGCATACGAACCCACCTGCCCAGCCCAACCCAACCCTGAGCTCTGGCTGGCCGGCTCGCTCCAGGATCAAACTCGAGACTGGCAGTACGTCTAATATCGACCACGGCCAATCCCCACATATATAATTTAACCCAATCTTGACCCAGCCCTTGAGGGCACACGGTACAGACTCAAAATCCAACTTGAACTGGATACGCGGTGGAAGCTACCACTTCAAACTCTCTGCCGCGAATCGAATCTACCAAGAAACTTCCGCCTCTGCATCGTTCCGCCCTCTACTCTCCCGTGTACAGCCTGTATATAGCCTATGTGAACCCCTTACTATCAAGTCTCGATACGAGGACGGATTGCAGCAAGCAGTTGTTATGTGAATAGTAATTCCGAGTCTTAATTGATTCAAACCACCGCCGCTCGCGACAAATGCACAGATGCCCGAACGCGGCTCCCAGCTCGTCCAATCCAATCTAATCTGTGCACTTCGAGCTACTCGGGCCGATTCCACTACATGACGCGCGGACGCGGACGCCGATTCCGATCCCGACGCCTGCGGATACGATTTATGAACCCTGCTCGACACTGCTCGACACTGCTCGACACTGCTCGACACTGCTCGACAGTCACGGTCAACTTTAACTTTAAGGGGGCATGGCACCCTACTTACTACGTGCGAGTTCAATCTAAACGTCCAGGGTCGCGTTCAAATTGGCTAGCTAGCAGCGGGTGGGTTGAAACTACTGTAGCCCGACCGCACCGTTGTCCGGATTAGCTTTGAGTTCACTCGACCCCGGCCTCGAGTTTAAGTTCATCAACGTCAGTGCAGTAAGTGATTCTATCTAATTCACAGAAAAACCTCCTGGTGGCTGGTATATATGACCACGCAAACCAAACCCAATCCGAAGACCGATTATATTCCTGGTACCGATTTAGTTCCACGAGAAGCTTATGCTTTAAATCGCCATCCCCAGCTGCAGGTCTTCACGTTCACCAACCAAAGGGCCATCAAATCCTGCCGACGACGAGCGATTTTCACTTTCGGAGGTACAAATATGATCAGAGCCAGATGAGGGGTCAAATAGTACTTGAATGAAGTCTGATTTAGGCTCGCATCAGCGGCAGCCAACCAAATCAATTTTAGTTTCAGTGGCATAATAATAGTAATAATAATAATAATCACTCACATTAGTCTTTAGACCGCCCAAATCGAATGGAACGCCGGCTTCGAAGGCCAGGGGAAGTGTTAAATCTCATCATATGCGCTGACATTTCACTTCTCCGAATTGCATTTTCGCGTTTTTTTTTTTGGCTAACAGTTCAATCAAAGTACTAGTTGAACCGTGAGGATTGTTCAGATCGGCCGCTCGTCGCTGCTAAAAGTCTGAAGCGGCCATTTGACTCTTTCCTTTGTATGAAGAGTATCGGAACCATCCATACTTAAATTTGCCATGGCCATTCCCACGTTTTTAAATCAACACAAAAAGGATGTATTCGCGCCTCGGGTAGAAGGGATACAGCAACAACGTATTCAGAACGAGTACAAAACAAATCCATAATGGATGGGGATGCAGATGCAGAACAACGTCGACGTCGGGACCACTCAGGCCGTGATGGGGATGCAGTTGATGGCAATGAGACCACCCCACTCGGCCTTCGGGGGGTCGCAGGTCACCGTGGTGGAGCCACTAATCAATGGCGTCAGAAGAAGACATTGGAGGAAAATGGATCGTAAATCACCAGTTGTTCCCGATGACGGTGATAGGGGAGCAGCTAAGGCCGACGAGAACGTCGAGGCCGGAGAGATCGAGTCCGAGGAGGGCGGCAACCGCCGATGCAGCGGTGCTGCTGGAGGGGACCGTACTCGCGCAGCACTGCGGGGAAGTGGGGGGTGTCACCGGGGGAGGGGGGGTCCCGTTGGGGATGGCGGCAGCAAGGGTCTGAAATAGAGGTCAATCATTGGGAAAGGAGGACAAAGGAGGCCGGCTGCGTACGATGAGCACAGAGACAACGACGACGGAGAGCTTAGAGAACATGTTTAACTTGGTAGAGAGCTTGAACTTCGGGGGGATGTTCGAGTGAGTGTTGAGAGGATAAAGTGCTCTTTTATATGTTTTCGGACGGAGGTTTCCCGCGATTATGCAGGCCAGTGTGCGTCGAGCTGCAAGGAGATCATGGAGCGGTGGGGCTTTCGACAGGGTGGAACGGACAAATGACCAGGTAAATGTATTACGGGACTTACCCCACAACAGCGAACGACAATAAAGGAACACGATCTCTGGAGCTATTTGACAAGATTTCCACGTCAAGGAAATAGAAGGGGTGACCATGAACCTAGCTTGTATTGCAGCCCAGCTCGGGCGCATCCTTCTCCCCGCCAGGACAGCGAAACTTCCAACACTGGAGGGATCGCAGATCACTCAGGCAATGGTCAGGTCTGTGGAGGAAAGTTTGGTTGCGGAGAAAGAGCGCCGCTCAACAAATCTATAACTGGAAAATTTATATTGCGACGTCATTGTCAGTTCCTAAAAACGCCACAGAATGTCGGAGGACTTCATCTCGCGCGATGAATGTCAATAAGGTCTGCGTATTGGACGTCATGAGTGCCTAGAGTCTCGGAGGAAGTAAAAGAGGGTTTTTTTGGGGAACGGGGCACGAGTAGAAACCAGCAACAGGTGTAAGCTGGGAGACTTCAAAACGAGTCCGCATTAATATTCTTACCCTTTCGGCGTTGAAGAAGAAAAGAAATACAAGCTGTGGGATCTCGGCGGACGCAGAGCGGCGGTAAATGTCTAAAATTGGGTTTACCTCTTCTCCGACGTCACTGTTGAAACAAGTGCAGCCCTATTATTAGCCGCCGTGATATCCAGGGTACTGTAGTATTACGACCACTAGTTCACGGGGTGTCACCCGTCACCACAAAAGTTCACTTGAATCAAAGTTCACGCATCGGCAATCAGCCAACAATTTCCATACAAGGTAATCCGGCGAATGCCGGAGCAAAATTTTGTGTTTTTCTGCCCCTATTTGGGCCAGGAAAACTCATTGTCACCGTCACCGAGTTCAATTAGTTCAGTTCACAGGTCCCCGTCACCCGTCACCTGAACTAGTGGTCGTAATACTACAGTATGCTGAAATTGCGGTAGGAACGCAGAGGAAACCGCTGGAATATTTTGGCGAGGACACAAGGGTATCGACGGGTAAGAGCGATTGAGATTACATAATAAGGGAGCACTGCGATCGGACCCCCGCGGTAACTAACAGACTTCAACAAGCGAGTTCCGAGCTTGATCGTTGAAGTGTCTGTCTTCCCCCAGCTACGTTCTCTTTATTGCGGGCCTCGAGTGCTTGTCGGCGCTGAGTTTTCTGTTTCCGGGATAAGCCAGTGCCGCTCTTTGGTGTTCTGCCCATTCTGCAGCCTGAAATGTAGCAATAGACTAAGTTAGTACCTTTCCTGTTGTAGTTGGGTAAATACTGTACCAATCCGAGAGCTTCAGCGGCCTTGCGCGACGCGATGAGCTCTAGTGATGGGGTGACGGCGCGTCAAGTCACAAGCCAATTAAGGGAATTGGCGGGCAAATCAAAAGTGTACCTTTACATCAGATTGGGACACAAGCCACGCGTCGGCACATGCACCCGAGCGCGCTATTTAATTCAAACTCCGCTGCTCCGAGCTCCTTTTTTGTATTTTCTTCCCGCACCGTCGACAGGCACAAGTCGCAGGTCTCAATTAATATGATTTTTAAAAAAGTGCTTCGGAGGATGCTAGCTTATGCTCATCCCAGATTTTACTGCCTCCTGTGCGATTTTTCTACCCTCTGTATCTCACCCAAAGGTACGAACCATGTTTTGGACCGGACTCAGATCAGACAGGGCCCATCAGTTGCCATCACTGATGCGGTCAGTGCCCACCACCACTTTGAGAGACTAGCAAGTCGGAGCTGTCACGGTGCTGGAAACTCCGTGGGTTTTTCGATGAGAATGAGAATGAGAGCAGAGAGCCGGACCAGAGTGGAGTGGGTGCAGAGCAACTGGCGTTGAGGAGACAAGAATGTATCTACGTGGCACAGCATTAAATATGTATGTACCTGAGACTCCTATAAGGTGCCCGTGATATATTGAACTATCTCGGAGCTAGGAATTGACGTCGTCTAGCCAAACCACAGAACTTGGGACCTTCACATACCTCCATGTCGGGTGCAAGCACCGGGGTGGACGAAAGCACGGGGATTACCCGCGGCGCTACAGGAGCAGAAAAAGAAAAAAAAAAGGTTTGGAACTGTCAACTGTCAGATTCGACCACGCAAAAATAATTCACTGTCAGTCAGATTCTGACAGTCATCCTGACAGTTACTGACAGTTGACACTAACTGTCACCGGACCCTAGAGCGATGTGAGGCCGCGGCGATGAATCTTGAGGAGCCTCTGTGGGTGGAAGTGAAGGTCAGTGACCTGAAGGGCGCGGAAAATCAGAACTCGCGGTGAAACGCTGAGTGTGTGTTTGGGTGTGAACTTGAAAACCCTAATCCAACCCAATCCAACCTAGATGCCGTCCAGCAGCTGTCCCTTCCAATGCTGTTCAAGTTCAAGATACAAAACACACAACTCGACGCGCGGGTTCGGGGGTTCGTACCAAAATATATGATACTTGCAATCTAGATAGCTCAAGTAGCACACGAAGTTTTAGTTGAAGATTATCAATCCCGTTCTCGTTCCCGTTCCTTCCGTTCCCGTACCCGTACCCGTTCCGTTCCGTCTAAAGAGCCAAAGAGGGAGAGAGAGAGAATCGCAGGGGAGCCCAGGGCGTAAATTTCTATTTTCTCTACTACCAACTACCCACCTTTTTATACTGCTACTGTTTGTACCGCGTAAATAAGGAGATACACTGGTAACTTCTAGGGTAAAAACACAGCTGATGTCCCATTCCTTCCACATATGGTGCAAATACCCTTCAAAAAGTCATAGTGCACGCCCAAGATTTTATCTGAAACGCGAAGTCCCTATGTGTAACCAGGTAGAACAATGTTCCTTTTATTGTCCTATGCACTTCTGACATTTTCCTTCGCCTTGTATCCACATGTAGATGGTCCTCCGACGTGTTTGAATCCACGAAACACGTCTCAATGCCTCTGAAACATGTTTGACCCGTCTGTTGAACGCGTATTGTCGAAACCATCAGTGGTCACGTGTCCGTGATCCAATTCTCTCATTGTTCTTCGCCGTCCAATTCCACGGTGAATGCCCCTTGTTTCAGTTGACCAATGAATTCTATGTGGACTGATGGCTGAAACAGGTTTCAGACCAATCCCGTGTGCCTCGCAGCTGGAGATGTAACACATCGTGTATTGCACACGGCATATTTCCAACTCCTACGAGTTTGATGTCGAGCCCGGCACCCCCATCTCCCCACGTTACTTTCCTCTTGATCCCAATCAAACTCAACTTGGTTGGATTTCGCGCCGTGATGCTGTTTGATCGACCATCAATTGTGATGGTCGGCCATCACCGAGATGCCCGATTTCCAACCTTTCAAGCTTGAAAACGGATGGCTCCCCTTCAGCGGAGCATGTGAAGTGGAAGAAGACAAAAGAACAAAGAAATTGGCCAACGCCCAACCAACGCCTGGCCAACACCATGGCCAGTGTCGGTCCAACACCGATCAAATGCCATCAAGCCGCGGCCATGGCACTTGCCGGCTGTGAGTACTATGGAGTAAGCTCACGAGTCCCGAGTCCCCCTCCCCGAGGTATTGGACTAACGATTCGAGTTCTCCAGACTTTCCGAACCGCCCCCGTCACGGTTGCAAACTAAGTACCACCTGTTTGGTTGTTTCGTTTGTCGATGAGTGGACCACGATTACTCGAAAGGAAACGCGCACAACCTAATCCTCTGCCGACTATGAGCGCAGACGCTAAGGGGTGTCGGTGTCGGTCTCCGTAAGCGTTCAGTTTTACTTGGTCATCGTCGATATATGCAATACTGACAACATATATATATACGGATACGGGATGTTGAGACCCAGAGCACACGGTGTGTACCCGCTCATCGTTGAATTGACTCCCGATGGGATCCAATCCATCCTAGTCTTTCATAGACCGACAGAAATTTATGCGGAGACACCCACCTAGTTTGACTCGAGGCTGGTTCTGCATAATGCCCACCAGCGCTTTTTTGTTTATTTTTCATTTTCGAAAAGTTCCGGCGTGCGGTACACAAGCGATCAATTGATTATCGATTAGTGATCGCCGTCGTTTTTTGGCGTGGTTCGTTCGTGGAACTTGCGTAGCCTGTTCGTGTTTCTGTCTGTCTTCGCTGGTAATTTAACAAATTAACCCTTTGCCGGTCCTACAAGTTGGAGTCCGCTTCCTCAAATTTATTTCCGCAGACACGCAACATTTATGACTCGAGCGCTTCGTGCTCAAAATCAGTGCGTTGGCAAGTGGGCGACAAACGTATCGGGAATGGAGGGAGGGACCGTGCCTGGGAATATATTTTCACGCGTTTCAACGGGCTTCCCCCCACCACACACTTCCCTTACCACTTGATCCCAAATGTCAAGGGGAACTCGGGATTCGAAAGTCGGAAGGGGGGTCGATAAGTTTTTTTCAGGCCGTCCTGGAGCCCCCCCCCCATATCGGGAAGGTGTTTCCCACCCCTGGCGCCGGGCCGCTCCCCCCGGAGTTCCCCCACCTAGTGGATCTAGTTCAGGCCCGACTACCACTTGATTTTATTGTTCAAAATACATGTCATGGTCCTAGAACCTATCCAAAATGCTGCTATGACCTCAAGGAGACCTCCAGAATTTTGTCAAATCCCACTCCAAGACCACTTCAAGACACCTTTTGGTTAAACTAGGGTGGAAATATTGTTTTGACATGTCGTGAAGCAAATAGGAAGCAGAATTCGATGTTTCTTACCTCCCAGAAGCTCTATAATGCCTCTCCCAGCCCTTTTCTCCCCTCCCATAAGTTATAGTAAGAAGTTTTTTTCAGCCTCGGCCAGACCCCCCCCCCCCCCTCCCCCCTTCCGATATTTTAATCCCGAGTTCCCCTTGCCAAATGTTATCCAGTAAGGCTTGAGTCGGCCCCGCGACACATCGCGGTACTCGTGTGCACACCTCGAGCGATGCAGGGGGTTTGAGATGCGAATTCAGGATTAATGATTTGAGCGGTGAACATTCGAACTTTCTCAGTTCTGGCCCATCCCCTTAGCCGTCAGTTTTTGTCCCCGCAGGCGAGGTGGGGGCTAGCGATCTGCGTTCCTATTGCAATTGCAGTATACCTTGGATATCACGGCGGCTAATAATAGGACTGCGATTTTTTCAAAGAAGAGATTAACCCAATTTTAGACATTTACCGCCGTTCTGCCTCGACCGAAATACCACAGCATGTATTTCTTTTCTTCGTCAACGCCGTTACAGGGTAGGAATCAATGCTGACTGGTTTTGAAGTCACCCAGCACACACCTGTTGCTGGTTTCTACTCGTGCCCGTTCCCTCAAAAAACCCTCTTTTACTTCCTCCGAGACTCTAGGCACTCATGACGTCCAATCCGCAGACCTTATTGACATTCATCGCGCGAGATGAAGTCCTCCGACATTCTGTGGCGTTTTTAGGAACTGACAATGACGTCGCAATATAAATTTTCCAGTTATAGATTTGTTGAGCGGCGCTCTTTCTCCGCAACCAAACTTTCCTCCACAGACCTGACCATTGCCTGAGTGATCTGCGATCCCTCCAGTGTTGGAAGTTTCGCTGTCCTGGCGGGGAGAAGGATGCGCCCTCTGGGCTGCAATACAAGCTAGGTTCATGGTCACCCCTTCTATTTCCTCTGACGTGGAACTCTTGTCAAATAGGTCCACAGATCGTGTTCCTTTGGTGTCGTTCGCTGTTGTGGGGTAAGTCCCGTAATACATTTACCTGGTCATTTGTCCGTTCCACCCTGTCGAAAGCCCCACCGCTCCATGATCTCCTTGCAGCTCGACGCACGCTGGCCTGCATAATCGCAGGAAACCCCCGTCCGAAAACATATAAAAGAGCACTCTATCCTCTCTCAACACTCATTCCGAGTCGAACATCCCCCCGAAGTTCAAGCTCTCTACCAAGTTAAACATGTTCTCTAAGCTCTCCGTCGTCGTTGTCTCTGTGCTCATCGTACGCAGCCGGCCTCCTTTGTCCTCCTTTCCCAATGATTGACCTCTATTTCAGACCCTTGCTGCCGCCATCCCCAACGGGACCCCCCCTCCCCCGGTGACACCCCCCACTTCCCCGCAGTGCTGCGCGAGTACGGTCCCCTCCAGCAGCACCGCTGCATCGGCGGTTGCCGCCCTCCTCGGACTCGATCTCTCCGGCCTCGACGTTCTCGTCGGCCTTAGCTGCTCCCCTATCACCGTCATCGGGAACAACTGGTAATTCACGGTCCAGTTTCCTACAATTCCTCGTTCTGACCCCGTCGATTAGTGGCTCCACCACGGTGACCTGCGACCCCCCGAAGGCCGAGTGGGGTGGTCTCATTGCCATCAACTGCATCCCCATTACGGCCTGAGTCTGAAGGACAAGTTGTCCCAGTCCCGACGTTGTTCTGAATCTGTTGAATTTTTGTACTTGTCCTGAAATTGTTGTACCCTTTTTACCCCAGGCACTGATTCGTGTCTAATGCCGCGAATATATCCTTTTTGTGTTGGTTTTAAACGGGAAACTCGTAAATACACTGAGTTGAGAACTTAAACTCGCGTCTGGCATGCTTACTGGCAGCAGATATTTTCCGGGCCTCGTTATAAACGCAAAACCTATCATTTCCCAAGGCGATTTCGAATCAAGACTACTTTAAGAGGCGTAAAGGACATCGATCGTTGTGTTCTGTGGAGCCCCAAATTCGACATATGCCTGCGTCGAGGGTGCAACATTTTCGCCTTTGCAGATGTGGCAGATGCCTGAGATGGGGATGGACTGCACGAGCGTCCCGGCTGAAAGTAAGGAACGTCAGAAGGCTCTGAAACTTATTTTCTCGGTTGTGCGACTCACACTCCCAGGCAATTTCGGCCCTGTGGCCGCAGAGCGAGGTATTAAACTGCTGCGGCGAGAACAGCAAGGCAATGGCGTCGGGCTCAAGCATGAATCCACAGGCCCCAACACGACCATCGGGGTGGAATTCAATTGCTATGACACTGTATTCAGCGCAGAAACGGCGGTATAACCGAGCCCTACCAGTGGCATTGATGGCTTGGCCGAGGGCACCGACAGCCATGGCCGCGAGGATAGAGATGAGTGTAAGCATGGCGGGTTCTTAGGAAGCTGAACTGTTGAGAGGATTATGCCTATGCTCTTCAAGAGTCCCTCACCTTTTATAGTGCCAGTATTCGCGTGTACTTTGCGTCTTTCCGCCGATGGGCGCGGTGGCAATGTCATACCAAGACTGGATTCAGGGGGAAGAACCAGTGATTCTCAGGAACCACCCACTGCCTCGCCCCACGCGGGAGGTGGGCTAAAAAGAAGATCAACATGCCGAAGATGAAGGTTGATCTTCTGATCCTTGGAAACGCTGGCGCCGGGCCCCGAGGACGGCATTGTGACTGCCGAGTTTATGTCTATGATCCGTCCCGCGCCGTTATTGAAGTTTACCGCCCTTATTTCTACGTATGCTCGCTTTTGAACGGAAGGGAGGCATTGCTCACTTCAACGGGCTGATCTCAAATATCGGTCCTTCTCCTTGTGATCCCCGGGGCAGAGTATGTACATCGGACCCGAGTAAATATCAAGTATTCTTGCTCTCTGCGCTATTATTGAAGTGGCGAGGGTTCGATAATCAGACAGATGCACACCGTTTCTCTTCACATCCTCGCCGTACGGAGCCCGATCCAATCGAGTTTCACGAACCGCCAGGCACGTTCGAAGTCTGAACTTGAACAGGAGGTTGGTACGGGATGATAGCGCGGCTAAGATGTGTATGCTCCCCTCTGAGAGACGCGGAAAGGTCTTCCACAACTGGAAGGGCCCGAAGTTGAGGGGTGGGGATGTGGAGGCCGATAATTTTTCATAACCGTTGACACGAAGGATTAGCGGTCCCTTGCCATCGGAGAAATTGTCTTAAGTTCTGCGCCCGAGCGATTGTTGTTCGAATTCGAAGGTTCATCCTAAGAACCACACAGTTTGAATTTTAAGGACACTTATTATTGCTACAATTTAAACTGCGGCAACTTTACGATGGTATTCTGTGAAAACTCAGAATTCAGTGAACGATTTCGGCGAAGTTGAGCTGAGACAAAATGGGATCAACTCGGATAAATAAATGCCAAATGAAACCCGAAAGGCCGGTGCCTCTAAGCCCTGTGCCATTTTGCCGTTTGTGCGGTGTCAATGTCAAATCGAAGCTCTAGAAAACGATTCAGTCGTTCCCAGTGACTTCACCCTCGCACAGGAGGTGGGCCCAAAGTGGGGCGAAAATCAACGTGCCGCCGATGGAAGTTGATTTTCTGATTCATTGATGTCGCGGTATCACCGGCTTGTGGAGGCATTGGCACTGCCGGGCTTTTATTTTGGTGATCCGGCTCGGGCATGGATGTCGGACCTCGCAGAACAGCAGTTTCCATTCACTGCGTTTTCAGCAAAAACTCCCCGGGCGGGCTAAACTCGAGAGATATGTTGCCGCTCAAGTGTAGCCCACGGGCGATATTAAACGCTGGGGTGGCCACACTTGCGCACACACAATCCCCATGTTCGCCCGAAATGGGCAATCTGCTCCCGCCTTGTTCGGGCTTATCTCGAGCTTCCGGGAATGGCCTGCATGTCGTTTCGCTGGCTACATGTTTCGCCCGACTTTGGCCTACCTAGGGATATTGCACAAGCACGGACTTGGCGCTTCTGGTCTGGTCTGTTGGCGTTACTCGGGCTAATCAAGTGGCCGAACTGGGCAACTGGCCAAAATACATCGCCGGAGTGTCGCAACTGGGCCAAACCAATGGCCCGACTCGGGCGTTTTGCAAGCGATTTGATCAACTGATTTAAATCTCGAGCTTCGTCGTCGGCAAGTGGACTCTCACTCTCTTCCCGCCATCTTCTCCCCTAGTCTCTTCTTTCGCACCTACCTGCATGTTCCACCAAGGGCTTTCTGTCTTATACTGTCTAGTTGAAGAATCAACACTATCTTCCCTCAAGACTTTCGGTCGCGCCAACCTCCTCGCGCAGTAAATTCGACCTCAGTATCGCAGAAAGAGGGAGAAATCAAGCCAGAAGTTTGCACCCTCAATTCATTCAAGGTCCGCCTTTAAGCCGCAAACTGCTGGATATTTCCTTCGACCTCAAACTCTTCAACATGTCCTCAATACACCTTCGACCCCAAACTGTTCAATACACCTGTACAAGTCAGGCCAAGTCATCTGCGAATCGGTTTTTGACACATAGAGGCCAGGTCCACGGCATAGATAGCTGATCTCTCAATAGCACCCGATAGAGCCAAAAGCTCTCTGTAGGACGCTATAGAGACATCGACTCTACATTGGAGTTTGTCCTCTATGTGATGTCCTCTTTCTATATTGTCAATTCAAACACCGGTAGCTCTTGAAACTTTGAGACTTCAAGTGGAGCCGCTCCATCGATTTGGAAGTTCAGGGAAGGTTATTCTACGGTTTTGATAAATATGAAGTTGTTTAGTACCTACGTATCTTGAATGCATGGTTACTTTCTCCCCATTCTATATTATTTTGAGCAATGGGATTAAAAATCCGAGGAATGGCGCCGGCAACTGAATGCCGCATCCTTTTCGCCCCTAACCGATTCAATTAGCCCGAGTATGGCCACCGTTTCCTGACCATGTGCTCGAGAATGGCCCTTGGGCTGACCAGAGTATCTTGAGTTTGGCACCCAGGCGAAGTCAAAGGCCAAACTTAATCCATCCAAGCGATTGTTGATAGCCCAAAAGGGCTTAAGTCGGGATCACTGAGTGGCCCAACTCGTGATCACTGAGTGGCCCAACGCGGGCTAATCTTCGTCGATATGACGACCCCCGACTATAGCCCGACCTCCGGCTATGTAGTAATCCCAAGTTAAGCCTTCCAGGCCATCACTTGGTCCCAAGTTTCGCCACCCTAGACTTTATGCTAAAAACGCAGTGATTAGTCCTTCTCCAGGTCAAACCGCTGGACCTCAGTTGTCTCCCGACTTCTGTTGTGGATGCTCAAATACCCATGCAGCCCTGGTAAGAGCTAAAACACGCGGAAATAGTAACGTCGCATCCAGCGGCACACTCCATCAAACTGCTCTGAACACGGGGAGGCATTCAAAGCGCACGACATCGGCTTGTGATTTGAACTAAGTCGCAAACGTCGACGTAGTTCCCCTGCCTGAGCGCGCGGATACTACATAGTACATATGTAGGAATCTTCAACAAGTCCACGTCAATTGGGCTTTAACCTCCAACAAATTTCTACTGGCAACCCCATCACTACTAGCCCCGAACACAAGGACGTGAGCCAGGTAATTTCGGGTCAGGGGGTACATCCGCAGAACAAATATCCTCTCCCGACACGGGGTCGAATTGGCTCTTGAGGGGCCCAATAAGGTACTTATTTAAGTATACTGTATTTTCGCGTTGAGTCTAATGTAATGTATTGAGTCCCATTGTACAGGGACAGGGGCTCCCAGCTTCAACACAGGACGGCTGGTTAAATTAACTTGTGAACTTGCAGAAACATGTGCCGCTGCAGACACCGCTCACCCCGCTCCCCACACGCATGATGGTCGGGAGACCGACACATATGCTTCCGCCCCGCCCGCTCCCGCTCCTCGTTCTTGCCCTCCTCAAACCGCGCTCGAAACCGCGCTCGTAGCGCGCCGCCCCGCCCACGTCCACACGCACGTCCACCCAACCGCCGTCGCATGTCCACGATACCCCCGAGCTCATTACCCGCCGCACGTTCAAATGCCCCGTCCACGTCCATACGCTCCCGGAAGAAGAGTGAAAAGGCGCACGCTCGAGTCCAAAAAGCAAGTGGAGCAGCCCTACACTGCCCGCCCAAGGCAAGAATAGGGGAAAAAACCAGCACACAACGCTTACCTTGATACTAAACGCCCCCCCATTCAGCTCCACCCGCACCCCGCCCAAATTGAGGGTAAGGTTGGGGAGGAGGCGCGCCCAGAGCCGGCCGAGGGGGAAGGTGAGGAGTTGGGGGACTATCTGTTTGGGTTTTGGGTTAGGTTAGGATTGTTATTTCATTCAGAGGAGGGAGGGAGAGTAAAAGCAATAGGAGGGAGCGCCCACGAGGGACATGTGCTCGGGACCGACAAGACGGTTGAAGAACGAAGCGGGGAGGTGGGGGGCGCGCGAAGGGGGATGCATATGGAATGAGGATACTGTAAAGGTAAAGGCGAAGGAGGAAATCACGGTGGGAATACAATGTATATTCAAAAGTGGAGTGGCTCCCACCAAGAGCCAGAGTTCAGGGAAGGGCTAGTGCGCGCTCGCTCGTTCCAGCCAATCCGAATATGCGCAAGCCTGAGAGAGCGCAAGCACGTGAATAGACCAGCAAGAGCAGTACGCGAAGGATAAAGTCCGAACGCGAACGCGAGTACGAGTACGCGCGCCAGCCAACCCGAGTACGCGAACCCGAACGCGAGTACGCGTCCGGATACGAGTACGCACGCGAAAATCCAAAGCGGAAACGACTCGGACAAGGTGTTGCCTCGTTGCGAGCCCATTGCTCATTTCCGCATGCGCAGGAAGGAGAATGCTGCGGGAATGAAGAGGGGGGGACATGAGGCGGGAAGGAAGATGGGTGGTACCACGCGGTGCGGTGTGTGTGGAAGGTAGAGGGACCGCGCGGTGCGTGAAAGCAAAGCAAAGTACAAGGAGGCCAAACAATGTTAAAATAATAACGCAAAAATGCGCAAAAAACAAAAAAAAACCACGCACACTAGTGAAAATGCGTGCATGATCGCGCGATACTTGTTCTTCGAAACTCCCACTGGTACTTTCACCGTGCCGAGCAGATCGCGCAGCGTCTTCTCCTTCTTGATGTAGTTCTCCACAAGATCACGGTAGTACTGGGTGAGGCCGAGGAATGAGTGTAAGCCAGACGCGTTCCTCAGCTGCTTCCATCTGACTATAGTGGTCAGTTTCCGCAAATCTGGTGTCACCCCCCGAGGCCCGACAGTCGACCCGGCAAACACGGCCTCCGTCATAACACGCGCGTCTTAGATGCGGACAACGAGAGCCCTGCCTCCCAGATCCGCTCAAAGATTGTTCTCAGCTTCCCTAGCATCTCGTCAAAATCGTCCGCCCCTGCACCACCGTCGTCCACAAAAAGCTCCATCAGCTACTTCACAATTAAATCCCACAGCTTCTGGGCAACAACGTCCCCAAACGCCGTTGGCGCATTGCGCAGACCGAACGGCATCCTCCCGTACGCGTAGTAACCTCGCCCCGGAATCCACACGCAAAGATATAGCTGTATCTCCTTCGCCACCTCCAACGCGAAGAAACCCGAAGCAAAATCGAAAATGGACACGTATCTGTGGCCCGAGAGACGGTGTTGTTTGTCGTGAATGTCGCCTTGAGGGATGGGGAAAACCTGCAAATGCTCGTTGGGTTCCGCGAAGTTCCCGCAGATGCGCCACGACGGCGGCACCGGCTCCTTTGGCGGACGTGGAGGGTCCTTTGGTGGCAAGTCCATTCGCGGTGGCAGCCCCGCAGCCACACACTGTGTCTCCAGTTCGTGCACCAGCTCATTCAGTGTCATCCCTTGGCCATGCTCCTTCTCAGCCAAAGAAATTGGGCTAACACACTTCACCTCCCGCGCATCAATACGACGAAGAATCCCCGCTTTCTCCAGCAGGTCTACTTGTGCGTTCGCGTCAATACTCTGCGGAAGCGTCCACGGGCGCTGATGTACAACTCCTGTATTGAAGCGCGCCCCTGACGGGATCTTGGGTGCGTATACTGCGCCCGGGACCACATTCACCTCCCCGACTGACAGCACAAAGATGTCTGCGAACTCCCTCAGGAACTCACGCACGACCTCCCGCTCCCGATCGGTCAAGTCTGGCCCAACTTGTATCTTCCCCAAAATTTCCGCAATGCGCGCCGGATTGAATGGGTCCGTTGCCCGTGTGTAGATATTGTCGGTGTACGTGACATTTGCAACTTGGTCAGTGTGGTCAGCGGCGATCCAAGACAGCAAGATTTCAAAAAGGACTCGCCTCGCGGGGGGAGTTGCGGACAATGTACCCCCCGTAGAGGCTTCACGCGTAGGCGCGTCGCCTGTGCTCTTCTCCTCCTCGGTCTCCACCTCGCATTCTCGTACTTTGTCGGGCATATAGACGTATGCAACTTGGTCGGTGTGGTCAGCGGCGATCCAAGGCAACAGAATCTCAAAAAGGACTCGCCTCGCGGGGGAATTGCGGACAATATACCCCCCGTTGAGGCTTCACGCGTAGGCGCGTTGCCTGTGTGTATCTCCACGAGCTCCTCCTCCTCCTTGTCCCACCATTCCACCTCCACCCCCTCGTCCATAAGCGCCTCATTCCGCATCTCATCATACTCGTGGTCAGAAATGAGGCTCTCGGTTCGGTCAACAACGGAAACTCGCCTCGCGGGGGTAGTCTCACTCGACTCGACCCCCGTTGCGGTTCCCTGTGTCATCACCTCTGCGGTGGTATCTCCTTCGCTCCTTCCCCCAAACCCCTCATCCTCCTCACCAACACTCCCTCCGTCCCCATCCCCGCTAACCCCGTCCACGCGCTCCGTCGCCATACCGCCCCCCATCTCACCTTCCCCATGTTCTTCCCCAGGCAGTGCCTCCCCGTTCAGACCACCTGCCTTGTCGTCGATCTCGATGATAAATGCACCTGTGTCTCCAGCTGCGTCAACATTCTCGACAACGGTAATGTCCAGTACTCACCTCGCGGCGGTAGTTTCCGTTGACTGGACCCCCGTTGAGGCTCTTTGCGTCCTCTTCCCGTGCTTCCCTTCTCCACGTGCACCTTTCTTGCGACTCTCCTTCCTCAGCTCGCCTCGTTCAACGTCGAGCTCAGTTCAGTGTGGGTGAGTTGGCTCAGCATTGAAAAACTTTGAGACTCGCCTCGCGGGGGGAATCGCTTGCGATTTCGCCCCCGTTGAGGCGCTAGGCCTTGCTGCACTCTCGACAGCATGTGTTCTCATCCTCCCCGCCCCTATATTCTGATTCATAATCATCGCCTTCCGCCCCCCCACCTCCAGCGTCACAATATTGTTCTTGACGTTGTGCACAACTCCGAGCGCGGCTTGCATTGGCTTCGAGAACAAGAACTCCCAACTTCCCCCGCTGTCGAACACCTCGAACGACCCCAACGCCTTTACACCCTCCACCTCCACCTCCCCTTCCTAGTGCGCCTGCGAACACATTATCGTCCCGTTCGCCAGTTGCAACTGCTTCGTCAGCAGGCTTGTCTTCCCGAGATGGTCGCAGACGCTCTCGAATCGCGCCGTGTCCACCATCGCGCCCGTGTCAAACAGTGCATAGACGCGGACTTTCTCTCCTTGTGGTCCATGAAGAACCACCCAATGCTTGAATGGTGCGCTCGCGCACGGCTCACGGGGATCAACCGAGTACAAATCAATGATTTCAATTTCAGTCGATGAAGTACAAGATACAGATCCCCGGCCACCAACTAGGCCGAGGTCTGGGGTAACGCATGGGCCCACACGCGCACCCCGTCTCAAAAACCCGGCCCATCAGTAGCAGCACCGTCCCCTCCCTTCTCCTCATCCCACCACGGCACTCCCACCTCTGCAACCTCATTTATCTATATGCGCAGTGCCGCCGCTGCTCCCAGCCAAAGCCTGCACACTGTACGGAAGCGCGACTCCGGGTCCGGAAGCGCAGGACGCGGGCAACTCCCACGCGTGCGTGGGGCCGCGGTCAACATCCCGCACGTCCAACACTCCCCACTAGCCGGCGCCGCCGTGCCCAGTGCAATCGGGTAGCCCGTCTTCTCGATGGCAATAGTATCGATATGGATGTGACCGTTGCGCGCATTCCACGCCGCCCTTTGAGTTTCGTATAGCGCACGGCCCTCCTGTGTGTCGGGAGCGCGGCGCGCGATCACCTCGCCAAGAACACGATGCAGTGCCGTCTTCTCTGCTTCAGTTGGCGGCGGATGACGCGCCGCTCCCCCTCCTGCTGCTGGTGCACTCCCTCCCCCCGTTGTCCCCGCTCCTGTCACCCCCGTTCCCGCCACTCCTCCTCCTGCTGCTCCCCCTCCAGATGCTCCGCCTCCTCGCCCACTTCCTGCCATCCCACCTCCCGCCTTTTGTCCCGCTCCTTGCTGACCCTGCCCCCCACGTTGCGAAATCTTCACCGCTGCCAACTCCCGCTCCAAAAACTCCACCTTCCTCCTCATCACATCGTCCTTCTTGTGCTCCACGATGATAGTGTCGACAACTTGCTGGGGTACGTCGCGCAGCGCCCTCACCATCGCGCCCCAGTTCGCCGGCACCGGTCCAATCGCATTGCGAATCGGTGTCGGAAGCGCGTTGTGGAACGTCAACAGCCCCGCGTCTTGGTCCCCCGCTGCACGCGCGTCCATCACCAAATCGTTCACGCACGCCGCAAACTTCGCGAGCACGGGCACCTCCACCCCCTTAACGTCCTTTGTGCCCTTCGCTACTTTGTCCAGGGATATCTGCATGCCCGAGACGTCGGCCAGCAGCTGAAGGCGGGGCTTCTCAATCGGGACGGGGTCTGGGTATCGTGCGCGAAAAGTGTTCTGGAACATGGCCCAAGTCGCCTTCTCCGTCGTGGCGTCCAGTGATTTATACCACCGTGCTGCTGGAGATCCCGACTTGAACCTGTCTGCAACGGCGTCCATAATCTCGGCCTCCGGTGTACGCGTCGTGCGGTAGTGAAGTCGAAGCATGCGCAAGAAATCTTCTCCATCAATTTAGTCTCTACTCGAGCCATGCCAGTCCGGGATCGACATGGTGACTTTTGGTGGTGTGGGTGGTCTGGGTGTGATGGGGATAACGGTGGATACGGGAGCTTTCTTCACGGCGTAAATGACAGCGGCTGGCTGTAGCGTGTTTTTCGGAGAGTTCTGGGCTGAGGAGTTGGGCGCAGAAGATAACGGTGATGAATGGACGTGAGGACGAGGCTGGAAATCGAGATGTATCGATGGGAGGGGCAATCCGCGGTGTGTCGCAGTAAGATGTACTGGACTGAGCAGAAGTTGCGCGTCGGGCAATGGGTTTTGAGCTAGCTGGTGCGCCGCTTCCGCAGAGCTACTGCCAGATAAAGTATTAACTCGGCGGCGTACGGTCTCGTAGTACGCCACGGGTCTTCTCGGTCTCAGCTCCAGGATGTCTCTGTGGTCTCTAGTCTCTAGTCTCTAGTCTCAGCAGGTCTCAAGGGCGTCTCTTTTCGCCGAGTTTTTCGCCAGAATAAAGTCGCCGTGGGACGGGAATCGGTTAGCTGATAGATGGATCGGAGGGCGTGGGTTCGAATCCCACTCCAATCACCACTATGGGGTGGCCGCCGATGGGGTGGCGGTGTGGTGGATCGGCAAAGACGGAGACTAAGCAAAAGAGCGGAAGACAAGCCTGAGAAACTGCTACGAAGAAAGAAACTCTACTGATCTACAGCCAAAACACGGCATCCCCAGCCGAGCATAGCCACTGATGGGACGATCCTCACTACCTCACCGTAACCGCCGGGTACCGAAAGAAAAAGAACTGATTCAGCCCGGGGATCAGCACCGCCCACAGAATGCCCAAAGTCCAGGCGCGGAGGGTCGCGACGGGGATGGCGGGGTCGTCGGTGTTGGCGATTGCCGAGCAGACCTCGGGGTAGGGGGAGTCGTCTTCGAGGAGGGCGGTGGCGGTGGCGTCGGGGGAGTGGGCGGAGGGGAGATTGGGGTCGTCGAAGGCCTGGTGCGATATGGGGACGGGGAGGACGGCACCTTTTTCGGGGTCGTGGGAGCCAGAGTGAAGGGAGGCGGAGTCGCCCTCCTGCTCATCGTGTTTGGAGGAGGCGGAGTGCGCGTCGGCGGGCATCGTTTGGTGCAATGCAGTCCAGAGACGCGAGTAGCATTGAAAGGTTTATGTATACATCTCAGGCGAGGCTACGCCGCATTGAGTAGTAGCCAGGTAGGTAGGCAGGCGGTAAGGCACACACACTGACAAATCAGAAATTTCAGCCCAGCCATCAGCAGCTGAATAGGTTCCCGAAAACAAGAGTTTCGGCTGGGCTGAAACTCGTAAAATTCCCATATTTGGCAGGTGATCGTAATCACTTGCCTTATATAGCAATTCTACGAGTTTCGGCCCGGCCGAAACTACTGCTTTCGGGAACCTATTCAGCCGCTGATGGCTGGGCTGAAATTTCCGATTTGTCAGTGTGACATTGGATTGGGAAGAGCATTGGGGATTCGGCGAGTACGTCTTACGAGGAAGGAGAGAAGAGTGAGTGATCAGAAGGAAGGAGGGCGTATCCCCGTTGGGTGAGTGATGTGTATTCTTCTTTCTTACGGCAGTCACTCAAAGAAGAAGAGAAGGGAGAGTGGTGCCTGGCGGTCTTGCAGTGCTGGCTGGTAGTGCGGGCTAGACGAATGGCTCGAGAATGCGTAGATTCAGCGCGATGTCTCTACCCTATTTTGGGCTTGGCGCTTGCACTGTTTCTGCTCTTCAAGTTCCTGCCGCCCTCCGTCTCTGGCTGCCAGACTCCACGATCACACTCAAGACTCCAATAAATCTCTGAACGGCACGCGTTTGAGGCACTATCCCACCGACACTCTCGACGCATACAGGGCCCTCCACCGCACACGATACAGACTCAAATCCAACTGAAGCTACTTCAAGTCCTCCGCGATGAATTTGACAAGCAACTCCCGCCTCTACATCGTACTACATACCCTCTCCGCCCGTGCGCAGGCCCTTTTCCCGCGCGCAAACGAGTACCCCAGGCGTGTTGTTGGACAAAAAGATGAGTGGAATGGGCAGATAGCACTTTCCTTGTCCTCCTTGGTAAACTTATTCCGACTCTTCCTCGGCACGCCACTTCGCGTCACCTCGCTGCACCGTCCATGTGTGCGCCCACCGGCCAACTGATTCGCAGCTTCCTTCGGCCCTAGTAAGACCACAAATCCCCACAGTCCACGTCCTCCATTCATCAGACCCGTCTACAGAGATATTAATGGGCTTGATGTCAGGCTCTCCATTCTTCAAGTCTCGCCGTTCTGTTCTTGCTGAACTAAACTAAACTACGCAACTTGGACTCGGACTCGGACGCACCCACCGGTCGTCGGGTGCCTTCTTGTCTTGTATGTGCACCTGTCCTTCCTTTGCCATACATCCCGATGGCACCAGCCCATACGTAATCCTGGACTCAACTAGACTACACCGGTGTGGGTGCTTTAATTTGACCTACCTCATTCCTCATTTAGCACTTGCCAGCCTGGTGTCCCGTTAAAAGCCGCGCGCCGCGGGGGGTCAATCTGTGGCCATGGTTTCTTTCTCTCTTTATTTCTCCCTTCCCGACGTCGTGTCTTTCTTTGGACTCATATGAACCCGCCCAGCCCAGTCCAGCCCAACCTAACCCCGAACTCTGGCCGCCTCGCTCCAGGATCAAACTCCAGACTCCAAAGCCTACCATGGACCATGGCCAATCCCGCATAATAACCCAATCCTGACCCAGCCCTTAAGGGCGCACCGTGACGGTACAGACTCAAACCAACTGCAGGGTAGTATTTCTGATCCTGCGCCGCGAACCGAATCTACCAAGCGAGTCCTGGCTTTGTATTATTTACTCTACGCCGTCTGCAAGTCCTTTCTCCATGGCCAAAAACGAATATTTAACCACCGCTTCCCTTTCCTTTCCTTGCAATGTCTCCCCAGGCTGGAGCCTACAGTATGTGAACTCCTTATCAAATATTGATACGAACGGATTGCAGCAGTTATTATGTGAATGGCAATCACCGCCGAGTCCGAATTAATTCGAACCACCACCACCAGCACCCACTTGCACTTCAAACCCGCCCCCGACAATTGGACAAATGCCCGAACATGCTTAGCGTCACGGCAATCCCAGCCTCCCAAGGCATCCCTCCTCGTCCTTGCCTTATTGCTTGGGCACCGGGTTTTCGCCGTGGCGTGGCGTGGCGTGGCGTGCCGCAGTGGCAGTGCTGGCGTGTCCCGACGTGGCACGGTGAGGCTTTTGTAGGTACTTTTTGGGAGTCCCATGTCATTGGGTAGAATGACCGCCAGCGATGACCTCAACTCCTTGGAATGACCACAATGCTCAAATCGGAGCTCATTAGACTTATATTCGTGGTCAGAATTTTAATTCCCATGGTTGAGTATTCACATCTTTTATGTTCATGTCGTGTTCGTGTGTGATTGTGTCCATGAATACCACTGATATGTGTGCTCTTCGTGTTCTAAATATTGTCATCTGTCTTGATTTCAACCCAACCTGGTCCCGACGCGACAATATTCTCAGCAGGAACATCAATCAATTGCTTTTCGTGGACCCTTGGGTCTGTGTGTGCAAGCACCGAAGGAGGCTCACAACATGGGAGTTTCTCGTCCAAAACCGGTCCTCGTCTTGAGGCCTGGTCGCTGCAGACAAATTTTGGGCGGAGGATCGGAGAAATTGAACACTGTGAATACGTTGAGCCAATACCTGACGGTATTAGGATCCATCCTAACCACCCTGAGGGTGGTCCATAGGATAGATCCTATGCACTCACCATAGGTGTGCGTCTCCGCATAATTCTCGCGCACTACAACAACTTGTATACTGTGACCCCACCCCGCTCTTTTATCCTATCCAATCCCATGTCATCCTATCCGAGTCTGTAATATTTCAATGTATAAGTAATATGGGGGACAGTACATTCGCTGATCCTATCCCATCCCATCCCATCCCATCCTATCATGCAATATTGTTTGTGATATCTGTTCCACCGTCAAACGAAGCAGGAAGTCGAAAACTCGCTCCATGTGGGACACCCAGAATGTTCACGACGCCGGTGCGCCTGTGAATTTTCAAGAGTCGTCTCTGCTCGAGATAAATACAAAGGAGAAAAGTAAAGTCGCGGCTACCATGCATCGCGTGGTTCCTTATTCAACTATTAGTTGAACGCGGAAGGATTAGTGTCAATCCTTCCGCAGCGCTGTGTGTCTCCGTCGGTCAGCGCTCAATTGATTTTTCCGATGCTTACTTACTCGTTCTTAATATGCACACCCTCCCAAACGACTAGACACAAGAGTGCATCAACCGAGGGCCAAGGTCACTGGTAGCACTAGCGCGCTCAGTCAAATCATTAAGCTTACCAACATCGAACACCTGATCCCTGAACCCAGAATGCGACCGCAAAGGTGGTTACTTGTGTCGTAATTGCACAATTGCGGGATCTGAGAATCGAGAAGATGCACAACAATGCAGGCCTCGTGAATGCTACGCGAACAAGAAATGAATGAGGCGTCAGTGAGGATTGCAGTGATACACGTAACAAAATCAAATTGGACTCACCGATCGGTCGGTCTAGCGGATAATGTCCATCCAAGGGGCGCTCTGTGATCAAGGAAAGGTCTGCCTTCAACGTGGGTAGCGGTGAGGTAGTGTTCTAGAAGGTCAGGGGCGTGGGTATATGTAAATCCGGAAAGAGAAGGAAGTCGGGATAGAATCGAGCTTTATCTGAAGTAAATAGAAGCGGAACCTTGTTCACCTTCCCGCGTTCGATTATTCCACTCTTGGCCTCGTTTCATCCGGCCGATGTGCTGTGCAATCATTGTCCATGGCTCCGCTTGCCCATGGTGGATTGCAACACCCACTAACAATAAATATCAGCATGTGTGCGACGAGCGAATTACCCACCGATCGCGCACTTCCGCGCGGGCCCGAGAATTGCGGCAGTGGGAAGGTTTTTCGTATTTTGTGGTCCTGGGCTTAGGTACCTACATGCTGGGACCTGTGAATATTTATGGTACCTTTATGGGGAGAGTGAGCACGAGCTTCGGCGGGCGACATCTGCATTAGCCTTTGTCCGGGATACAATTTATGAATACCTGGTAACTCGTTGAGTCCTATGACAAAAATATCACCCAGGCTTAGGTACCAGATGAATAGTGGTGAATATAGGTCAATATGAACATTATGAACCAGCACGCCACTGCACGGTGCTGCACGGCACTGCACGGCACAGGTGCACGGTGGCGTGCACTGCCGTGCCGTACCGTGCACTGCCGTGCCGTGAACCGTGCAAAGACGTGGACTACCGTGTTGGTTCAGTTGTTTTGTCCGGCTGCGAGTTCCTTCTTGGGACTTCTTGTCTGGTGCAACTTGGTATTTAGTCGACAGTCCTTCTACTACATATTGAACTGCCAACCACGGTTCATTTTTATGCTGTGCGGTCATTGAACCACACATTCAGTCCGGCAGTGCAGTGTTATGACCTCATTCATTGCACCCTAGTAGCAGGGCAAGGCCGCTGTGAACACGTCCACTGCTTTGGATCCTGAGAAAGAGGGAGAATACTTATTTCGAGTAAACAAACAAGGAATGTAAAAAATCAAAGAAATCTCTGTGACAGATTGGGCGGGTAAGTCCGGGAAGAGAGGTAGAGAAATCGTTATGAGCTCTGCACTCTAATTTCACGAGTATCCACAGCCTGAGTGCGGGGTAAATATTGTACAATACTGATGTATACTTTGAGGCCGGCAAATTATGGGTTAATTCATCGAGTGGTCACGGCACGGCACGGCGGGACACGGCTTTTTCCCGGGGCCCTTATTGCTTTATTCATTACCAAATTGCCTTCAAGTGCCTTCCACTGGCATGAGTAGAGGCCAGCGATGCCAGTATCGGCCATCCAATCAATCCACTTCGACTCGGAGACGGGCGCCGATTCCATTACATGACACACGGACGCGGACGCCGATCCCGACGCCTGCGGACTCGGATATGAACATCGTTCGAGTCGACGGTTCGACTTCAATCTTTAGGTGAGCATCCTACTTACTACGGTGCGTCAACCTGTCGACCGTTCAAGTAGGCTAGCAGCTCGCGGTTGAAACTAGTGTAGCCCGACCGACCGTTGTGCGGATTAGTCTCCCCTCTACCCCGGCCTTGAGCTCGACCTCGGCGAGCTTCAAGCTCATCAACGTCAGTGAGTGAGTGAGTGAGTGAGTGAGTGATTCTAATTCACAGAAAAACCTTCTGGTGGCCCGTAAGTATGACAACGCAAACCCAATCCGAAAACCCAATCCGAAGACCGATTATTCCTGGTACCGATTTAGTTCCACGAGAAGCTTATGCTCTAAATTGCCATCCCAGCTGCAGGTCTTCACGTTCACCAACCACGTATTAAAAAAAACAGCCCATCAAATTCTGCCGACGTCCGATCGATTTTCACTTTCGGAGGTACAAATACTAGTATGCTCTTGTGAGACTCAGAGCCAGACGCTCACAAGAAGTTACAAATAGTATTACTTGAATGAAGTCTGATTTAGGCGCTCGCATCAGCGGCAGCCAACCAAACCAAATTTAGTTTCAGTCACATAATAATAATAATAATAATAATCACTCACATTAGTCTTTAGACCGCCCAAATCGAATGGAACGCCGGCTTCGAGGGCCAGGGGAAGTGTTAAGTCTCATCACATGCGCTGACATTTCATTTCTCCGAATTGCATTTTCGCGTTTTTTTGTTTGGCTAACAGTTCAATCAAAGTAAGGTAGGGGCCATACAAATGCTGTGAACATCACATGACCTTTCCCGATTTGGACAATTTCTTCGAAACAAATGCACCAGATAATAACTATGTACCTGGGTCCTTAGCCTTTCCATAAAATTCAAGATATACATCCTAAGAGTCTTTCAATCCACCCGATAAGTAAACCTCTGAGAATTGAGGGAGCAGATGTCCGGGCAAAATTTCCATCACCCTTTGATATCAAAAGTAGAAGTCATTGTGATGGCACTTTTGAAAAATGAACTACATTTCACCTGCTTATATTCAAGTCACAGGGAGTTGTAGGAAGGTCAATGGTCAGCATTGCTAGCATTTTATGGAAGGACTAAGGTCATAACAGCCTGATAATTATCTGGGGCATTTGTTTCAAAGAAATTGTCCAAATCGGGAAAGGTCATATGACGTTCACAGCATTTGTATGGCCCCTACCTTACTAGTTGTAGTGCTGGCAAGGTTCGGTTCGAAAAACGGTTCGAACCTGAACCGAACCGAACTGAACGCGGCGTTCAGGTTCAAGGTTCGGCCTGTGCTCGAACCGAACGCCACGTTCAGGTTCGGTGTTCGCGCCTTCGAAGGTCTGAACCGAACCCCGAACCGAGAGACCGGATTTTCAGTGATTTTCAGTGGTAACTTCCAGCTCAAACTTCTAAAATCAATACTCACAGAGTCCAGAATTGCTATCAAGTCTGGCATACCACAGGTATTATAGCTTGGGACCCTATATGCCTGAATGCATCACAATCTTGTTTGTGTTGAATTTTCTAACTATGCAATTCTTTTGAGTTGAAGGTCATTGAAATATTGAAAAGTGAATTGAAACTGTACAGACTCAGCAAGGTGCCAGGAGACAGCATACACAAGTGTCGCTGATGCAAATTTGAGTCCCCGAGAAGCCCGAATTTTGCCGCGGTTCGAACGTGTTCGAACGTCGAACCGAACCTGAACGCGGTTCCCGGTTCAGGTTCAGTAAATGCCTGAACCGAACCTCGCGTTCGAGTTCAGCGTTCGGAGGAAAGGGCCTCGAACCTGAACCGAACCGAACCTTGCCAGCACTAACTAGTTGAACCGTGAGGATTGTTCAGATCGGCCGCTCGTCGCTGCTAAAAGTCTGAAGCGGCCATTTGACTCTTTCCTTTGTATGAAGAGTATCGGAACCATCTATACTTAAATTTACCAACTCAGCCCATGGCCATTCCCACGTTTTTAAATCAACACAAAAAAGGATGTATTCGCGCCTCGGGGAGAAGGGATACAGCAGCAACGTATTCAGAACGAGTACAAAACAAATCCATAATGGATGGGGATGCAGATGCAGAACAACGTCGACGTCGGGACCACTCAGGCCGTGATGGGGATGCAGTTGATGGCAATGAGACCGCCCCACTCCTCGTCGGGGGCATCGCAGGTAACGGTGGTGGAACCACTAATCAATGGCGTCAGAAGAAGACATTGGAGGAAAATGGATCGTAAATCACCAGTTGTTCCCGATGACGGTGATCGGGGAGCAGCTAAGGCCGACGAGAACGTCGAGGCCGGTGAGGTCGAGACCGAGGAGGGCGGCAACCGCCGATGCAGCGGAGCTGCTGGAGGGGACCACGCTGTTGCAGCACTGCGGGGAGGTGGGGGGTGTCACCGGGGGAGGGGGAGTTCCCCAGGGAATGGCGGCAGCAAGGGTCTGGACAAGAGGTCAATCATTGGGGGAGGAGGTCAAAGGAGGCCCGCCGCGTACGATGAGCACAGAGGCAACGACAACGGAGAGCTTGGAGAACATATTTGTTTGTTTAGAGAGCTTGAACTACGGAGGGAGGTGTTCGAGTGAGGTTGGAGAGTAACTCGACGTCCCTTTTATATGTTTTGTTTGACGAGGTTCCCGCGGTTGCGCAGGACACGGCAATGTTCAAATAATAGAAGAGTGGAGCTGTTCGACAGCATAAAACGGAAAAAAGCATTGAACGGTGCGCCTATCGTTGACCTGTACCGCGGCAAAGCAAGATGATCAATGGAGGGATGACATGATGTATGCTGGGGCTCCACTCCTCCCATGTCAGTCATCGTTACGAGAACCATAAGGTGGACAAGTACCAAGGGTCGGGATAGGTCAAGATTATTCTCGGGAGGGGGGGGCGGGGCAGTCGTTGTCGTCCGAGCCCAAAACGCGGAGAATCCACGCTTCCCAAAATTCTCCTTAGATCTCACCAACGAATACCGCCGCGGAGGAAGACGTTTAACATGTCTAAACCTGGGAAATTCTCAATATATCCTCGACGTCGCTGGTATCCGTCTGAACTGAACGATTCATACCAGTTGCGTGGGTTGCTGTCAAAAAGTTGAAACGAAACGACACAGACTTGCGTCATGGATGTTCTGTGTTCAAAATAATTAGGCAGAATAGATGGACACCGGAGGTGCATGGGAAGATATTGTGCGCGCTGATCAGTCGAAGGTCATTATAACGTCTGACGTATCACTATCCCCGGGATGCTCCCCCTGAGCCATTAGTTTTTGTCCCCGCAGGTGAGGTGGGGGCTAGCGATCTCCGTTCCTACTACAATTTCAGCATACCCTGGATATCACCGCGGCTAATAATAGGGCTGCGATTCTTTAAACAGTGACGTCGGAGAAGAGGTAAACCCAATTTTAGACATTCACCGCCGCTCTGCCTCCGCCGAGATACCACAGCATGTATTTCTTTTCTGCTTCAACGCCGTTAAAGGGTAGGAATTAATTCTGACTGGTTTTGAATTCACCCAGCACACACCTGTTGCTGGTTCCCCGTTCCCCCCCAAACCCTCTTTTACTTTCTTCGAGGCTCTAGGCACTCATGACGTCCAATCTGCAGACCTTATTGACATTCATCGCGCGAGATGAAGTCCTCCGATATTCTGTGGCGTTTTTAGGAACTGACAATGACGTCGCAATATAAATTTTCCAGTTATAGACTGGTCAAGCCGCGCTCGCGGCGCTTTTCCTCCGCAACCAAAAGTCTTCCCCAACAGATCCACCTGACCATTACCTGCGTGAATGTGGTCTGCGATCTCTGCAGTGTTGCAAGGTTCGCGGTCCTGGCGGGTAGAAGGACGGGCCCTCTGGGTTCCAAACGCAAGCTGGGACATAGCCGCCTCTTCTGTTTCTTTGACGTGGGACACTCTTGGAAGATAACTCCACAGATGGCTGGTGTACTCTCGGTGTGCTTCGCTGTTGTGGGGTAAGTCAACGACAAGGTCTGTAATACATTTTCATTCAATCCTCTCGCTCAGCGTGGACATGTTCTTGTTCTGCCCGCTCGACCGACTTCACTCCGCCGCTCCATGATTTCGTTTTAGTTCGACGCACGCTGTGCATGCGCGACCTGTATAATCGAACGCGGGAAAACCTCGTCCGGGGACATATAAAAGAGAGCTCTCACCTCTCTCAAACCTCACTCGAACACATCCCTCCGTAGTTCAAGCCCTCCAAATAAACAAATATGTTCTCTAAGCTCTCTGTTGTCGTCGCCTCTGTGCTCATCGTACGCGGCCGGCCTCCTCTAACCTCTCTTCGCCATTATTAACCGTTTTTTCAGACCCTTGCTGCCGCCATTCCCTGGGGAACTCCCCCTCCCCCGGTGACACCCCCCACCTCCCCGCAGTGCTGCAACAGCGTGGTCCCCTCCAGCAGCTCCGCTGCATCGGCGGTTGCCGCCCTCCTCGGTCTCGACCTCACCGGCCTCGACGTTCTCGTCGGCCTTAGCTGCTCCCCCATCACCGTCATCGGAAACAACTGGTATTTAGCTGTTCAATTTGCTACAATATTTCGTTCTGACGCAGTTAATTAGTGGTTCCACCACTGTTACCTGCGATGCCCCCGACGCGGAGTGGGGTGGGCTCATTGCCATCAACTGCATCCCCATCACGCTTTGAGGGCGAATTCTCGCGGTCCCGACGTCGTTCTGCATCCCTTTGAATTCTTTACTTGTTCCAAGTTGTACCCCTTCTGCCCCAGGCACTGATTCGTGTCCAATGTTGCGAATACATCCTCTTTGTCTTGATTTATAAAACGGAAAACTCGTAAATACACTGAGTTGAGAAATTCAAATATCTTAAACTCGCTTCTGGCATGCCCACTGGCAGGACACATTTTCCGAACCTCGTCATAAACGCAAAAAATATCATTTCCCCCGGCGATCTCGAATCAAGACTACTTTAAAAGGCGTAAAGGACATCGATCGTCTTGTTCTGTGGAGCCCCAAAGTCGACATATGCCTGCGTCGAGAGTGCAACATTTTCGCCTTTGCAGATGTGGCAGATGCCTGAGATGGGGATGGACTGCACGAGCGTCCCGGCTGAAAATAAGGAACGTCAGAAGGCTCTGAAACTTATTTTCTCGGTTGTGCGACTCACACTCCCAGGCAATTTCGGCCCTGTGGCCGCAGAGCGAGGTATTAAACTGCTGCGGCGAGAACAGCAAGGCAATGGCGTCGGGCTCAAGCATGAATCCACAGGCCCCAACACGACCATCGGGGTGGAATTCAATTGCTATGACACTGTATTCAGCGCAGAAACGGCGGTATAACCGAGCCCTACCAGTGGCATTGATGGCTTGGCCGAGGGCACCGACAGCCATGGCCGCGAGGATAGAGATGAGTGTGAGCATGGCGGGTTCTTAGGAAGCTGAACTGTTGAGAGGATTATGCCTATGCTCTTCAAGAGTCCCTCACCTTTTATAGTGCCAGTATTCGCGTGTACTTTGCGTCTTTCCGCCGATGGGCGCGGTGGCAATCTCATACCAAGACTGGATTCAGGGGGAAGAACCAGTGATTCTCAGGAACCACCCACTGCCTCGCCTCACACGGGAGGTGGGCTAAAAAGAAGATCAACATGCCGATGATGAAGGTTGATCTTCTGATCCTTGGAAACGCTGGCGCCGGGCCCCGAGGACGGCATTGGGACTGCCGAGGATCCGTCCCGCGCCGTTATTGAAGTTTACCGCCCTTATTTCTATGGATGCTCGCTTTGAACGGAAAGGAGGCATTGCTCACTTCAACGGGCTGATCTCAAATATCGGTCCTTCGTCTTGTGATCCCCGGGGCAGAGTATGTACATCTGACCCGAGTAAATATCAAGTATTCTTGCTCTCTGCGCTATTGTTGAAATGGCGAAGGTTCGATAATCAGACAGATGCACACCGTTTCTCTTCGCATCCTCGCCGTACGGAGTCCGATCCAAGGACCGTTATGCACGTTCGAAGCCTGAACGTGAACGGGAGGTTGGTATGTACGGGATGATAGCGCGGCTAAGATGTGTATGCTCCCCTCTGAGAGACGCGGAAAGGTCTTCCACAACTGGAAGGGCCCGAAGTTGAGGGGTGGGTATGTGGAGGCCGATAATTTCTCATAACCGTTGACACGAAGGATCAGCGGTCCCTTGCCATCGGAAAAAAATTCTTAAGTTCTGCGCCCGAGCGATTGTTGTTCGAATTCGAAGGTTCATCCTAAGAACCACGTGGTTTGAATTTCAAGGACACTTATTATGAGTGCGTAAAAAGTAACTTATACAAAGTAACTTACCTTTACTTACGCCCTTCGGCATCTCTGCCGTACGTTAACTTAAGTTCTTCCCACGCGTGGTAAAACTAACTTATTTTCAAACTCCGCCACGCCTACCTTGTACCCAGCATAACTTGTGGTCTCTTGCGGTCAATATCAATCTGAATGATTGCATTCGATGGATCTCTAATGTGTCTTCCCACTACGTACACTCACACAATTCAAATTTCAAGTTGGTCTCTTCCAACTTGGAGCCTTTCGTCGTGTACGGCAAGAAGGTATACACAGAGAACTAACGACACGGATGTGCAGCTATACAGAGGGCTCCTGGCCATATGAGGCTGTCTTGACTTCGAGGGAGACAACAGGGGGCCGTGGGTTGGTTAAATTTGGGCCCTTTCATTATAAATCACGGTTCACCCATCGTCACTGCGGTCGTTGTCCTTTCATGTGTATGAGTACTAACCAGTCTTATCCTTTCTATCTGAAGACTGATGGGTCAATGGGGAATGAGCAACTGGCTCGACGATTCAGCCGTACGCTGGGACAGGCGGTTCCCACGGTTCAATTGTTGCCCGCAGATGGCCAGTTATGCAAATGGGAGTTGGGGATAGAGAGGTGAACTTGGACGGCACCAAAATCATTACTCTGATTTCGCGGCTTCACATTCCACGGATGATTAGATTAGACGAGTTGGTTTCGGTGTTTACCTAGCGCCCAAAATATTCTCATTCTTTGTAGGGTCTCTTATAAAAGAGCATAGAAAGGTACAAAAGTGACAATTGAGACTGAGAGCTCATTGAACTAGGATACTCTTGACCCCTGACGCGCATTTGCCGGAACTGTGGCTAGCAAAACCTTGGCGGCGACCGACTTGGTTCGGGGGCATTGCTGAAGAGGGCTTATCTGAAAAGTATTGGTATTACATACAGCTAGTGGGCTCAAGCAGCTTGGAATTTTTGCTTAAGTTAACGTCCCCACAAGTTACTTGCCATCACCTTACTCGCCAAGTTAGATCAAACAAAGTAACTTATAGGATCAAATGGCATCAAAAACTTGTACTTTTACTTAACTTTACTTGCCAAACTAACTTACCCAGCCATAAGTTAGGTCAAGTTAACTTATGGCTGGATAAGTTAGTTTGTATAAGTTACTTTTGTAGGCAGCACTTATTATTGCTACAATTTAAACTGCGGCAACTTTACGATGGTATTCTGCAGTGAACGATTTCGGCGAAGTTGAGCTGAGACAAAATGGGATCAACTCGGATAAATAAATGCCAAATGGATGAACAGACCCGAAAGGCCGGTGCTTCTAAGCCCTGTGTCATTTTGCTGTCTGTGCGGTGTCAATGTCAGCTCGAGGCTCTATAAAACGATTCAGTCGTTCCCAGTGGCTTCACCCTCGCACAGGAGGTGGGCCCAAAGTGGGACGAAAATCAACATGCCGCCGATGGAAGTTGATTTTCTGATTCTTGGTGATCCGGCTCGGGCATAGATGTCGGACCGCGCAGAACAGCAGTTTCCATTAGTCCTTCTCCAGGCCGAACCGCTGGACCTCGGTTGTCTCCCGACTTCCTTGCCTTCTGTTGTGGATGCTCAAATACCCATACAGCCCTGGTAAGAGCTAAAATACGCGGAAATAGTAACGTCGCATCCAGCGGCGCACTCCATCAAACTGCTCTGAACACGGGGAGGCATTCAAAGCGCACGACATCGGCTTGTGATTTGAACTAAGGCGCAAACGTCGACGTAGTTCCCCTGCCTGAGCGCGTGGATACTGCATAGTACATATGTAGGAATCTTCAACAAGTCCACGTCAATTGGGTTTTAACCTTTAACAACGAATTTCTACTGGCAACCCCATCACTCCTAGCCCCGAACACAAGGACGTGAGCCAGGCAATTTCGGGTCAGGGGGTACAATCGCAGAACAAATATCCTCCCGACACGGGGTCGAATTGACTCTTGAGGGGTCCAATAAGGTACTCCTTTATCAAGTATACTGTATTTTCGCGTGGGAGTCTAATGTAATGTATTGAGTCCCATTGTACAGGGACAGGGGCTCCCAGCTTCAACACAGGACGGCTGGTTAAATTAACTTGTGAACTTGCATCGACACCGACACCGACATAGACACATGTGCCGCTGCAGACACCGCTCACCCCGCTCCCCACGCGCACGATGGTCGGGAGACCGACACATATGCTTCCGCCCCGCCCGCTCCCGCTAGTCGCTCGCTCCTCGTTCTTGCCCTCCTCAAACCGCACTCGAAACGCGCTCTTGAGCCCCGCCCCGCTTCGACACGACACCCGCACCGGCCTCGGCCCCGACTCAACTCGCGCACCCCGCACCCGAATCGGCTACACCTGAGCACTCCCGTCCACGCCGTGACTCCCTGCTCGCGCTCCTCGTTCTGCCCGCCTCCTTTGACGCCAAAGCCAAGGCCAAGCAAGGGAAGAAGACCGGCGGCGCGCTCCCACCCGCATATGCGCCAGCGCCAACGCAGAGAACAAAACGACGCGGCGCCCGCGCGTCCGGTTTCAAGCAACCCACCGCTCCAAATTTAAAACATAAAACAGAACACACTTTGATACTAAACGCCCCCCCATTCAATTCCACCCTCACGCCAAATAGATTGAGGGTAACGTTGGGGAGGAGGCGCGCCCAGAGGCGGCCGAGGGGGAAGGTGAGGAGTTGGGGGACGATCTGTTTGGGGGTTAGAATTGTTATTTTATTCACGCAGAGGATTGAGCAAAGGGAAAACGGGAAGGAAAACGGGAAGGGGAGAGAAGAATTAAATGAAGGAGAGGGGGACGAAGACAAGGACGGAGAGCCGGAGGGATGAAATAAGGAAGGACACTGTAAAGGAGAAATACAAGTGGAGTGGCTGCGCGAGAACACGGGCAAGGGCTAGCGCGAGCCAATCCGAATATGCGCGAACGAGGCAGGCGTGAAGTGAAGCCGAGTGCGTGCCCATACGGCTCGCGCGCGAATACACCAGTAAGAGCAGTAAGCTCGTTTGGTCGCACCCGCACCCGAACACGAGTACGAGTACGCGCGCGAACCCGAACGCGAACACGACGCCGATATGCGCGAATACGCGCGCGAAAATCCTAATCGGGGGACAGCCCGAATACGCGCTCGGCAAAGGCTTGCCTTCGCCTTCGTTCGCGGAAATGAGCAATGAGCCATGCGCCATGAGGCGCATGCCGCGGAAATGGGAATGGGAATTGGGGACAGGGACATGAGGCGGGAAGGAAGATGGGTGGGACCACGCGGTGTGGTGTGGAAGGAAGGTAGAGGATGAAGAACAATGAATAAGGAAAGGACTGCGCGGTGCGTGGAAGGAAAGTACAAGGGAAGGCAATGCGAATGTGAATGCGAAAAGAAAAGAAAATAACGATGGATGGGGCGAAAATGTGAAGAAACAAAAAAACGCCCCACTCACACTAGTAACCGTAACCGCCGGGTACCGAAAGAAAAAGAACTGGTTCAGCCCCGGTATCAGGATGGCCCAGAGAATGCCCAAAGTCCAGGCGCGGAGGGTCGCGACGGGGATGGCGGGGTCGTCGGTGTTGGCGACGGCGGAGCGGACCTCGGGGTAGGGGGAGTCGTCGTCGAAGAGGGCGGTGGCGTTGGCGTCGGGGGAGTGGGGGGAGGGGAGGTTGGGGTCGTCGAATGCGGGGAGGTTGGGGTCGTCGAATGCGGGGAGGTTGGGGTCGTCGAAGCGGGGGACGGGGAGGGCGGCGCCTTTTTCGGGGTCGTGCGATCCAGAGTGTAGGGAGGCGGAGTCGCGCTCCAGCCCATCGTGCTTGGAGGAGGCGGAGTGCGCGTCGGCGGGCATCGTCGTGCAGTGCAGGGAGGGACGCGAGTAGCCTTGAGTGAAAGGCTTATGTATGCATCTCAGGCGAGCCTACGCCGCATCGAGTAGGCAGGCAGGCAGGCAGGCAGTAAGGCACATTGGATTGGGAAGAGCATTCGGGGTGTGTGGCGAGTACGTCTTACGAGGGAAAGGAGAGAAGAGAGGGAGTGATTGGAAGGAAGCAAGGTGTATCCCCGTTGGGTGAGTGATGCGTATATTCTTCTTTCTTACGGCAGTCACTCGAAGGGAGAGCGGTGGTGCCTGGCGGGTCTTGCGGTGCTGGCTGGGTTGCTGGCTAGGCGGATGGCCCGAGAATGGGCAGATTCACCCCGATGTCTCTACCCCATTTGGGGCTTGGGGCTTGCGCTGTTTCTGCCCTTCCTGCCGCCCTCGGTCTCTGGCTCTGGCTAGCTCGCTCGCTCCAGGATCAAGCTCAAGACTCCAATCAGTCCAAATCTCTCAATAGCACGCGTTGGCGTCACCATCCCACCGAGACTCTCGACAGCTCTCTCGACGCATACAGGGCACACGGTACAGACCCAAATCCAACTGCGTACCCTGCATCAGCAAATTTACAAGTCCTTCCCAAGCACCTTTTCCCAGCTTTGCTGGTTTTCGGCTTTTTTGTCGTCTTTTCCCTTGCTTTTCATTCGGCTTTTCTTGGCTTACAGCTTATATCGGCTTTTGCCTTTCCTGTGATTCTGAGTATAATGATAGCCTTTCACTTAGATAGTTCCCTAGCTTGCCCCCAGCCCAGACAAAGTATTCAAGTGTACAGCCGGCGCGTTTTCATGCCACAAAGTGTCGAATGAGTCGCCAGAATTGGCATCACAAACAGCGCAGGCATTGGGCTCCGTTGGATTTTGGGCTCCAGGCTTGAGGAATTCCATATAGACCACATTGCAGACAGAAATAGGCGAGAAGGCGCATCCTGAGCGCAACGAATCCGGAGCTGTGCGCTGCGCGCGTCAAAATTGCGGAAGTCGGCCATCAAATCGCCCACGTGTTGTTGATATGGCGTGATTTGACGGGAAAACATCGCCGTCCACCTTGCTTTTCCCCCTCATCTCCCTCATCCCTCTTCGCGCTGGCCGCTCGCATGAAGTCCGCAAGTTACCAGGCCTTCAAAGCGGACCTCAACAGGGTCTGACTATCCTGCTGCGCTGCAAACGGCGGTCAAACGAGGATTCTGACCTCTGACCACAGCTATTGGGCGGCGGAGTTCTCCCTTACTTCAAGTCATTCTATCATTCTCCAAGCCTCAAGCCCTGCCTCAAGTACCTCAAGTACCTCAAGCCATCCTTCAGGTGCCTCAACCTTCAAGTCCTCAATTCACCCACCCGCAAATCATCCTCCCTCAATGGACCCGGCCACTAATGTGGGAGCCGCAATCCCCGGGCTTCGATCAGTCTTTCTGTGTCGAATATCAGTTGTTGTGAGCAAGGTGCGTACACGCACCTCGTTGAATACTTTGCGGTGTCCTAATATTCTTATTCAGTCATGTTATGGCCGGTGCCAGCTTGTTCCCGTGGTGATGAAGGGCCGTACGCTACGCTTCACCCGTTTCACGGCAATATATTCGAATGCTGACCCGTGGATCTTGGTAGGGCCACCTTTACCTACCGCGTCCGCGCCACATATCTACGTAGCTCCCACGTCCTCGTAGTGTTTGTTTGAATGTAGTACGTAGATACCTTGTCTCATCGTTTAGATACCTCATCGTTTGCGCGTAGTTACCGTACGGCGACCAATATATGTGTTTTTAAACCGTCTCGTCGTCCCTTTTTAATCCCTTGGCGTCCCTTTTCAAGTGCTTACGGTGGCTTGAGCAGCCGCTTATTTGGCGGCTTTTCTGGCTTTTCTAAGCAAGTGGACTTGGACTAGAAAAGACACTCATCTTTTTTTGGCTTTTTGGCTTTTTTGGCTTCAAAAAAGACGAAAAGGGCCAAAAAGCCAGACTTGTAAAGATGCTGATGTGATCCTCCACCGCGAATCTACCAAGCAACTCTCGGCCCCGCCTCTGCATCGTACCACCCTCTCCGCCCGCAAACGGGTACCAGAGACGCCTTGACTGAACCACGTTCCTTGTCCGTCCCATATCTTCCTCGGCAACACTGAAGTGTCTATATGCCTCGCTGCACCGTCGATATGTGCGCTAGCCCGCCCGCAGGACTAAACTGCGCAAGAGCAAGAGTAGGAAGGAATTTAGGTCCTCCATTCAAGCAAATCCCCGCATGTTAGACCCGTCTACACAAATGTACGTGCTTGCTCAGGCTCTCGTTCTTCAAGTTTCAAATTTCGCACTCAGCCAATCTCTCAGACTGTTCCTGCTGAACGTTGAACTCATAACCGGCTACGTTAACCTACTTCGAGTCGGACTCGAATCAAAATGCGACTGGAGGACTCGACTCCAATCCAACCGGAGCTACTTCAAATCCCCTCCCGCGAATCTACCAAGCAACCCCCGGCCCTGGCTCTGCATCGTACCACCCTTTCTCCGTGCGCAAACGAGTACCCCAGGCCCCTGGTTTCCTTCGTAGACTTCAAGTCCGTTCCCATGTCTTCCGCGGCAACACTCCAGGCTCTTAACAGTACACTCGCTGCGCCGTCAATATGTGCCAACGCCAACCCCGGAGTTAAACCGCGCAAGAGCGCGCGCGCTCGAATCTAGGTCCTCCCTGCCATTCAAGCAAACAAACCCCCGCATGATAGACCCGTCTACACAAATGTATGTGCATGCTTAGGCCCTCAGGCTCTCGTTCTTCAAGCTTCCAGTTTCGCACTCAGCCAATCTCTCAGACTGTCTTGCTGCACTCCTAACCTGCTACTTAACCTACTCGGAGTTGGACGACCCTGATCCTCCACCGCGAATCTACCAATCAAGGCCTAGCTCTGCATCGTACCGCCCTCTCCGCCTGCAAACGAAATGAGTACCTCGGGCGCCTTGACGGAATCACTTACCGCTTTCCTTGTCCACCTTCAGACTCTTCCTCGGCAATGGCAACGCCACGCACACACACTCTCAACTACCTCGCAGCAAGAGCAAGAGCGCGCGTCCTCCATTAAATCGGATAGACCCGTCTCCAAAAAGAAAATCCACGCCGAAGAACGTTCTTCAAGTTCGCAACCCCCGTTCAGCTCTTACTAAATTTCAACCCGGACGCACTCCACGCCCACCAGTATAGCACTCGCCCCTCGCTATCCAACTCGAGTGCCTTCTTGCGTTACCTGTCCTTCGTATCTGCGCTTTCTTTCCTCCCATGTCCACGGCCACGGCAACTTACTCCTAGAATACAACCAATCCAAGTCTCAGCCGCACGGCCTGCACCCGTTGGCCGCACAACTCAAAAGAATACCTGGCACAGTACAGTACACTCTCCAGCTCGATACCGGGACTGTGCGCAATCCAATCCTGGGATGATAATATCATCGAACCGTCGCGAAAACGAAAAAAATGACTAACCCACAGTATACGGAGACTCAGAAGATACGGGGAATACATATACGACTCCAAAGTTTGGAATCACATATCAAAGGCTAAAGCTACTTTAAATCCTCTATCCAAAGATAATAAGCAACTCCCGGCCCTGGCTCTGCATCGTGCAGGCCCGCAAACGAGTACGCCGGGCAATCACGTACCGGAACCCAGAGACTGAACGCTTTCGTTGTCCTCCTTCGTAGACTTGTTCCGTCTCTTCTGAATCCTTGGCAACAGTGCAGCCTCTTAACGGTGCTCTAGTGCGCGTCACCTCGCTGCACCGTCGATATGTGCGCCACCCACAGAGCTAACCAGCAAGAGCACGAATCCCCGCACAGTCTACGCCCTCCACGGCCATTCAATCACTGCAATCCATTATAATGATAGACCCCGTCTACAAAAATATTAATGTGCTTCAAGCATCTCAGGCTTTAGGCTCACGGCGTTCTTCAATTTGCGCACTCAGCCAAACCCTTACTGTTGCTGCTGAACTGAACTAAACAACGCAACTCGGACTCGGAGGCCCGGGTGCCTTCTTGCCCTGTATCTGCTCACGTCCGGATCCTTTGCCACACAGCGATCCCAGCAGCCCTAACCCTGGACTAAACCTACTCCAACAACCGGACCGGTGTGTTTTTTCTTGACTACACCGCCTATATCGATCAGGTTTGGTGCTGGGTGGGTCGGTGCGTGCATTTGCGCTCATTCAGTGCCAGTGTCCATTTACCCTCGTTGAAAGCCGCGCGCGGGGTCTAGACTGTCGTTTCTCTCTTCGTATATGAACATGAATGTGTCTAGCCCAGCGCATGCGCAACCAATGTCAGCTCAAGACGCTTAACGTCATTCGACTTTGCCTGTAGTCCAAATTGGATAGCTCGTAGACAGGCGCAAGATAAGCACACGAGCAAGGTCTCGCAGGGACGGTGGGTCACCAAGTTCACGCGTGGCACCTCAAGCCGCTAGCGATCATGATGCCGAGAAGTTGGAACATTGCACGGCCAATTCGCTTTGGGTCCGTGCCAGGGAAACTCAAATTCAAAGCAAAGCAACATGTACGCGAACCATCGTATGTACTTCAACACCGAAACGTCCCTCGAGGTAACCAATTGCAACTTGCCTCCCCGACCAATAATCGATAAAGACTATTATGATCCGGCCTATCTGCCGAGGCACCCCCATGGACGGATAGAACTCACTCCTCAGTCCTTCGCCAATACTAACATTAATTCCTTCCGCACATGTAGTACATATGATGACCCTCCTTCCTTATTCATCCATCCATCCACCCATCCAATCGGGTGCTAATTCAACCTAACCTAACCTTGCCTCGGCCAGTCAGCCGGACGCTGTGGTAGTTTACCTCTGGAAATATGAATTAAGGGATGACCGCCCCCCGCCCCTCCCACGACATGACGCCGATCCCGACGCCTGCGGATACGGACACTGCTCAACGTCCAACTTCAACTTCAACTTCAAGTTAACGTTAGCACCCCGAGTTTAATCTAAACGTCCAGCGTCGACTAAGCCTATCAGCCGTTCAATCAACCGTTCCAGTTGGTTAGCATGCGCAGCTCGCGGGTTGAAACTACCTACTGTAGCCTGCCCGGACTGCCAGCCGAATTAGCATTTAGAGGGGTTAATGTGTCCGTCGATGCTCAAGCCGGTCTGCCCTTTCATACTATTACTAAAGTTTGCCGCTTTCAACAACCTGCGGGTTCATCAAACCGGCATCAATCTCGGCCGACTACACATTTATTCATTCCTCAAAGAACCATGAATATGACCTTTTTTATCGCAAAATATTCTTCGGTTTCACAAAGTGATGAAGGTGGTGGTCGAGGTGAGCAACACGTGTTTGGTGGACTTCGTGGTTTGAGATTGTGGTTTTATCAGTATTCTGTGCACAGGAGTGGAGATTTAGAGGAATTTTTGTGGCGCTTCCAGAGAGAACATGCTTTTCCATTCTCAGCTGAAGGTTTTCGCGTTCACCAACGAAGTAAAGCTCTCAGTAGGACAACTTGAAACGCGGTTTGGTGCGTTCGTCGTTCATGCCGAAAGTTTGCCGGGTGGCGGATCACCCGGCATCTGAACAATTCTCGCGGTTCAACTTTGGATTGAACTGTCGGCCAAGAAACACCAACATGCAATCGGGGGGGATAGCAGTCCATGTAATGAGACTTTACACTTCCCCTGGCCCGCGAAGTTGGCTCGCTGCCAGTGGTTGGTTGAAACCAATGTGGCCCGGATTAGCTTCAACGTTCAACTTTCAAGTCTCCCTCTCCCCTCGACCTCGGCGAGCTTAACGTCCATCACCGTCAGTGATTGAGTAGCTCTAATTCTTCACCTTCAACTTCAAGTCAGCACCCTCCTTCACTACGTGCTGCATCGCTCGATATGTACCGCGATGCCACGGTGTCGCGGGGCCGACTCAGGCCTTCCTCACAGGATAAGATTCGGGACTCCTCGAAGTGTGCGGGGGGGGGAAGCCCGTCGAAACGCCCAAGTACATTCGCTCCCCCCCTGCATTCCCGACGAGTGTGTTTGCCAACGCACTACTTTTTTGAGAGCACGAAGCGCTCGAGTCATACATAAATCCAGTGGCGCGGCGACGCCGACACCAGCAGATTGAATCGGAAGCGTGGCTAACCATAAGTGTATCGTGGTTCCGACGTGGATGTCACATGTGAGGCCGCGGAAATGAACGGACTCCAACTTGGGACCGGCAAAGGGCCAATTTATTAAACTACCACTGGCAGTCAAGACAGACAGAAACCACGAACAGGCCACGCACGAACAACGGTGATTGATCGCTTGTGCATCCGCACGCCGGAACTTGTCGACATTCGAACACCGACGGCAGACGTACAGTATCTACTTGCTTGCTTTCTTTGTGCCGCCTGCGTGTAAATTATAATTTCTGGAATATCGGGGTGCTGCGGCAACCTCGGCAGCCATCCAAATGATCCATCGGCGCACACTGGGGGCGGCAATCCAGTTTGGTATCACATAGTCTCGGGTATTTAAGTAAGTAGTCGCGGGCGCAGATATCTACGTAGTACGTAGGTCGGTGCCTTGGTTCTCTCTCGATGTACATATAAAGGCGGTTATTTAATAGCCCGCCAGTACTAGTTACGATAATTTTCTCGACTTAAGCGTTCAATTCCGGCCCGGGACACAGAGTCGAACCGTGGGAAGTTGAATTGATTGATTGCCATCTCAGCCGTGGAGCAATAATAATGATTACATACTCATGCCCCCTCGAGAGTCAATGAAGAAAGTTGGCTCTGTAGAGGATAAAACTCCCTAGATAATTCCCGATTGCGCTCCAGGGGCGACTAGTGTCGTCACAAAGTCCACGTCGCATAAGTACAATATATAATAGATACCCAGTGTTGGGGCTAGTCTACTTGGATCAGGCAAACCGACTCAGAGTCCACGACATCGGACAAAAAGGAAGAGGGCGCTACCTCAGCCTTAACCTCTCGGTGCATCAGTTATTTTTCCCCCGCTTGGAAAATCTATGTAGCACAGACACGTAGAGTCGAACCGTGAGAAGTTGAATTGATCGAAGCCCATTGTGAACAAGCCGTTGCCAAAATATTTCAGTGGTTTCCTCTGCGTTCCTACCACAATCTCAGCATACCCTGGATATCACGGCGGCTCATAATAGGGCTGCGATCTTTTTAACAGTGACGTCGAAGAAGAGGTAAACCTAATTTTAGACATTCACCGCCGCTCTGCTCCCGCCGAGATACCACAGCATGTATTTCTTCTTCAACGCCGTTAAAGGGTAGGAATTAATGCTGACTCGTTTTGAAGTCACCCAGCACACACCTGTTCCCATCACATATCGAGGGATATCGCTCATCATCTGGATAAATATTAGTATCTCATGGCTTCGGTGGTCGTCGCTTGGTTTCTACTTGTGCCCCGTTCCCCAGAAAATCCTCTTTTACTTTCTCCGAAGCTCTAGGCACTCATGACGTCCAGTCCCAAGACCTCATTGGTATTCATCGCGCGAGATCAAGTCCTCCGACATTCTGTGGCGTTTTTAGGAACTGATGACGTCGCAATATAAATTTTCCAGTTATAGACCTGTCAAGCCACGCTCGCGGCGCTTTTTCTCCGCAACCAAAACTCTTCCCCAACAGATCCACCTGACCGTTGCCTGCATGAATGTGGTCTGCGATCCCTCCAGTGTTCGAGGTCTCGTCGTCCTGGCGGGTAAAAGGACGCACCCTCTGGGCTGCAGGGCAAGCTAGGTTCATGGCCACCCCTTCCGTTTTCTTTGACGTGGGACACTCTTGTGAGATAACTCCACAGATCATGTACTCTCGGTGTGCTTCGCTGTTGTGGGGTAAGTCAACGACAAGATCTGTAATATATTTCCATTCAATCCTCTCGCTCAGCGTGGATATGTTCTTGTTCTGCCCGCTAGACCGACTCCACCGCTCCATGACTTCCTTGCAGTTTGCGGCACGCTGCGCGTACCTGGCCTGTATAATCGCGGGAAAATCTCGCGCGGACACATATAAAAGAGAACTCTAACCTCTCTCAAACCTCACTCGAACACATCCCTCCGTAGTTCAAGCTCTCTAAACAAACAAATATGTTCTCTAAGCTCTCTGTTGTCGTTGCCTCTGTGCTCATCGTACGCGGCCGGCCTCCTCTAACCCCTGGTCCCCATTATTAACTGTTTCCAGACCCTTGCTGCCGCCATCCCCAACGGGACCCCCCCTCCCCCGGTGACACCCCCCACCTCCCCGCAGTGCTGCAGTAGTGTGGTCCCTTCCAGCAGCACCGCTGCATCGGCGGTTGCCGCCCTCCTCGGACTCGACCTCAGCGGTCTCGACGTTCTCGTCGGCCTTAGCTGCTCCCCGATCACCGTTATCGGGAACAACTGGTAATTCACGGTCCAGTTTGCTCCAATGTCTTTTTCTGACGCCGTTGATTAGTGGTTCCACCACCGTTACCTGTGATGCCCCCGACCAGGAGTGGGGTGTGTACTCATTCTAATTTCAACAAACTCTAGTACTGACTGAATCCCCAGGTGGTCTCATTGCTATCAACTGCATCCCCATCACGGCCTGAGTCTGAAGGGCGAGATGCCGCAGTCCCTCCCGACGTTGTTCTGTTGGATTTTTGTACTTGTTCTGAATTTGTTGTACCCCTTCCACCCTAGGCACTGATTCGTGTTCAATGTCGCGAATACATCCTTTTTGTGTTGGTTTTTAAAAGGCGTAAATTGACTTGGCTGAGAGGTTCAACTTTCAAGTATCGCCGTCCTTTATCGAAACGAAGGTGTTCCCCTCCACCGGAGAGCACTATTCGCGTGTGCCATGTTGCTGTTGGCGCGGTGTCGATGTCAGATCAGGGCTCCAGAAAAACGAATCACTCATTCCCAGTGGCTTCACCCTCGCACGGCAGGTGGGACGAAAATCAACATGCCGATGGTGGAAGTTGATCCTTTGATCCATTGATGTCGGCGGGCTGCGGCGGCATTGTGGCGCGTTTTTATTTTGGTGATGTTGCGAATACATCCTCTTTGTCTTGATTTATGAAACGGAAAACTCGTAAATACACTGAGTTGAGAAATTCAAGTATCTTCAAATCGTTTCTGGCATGCCCACTGGCAGGACACATGTTCCGAACCTCGTCATAAACGCAAAAATATCATTTCCCCCGGCGATCTCGAATCAAGACTACTTTAAAAGGCGTAAAGAACATCGATCGTCGTGTTCTGTGGAGCCCCAAATTCGACATATACCTGCGTCGAGAGTGCAACATTTTCGCCTTTGCAGATGTGGCAGATGCCTGAGATGGGGATGGACTGCACAAGCGTCCCGGCTGACAATAAGGAACGTCAGAAGGCTCTGAAACTTATTTTCTCGGTTGTGCGACTCACACTCCCAGGCAATTTCGGCCCTGTGGCCGCAGAGCGAGGTATTGAACTGCTGCGGCGAAAACAGCAAGGCAATGGCGTCGGGCTCAAGGATGAATCCACAGGCCCCAATACGACCATCGGGGTGGAATTCAATTGCTATGACACTGTATTCAGCGCAGAAACGGCGATATAACCGAGCCCTACCAGTGGCATTAATGGCTTGGCCGAGGGCACCGACAGCCATGGCCGCGAGGATAGAGATGAGTGTAAGCATAGTGGGTTCTTAGGAAGCTGAACTGTTGAGAGGATTATGCCTATGCTCTTCAAGAGTCCCTCACCTTTTATAGTGCTAGTATTCACGTGTACTTTGCGTCTTTCCGCCGATGGGCGCGGTGGCAATGTCATACCAAGACTGGATTCAGGGGGAAGAACCAGTGATTCTCAGGACCCACCCACTGCCTCGCCTCACACGGGAGGTGGGCTAAAAAGAAGATCAACATGCCAATGATGAAGGCTGATCTTCCGATCCTTGAAAACGCTGGCGCCGGGCCCCGAGGACGGCATTGTGACTGCCGAGCTTTATGTTTATGATCCGTCCCGCGCCGCTATTGAAGTTTACCGCCCTTATTTCTACGTATGCTCGCTTTTGAACGGAAGGGAGGCATTGCTGACTTCACGGGCTGATCTCAAATATCGGTCCTTCTTGTGATCCCCGGGGCAGAGTATGTACATCGGACCCGAGTAAATATCAAGTATTCTTGCTCTCTGCGCTATCATTGAAGTGGCGAGGGTTCGATAATCAGACAGATGCACACCGTTTCTCTTCACATCCTCGCTGTCCGGAGCCCGATCCAATCGAGTTTCACGAACCGCCAGGCACGTTCGAAGTCTGAACGTGAACAGGAGGTTGGTACGGGCTGATAGCGCGGCTAAGATGGGTATGCTCCCCTCTGAGAGACGCGGAAAGGTCTTCCACAACTGGAAGGGCCCGAAGTTGAGGGGTGGGGATGTGGAGGCCGATAATTTTTCATAACCGTTGACACGAAGGATCAGCGGCCCCTTGCCATTGGAGAAATTTTCTTAAGTTCTGCGCCCGAGCGATTGTTGTTCGAATTCGAAGGTTTATCCTAAGAACCACGTAGTTTGAATTTTAAGGACACTTCTTATTGCTACAATTTAAACTGCGGCAACTTTACGATGGTATTCTGTGAAACTCAAAATTCAGTGAACGATTTCGGGGAAGTTGAGCTGAGACAAAATGGGATTAACTCGGATAAATAAATGCCAAATGGATGAACAGACCCGAAAGGCCAGTGCATCTAAGCCCTGTCGTTTGTGCGGTGTCATTGTCAGATCGAGGCTCTAGAAAACGATTCAGTCGTTCCCAGTGGCTTCACTCTCGCACAGGAGGTGGGCCCAAAGAGGGACGAAAGTCAACATGCCGCCGATGGAAGTTGATTTTCTGATTCCTTGATATCGCGGCATCACCGGCCTGTGGAGCCATTGCCACTGCCGGGCTTTTATTTTGGTGATCCGGCTCTGCATGGATGTCGAACAGCAATTTCCATTAGTTCTCTCCAGGTCGAACCGCTGGACCTCAGTTGTCTCCCGACTTCTTTGCCTTCGAGCACCCGGATACTACATAGTACATATGTAGGAATCTTCAACAAGTCCACGTCAATTGGGCTTTAACCTTCAACGAATTTCTACTGGCAACCCCATCACTCCTAGCCCCGAACACAAGGACGTGAGCCAGGCAATTTCGGGTCAGGGGGTACATCCGCAGAACAAATATCCTCTCGCGACACGGGGTCGAATTGACTCCGAGTCTTGAGGGTACTCCTTTATTAAGGATACTGTATTGTCGCGTGGGAGTCTAATGCAATAAATTGAATCCCATTGTACAGGGACAGGGGCTCCCAGCTTCAACACAGGACGGCTGGTTAAATTAAGTTGTGAACTTGCATCGATACCGACGCCGACATAGACACATGTGCCGCTGCAGACACTCGAGCGCAAAGTCACCCCGCTCCCCACGCGCACACGGGTCGGGAGACCGACATATACGCTTCCTCCCCGCCCGCTCCTCGTCCTCACCCTCCTCAAACCGCGCTCGAAATCGTGCTCGTAGCGCGCCGCCCAGCCCACGTTCACACGCACGTCCACCAACCGCCGCCGCATGTCCACGATCCCCCCGAGCTCATTACCCACCGCAAGTCCAAACGCCCCGTCCACGTCCATACGTTCTGGAAAGAAAACGAGTGAAAAAGCGCACCCTCGAGTCCAAAAAACGCCAGTACAAAAAGTAAATGGAGCAGCCGCACACTGCAAGAATAAGAAAAAAGAATCAGCACACAACGCTTACCTTGATACTAAACGCCCCCCCATTCAGCTCCACCTTTACGCCAAATAGATTGAGGGTAAGGTTGGGGAGGAGCCGCGCCCAGAGCCGGCCGAGGGGGAAGGTTAGGAGTTGTTGTCGAAATTCATGGCGGTGGCAAGTGCGCGCAGAAAGGCGGGATGTGCGAAGTGCGGACTCCTGTTTCTGAGTGTGTGTTGGGGGACGATCTGTGGGGAGAGCGTCAGCGAGCGAGTAGCAAGGGTTTAGACATTGAAGGGCGCGCGTGGAGGAAATGTTATAAGGAGGGAGGGAGGATACGGCACGGGATAAGGACGAACGGAATAAGGAAGGATTGAAGTAAAGGGAAATGGAAAGGTAAAGGAGGGGGATGACGGTGGAAATACAAGTGGAGTGGCTCCTGCCAAGAGCAAGAGCGAGAACACGGGGAAGGGAAGGGCTAGTACGAGGCAATGCGAATATGCGCGAAGACGAAAGCGAGTGCGAGTAGGAGTGCGAACGCGAGTAGAGTACCACCAAGGCAGCTCCCGAACGCGAATACGCGTCCGAACGCGAACAAGGCCCGGAGGCAAGCACATTCCGACTCGGCGCATCGCTTTCCTTCGTTCGCGGAAATGAGCAATACGCCATGAGGCGCATGCCGCGGAAATGGGAATTGGGGACATGAGGCGAGAAGTAAGATGGGTGGGACCACGCGGTGTGGAAGGTAGAAGGTGAAGAACAAGGGTGAAGAATAAGGAAGGGACCGCGCGGTCCGTGAAAGGAAAGTACAAGGAAAGCAAACGAATGTGAATGCGAAGATAATAACGATAATAACGATAGGGCGAAGATGTGAAGAGAATAGAGTAACGCGAAGGGCGTGAAGTGCACCAACGGCGCGCCCGACGCGCACCCCACGCACAAGCACCCCAAACTCGAAAAGAAAGCAGTCCAAACCAAAAAAAAAACCACTTACACTCGTAACCGTAACCGCCGGGTACCGAAAGAAAAAGAACTGGTTCAGGCCGGGGATGAGCACCGCCCACAGAATGCCCAAAGTCCAGGCGCGGAGGGTCGCGACGGGGATGGCGGGGTCGTCGGTGTTGGCGACGGCGCTGCGGACCTCGGGGTAGGGCGAGTCGTCTTCGAGGAGGGCGGTGGCGTTGGCGTCGGGGGAGTGGGGGGAGGGGAGGTTGGGGTCGTCGAATGCGGGGAGGTTGGGGTCGTCGAAGCGGGGGACGGTGAGGGCGGCGCCTTTCTCGGGGTCGTGGGATCCAGAGTGCAGAGAGTCGCGCTCGTGCTCCAGCCCATCGTGCTTGGAGGAGGCGGACTGCGCATCGGCGGGCATCGTCGTGCAGTACAGGGCAGGACGCGAGTAGCCTTGAAAGGCTTATGTATGCATCTCAAGGGAAGCTACGCCGCATTGAGGAGGTAGGCAGGCAGGCAAGCAGGGAGTAAGTAAGGCACATTGGATTGAGAAGAGCATTCGGCGAGTACGTCTTGCGAAGAGAGTGATCGGAAGGAAGGTGTATCCCCGTTGGGTGAGTGATGCGATTCCCTCTTTCTTACGGCAGTCACTCAAGAAGAAGAGAAGGGAGTGGTGCCTGGCCGGTCTGGCGGTGGGCTGCGTCGTGCTGGCTAGGCGGATGGCTGGAGAATGCGCAGATTCAGCGCGATTTGGGCCGACTTTGACCCTCGCTGTTTCTGCCCTTCTGCCGCCTTCCGTCTAGGGATGGTCGCCGTCACCGTCTTTACGGGTGGGACGGGGCCCGTAAGCGGGGTGCCGTCCCGTCCCGTCATGCCTCTGGCAAAATGCATGAACGGGACGGGGACGGGCGGCCGTCTACGGCCGTAGACGGCTTTCCAGCGCTTACCGAGCGTTTCTGGGGTGAAATCGTCTCCAATTTGACGAAATTGTTTCTCTGATAATCACGAAAGGTTTAAACAGTCATCAATACCTGCAAGATGCCCTCAGCTAAGGTTGAAAATGCATTTACGACCAGAAATACTCACGTGCACGGGATCAAGTCTTTTTCAACCAAGGTTGAAACTTCCTCGGAAAGCGAAGTGAGTGCTCCCCACCTCTTTTGGTTTGTACTGGGCCACTCACCAGATAATATACACTTTCAAATACCGTTATTTCAGGCTCAGAGGGGCGAATTGATCTCCCCGCCGCTGCCCCGTCAATCTACGATTGACGGCCGGCTTTCTGCGGCACCGTCCCGCAAGGGCTCGAAAACAAGACGGTAGACGGCCGCCTTTTTGACGGCCGTGCCCGCTTACGGGACGGTGATCATCCCTACTTCCGTCTCTGGCTCTGGCTCGCTCGCTCTGGGATCAACCTCAAATCTCCAATCAGTCCAATTCCTTGAACGGCACGCGTTTGAGACATCATCGCACCTACACTACCGCATAATAACCCACATCCTGACCCAGCCCTCAACCGCACACGGTACAGACTCGAATCCAACTGGAGCTACTTCAAATTCTCAGGCTCTACCGCGAATCTACCGAGCAACCCCCGGCCCTGGTTCTGCATCGTACTACCCTCTCCGCCCTCAAACGAGTACCCCAGCCGCCTTGACTTCCTTCGTAGACTTGCAATATTCCCGTTTCTTCCTCGGCAACACAATGACTCCAGCCTCTTAACGGCGCACCACCTCGCTGCACCGTCGATATGTGCGCCAACGCCATCCCGCAGAATTGAACCGCAGCTTCGGCCACTGCAGCAAGAGCAAGAAAGAAGAACAAGAAGAATAAGGAATAAATACATACGACGAATCCAATCTAACCCGACCCCGAAATCCGTTGGGTACACTGGCATATCTGAAATCGCACGCTCGAATCCCCGCGTCCTCCGTTCATTCAATCATTCCGACCCGTCTACAGAGATGTCTCGTCTCCACAGCGACAAGCCGTTCTTCAAGGTTCGCAGCCAACCCCGTTCTGTTCCTGCTGAACTAAACTAAACTACTGACCTACTCGGACGCACTGCCCGCTATGTATCCAACTCGCGTGTCTGCCATACCTACGTACAAGTAGTGGGTGGGTAGCACTGGGGATCTCGGGCGGCGCCCTCCTTGCACCATACAAAACCTAATCCAACGGACCGGTGTGTTCATTTCCGATTCGGACACCTGCTACTATTAGCGACTGGGTACTGGGCCAGTCGAGGTAGTGGGCCACTTGGATAATCCAGCTTGCTATTTTGCCGAACTGCGCGGTTTGGGGCTCGGAGGATGGAGTAAGATGTCTGAGCTTGATGTAGACCAAATTTGGAGGCGGGGTGATGCGCTGATCACAAGCTGTGCTCTGTGTATTTCCGATAGGTGGGTGGGAATTCATCATTTCTTATCTGCGAACGAACACCGCGCTCTTCCTTCGCCCATTCCTCAACCAACTCTCAGCCGATTCACAAGGTTGAGGGCTCGTTTTGTTGCCTTGACCTCAAGGGGCAACCTTCACCAAACACTGCACGCTAAAATGAACCCAAATGCTCTGTTATTCCACTCAAGGATGGCCACACCTTCTGGGTGGCGCGAGACAACATCTGGAAACGCGATTTTCTGTGATAGACATGCGGCCCGCCGGATAGGGTGGGAGTTTCTAGGTAGGTGCCAATAGATTTGATGTTACGCCGTAGATCCTGATAGACATTGACAATCTCCATAGACTTGCGAGTCTACCGTAGTCCGCTCATTTCTATCCCATTCTACTGCGATCCTCTCCGTCCCATATCCGATCCTCTTCCATGTGCATTTGCACCGCCAACCGGTACCGGGCCCGACTTAAATATCGAGAGTTCATCAAACTCTCCCCGTCATCCCTCTTCCTTCCCCCACCTCCCCGTGAATCGAGTAATCCCTATCATCGCAGTCTGCGCTCTGTGGACTCCATTCAAGACTTGTTATCCGGCCTCAATGGTGTCTTCCTCTGCTTCAAATTGCTATATTGTCCTTCAAACATCTTCAAGACGACGTCAAGTCAATCTTCAAGCTTCAAGCCTCTCTTTCGACTCAGAACTGTTACGCATGTCCACGCGACATCAAGCCTTCAAATCAGCTCCCTCGCAAAATTTCAGTTGGGCAAAAATCTGATGAAGACCTCTTCAAGCCTCAAGTCCTCGAACTGTCATGTTACGATGGGCCGGCGGCGAGGAACAAGTTTTTTAGCTGGGCAGGCCGGCCGGCGGCATCTCATTATATTCCTTTCTATGTATTATAACGGAATTCATTCATTATTACCTCCTCCTTCTTCTGTGCACAATCGTCGTCGAAGCGCGGATGCGAAGTAACGAATAATATTCGCTGTGCGAGCAGCGTCGGGGCAACAAAAGCACAATCAAGCAATCAAAGATGTCCGGCGAATTGAGCCAAGCCCGAGTCTATGGAGTCTATGCCGGCCTATCCGAACCTACAGCTCTACAACTCTACTGCGCTACCTAGAAATGGCTATCTATGTGGCGTGCGATAGAAGGGGGGGGTGACTATAACTCTACAACTCTACTGGAGCCTATCTCGCGCTATGTAGTGAGGGGGTGTTTTCCAGATGAAACCACCACCTGGCTAGGGTTCTGTTTTTAAGTCTGGTTAATAAACATGTTTATAAATAGGTGTTTATAAACCCAGTTTATAATGGTTGGGCCAAAACCCCCGGTTTTTAAATCGGTGTGGCAGTGCTCGGCAGACCTGCCAGAGGGTCAACCTTGGGGCCAACTTCCGCAGAGTTCAGGCAGCAAAAATTCAGAAGAAGTGACCAACGACCCCTTTCAGCCCGATTGACTTAGCTCTCGGAATCGTCACTCGGATCACAAGTTTGTGCCTTCGGTGTTCCCAAGATACTTCCCCGAGAGCTTGGAAGTGTTCCAGCAACTGGCTGGCGGTTACCTGACTCATGAGGTTAGCCTGGGCCGAAAATTGATTCAAAACCCGCCAGAGGCCCAAATTTTCGACCATTCCTGCCATGTGTTTATAAACCGGTTTATAAACACCCTGTTTATAAACGAAAAATTAAAAACTGTTTATAATTCGCCCGGGAATTATAAACAGAACCCTACACCTGGCGACACACCTGACTCTGCTGTAAGCCCAGGACTCGATATGTACAACGGGGACATGCATTCCAATGACCTGACACCTCTTTTATGCCTTCCACACGTCAACTTCGCGTTCACTATGGGTCATTCTATCGAACGAGCCAATTTCGGTGTCGGAAACAAATGGATTTTGTTTGGAGGGTTGCTGCTGCTGAGGGACCATACAATGTACCTAGGTATGTCCCATCGCTCCTTATATATCCTCCATCACTCAATTTTGCCCAGTATTGGTCTCTTTGCAGCGCACCCGATTTTGTCGATACCCCAATTTCCGCCCTCCTCCCTTGCCGGAAGCACCAGTAGTTATAACCCTTGTACACCTGTGATTCAAAATTTGAGTGTATAGGATTGCGCATTCGAACCACTTGAGTGATTCTGAGTGCTTTGGACTGCATGGTACTCACCTCGACGACTGATTTAGGCGACTGGCCCACTACCCCGTTTATTGCCATTTTGCGGTACGCCCGAAAATAAATTCGCTGACGGCTCAAAACACCACTCGTAAATTCCCCAAAATATTTCAACTCACTCCTGGTATGACACTGCTTACTCCAGTGTCGAAACACTGGTACATAAAGCATCGTACCAACTAGCCAAAGGGCAAAAGTGCCAAGGTGGCCCAGTACTGGGTGACATATAGTAGATCAGGCCGGCTTTTTGAAGGTGGGTGGGGGATGCGACCCATTTATTTATTTACACTGAATACACACAAAACTCGAAAGCCGTAAGCTCGATCCGTGGTTTCTCTCTTCAGATATGAATCCATCCAGCCCAACCCAACCCGACTGCCAGCCCGCATCAGCTCAACGTCAGTCGTTCGACTTTGACTTTGACTACTAGCAGCCTTGAACCAAGTTGAACAATGGACCGACGGCCGGCGCTAGCAATGCCGAGAATCGCCCCGAGCAGTTTGGTCGGTGCCAGGGGAAATTAAATTCAAAGCAAAGCAAAGCAACGCCTGGGTGTCGACGTGAACCACGCTTGATGTTGACGAACTTTGGGGTAGTCAGCCTGGATCGTCTCTCGGGGGTCGCCAGAGAATCCCGCAATGTCGCTGTGCTGGGATGAAGCAAGGTAGGAATCTGATCTAAACATGCGCAAACTACGGACTAATCGGCCCGAACGGCGGCTAGACGCGTCCGTGCGCACTACCGCAACTTCAAACACCGAAAGAAAATCGATACTATCGCAGCATGCGTGGGAATCACGCACCTAAAAGGCCATGGATGGAACTCAGTCCTCCGCCAATACCACTAACATTCCTTCCGCACATGTAGTATGTATGATGTCCCTTCCTTCCTTGCACATTCAAGTTATCCATCCCCCCCATTTGCGTGACTAGTACTAATTCAATCCAACCTAACCTACCCTCGCCTCGGCCAGTCAGCCAGACGTTGTGGTAGTTTACCGACAGAAATATAAATCAAGGCAGTCTAATCGACGACGGTTATGGTCATCCACCTGGGACCCCTCCCACAACACAACACAACGCCGATCCCGACGCCTGCGGATACGTACACTGCTCAACGTCCAACTTCAACTTTAACTTCAACTTCAACTTCAAGTTAACGTTAGCACCCCGAGTTCAATCTAAACGTCCAGTGCGGAGGAAGTAAAAGAGGGTTTTTTTGGGGAACGGGGCACGAGTAGAAACCAGCAACAGGTGTAAGCTGGGAGACTTCAAAACGAGTCCGCATTAATATTCTTACCCTTTCGGCGTTGAAATTGTTGGCTGATGGTTGATTGCCGATGCGTGAACTTTGATTCAAGTGAACTTTTGTGGTGACGGGTGACACCCCGTGAACTAGTGGTCGTAATACTACAGTACATACCCTGGATATCACGGCGGCTAATAATAGGGCTGCACTTGTTTCAACAGTGACGTCGGAGAAGAGGTAAACCCAATTTTAGACATTTACCGCCGCTCTGCGTCCGCCGAGATCCCACAGCTTGTATTTCTTTTCTTCTTCAACGCCGAAAGGGTAAGAATATTAATGCGGACTCGTTTTGAAGTCTCCTAGCTTACACCTGTTGCTGGTTTCTACTCGTGCACCGTTCCCCAAAAAAACCCTTTTACTTCCTCCGAGACTCTAGGCACTCATGACGTCCAATCCGCAGACCTTATTGACATTCATCGCGCGAGATGAAGTCCTCCGACATTCTGTGGCGTTTTTAGGAACTGACAATGACGTCGCAATATAAATTTTCCAGTTATAGATTTGTTGAGCGGCGCTCTTTCTCCGCAACCAAACTTTCCTCCACAGACCTGACCATTGCCTGAGTGATCTGCGATCCCTCCAGTGTTGGAAGTTTCGCTGTCCTGGCGGGGAGAAGGATGCGCCCTCTGGGCTGCAATACAAGCTAGGTTCATGGTCACCCCTTCTATTTCCTCTGACGTGGAACTCTTGTCAAATAGCTCCACAGATCGTGTTCCTTTGGTGTCGTTCGCTGTTGTGGGGTAAGTCCCGTAATACATTTACCTGGTCATTTGTCCGTTCCACCCTGTCGAAAGCCCCACCGCTCCATGATCTCCTTGCAGCTCGACGCACGCTGGCCTGCATAATCGCAGGAAACCCCCGTCCGAAAACACATAAAAGAGCACTCTATCCTCTCTCAACACTCATTCCGAGTCGAACATCCCCCCGAAGTTCAAGCTCTCTACCAAGTTAAACATGTTCTCTAAGCTCTCCGTCGTCGTTGTCTCTGTGCTCATCGTACGCAGCCGGCCTCCTTTGTCCTCCTTTCCCAATGATTGACTTCTATTTCAGACCCTTGCTGCCGCCATCCCCAACGGGACCCCCCCTCCCCCGGTGACACCCCCCACTTCCCCGCAGTGCTGCGCGAGTACGGTCCCCTCCAGCAGCACCGCTGCATCGGCGGTTGCCGCCCTCCTCGGACTCGATCTCTCCGGCCTCGACGTTCTCGTCGGCCTTAGCTGCTCCCCTATCACCGTCATCGGGAACAACTGGTAATTCACGGTCCAGTTTCCTACAATTCCTCGTTCTGACCCCGTCGATTAGTGGCTCCACCACGGTGACCTGCGACCCCCCGAAGGCCGAGTGGGGTGGTCTCATTGCCATCAACTGCATCCCCATTACGGCCTGAGTCTGAAGGACAAGTTGTCCCAGTCCCGACGTTGTTCTGAATCTGTTGAATTTTTGTACTTGTCCTGAAATTGTTGTACCCTTTTTACCCCAGGCACTGATTCGTGTCTAATGCCGCGAATATATCCTTTTTGTGTTGGTTTTAAACGGGAAACTCGTAAATACACTGAGTTGAGAACTTAAACTCGCGTCTGGCATGCTTACTGGCAGCACATACAGTGGCAGCGAAAAAGAATTGCCGCGGTCGTGTGGGCTTGTTTCTGGGTCAAATCATCTCAAATAAAATCTCAGGGCGACCATTGAGGAAATTTATGATGCTGGGTACACTTGGAATTATATCATACCTTATCTGATGTCCCACAATAAATAAATTTGTTGTTTTTCGAAAAATCAAGATTCTCAGGTCACACCCAATGGGAAAATGGTGAACATAGGATGAAAGTATCGTGTAATGCGACCCCGGCCATATGTTGGTTGACTTAGATTACTTACGATTTGGGGTAAAAAAACCCACCGCAAGTTGCCCATTTTGGCCATTTTTCACGCCAAAATGCAGAAAAAGGCTCAAAATTGGCAACTTGAACGCCATCGTGTGAGCTCAAATCCCAATGAATGTGGGTCAACCAACATATGGCTGGGGTCGCATTACACTGTACTTTCATGCTATGTTCATCATTTTTCCATGGTGTGTGACCCTAAAATCTCAGTTTTTCAAAAAACAACAAATTAATTTATTGTGGGACATCGGATGAGGGATGACATAGTTCCTGGGTCAAATCACCTCAAATACAATCCCAGGGTGACTATTGAGGAAATTCATGATGCTGGGTACAAAACAAGCCCACACGACCGCGGCAATTCTTTTTCGCTGCCACTGTATTTTCCGGGCCTCGTTATAAACGCAAAGCCTATCATTTCCCAAGGCGATTTCGAATCAAGACTACTTTGAAAGGCGTAAAGGACATCGATCATCGTGTTCTGTGGAGCCCCAAATTCGACATATACCTGCGTCGAGAGTGCAACATTTTCGCCTTTGCAGATGTGGCAGATGCCTGAGATGGGGATTGACTGCACGAGCGTCCCGGCTGAAAATAAGGAACGTCAGAAGGCTCTGAAACTTATTTTCTCGGTTGTGCGACTCACACTCCCAGGCAATTTCGGCCCTGTGGCCGCAGAGCGAGGTATTAAACTGCTGGGGCGAGAACAGCAAGGCAATGGTGTCGGGCTCAAGGATGAATCCACAGGCCCCAACACGACCATCGGGGTGGAATTCAATTGCTATGACATTGTATTCAGCGCAGAAACGGCGGTATAACCGAGCCCCAGAAACGGCGGTATAACAATAACCGTTGACACGAAGGATCAGCGGTCCCTTGCCATCGGAGAAATTGTCTTAAGTTCTGCGCCCGAGCGATTGTTGTTCGAATTCGAAGGTTCATCCCAAGAACCACACAGTTTGAATTTTAAGGACACTTCTTATTGCTACAATTTAAACTGCGGCAACTTTACGATGGTATTCTGTGAAAACTCAAAATTCAGTGAACGATTTCGGCGAAGTTGAGCTGAGACAAAATGGGATCAACTCGGATAAATAAATGCCAAATGAAACCCGAAAGGCCGGTGCCTCTAAGCCCTGTGCCATTTTGCCGTTTGTGCGGTGTCAATGTCAAATCGAAGCTCTAGAAAACGATTCAGTCGTTCCCAGTGACTTCACCCTCGCACAGGAGGTGGGCCCAAAGTGGGGCGAAAATCAACATGCCGCCGATGGAAGTTGATTTTCTGATTCATTGATGTCGCAGCATCACCGGCTTGTGGAGGCATTGGCACTGCCGGGCTTTTATTTTGGTGATCCGGCTCGGGCATGGATGTCGGACCTCGCAGAACAGCAGTTTCCATCAGTCCTTCTCCAGGTCAAACCGCTGGACCTCAGCTGTCTCCCGACTTCTGTTGTGGATGCTCAAATACCCATGCAGCCCTGGTAAGAGCTAAAATACACGGAAATAGTCACGTCGCATCCAGCGGCGCACTCCATCAAACTGCTCTGAACACGGGGAGGCATTCAAAGCGCACGACATCGGCTTGTGATTTGAACTAAGTCGCAAACGTCGACGTAGTTCCCCTGCCTGAGCGCGCGGATACTACATAGTACATATGTAGGAATCTTCAACAAGTCCACGTCAATTGGGCTTTAACCTCCAACAAATTTCTACTGGCAACCCCATCACTACTAGCCCCGAACACAAGGACGTGAGCCAGGTAATTTCGGGTCAGGGGGTACATCCGCAGAACAAATATCCTCTCCCGACACGGGGTTGAATTGGCTCTTGAGGGGCCCAATAAGGTACTTATTTAAGTATACTGTATTTTCGCGTTGAGTCTAATGTAATGTATTGAGTCCCATTGTACAGGGACAGGGGCTCCCAGCTTCAACACAGGACGGCTGGTTAAATTAACTTGTGAACTTGCAGAAACATGTGCCGCTGCAGACACTGCTCACCCCGCTCCCCACACGCATGATGGTCCCGCATCAGGGAATATTTCAGCGGCGATCTTGAAAGGAATTGTTTTAACACATCCAAAAGCATTCCTGAATGCTTACCCTTCAGAACTGCTTTCAAAATTCTTTGTTCGAACACAAATTTGGGGGGTTCAAAATGTGCCTTGATTTCAGCTCATTCAACTTCCCTTTCCATACAAGCCAAAAGACCAACAATTCCACTCCTTTTATTGTCCAACTGACTTGTGTATTTTCAGATAACCTTTTCCCATATGGGGAGATTTTACCTTATTGGGTGTGCATTGTTCGAGTTGACGGTTCGACTTCAATCTTTAGGTGAGCATCCTACTTACTACGGTGCGTCGACCTGTCGACCGTTCAAGTAGGCTAGCAGCTCGCAGTTGAAATTAGTGTAGCCCGACCGACCGTTGTCCGGATTAGTCTCCCCTCTACCCCGGCCTTGAGCTCGACCTCGGCGAGCTTCAAGCTCATCAACGTCAGTGACTGAGTGATTCTAATTCACAGAAAAACCTCCTGGTGGCCCGTAAGTATGACAACGCAAACCCAATCCGAAAACCCAATCCGAAGATCGATTATTCCTGGTACCGATTTAGTTCCACGAGAAGCTTATGCTCTAAATTGCCATCCCAGCTGCAGGTCTTCACGTTCACCAACCACGTATTAAAAAAAACAGCCCATCAAATTCTGCCGACGTCCGATCGATTTTCACTTTCGGAGGTACAAATACTAGTATGCTCTTGTGAGAATCAGAGCCAGACGCTCACAAGAAGTTACAAATAGTATTACTTGAATGAAGTCTGATTTAGGCGCTCGCATCAGCGGCAGCCAACCAAACCAAATTTAGTTTCAGTCACATAATAATAATAATAATAATAATAATCACTCACATTAGTCTTTAGACCGCCCAAATCGAATGGAACGCCGGCTTCGAGGGCCAGGGGAAGTGTTAAGTCTCATCATATGCGCTGACATTTCATTTCTCCGAATTGCATTTTCGCGTTTTTTTGTTTGGCTAACAGTTCAATCAAAGTACTAGTTGAACCGTGAGGATTGTTCAGATCGGCCGCTCGTCGCTGCTAAAAGTCTGAAGCGGCCATTTGACTCTTTCCTTTGTATGAAGAGTATCGGAACCATCCATACTTAAATTTACCAACTCAGCCCTAGTCCTGTGGTTACCACGCCATCGTAGTAGGCGACCAGGGTTATTATGTAAGCTTTCCATTTTGGGAAACCACGTGAATGGTCCCTTAACGCGTTCTGACCTGTTCTGACGCGGCGCGAACACAAAGATGTGTGTTTTTATATCATAAATGCCTGCTATTGTATGACACAATATATCTGCGGCCAATCTGTGGAGAAAACTGGCTAAACTACTGAAATTACAATTTCCTCCCGCCTTTCGGCCGAAAAGAGCGCCTGATGTCCGAACTGGGCGCAAGAAGGCCGTGGACCCTCTAATCCTCGAGCGGGACACTCGGGAGGGTAGCCAATGACTCTTACTCCCAAATGTCACGTCTCATCCGGCGTCGACGCGTGAAATAGAGTAAAATGTACGTGTTATTTGGTCGTGCATCGGCCATCAATTTTGATAACGTTGGACGCCGCTTATTTGACGCGGTAACTAACAGACTCTATAACGCGAGGTACGAGCGCATTTCTTATAGAGCGTCTGTCTAGAGAGACTAACTCAGCCCATGGCCATTCCCACGTTTTTAAATCAACACAAAAAAGGATGTATTCGCGCCTCGGGTAGAAGGGACACAGCAACAACGTATTCAGAACGAGTACAAAACAAATCCATAATGGATGGGGATGCAGATGCAGAACAACGTCGACGTCGGGACCACTCAGGCCGTGATGGGGATGCAGTTGATGGCAATGAGACCGCCCCACTCCTCGTCGGGGGCATCGCAGGTAACGGTGGTGGAACCACTAATCAATGGCGTCAGAAGAAGACATTGGAGGAAAATGGATCGTAAATCACCAGTTGTTCCCGATGACGGTGATCGGGGAGCAGCTAAGGCCGACGAGAACGTCGAGGCCGGTGAGGTCGAGACCGAGGAGGGCGGCAACTGCCGATGCAGCGGAGCTGCTGGAGGGGACCACGCTGTTGCAGCACTGCGGGGAGGTGGGGGGTGTCACCGGGGGAGGGGGAGTTCCCCAGGGAATGGCGGCAGCAAGGGTCTGGACAAGACGTCAATCATTGGGGGAGGAGGTCAAAGGAGGCCCGGCGCGTACGATGAGCACAGAGGCAACGACAACGGAGAGCTTGGAGAACATATTTGTTTGTTTAGAGAGCTTGAACTACGGAGGGAGGTGTTCGAGTGAGGTTGGAGAGTAACTCGACGTCCCTTTTATATGTTTTGTTTGACGAGGTTCCCGCGGTTGCGCAGGACACGGCAATGTTCAAATAATAGAAGAGTGGAGCTGTTCGACAGCATAAAACGGAAAAAAGAATTGAACGGCGCGCCTAGCGTTGACCTGTACCGCGGCAAAGCAAGATGATCAATGGAGGGATGACATGATGTATGCTGGGGCTCCACTCCTCCCATGTCAGTCATCGTTACGAGAACCATAAGGTGGACAAGTACCAAGGGTCGGGATAGGTCAAGATTATTCTCGGGAGGGGGGGGCGGGGCAGTCGTTGTCGTCCGAGCCCAAAACGCGGAGAATCCACGCTTCCCAAAATTCTCCTTAGATCTCACCAACGAATACCGCCGCGGAGGAAGACGAAACATGTCTAAACCTGGGAAATTCTCAATATATCCTCGACGTCACTGGTATCCGTCTGAACTGAACGATTCATACCAGTTGCGTGGGTTGCTGTCAAAAAGTTGAAACGAAACGACACAGACTTGCGTCATGGATGTTCTGTGTTCAAAATAATTAGGCAGAATAGATGGACACCGGAGGTGCATGGGAAGATATTGTGCGCGCTGATCAGTCGAAGGTCATTATAACGTCTGATGTATCACTATCCCCGGGATGCTCCCCCTGAGCCATTAGTTTTTGTCCCCGCAGGTGAGGTGGGGGCTCACGCCGCCGGGGGTTTAATTAAAAGGGGATTTTAGTTGATCTTAATTCCGATAGTATGGAGATCGGAAAAAAGCGGCCCGAAATGTAATCTGATATGTTCCATTTAAGGCGTAGCAAAATCTAATCTCAAATCTAATCTATCCAATTCCAAAAAAAGCCCCACCAAATTGCCATACATTTCGCAAGCAGGAAAACGTATCATGAAACGAAACAAATAAATGGTTTTGAAATAGGTTCCGAAACTCCAAATATGAAGGTTGCAGAAGTCCTTCTCGATACTTTGAATTTCGAGTTACATTTAAAGAGCGTTGAAATGAGAAGAAAAAAAATTCATTTAAAAGTGGATAAAACTAAACAGGAAACTTGAAGTTTGAGACGGCTTTAAACTCATCTGCAGATGGTCTGCAGATGATCTGCGGACGGTCTGCAGATCATCGGCGTCAATGATTTTAGGGCCAAAAAGAGGAGCGCCGATGATCTGCAGACCATCCGCAGATCATCTGCAGACCATCTGCCGATGAGTTTAAAGCCGTCTCAAACATAAGGTTTCTTGTTTAGTTTCACACTTCTTTAAATTAAAACACATTCCTCTCATTTCAGGAACCCTTAAATGCAATCTGAAATCCAAGGTATCGCGGCAGATTTCTGTGGCCTTCATACCTTCAATTTCAAAACTCATTTCAGGCTGAACTATTCTTAATCCTATACATTGAATTCCATGGCTGGCGAACGTATGGCGAAACTCGAAGTTTAGTGTCGCTTTATTTCGAATTTCAGAGATTAGATTTGGGATTAGATTCTGCCACACCTTAAATGAAACATATCGGATTACGTTTCAGGCCGCTTTTTTCCGATCTCCATAGTATCGGAATTAAGATCAACTAAAATCCCCTTTTAATTGAACCCCCGGCGGTGTGGCTAGCGATCTGCGTCCCATCACGCTTTGAGGGCGAATTCTCGCGGTCCCGACGTCGTTCTGCATCCCTTTGAATTCTTTACTTGTTCCAAGTTGTACCCCCTTCTGCCCCAGGCACTGATTCGTGTCCAATGTTGCGAATACATCCTCTTTGTCTTGATTTATAAAACGGAAAACTTGTAAATACACTGAGTTGAGAAATTCAAATATCTTAAACTCGCTTCTGGCATGCCCACTGGCAGGACACATTTTCCGAACCTCGTCATAAACGCAAAAATATCATTTCCCCCGGCGATCTCGAATCAAGACTACTTTAAAAGGCGTAAAGGACATCGATCGTCGTGTTCTGTGGAGCCCCAAAGTCGACATATGCCTGCGTCGAGAGTGCAACATTTTCGCCTTTGCAGATGTGGCAGATGCCTGAGATGGGGATCGACTGCACGAGCGTCCCGGCTGAAAATAAGGAACGTCAGAAGGCTCTGAAACTTATTTTCTCGGTTGTGCGACTCACACTCCCAGGCAATTTCGGCCATGTGGCCGCAGAGCGAGGTATTAAACTGCTGCGGCGAAAACAGCAAGGCAATGGCGTCGGGCTCAAGGATGAATCCACAGGCCCCAACACGACCATCGGGGTGGAATTCAATTGCTATGACACTGTATTCACCTCAGAAACGGCGGTATAACCGAGCCCTACCAGTGGCATTGATGGCTTGGCCGAGGGCAACGACAGCCATAGCCGCGAGGATAGAGATGAGTGTAATCATGGCGGGTTCTCAGGAAGCTGAACTGTTAAGAGGATTATGCCTATACTCTTCAAGAGTCCCTCACCTTTTATAGTGCTAGTATTCACGTGTACTTTGCGTCTTTCCGCCGATGGGCGCGGTGGCAATGTCATACCAAGACTGGATTCAGGGGAAAAAACCAGGATTCTCAGGAACCACCCACTGCCTCGCCTCACACGGGAGGTGGGCGAAAAAGAAGATCAACATGCCGATGATGAAGGTTGATCTTCTGATCCTTGGAAACGCTGGCGCCGGGCCCCGAGGACGGCATTGGGACTGCCGAGGATCCGTCCCGCGCCGTTATCGAAGTTTACCGCCCTTATTTCTATGGATGCTCGCTTTTGAACGGAAGGGAGGCATTGCTCACTTCAACGGGCTGATCTCAAATATCGGTCCTTCGTCTTGTGATCCCCGGGGCAGAGTATGTACATCGGACCCGAGTAAATATCAAGCATTCTTGCTCTCTGCGCTATTGTTGAAGTGGCGAGGGTTCGATAATCAGACAATGCACACCGTTTCTCTTCGCATCCTCGCCGTACGGAGTCCGATCCAAGGACCGTCATGCACGTTCGAAGCCTGAACGTGAACGGGAGGTTGGTACGGGATAATAGCGCGGCTAAGATGGGTATGCTCCCCTCTGAGAGACGCGGAAAGGTCTTCCACAACTGGAAGGGCCCGAAGTTGAGGGGTGGGGATGTGGAGGCCGATAATTTTTCATAACCGTTGACACGAAGGATCGGCGGTCCCTTGCCATCGGAAAAAAATTCTTAAGTTCTGCGCCCGAGCGATTGTTGTTCGAATTCGAAGGTTCATCCTAAGAACCACGTAATTTGAATTTCAAGGACACTTATTATTGCTACAATTTAAACTGCGGCAACTTTACGATGGTATTCTGCAGTGAACGATTTCGGCGAAGTTGAGCTGAGACAAAATGGGATCAACTCGGATAAATAAATGCCAAATGGATTAACAGACCCGAAAGGCCGGTGCCTCCAAGCCCTGTGTCATTTTGCTGTCTGTGCGGTGTCAATGTCAGCTCGAGGCTCTAGAAAACGATTCAGTCGTTCCCAGTGGCTTCACCCTCGCACAGGAGGTGGGCCCAAAGTGGGACGAAAATCAACATGCCGCCGATGGAAGTTGATTTTCTGATTCATTGATGTCGCGGCATCACCGGCCTGTGGAGGCATTGGCACTGCCGGGCTTTGATTTTGGTGATCCGGCTCGGGCATAGATGTCGGACCGCGCAGAACAGCAGTTTCCATTAGTCCTTCTCCAGGCCGAACCGCTGGACCTCGGTTATCTCCCGACTTCCTTGCCTTGTGTTGTGGATGCTCAAATACCCATACAGCCCTGGTAAGAGCTAAAATACACGGAAATAGTCACGTCGCATCCAGCGGCGCACTCCATCAAACTGCTCTGACCACGGGGAGGCATTCAAAGCGCACGACATCGGCTTGTGATTTGAACTAAGTCGCAAACGTCGACGTAGTTCCCCCGCCTGAGCGCGCGGATACTACATAGTACATATGTAGGAATCTTCAACAAGTCCACGTCAATTGGGCTTTAACCTTCAACGAATTTCTACTGGCAACCCCATCACTCCTAGCCCCGAACACAAGGACGTGAGCCAGGCAATTTCGGGTCAGGGGGTACATCCGCAGAACAAATATCCTCTCCTGACACGGGGTCGAATTGACTCTTGAGGGGCCCAATAAGGTACTCCTTTATTAAGGATACTGTATTGTCGCGTGGAGACTAATGTAATGTATTGAGTCCCGTTGTACAGGGACAGGGGCTCCCAGCTTCAACACAGGACGGCTGGTTAAATTAATTTGTGAACTTGCATCGACACCGACACCGACACCAACATAGAAACATGTGCCGCTGCAGACACCGCTCACCCCGCTCCCCACGCGCACGATGGTCTGGAGACCGACACATATGCTTCCTCCCCGCCCGCTCCCGCTAGTCGCTCCCTCCTCGTTCTTGCCCTCCTCAAACCGCGCTCGAAACCGCGCTCGTCAAGGAAGTCTGCCTTCATCAACCTCAGTGCCAGTGAGTAATTCTAATTCACAAAACGACCTACTGGTGCCCCGTATATATATAACAACTCAAAGCAACCCAAACCCAAGCCCAAATCGATTATGATTCAGATACATTGGCATATCGTTAATACATACTATGACCTTTTAATAAACACATTGTTTGCAATATATTATCTGCTTGCGGTCGCACAAATTCGAAACATGGTTTGTCGTGTTTGAGGTTAGCCGAGCCTCTGCCGGGTGGCCGATCATCCGGCATCTGAACAATTCTCACGGTTCAACTTTGGATTGAACCGTTAGCCAAAAACCGCGAAAGTGCGATTCGTAAAGATAGCAGCCCGTGTAATGAGACTTTACATTCCCCCTGGCTCGCGAAGTTGGCCCGCTGCCAGTGGTTGGTTGAAACTACTGTAGCCCGGATTAGCTTCAACGTTCAACTTTCAAGTCTCCCTCTCCCCTCGACCTCGGCGAGCTTAACGTCCATCAACGTCAGTGAGTGAGCAGCTCTAATTCTTCAACTTCAATTTCAAGTCAGCACCCTCCTTTACTACGTGCTACATCGCTCGATGTGTACCGCGATGCCACGGTGTCGCGGGGCCGACTCAAGCCTGATTGAATAAAATTCGGGACTCCTCGAGTGTGGTGAGGTGAGGGGAAGCCCGTCGGAGCAGGGGAAAATACATTCCCAGCTGTAACCATGTTCACCCCCTCCATTCCATTCCCGACGCGCGCGTTTGCCAACGCGCTACTTTTTTTGGAGCACGAAGCGCTCGAGTCTTAAACATAAATGTTGCGTGGTTCCGACGTGAATGTGAGGCGGCCGCGGAAATGAATTCGAGGAGGCGGACTCCACCGGCAAAGGGCCAGTTTATTATCAGCGACTCGGAAGAAAGACAGAAACACTCACGAACGAACAGGCCACGCACGAACCACGTGTTTGTGCATCCGCACGCCGGAACTTGTCGGCATTCACTCGAACACCGACGGCGGGCGTCTTTGTGTCCGCCTGCGTGTAAATACTAAATTCCAGAATATCGGGGTGCGGCCTCGGCGGCCTCAGCACCCATCCAAATAATCCATCGGCGCACACTGGGGGCGGCAATCCAGTCTAGTATCACGTAAGTAGTCTCGACAAGTAAGTAGTCTACAGAGTGCGACGTATGTAGGTCGGGGCCTTGGCTCTCGATGTACATATAAAGTTGGTTTATTTAATCGCCCTGAATTTGGACCGCCACGATACTGTACTATTTCGTTCAAATCGACAGGGGGGGTGACGCGTGACAGGTTCAACGATTTCGACATTTCGGCGGGGGTCGAATTTTTGCGTGACACCTCAAAAATTTCGGCATTTGAACTGAAAATTTTGTCTTTTTTGCACCTTTTGGGCAGTTCAGGGACCTGTGTGACCGCTGGGAGGTTCGACGGAGGCCCGAGTGACGCGTGACTGCAACCAAAATTCGGTATCGACAGGGGGGTGCGTGAGACGTGACTGTCGATTTGAACGAAATAATACAGTAATTTTCTCAACTTGCAAGCGTTCGATTCCGGCCCACAGGGAGTCGAACCATGGGAAGTTGAATTGATTGATTGCCATCTCAGCCGTGAAGCAAGAATAAGGAGTACATACTCATGCCCCCTCAGAGTCAATGAAGAAACTTGAATCTGTAGAGGATACAACTTGCTGGATAATTCCCGATTGCGCTCCAGGGGCTACTAGAGATCCGTGTCGTCACAAAGTCCACGTCGCATGCAATATACAATAGATACCCAGTGTTGGGGCTAGTCTACTCGGATTAGGCAAAACCGAGTCAGAGTCCACGACATCGGACAAAAAGGAAGAGGGCGCTACCTCAACCTCAACCTCTCGGTGCATCAGTTATTTTTCCCCCACTTGGAAAATCCATGAGCATAAACACGTAGAGTCGAACCGTGACAAGTTGAATTGATCGAGTGATCAAGCCCATTATGAACAAGCCATTGCCAAAATATTTCAGCGGTTTCCTCTGCGTTCCTATTGCAATTTCAGCATACCCTGGATATCACGGCGGCTAATCACTCCAAAGAAGCTGATGTTTCACACCTCCTGATTACGCTTCCAAAATCTTCAATATCGACATTATTTTCAACAGACACGATATCTTCGGTATTAGGAGCGGTATTGTACATGGTATCAGGGCGCGGACCGACGATCCGCGGCGGGGCGGGGCGGCACGGAACGGACCGCGCGCGATATCGCTCCTGATACTACAAGTTTCAGGCAAGTATCAGGCGCTGAAAAACTTCTGCTGATACTAAAAATTTCAGAACCATAATCCGGAAGTCTGAAACATCAGAGTTTTTGGAGTGAATAGGGCTGCGATCTTTTCAACAGTGACGTCGGAGAAGAGGTAAATCCAATTTTAGACATTCACCGCCGCTCTGCCTCCGCCGAGATACCACAGTATGTATTTCTTTTCTGCTTTAACGTCGTTAAAGGGTAGAAATTAATAGTGAAGTCACCCAGCACACACCTGTTCCCATCACATATCGAGGGATATCGCTCATCATCTGGATAAATATTAGTATCTCATGGCTTCGGTGGTCATCGTTTGGTTTCTACTTGTGCCCCGTTCCCCCAAAAACCCTCTTTTAATTTCTGCGAGACTCTAGGCACTCATGACGTGCAATCCCAAGAACTCAGTGGTATTCATCGCGCGGATCAAGTCCTCCGACATTCTGTGGCGTTTTCAGGAACTGACAATGACGTCGCAATATAAATTTTCCAGTTATAGACTTGTCAAGCCGCGCTCGCGGCGCTTTTCCTCCGCAACAAAAACTCTTTGCCCAACAGATCCACCTGACCGTTGCCTGCATCCATGTGGTCTGTGATCCCTGCAGTTTTGGAAGTTTCTTTGTCCTAGCGGGTAGAAGGACGTGCGCTCTGGGTTCCAAACGCAAGCCGGGACATAGCCGCTTCTTCTGTTTTTTTTTGACGTGGGACACTTTTGTCAGATAGCTCCACAGATCGTGTTCCTTTGGTGTCGTTCGCTGTTGTGGGGCAAGTCCCGTAATACATTTGCATTCAATTCTCTCGTTCGCCTGGTCATTTGTCCGTTCCACCCTGTCGAAAGGCCCCACCGCTCCATTATTTCTTGCAGTTCAATGCACGCTGCGCATGACCAGCCTGGATAACCGCGGGAAAATCTCGTGCGGACACATATAAAAGAGAACTCTATCCTCTCTCAAACCTCACTCGAACACATCCCTCCGTAGTTCAATCTCTCTAAACAAACAAATATGTTCTCTAAGCTCTCCGTTGTCGTCGCCTCTGTGCTCATCGTACGGCCGGCCTCCTCTAACCCCTCGTCCCCATTATTAACTTTTTTCCAGACCCTTGCTGCCGCCATCCCCTGGGGAACGCCACCTCCCCCGGTGACACCCCCCACCTCCCCGCAGTGCTGCAACAGTGTGGTCCCCTCCAGCGGCTCCGCTGCATCGGCGGTTGCCGCCCTCCTCGGTCTCGACCTCACCGGCCTCGACGTTCTCGTCGGCCTTAGCTGCTCCCCCATCACCGTCATCGGAAACAACTGGTATTTAGCTGTTCAATTTGCTACAATATTTCGTTCTGACGCAGTTAATTAGTGGTTCCACCACTGTTACCTGCGATGCCCCCGACGCGGAGTGGGGTGGGCTCATTGCCATCAACTGCATCCCCATCACGCTTTGAGGGCGAATTCTCGCGGTCCCGACGTCGTTCTGCATCTCTTTACTTGTTCCAAGTTGTACCACCTTCTACCCCAGGCACTGATTCGTGTTCAATGTCGCGAATAAATCCTTTTTGTGTTGGTTTTTAAACGGACGACGCGTGGATTGGCTGAGTGAGTTGGTGAATTGAAGTACGGTTGGTTCCGATACTCTTCACACAAAGGAAGAATCAACTTGCTTACGGGTGACCGCTTCACCGGCAAAGGAAGAACTTGATACAGACGCAAGTAACTACGGTTGAACTATGGCAAAAACGACGGCGATCACTTATTGATTCATCGCTTGGTTGATTGACCCTTGGGTTGGCATCCCTAACGGCGACGACAGACATGTTGCGGTGTCCGCCGACGTATAAACTTCGGCGCGTGTACTATTAATGTCCCCGGACATCACATTCTTGTCCCGGGCAATGTATTCATGCCCGCCAGTCTCGGCCATGATGTCCGCGAGACAAACCAATTGTGCCCTTCTCTCAACGTTTTCCTGTCCTCCCTACATTGTCTTATGGTCCTCCGAACAATGACTTTATGTCCGGCGACACGGCAATTCTGCCCGCCGAAGATCCATGTTCACTCCAGATCACATCAAATTACTCTCCGACGCATCACGATTTGATGTCCGGCCCACATCCGGTTTGTGTCCGAGCTTCATGGATCTCAACCACCCGCTCGCCGAATCCCTTGGACTTGAGTGCTATTATGGTCTATCAATAGTCTTCTTTCCAGGAGAAATAAGCATTATGCGCTGCACCAACCTCATCTCTCTAAACCAACCATTGATGTACAAGTTCGAAGCGGGCTCAGGAAGAGCCTCAATTCAAGGCTGGTAAACTGCCGGGATACCATTAGGTATGTCACTATCCTCGTTTGAACTCGGGGGTAGTACTCTGCTGACCCCGGTTCGGAAGCTTATCTGGCACAGTCACTCGTAAAGTTTCAATCAGATTTAACAGAGCCTTTGCCCGACGGTCTGACGGAGTGTGAGGTATATATATTGATATATTGATTCATAGAGGACCCACCTGTGACCTTCATTGGAAAAGGTGTTCAACCTCGATGTTTGGTTTCAACGTCGCCCCTTCAAGAAGTCTTGAAGTATGTGAGTCCCATTTTATCGCAACATTCATTGATTCCATGAGTAGAAGTTGCCCTCGGGTATTATAGAGATAAATTCGGCCCTAGTCCGTACGTATGTACATAGTTGTCGAATGAATCCACGTCTTCAAAATTACCTGTGTGTGATCTTTCAGAGAAGACTGAGTTGCGGCCTTGGATTGAAATGAGTTGAAATGAAGTTTGACCTGAAAGCTTCGTTGGATCGAAGGTTTGAACGGCGCGGGGAAGGGTTGTAAAAATTCGGTCAGCTTGAAACGAGTAGAATGACCGCATACCCCGGCTTCGTTCCATACAGAGAAGCCGACGCCAAAGGTGCATTCCGGAGCAGACTGACTGTGAAATCCAAATCGTGAGTATGGATTTTAATTCGGATTGAACGCGGGGAGAACTGACTGAACAGGACCCAATTCATAACTTGGTGCCGCGCAATTACTTTCCCAACGATCCAAATCCTCCCTGAAGAGGCGGGGAGAAGTCTGGTGAGCAGAATCTACATCAATGAATAAATAATGAATGCGATGCCTGAATTCAACGTTGGTTTTCAATGGGAAGGGATGGTTGGCTGGTTGGAGACCTGGAGACGACTTCGGCTCAGCGATCGAATCCCATTGAAATTTGAATGCTTGACTTGATTGGTGTTGAGCCTTGAAGTATGTTGTCGATTTAACAATCTACTGAAGCATCAGATAGTGGCATGGACTTGCAGGCTGCTCGAAAATTCAAGTCAACGTTGTACCGTCAAACTCCAATCTATGATACAAATAACGGTAGGTACACACCAGAGAACACCTCGACGAAGTAAGAGACGTAGATTGAGTCAAAATATGAAAGGAAAGTCCGGCCCATTCCTGAGAAACCCGAGATGCCCGAGGTAGACGCTACTTGAAGAATCAATGAATGTAATAGTGGTATACTGCATCCGAGTCCCCATTGACCGTCAAATGAACCTTCTAAGCCACGATCTTCGACATATTGCTTGCGTTGTGCCCAGAATGCGATAGGAAATACTTACTTGATGTGGGTCGTGTTGGGCAATCAAGCCGGCGATGCCGATTAACACGGCCCGTCTGCCAAAATGCCGGGGGGCCAGAGGCGGGGGATGCCCAGGGTAAACGTCGGACAAGACCTCAATGGCCAGGACATGTCCGCGATGTCCAGGACAAAAAAGGAATACCCCATGACGTTACATAATTTCGCAACTCCGGGCCACTTCCTCCCGAGAATATCTGTGTGTTGCGGCAACCTCGGCATCAAAATTCTACACATTTCCATCCATTTTCATCCCGGACGCGCGCTGGAGATGCCGAGCAGTTCAATGATAGTTTGAAGGGTTCCGTTGCAAGCATGCCCTGCGCTCAGGAATTGACGCGATCGGAAAGAACCCGAAGGGCCGAGGTCCGATATCCAGTCGGTTCGTGCACGGATATAAAACCTCGGTGATGTGTATAGAGAGTATACCTAACAGGTACCGACTTCGTCCAGCAATATATTCAGTGACTCTAATGACCACTGCACAGAAGGTGGGGTAAAAAAGTAGGAAGAAAACATGCCGATGATAAGGTCAACATGCCGGTGATGGAAGTTGATCTTCTGATCCATTGATGTCGCGGCATTAGCGCTATCCGGCTCGGGCATTGATGGACGACTTCCTTTTTTCTTTTTTTGTTTTGGTGGTACGATATCAGGCATGGCCAACTAACATTGGCTAGTCTCCAAGCTGCGCAAAGAACAGAGGTCCCATACTTGGAGACTAGCCAATGTTAGTTGTCCATGCCTGATAGCCTCGTGCTACTCGACGGGAGATATTGCTAACTCTGGTTGACGCTTGGGCAACTTGGGGCCTTCTGGTCATTGGGGCAGAGTTTGATTTCAACGCGCTCAAGACAGCAGCGAATGAAATAGGATTGGCCTGTCTTAAGTCCTCGCCGGTCTAGACCAACACGAGTCTTGAGACGCAAAAGTCTTAAGTCTACAAGAGCTTAAGTGGCCCGCTGTTGTGTCCCGCCTCCCCTTCCGTCCCCCCGCATGTATAGCATAGCGGCGCGACCGCCTTAACAACTTAAGTCCTTATTTGCAACTTAAGTTTGATCAGCTCACAACTTGAGTCTGGCCGAAAGACTCAAGTCCACCCATCCACTTAAGTCCCCGCAAAGACTTAAGTTCTCCGCAATGACTCAGGCTCGGCCATTGATAAACCGCAGATTAATCAAATTGAATTGGGATATACGACGCGACACCGGATATAATAACACTCAC